>CM059871.1:35958078-37158078 GCA_030490815.1 Acer saccharum
ACCTCTCAACACCACCACCATTCAAGCACAACCAGAAATCGAAGCAAACAATCCACTAGCTTGCGCGATTCGAATCAGCTTCCTTCGAATTTGAAGATTCATCTTGACCTTTAAATCTTGAAATTCTCCAGCGATCGATCTGATCTGCCATGGCGGCCGCCACACACAGGTCCTGGCTTCGGTTCCGTTTTGAATCAGACGGTGGATGTTCGGTATTAGTGGTCTTGAATTGGTACCCGAACCAAAACCCCATCTGAGGAAATCAAGAGAACAACCGATTTGTTCAGCTTTTTGAGAGGATGAGCTGTGGATTTGAGAGAAGAAGAACGACGAAGAGGATTGGAAGATGAAGAAAAAGAGAAAAGCGAAAGCGCAGCTGCAGAGAGAGCAATGCAAGGACGAGTACGAGCAATGAGATGATTGTTGAGGTTGGTTTCTGAGGACGATTTGATGAAGAATCGGTGTTAAAGAGAGGGGAGTTGTGGATTGTGACTTAAAAGAGTCTTCTTCTTGTGTAGGTACAGGTACTGGCTTCGTTGAAGGCAATGAATCAGATCATCATTTTTTGATTTTTTTTATTGGGAAATAAAATTGGTTTCAAATTTTCAATTTTGGGGTATTGATTTTTTCAATTTCTGGATTTTCGGTTGGATTATGTTGATCAAAATCAATTTCTGGATTATGTTGATCAATTTCTGGATTTTCGGTTGGTTTCAAATTTTCAATTTCTGGAAAAAATGAAAAATCAAAATGATTTTTGTATGATGATGGTTTGGCTTGTGTTTCATTTGGACTTGAATTGAATCGGTTGGATAGTGATTTAGGGTTGGCTTCAATTGAATTTGATGGAGAGTGATTTTGTTTTTTTTGTTGTTTTATTATTTAATTAAGTTAAATTTATTAATTTAAATGCATTTAATATATATATATATATATATATATATATATACATATTTAAAAGGGTAAAACGGTAATTTTAGTTAAAGTTACATATAAGACAAATTTAAGGGTAAAACGGTCATTCAGCGACTATCAAACAGTCAGAGGGGCAATATAGTCTTTTAGTCCGACTGACATGGCAGAATCTGTCTTTTGACGGATTCTGTCATAGAAGGACTAAAAGTTATAAAAAAATAACCGTGGACTAAACTCAGAATAAGGAAAACTATAGGGACTAAAATGTAATTCCCCCTAAAATTAGAATAAGACCTAGCAGTTTGCCATTTTTGGTATCCAGGTATTTTTGTTAACTCCTTATTAAACCAAAAAAGGAAAAAATATACTGTCAACAAAATCCGCCGTAATATCTTAAAAAAAAGAAAAAGAAAAAAAAAAAAAGTCATTAATAAAAACATCTCGACAAAATCTAAACATTATCTGATTTGTTTCATTATTTTTGTCAAGGTTTCTATATATAGTCCTCAAACTAGACCCCTTTTCTCACATCCAAAATACAAAACAACAAATCTCAAGAATTACATTCAGAGAATTAGAAAAAAGAAAGATGAATACTAAATCTTGTGGAGTGTGTAGATTCAAACGAAAGAGGTGTAGTGAAAAGTGGAAATAGTGGATTTTGTCACTATTTTGCAAGACTATCACCACTTTAATAATTTGAGTTAAATAGCACCTATTATATGGTGAATGGACAAAAGTGTCCCCATAGTTTTTATTTAATATATATTTTTTAACCTTCCAGTTTTCCTTATTATTATTTTTTTTTTGTTCTTCTTCGTTGGACTTCCATTAAAGGTTGAAATCGAGCTCCATTGGAGGTCCAATCGACCTCCAATGGAGGTCTGTTCTACCTCTATGGAGGTTGATGAAGAAGAAGATGAAAAAAAAATGGAAAATTTCATTTTTGTCCAATAAATCTTAAAATTAGAAAAATATCCAAAAAGTCTTGGAAACTACAAAATAAGTCTCAGAAATACCCAATTAGTCTCAGAGACTTATTAAGTATTTCCGAGACTTATTGGGTATTTTTGTAATTTCCGAGGCTTATTGGATATTTTGTAATTTCTGAGACTTGTTGGATTTAAGTCTCAAAAATTACAAAAATAACCAATAAGTCTTGAAAAATACAAAAATATCCAATAAGTCTCGGAAATACCCAATAAGTCTTAGAGATATTCAATACGTCTCTGAAATACCCAATAAGATCTGAGACTTATTTTGTAGTTTGCGAAACCTTTTGGTTATTATTATAATTTCTAAGATCTATGGACAAAATGAAAATTTTAATTTTTTTTTTCATCTCCTTCTTCATCGATCTCCATTGGAGGTTGAACAGACCACCAACAGAGGTCAAACGACTTTGACCTCCAATGGAGGTCAAACGATTTCAACTCCAATGGAGGTCGAAGAGGTTGAACGAAGAGGTCTGTCTGACCTCCAATGGAGGTCCAATGAAGAAGACGAAGAAGAACAAAAGATTAAAAAAAAAAATGGAAAACTGTAAAGTAAAAAATAAAAAATAAAAATCAAAACTTTGGGGGTATTTTTGTCTGTTCACCATAATATGTGCCATTTAAACTTAAGTTATTAAATGCGTGATATTCTTAAAATTCACCCTTAAAAAAGCGTTAATAAATTTTTGAATCTGTAGTGAAAATTGTATAATGACTCCTTATTTTTCGTTTACCAGAACTGCTCATGAATATCATAAGGCTCAAAAGGTGTTCGGAGTTACTAACATTGAGAAGATGTTAGTCGCAGTCAATCCACACGATAGCTTTCCTTCCAAAAAGAGAAAAACAACCACTTGAGGTCTCTTTTAATATTCCTCAAATTGTAAGAGTACGTACTTGAGGTCTCTTTTATTAGATCCAAGATGTAGCTATGGTTGATCGGAAGATGAATTTTGAAACGGCTATAAATCTGAACAAACATGCTATTATGTATTCTTCCATGTTTAGATCTTAAACCATGTTTTTCAAATTTCTATATTTCATGTATAAATGAATGCATGCATGCACTAATTCTATTATGTATGAATACATTAGAACCTCATCAGGAAAACGATCAACGAAAGCTCCCGATCACAGCAGTGATCATGAAGAAGAGGAGAGAATCCAATAGTGTCTCACAAAGGGAAAAAACCAATGGTGGAATGAAGATATTAGAGCATTTCCAATGCAAAAGTGGCTTGCATACCAATAATTGTTGACATGACAACAATGTCAAGAGGCTTGCTTCCTATGTGGCATAAAAATAGACTTGATAGACAATCAACTCAAAATTTGGTCTCCAATGCTTCCGTCTAAAACACAATTTTTTTTTAATGACGTGTCCATTTTTTTTTTTCCTGTTTTATTTTTATTTTATTTCCTTACCAAAAATGTATGAAAAATTAATGTCAGTTTTAAATGTTTGCTGAGTCAACCTAAAAAATAGCTGGGCAACAGACCGTCTGAGAATAGACGGTCATGTTGACAATGTCTAATATTTTTTTTGCCATGTCAGCTTGATGTTGAATATGCATGGCTGTATTGGAGACACAATTATTAACATAACGTCTATTTATCTTACGTGACATCTTTTTTTTTTTTCACAAGCCACGCTTGCATTGGAGATGCTCTTAGAAAATTAATAATGTAGTCTATTTATCAAAATCGCTGTTGTCCGATAACTTTTTTTTTGTTTTGTTTTTTTGTAGGTTTTATATCTAGACTTTGTTTTCCTTAAATTAAGGCAACCAGATAGATATGTATAGATGCTTGTAATGAACAGATAAATAACGATGATAAGAAATTAAGAATTCTCAAATAATGTGTCTTAAGCAACCGTGAAAGCTTTAGTACATAAATGGTAATTGATAGTTAGTAAAAGAATTGAGTAATGATGTGGTGAA
The DNA here is from genome assembly GCA_030490815.1 of Acer saccharum. Classification (NCBI taxonomy): domain Eukaryota; kingdom Viridiplantae; phylum Streptophyta; class Magnoliopsida; order Sapindales; family Sapindaceae; genus Acer; species Acer saccharum. The sequence continues at coordinate 35,961,932 of CM059871.1, forward strand.
TGATATGATAATGAAAAATCACTTGCCACATCATCATTTGGATTGGTTTTTAGGCTAATGATTTGGGTTGTCTAACATAAGTAATAATTTTTATTTCTACTTCCATTCAAACTATTGTTTTAATTATATAATTTAACACATTAATTTTCTAAGAAAAAATAAATAACATATATTAAAAGTATAAGTGAAATTGAAAGAGTTGAGAAAGGCCAACAAGGGCGTAGCTCAGTTGGTAGATGGACAAGCTTGAGGTTTGGACAAATGACTCTCGGGTCAGCGGTTTGAATCCTACTAATGACGAAAGCTTTCAAAAAAATGCCTGGTCCTGAATTAATAGATATTGTCAAAAAAAAAAAAAAAAAAAAAAAAAAAAAAGAAGAAGAAAGAGTTGGAAAAATATTCGAATGAGAGAATAAAGTTGTGATTTTGTAGAAAAAAGAAGTTACAATTGGTTTTGAAAATTGAATATGTAGTCTTGTGACTGTGCGCTTCAACAAAAACATATATTTGTATATAAAAGGATTTTGCATTGTGTTTCAAATTGGTTCTAGAATTAAGATACAATACTAGTTGAATTAAGGAAATTGTGTTAGTGACTTAAGCATATATAGGGGTACTGACCAAATTTGAAGTAGGGGCAAAATTACGAAACTCTGAAAATTTAGAGGAAGTAACCAAAATAAAAGCAAGGCAAAATTATAAATATTTAAAAGCTCAGGTGGGCAGTGGCCCCAACTTGATGGGGAACATCTCAAGTTATCCTTCTTATCCCACCCAACTTGAGATGTGTACATATGTGAAGTAAACATAATTTTGTTGTTTATTTATTTTTTTTATAAAGTTTGTGATATGAACATTTTGACAATATTTCTCGGTAAATCTTATTTATTTATTTATTTATTTATTTATTTATTTTTTAAGAAAGGGAAATTCATTAAGCAAATGGATTACAATTGAATTGGGTAATCATCCAAAACAACCGGGGCCACACAAGGTGCCTCATCCATCCAAAACAAAGCACTATCAATTGACAGACCAAGTCTAGCAAGCTTATGTGTAGCTATATTGGTCTTTCTAGAGGCAAACACAACCTTACATCTGGATGTCAATCCAAGAAATCAAAAATATCACAAATAATAATCCCAACATCTGAAAGGGGTGCATTACTGAACTCAATAAGTTTCACCACCACTTGAGCATCCGTCTCAACCACGCAAGGGAGCAGCCCCGCATCCCTCACAAACAGCAGACCTCTGTGCACAGCAAGAGCTTCCGCGACAACAGGAGGGAAATCGTGTTTATAAATCATAATGCTGCACCCCGTGTTTATAAATCTCAGTTTTGAATATTAATGATAGTTTAAAGGGGATATTATACTGCACCCCGTCCCCGTGAGATTCGGACTTAAGACACTGAGATTGAAATGTTTGAATATTATACACCAACACCCCATAGACTTAATTGAGGTGAAGCACCCCGTTAAGTTGAAACAGTTTGATTATGTAGATGTCCAAAATACCCTTTAACATTTGAAACACTAGTTGTGTTAATAGAATGTGGTGTTATTAAAAATATTTTATTGACATTTTAGCTTTGGTTTTCTATGAAAATAACAAGTTAGTATTACCACCACAAAACTTCTCAAGCATTTCTAAAGGTGACAATTGAATCTGACGGATACAAATTGGTATGTAGCCAATTTAACTAATTCATAACTATTAATTTATTGTACGAATCTGAATGTGGATATAATATGGATATAAATCACTCTGCAAATCAAATTTAATTATTTTAAATAAATAAAAAAATCATACTCAATCTCGAGGCCGAATATACATCCAATAAATCCGGTCTGAATTCAAAATTTAATGATCTTCTTAGAAAAAAGGTGCATTTAAAGTTTTTCTTTTAATCTTTTTTATTTCATAAAATATGTTCACTCCATAAAATAGTATTCAAGTAATTATATTATTGGAATCATAAAATATGTCAATGAATTTTCAATAATTCAAGGACATATTTATGAAAAAAAAAACCCATAATTTGTAAAAACAAAATCCCCAATAAATTAGCATTATATTCTAAACAGTAATTTAAAATAAAAGCATAGTTTAATAAATTATATCTTTATTGGTAGGTCTTTATACGTATTATAGTCAGACTAAGTGCTTGTTTGGTTGAGCTTTCTACTGCCTTAAAAGGACTACAAACGTCTATTTGAGTTTTTTAGAGTTGTTTGGTTGAACTTTTGAGACTGTCTATTTTAAATTGAGTAAATACTAGTAGAGTTTAAATCTCTACTAGGCAAAAGCTTATGGGGAGGTATTTCTCCAAATAGATTTTTTTTTTAAAGAAAAAAAAGTCTACCAACCAAATAATTATAATATTTTTTTTCAAAAAATCTATTTCTAATAGATCTACTACACGTAGATCTTTTACCAACAGAGGTTTTTCAAAAGCTCACCAAACAAGCTCTAACCAAAAGCCTTCTCAAAACACTAAACTGTTTAAAGAAAACATTATGATTTAATTATTACAGGGTTGATAAAAGTCTTTTTTAACCTTACACCATTTTATTTTATTTTATTTTTTGAACAACAAAGTTTATTCATCGACCCTAAGGGTCAGAAAACGGACCACAAGAAACACCAAGCAACAAAGCCAAAAAGAGGAGAAAACAAAGCGAGAAGAAGCACCAGAAAACACAGCAAAAAGACTAAAAAGAGAAAAACATGGCCAGTCTACCAACAAGACACAAACAAAACCGCAACGCAAAAGATAACCAAAAGAAAGACAGGTCGAGATATAGAAAACAATTACACCGTTAATAACTAAGTGAGCTCTCTTAAATTTAGAGGGGTTGAATGTATAATAACCAAACCTTTTCATATAGGTGTCTTAAACCTAATCCTCAGGGACCGCAGTGTAATTTACCCTAGTTTAAAATGAATTTCTTTTAAAGAGTTCAAAATTTTAAGGACATCCATGAAGGAATATATTTTTTTCTTCGTTTCTTTGAAATATTACAATAATTCAGGATTTGGGGAAGGGGATAGCTCAAACCACAACCTCATGGTTTATGTATGAGAGGCAAACCACCAAACCAACCTCATTTTGTCTACATCCACGAAAGCTTACATTGTTGCTTTTACACATGATTTGATGATTCTTATTATTAAGTGTTTCTTTGTTTATTACAAGTATCGATCTATTTTTGATCTTGAACATGATTAACCCAAAAAAAAAAAGGGAAAATAAACGAAAACAAAGTTGAGATATATAACGCTCAACAAAAATATAAGAAGCTGTTGGATAGAGGATTCTGATTAAGTTCATTACAATTTACAAGCATCCCTAAATATATAAACAAAAACAAGAAAACAAATTTGGGATATAAACCCTAAACAAAAACATAGGAAATTGCTGTTCATTTGACTATTATTGGTTTCTTCCGCATTTTTCATTTGCTAGAGATATTGATATTGGCCCTTGATCCTCTTCGTTTCTGCTGCCGGGATCCTCCATTGAATTTTATGTATTCATATATAATAGAATTAGTGCATGCTTATATATATATATATTCATCGATACATGCATTCACTATCAAAGAATTACATGTTAACACAAATTAAATATGGATTAAGATCTAAGCATGGAAGAGTATATAGTGGAAATTAGCGAAAATAGCCTTTTCCAACACTCACTTTCTGGGAAATGGTCCATTGGAAAAAAAATTGCATATATAGCCACTTTGGGAACCCCATTTACAACATTGCCCTTCAAGACCCATCACCTGGAATTTCCCTAAATACCCTTGTTAAATATTTTATTCAATAAAACTTATGCATGTTTACTAAACTACCCTCCCTAATCTAATTTCCCACAAAACTTACAGTTACAACACGATTCAAAATCAGATTAAGAAAAGGAGGAGTCGTTCTTGCTCTGTCTGTGTGCAAATCGCAAACCCAAACCCAAAAATAGAGAGAGGGAATCGTTGCTTCTCTGCTATTTGTTGAAATCCAAAAAAAAGGAAGTCAATCATTGTTGCTCTGGTCTGTGTGCAAATCGCAAACCCAGAAATACAGTGACATAGAGAGAGGAAGGAGAAGCAAGGTCGTCGTTGTCCTTGTCACCTTCGTCCTCGTCCTCGTCGCCGTCTCCGTTATCATTGAACGAAGCACCCAAACCCTAAATGAAACGCAAATAGAGTGAGACAATTTCAAGGTACTAATTTGTTCAAATTACTTTATTTTGTTAAAATTTTTGTTTTTTATTGGAGTTTGTTCTTGTTTGTGTTTTGGGATGGTAGATTGTTCTTGTGTTTGTGTTTTTGATGTGTTTGTATGTGTATTTGGAGGGTGTGTGTTATGTTTGAAGGGCAAACCTTTATTGATTGATTAATGTGAACTACACTGGAAATCAATGTTTATTGAGAGGGAAGAAAACGTTTGCAGACGTATGGATGACTTATTTTTCATGTAGAGCCTATGTATATGTTGAGCCTATGAATGATTGTCATAAGCCTAGAGCCGATGTATAGATGATGCATGTATTATTTTGAGCCTAAGACTGATGTTGAATGTGTATTATTTGAATGATTTTCATAAGCTTAGTACAGATGTTAAGCCTGAGAGTGATGATACATGCATAATTTTGAGCGTAGGACATATTTTCATAAGCCTGGGACTGAAAATGACTTAATTTGCACGGAAAGAGCCTAGGTTTAATGGTGAATGTATATGTTGAGCCTATGAATGATTGTCATAAGCCTAGGGCTAATGGATGGATGATGCATGTATGTATTCTTTTGAGCCTAAGACTGATGTTGAATGTGTATTATTTGAATGTTTTTCATAAGCCTAGTATTGATGTTGAGCTTGAGAGTGATGATACATGCATAATTTTGAGCGTAGGACATATTTTCATAAGCCTTGGACTAAAAATGACTTAATTTGCACGGAGAGAGCCTAGGTTTAATGGTGAATGTATATGTTGAGCCTATGAGTGATTTTCATAAGCCTAGGGCTAATGGATGGATGATGCATGTATGTATTCTTTTGAGCCTAAGACTGATGTTGAATGTGTATTATTAGAATGATTTTCATAAACCTAGTACTGATGTTGAGCCTGAGAGTGATGATACATGCATAATTTTGAGCATAGGACATATTTTCATAAGCCTTGGACTGAAAATGACTTAATTTGCACGGAGAGAGCCTAGGTTTAATGGTGAATGTATACGTTGAGCCTATGAGTGATCTTCATAAGCCTAAGGCTAATGGATGGATGATGCATGTATGTATTCTTTTGAGCCTAAGATTGATGTTGAATGTGTATTATTTGAATGATTTTCATAAGCCTAGTACTGATGTTGAGCCTGAGAGTGATGATACATGCATAATTTTGAGCGTAGGACATATTTTCATAGGCCTGGGACTGATGTTGAGCCTAGGATTGATGAAACATGCATAATTTTGAGCCCATGACATATTTTCATAAGCCTGGAACTAATGTTTTCCTTTTGTTTTCATTGTTTAGATGCCAAAAAAAATCGATTGCAGACTTGTGGCGGTTCCCAGACCATGAGAATTGGGTTTCCGTGAGAGTAAACAGTGGAAGTCAAATGTTGATGATTACACGGTTGAAGTCCGTCCTATAGAAATTTGGGTTGGTGGAAAATTCAAGCAGGGCCCATTCGGTAAATATTTGGATTTGAAAGAGCCGTTGACACTTAACGGGCAACTTATCCATATTATTTTGAAAAGAGAGATCATTCACCCCAACGGATAAAGAGAAGATGAGATGTGGTTTAGGTTGGGGAAGTTGAAAGCCCATTTCGGCCAAGAAGAATTTTATGTATGCATCGGTTTGAATATGGGACAGTTGCTCGAAGGTTTTGCTAATAACAATGAAGTACGAGAGGATTTAATGCTTAGAAGAATTTTCAAAGGAAAAAGGCCGACTGCGGAGCTATTGTATGCCACTTTGAGGAAAATGACGTCCGAACAGAGTGAAGATGCGTATAAGATGTTGAATATATATATGGTGAGCCAATTCTTTGGCATGGATGACAGACAGACCACAGCCATATCGGGGTGGCTGTTTTCATTAGTTGAAAACGAAGAAGAATTCAAAAATTTTCCATGGGGTTCTTACATATTCAGGTTTACGCTATATTTTTTGAAGAGTGTACTTCTCAAACGACTAACCCAACTGAGAGGTGAAGCAAAGAAAGGAGGTAAGAACGGGAAGCTGCAGAAGAATAAGAATACATAAGACTTAGAAGAAGAAGAAGAAGAACAAGATGAATAAGAAGAGGAAGAAGAAGTTAGAGGAAGAAGAAGAAGAAGATAAGAAGAAAAAGAACAAGAAGAGGAAGAAGAAGTTATTAGAAGAAGAAGAAGTGAAAGGGAAAGGGAAAGGGAAAGGGAAAGGGAAAGAGAAAGTGAAGCCGTAGGGTAAGGAAGAGAAGAAGGAAAAGAAATCAAAATATTATACATACAATTTGTCCAGGTTGTAGGGAAAAACATACGTGCACGCAGTGGAAGCGAGACTAAAATATATTTAGTATATTTCAAAAAATTTTCCTTTTTAGAGATGAACCTTAACCCTTTAATTAATTAATATATAATAAAGATATCGTACCTTTGTCACAAGATCTGATTGACGTTGCGTCTATGGTAATCCGTAAGATCTTCCAATCCAATCACGAGCGAGAATCACCTAAGAGTGTGGTCTCCTTTCTCTTTGAATTGTGTACCTGAGGATGGATAACAAAACATTTTTCTATTTCGTTAGTCACAATAAATTCCAAGAGACTACAAAGAATGTTCCGGTCACTTTTGAATTCACAATCATTAGATTGAAACTCGGGTGAACCTTATTCAAAAGTGTGCACAAAACCTTTAGATATAAAAGTTACTAGTGCACTATCGAAATAAGAACAAACTTTTCTCTCTTTTCCTCTTGGCCGAAATTATCAAACTATTGTCTAGAGTTGGATTTTATTTTCTCAAGTAAAAGAAAATAACTCTCAAGCATAAGACCTAGGGTTAGCTGAATTCCACTTGCCTCATATTTATATAGTGCATGAATTAACTTGCCTGTTAAAATATATAGTGCACCGAATTCTTCTTTTTAACTATATAATCTATATATTTGCACGACTTTATCATGCATATATAATATATAATTTTCCTCAATTCAACTTACATGTATATATCACATATATCTGCATGCTTTATAAATATATATATATATATATATATATATATATATATATATATTCCGGCTAATTGCCATATATATTTCATATATATCTATGTATTAAGGCCAAAATCCTTTACCATGTAGGATTTGTGTCTTTTGACTTAAATCCGAACTCTAGGTAGATTTCCTTAGAATTCCAAACCCTAATCCAACTCTTTAATATATTTGTGACTATATAAAAGACTTTCTTATTTGACTAGATAAATAAATCCCTTATTTATCTACTTACCAAATAAAGTCTTTTATATTTATTATACTACTACAATAGTATTCTACTAAGAAACATATTTCCTAGTCAGAAAAAGATTTTGATTTTTAATTAAATAATTAATTAATCAATTAATTAATTTCCATTTAATCAAATAATGAAACAAAATAATATATTAGACTTTTATGCAAGCCTTGCCGCCCATACATACATATATATATATATATATATATATGGCCCATATATTATTTTCTTATTTCATTTAATCCATTGGACCTTAATTAAAAGGCCCACATGTGAACTAGGCCCATTCTTACTAAAAGAAACAAGTCCACATGCCTTAATACAATTCTAGATGGACTCATAAATTAGTCCGGTAGAATATATCAAGTGATCCATGCAAGTCCGTGTAGATTGGGGATCTTGGCAGGCTATCTAAATTTAAGCTCTAATAGACATAACCCAATCACAATCAACAAATGATTCACTTAGGTTCGATCTATTAATTTTAGTTCATTCCACTAAAGAACTAACATTGCACTCTTAAATAAAGATAGAACAAGTAAATGATTCTTATTCATACCCTAGACAATCTTATTGGAGATAGTGAATCCTCGTGAATAATATCAGTAATCGCCAAGAGCTCACATATCGCCTATAGCTCACAGATCGCCTATAGCTCTCCAAATTACCATATTGACTAATATGATCACATTTTGAACTTTGGATATTTTGACTTGTCCAAAAGCCATGCTTTCAATAGTCACTATCGAAAACTCAACGTTGAGATTTTATATCCAATTACCTCAAAACATCCATATGATGATATTATACTCTCATTGTATAAATGGAGCCACGATGTCCATATCTATAAACGAAATCCATATCTATAAATGAAGTCCTCTATCGATTAACAAATGAATATCACCAAACTATCGAGGATAGACTATGCTATATAATCGTACTCATTGATAACTCAAATGATACCACTTGCAACCATACGTTCATCATTTATCTCAGGATTAAGATAGACTCTCCGATTGTCCTCATAATGAAAAGACTTTTATCTATTGACGGTTCTAGATAAAGTATTTCATTGTAATCCAGTTCAATGCATCTAGTGCACTAGATTCTTTTACTCAAAGCCACTTTGATGATTTAGACCCATCATAACACATTTGATCCCACTCAAATGCTAGCAAAAGAATCTACAACTTTAACAAGATAAAGGTGCCCAACCTTTAACTTAAGTTGTGAACATTTTTCAAGACTAACTAAAGAATTGTGTCTACCTCATACATATCCAAATGTACGAACAATTTTTTTTTTCTCATAGTCTTTTGACCTTATGATTATTTACCTTGACAATTATAATTATAAATGCTATAAGATTTTGTTAAATAAACAGAAATCACTTTATTAATATGATAAGATTATCAATTACAATATTACACTCTTGCTATCGAGCATAATCCTAACATGGGTTTCCTCTAGTACTCCAGGTAAGTTTTAGAAAATTTTTGCATGTTATCAAACTTTTTTTAGTGTTTCTTGTTTCATACTTTGTTGGATTGAAAAACATTGATTCATAGTAGTTAGTTTAAATTGTATAGGTATGGGCCATGGAGAGGATAATTCGTTTTGATGATAACGTTAGAAAGCGAATTGGTACGGGGTATCCACGGTTCACTAGATGGCAATTTAGTGCAAGGATTTCAGATATTGAATCAAAATTCAATTCATCGATGTGTACTTAATGACATACCTTTGTTTTTAGTTAATTATTTGTAGAAATTCGCTAACAATTGTTTGTTCCTGATATGTAGATGGCTTTATTTCCTTGGGAAGTTGAAACTTATGAAAAGGGTACCAATTACTTCAAGTCATTGAACCTGAAATACGTTTGGAAGCCACTAGCTGAAAAGAAAAGGGAGAAATTGGCTCTGCCAATACATCCAAGTGAACAGGAAGAAGATCTTGGTTATGATGATGGAGTTGATGATTATCAGACAGGCAATGACAGTGATGGGATATGAGGCTCTATGGGGAGAAATAGAAGCACATTTTGTAACGAATATCCCCCCCCCCCTTTCTAAGAAGCGTCTATTCTCTGATGGAAATACTAAGGTATGATTGCATCTATACTATTTGGTTTTAGACTTTTAGTATGTTATTCTTGTATGCATTGTATTAATTATTGCAAAATTTAGGTGCCTTCCACAATCCCATAACTATATGCTGCTATGCTTGATAGCGAGAAACATATCATTGCCTTTTGTAGAAATGAATTGCAAAGATTAGGAAAGAGACGAAGGTTAGATATAAAGTTGTTGAAAATTATATTATTATTTATATATAATAGTTTAGTCCTTAATAAATTCCATTAATTTATTGATGTTGATGTTTTCAAGGGTGCTGGGCAAGATGATGAGGTTGTTGGTGATAAGGCTGTTGTTGAGGAGGATGTTGGTGGTAAGGCTATTGGTGATAAGGATGCTGGTTATAAGGTTGCTGTTGAGAGGGATGTTTGTAGTAAGACTGCTGTTGAGGAGGATGTTGGTGGTAAGGCTACTGGTGATAAGGCTGCTTTTGAGGAGGATGTTTTAGAACATGGTGACCATCAAGATGTTAAGGAGGATGTTGAAGAAGTGGGTGAGCATTAAGATGTTGCTTTTATTCGTAAGGCTGGTGAGGAAGATGATGCTTTTGTTATGGATGTTGGAAATCAGAGTGTTATTGGTGGTGAGCAAGATTCTCTTGGTGAGGGTGTTAAGCATGGTAAGGGTGGTGAGGAAGATGAGGCTGTTGTTCAGGGTGTTAAGGTTGTTGGGTCTATTGCAATCGAGGGTGATGGGATGGTTGAGGTATGATTTTGTCATGTATATCTGTAACATATAGTGTTTATGTTATGTATATGGTCGAGGCTTGGGAACAATTTGTTAGGCCTGGGAACAATTCTTCCAGACCTGGGAACAATTTTTTAGGCCTGAGAATAATTTGTCAGGCTTGGGAACAATTCTGTTTAACTTGAGAACAAATTGTTAGGCCTGGGAATAATTCTTCCAGGCTTGGGAACAATTCCCTTAGGCTTGGGAACAATTATATAATATTGTTCTTGTCATGTATATGAGTATATATATCAATGGTTTGTACTTTACCTACTACATATTTAATTTTATGTAGGACTCGGGGGAAAAATCTATCATTGACTTGGAAGAACATCCATCCCCATCTGTGTGTTTTATTGCCCAAAACTTCCCCAGTAGTGTGGTAGCACTTATTGAGGTTGACCCACATGTTGAATACAGAGACGTCGACAAACAGAGGGCTCGAAAGTGGGTAAGGTATCTCGAAAGTGGATAAGGTATCTCGAAAGCCTATACACAGATCTGATGCCCAAGAAGACAAAGAAATCAAATCCAAACAAGGAAGATATAGACTTAGTTGAGTTCAAGTCTTTCCTAAAGAACGACGACCAAGTTAGGTAATATTACATTCCTGTACTCTGTTATATTGCCATGATTTTCAATGTATTCATTTTTGAATATCTGTCATAATGTAATTTATTCATTTTTAATAGTTTTTATACGGGTCAAATCCTTCCCATGACTCGTCAACTTTTTCAAGAGCTGGTCAACGTCGACAAGTGGATATCAGATATGGTAACATAATTAACTATCTATTTATTCCTGGTTATTAAGGCTTTATGTTACATATTTCGTAACATACATCACTGCATTTACACATCACATTCATAGTTATTTTGATATCCTATGGAGGAGGCGATCGAGCAGTGAGCTTAGCTACGTGCAAAATATTGGATTGATCAACACATCTTTCTTTGTAAGTATCACCCTAGTTATATGATATGGTATATGAAAATGTGTTATAATGCATGTATTTTTGAAGTCTAGGATTGGTTGCAATGAGGTCTAGGAATTATCTCAATGAATGTATTTTTTGATGACAGACAAGCATAAACAGTAAGTGGGAAACTGAAATGAAATCGTTGGACAGCTTGAGGGAGAAAGCAAAGTCTTTGAAGGATGACCAGGAAAGAAGTAAGCCGAAAGAAACTACTTCTCCTCCTTCTCCTAAACAGAAAAAAAATTGCAAAAAAAGGGTCAAGAAGACTAGCGATGCTTCTCCTAAAGCAGTCAATGTCTGGGAAGAGTACCCCGAATTTGTTCCTTTAGACTACCAACCCAGTACAGACGTCCTTAGACATATTACAGGGCATGAACTTCTATACCCTTATGATGCAGTAAAATCTGTGTTCAATTTACTAAGAAAGTTCGTTCACTGGGATCGGCGATTTTATCGGTTAAAACCAATTAATCTAGCACAGGTTACTCTAAATGCGAAAACTAAATTGCATACTGCTTTTCTTTGGAAAAATTGTTTAACTCTAAAATTAACCTAAATTATGACTACTTGAACTAAAAATCAAATCAACGAATAATCAAATCAAAGAATGAATATATGGGGAGATACTAGGGAATCGATGCACCTCTCTTAGACACTCAATGCTCTCAATTAGTCTCAATAAACACTTCAATAAAGTTTAGGGCTTGTTTTGATAAACAAGTAAGAACGAATCTCCTTCCCACCACTCGCACAAAGGCCATGTGTCAAGTGATAGTAATGAAATCCCTATGAACAAAACTCTAAGCCAAATCAATGCAACAAGGCCATGCAAACATTAACTTTCAAATCTATTAAGCTTATGATTGTGATTTAAATGGAAAGGCCATTCACATCTAAACCCTAATCTCATGGATAACCTAAATCACAAACTCATATCAATTGAGGCCACAAAATAATATGAATCAGTAATATAGAGCAATTAATTCAATAGACAAGACTAAAACCCAATTGATTAACAAAAAGATAGACTAATTGATTACATAGAGTTGTCCAAAATTGGTTACATCAATCCCCTAATAAAGGTTTAGTTACACATTAATGGAGAGAACAAAAACATAGAAGAGATGAAGATAGAACCCATTATGGTGCGATGCTTCTGACTTGATATCTCCGTCGTCTTCCTGCTCCAAGTAATCTTCTAATGATGGAATGAATGAAAGAATGAATGAATGGTGGTATATCTCTCTCTGATTGTCTCTATATGTCGACTCCCTTTTATTTTCTCTTTTCTTTCTTTTTATAGGTCTTCTGCAGTAACGAGAGGACGAGGAGGCGGTCCACCGCTTGACGTGCCACTGGGTAGGCACGTGCATGGGCAGCGGAAAAGCCAAGCTCAGCAAACTGGAATGGCTCGCTTGAGGGGCCGCTTGGGAGGCACTTGCCTCTTGAGCGGCATGGGCCGCGGAAAAGGAGACTTCTCGAGCGCCTAGTGCACCGCCGACGGTGCACATGCATGATGGGCGGCATGGGCCGCGGAAAATGGGAATAAATGCCCTTTCTGCATCTTTTGACTCCATCATCTCTGATATACGATCCGATCAACATTTCTATGGAAAGAGACCTGCAAAAACTTAACAAACACATCAACCCACCAAAAGGACCCAAGAAACAAGCATAAACAAAGGCGAAAAGGGCAAAATATAAGCATAGAATTAGACTGATCAAATACCCCCAAACCTATCTTTTGCTAGTCCTCGAGCAAAACCAAACATTCCTAAACTTAAAAACTAAAACCTAAAAAAGCCACTTTCGCAGGGAACGCGATAGCATTGAGTGCATGCTACAAGCCTTTAAACCCCTAGGTGTCCCTAGTAGGAGGAGTGTTGTCTCCTGAGGGTTCTCAGCTATGACACCCACAAACATATCCCACAAAACCAATCATTCGAGATGCAATCGATTAAAGCTCAGATTGAAACAATGCATGCAAAAGCCAATAGGTAAAGACTGACATTATGTCACAAATTTGAATGCACTGCTCAGTTTTAAATGAAAAGCCCAAACTCAAGATATTCTAGCATCAAAAACACTTTTGCCGAACGCCATAGATGTAATTCGCCTCGATTCTAAGCCTCACCAGATATCGCTCATATTTCACACAGAACCTAGGCAAATACACTCATCAAGCATATGCGAAAGAAGTTATGCACAAGAAATTTCAAATTATAATCGCATATGACTATATCATTGAAAGAACGCTTGATTTGAATGCAAAGATCTCATGAAAAGAATCAAATCATTATGAGCAAGATAAACACACATACACTTCTACTTTCATAGCAAGGATAACCAGCAGATCAATTAGACTTTTCATTAGGTTGTAATAGGGCTATTGGGTGAGGGTTATAAAGGAACGGGATGTAGGAGTTCAAAAACCTAGGATCATTCAGTGAGAGCCTTCAGTTACCTTTTCGGCTTGGCACAAGCTCTTAGGTCTTCATTGACTTCCTTTGTAAGTGGAATACTGCCACTTACCATTCATTGATGTCCCCTTAATTCACCATTCTCTTTTGCCCACTCCTTCGAGAGTAGATACAACACTTAAGTCCTTTGACATGTTGTGTTCCTTAGATTCTTTTTCTGGCATACTCAACTCACCATTCATTTTGGTGGCACCATTTTTTTTTATTCTCTTTTTTTATTTTATTTTTTTTATTTTTTAGACTACAAAATATACAACCTTGCCTCTTTCATTTGGATTGAATGCAGCTCATTCTTCATTTGACTCATATCACTTTCGCACAACTTCTTATGCGAACACTTCAACCTTCTTCACAATCTCAAAGCATGATCCCAAGTTAACAGGTATGGCTATAATATGGCTTACATGGGTTACAGTAAATGTGGTGAAGAAAGAAAAAGGCAATCAGTGTTTGGCTTCAAACAGGGCTATGGAGCACACACACATAAGGTAGGAAATATTACAGGCCTTTTAAGTGGTTCATGCACACATAGGCTAACATCACTTCCACTGGTTCGACTTACTCAAGATCAAAGATAACATGTGAAATCTTTTATGATGAATGCTCTATAATGCTCAATGTTCAACCTATAGAGATCAAATCTAATGCTAAGAACCTATTGAGTGTTTAAAGAGTAGAAACAAAATAATCCCTCATATATGTCATTTATGTACGCACTTTGGCTTAGTGAACTCACAGTCTCCACTATTAATCATGGCAATCCAACTAGGCATCCTATCCACTATTACATCCAGAGCATGTCATAAATTTTGAAAATGCAATGCAATACTCTAAGTGGCAAGATGTTAGTTTAAACCCAGTGATTTAAGCATATCATTTCAAAGTCAAATACCAAAACATCTTATCAAGGTTACTGCAGGAACGACAGACTCTAAAACACTGAAAAAAACATGACCCAAGACTCAACATACCCCCAAACCTAAACTCAACAGTGTCCTCAATGTTGACAAGCAAGAAAAAACAGGCAAGAAAAACAAAAGAAAAACAAAAGCAAATAAAAGTTCAAAAAGAAAAAGGAAAAAAAAAATCATAGCCTGCTAATCTCCTCCATCCTCATCGGAGAGCTGTAAGATCTCCGTCCCCTGATCGGAGTCTATCGTGTCATCCTGCATCTGCTGCTCATCATCAAAGTTCAAAATCGGGGTCCGCTGGTCAAAGTCCTGCGGCTCGACACCTGATCCACCAGCTGCAAAAGGATCCTGGTCAGGAATAGGTGGCTGAAATGGCACTCCACTCCCATTAGCCACAGAAGACTAGCTAGTCAGCATCCCACGCAGCTCCTCTATGTTTGTCTCGATAGTGTCAAAACGAGTCTCTAATCGACCCTCCAACTGCGTGAAGCGCAAATCCATATGAGTCTGCATAGCCTGCAAAAGAGTAGTAAATGGATCACCTCCTGGCTGAGCTCCGCCTATCTAAGCGGCCTGTGGTGCCCCTTGAGGCTGGTCCTGTAAAAGTGCAGCTGTCTCAGCCTCTCTTGCCTCTCGCTCCTCTCGGCGACGTCTTCTCTCCCCATAATTTCCAATAGGAGGAAGGCCCCTCAGGACTAACTGCTGGTTCCAGTTCGTCAAGTTCATCATACTCGGGTCATGATTCTTTAACCCTGCACTCACATCAATGCCTGCCTGTCTACAGAAAGCAGTGATCAAACACGGAAAAACCATGGACTGGTCATCGTGTGCACTGGCGTCTTGAATGGCATTGAAAATCACCCGTCCAATATTGATAGGGCCACCTGACCTCAAACGGAGCAACACACGGGCCTGGTCATAAAAGATCTCTGAACGGTGCTGGGATGGCATCAGTGAGTATGTCAGGAAAAGGTTCCAAAAGGTAACATCGGCATGCGTGTCGCGCTGGTACAGCTTCACTAATGTACCCCATTCCGCCTGTCCATCCATCCTAAGGCCTGCAGCCACTTGCCCTCTATAAGGGTCAAGATCTGCAATATATTCTATCCCTCGACCGTTACTAATAGCCACCTCCGGAGCGTCAAGGTACTGATTAATGGCCTCCGGAGTTATATGAACCTCAACACCCTGCACTAAAACTGGTTCTCCAACCAACAGTCTCCCTGGTACAGCACTAGCATAATACTCTGTCACAATCCCCCTGTTCGGCCTTGGTGGGCGTGCAACATATCCACCCCATCCGCGGTCTGTAACCATCTATGGAACAGGTGTCTGTACCAAACTCTCAACATCAATTCCCCTCTCAATAATCCAAGGTCGCCTGAGGAAATTGCTAAACCGACTCTTAAAGTCCTTGTGTTGTGCTTGTTTTGGCAATGCCTTCTGTTTCCCCTTATCGGATGTACTGACCCGAGGACGCTTCCCTATAGCAGTCCTTGCCATCTGCAGATAACACAAGCCAAAATTACACACAAATTTCTACCAAAAATTCGGCAGCATTTCGTTTCAAAATTCGGCTCCAACTATGTTTATAATGCCATATAAATCACATGCAACACCAAATAAATCACATGCAAGTTCATCTAAACCAAATATATCCTTCAAATTCAAGCATGGCAACCATTATTCAAGCAAAAACATTCAAACTCTCCTAAGAACAAAAATTTTCGGAATTCCCTATATACCAAGTGAAAACACAACCCAATAAACTTAATCATGCTAAATATATCAATTTGAACAAAGCCCATTGGTAATTAAAACTTAGAATCCGAATTTGAGCATGAAAAACTCTCAATCTCTTCATACCACATTGTAAAATCAAACTTCATAAGTTAATGCCATTAAAGCAAAATAGAAGAGAGAAGAGAAAGCATACCTTGTAGTCGAACTTAGGAGAGGAGAGACTATGGAGAGGATTTGAGAAGAGAAGAAAAGAGATAGAAAAGAAAAGAAGAGAGAACAAAAGGGACGCAGCCGTTGTGGGTCAAATGAGACCCACAAAACTGCTCGTCAGTTTATATAGCATAGGGCAAAATTTGGACCAACCGCTGACGAGACATGCTACATGGGCAGCGGTCCGATCAGCGGTAAAGAGCAAAATTGCTTACCTGGAGAGTCCAAACGCACCGTTTAACTTAATGGACCGCTGGGTGTACCGCTTGGCAGGTATATGCATCATGGGCGGCCTCTTGAGCGAGCCATTCCAGTGGTGCAATTAAATATTTGCCGTGGCTTGTGCAGCTGCCTCTTGAGCGGTCTAGGTGGCGTTATATCAAGGAGATAGTCAGGTCTCCATTAATCGCTGGCCATGCACAACGCCTCTTGAGCGGTCCCTTGAGCGAGCCATTCCAGTGTTATAATTAAATATTGGCCACTGTGTGGACACTGTGCCTCTTGAGCGGTACATCCCGCGTGAAACTCTACAAGCATCAGGTTTTCACTTACCGCTGATGAGACACGATGCCTCTTGAGGGGTCTAGGTGGCGAGCCATTCTAGTGGTGTTAAAGTTGCTCGTACCGCGGCTCGTGCATGTGCAGCTTAAGCGGTCCCTTGAGCGCTAATTCCATAATTCGTGCAGTTCTAACCTGGTTTGATCAAGGTAAACAACACACATAAAACATATCTGCTCACAGCTCAACACAACCGGAAATCTTGATTCCCCCAAACCTGGATTGAAAAATATCCTTCACTAAACAGATGACTCACACTAATTACTGACTCAATTTAATCTAAAGAAAATAAATGAAATAGAAAAAATGTTACCTAGGTGGGTTGCCTCCCACCAAGCGCTTTATTTAGCATCTAGGCAAGACGTGTGAGAGCTCTACGGCTCTATAAGCACGGAATCTTCCAATCGAACGACAGCTCCGAAATCCTTACTGTAAGGCTTAACCCGATGCCCATTCACCTTGAACATGTTGCCATTCTTCTCGTTTTGCACTTCTACAGCTCCATGGGGAAAAACTTGTGTGACCCTGAATGGTCCAAACCATCTAGACTTCAACTTACCGGGAAACAGCTTCAGCCGGGAGTTGAACACCAGCACTTGCATACCGGGACGAAGGTCTTTATGCACTATCATCTTGTCATGTATCAACTTAGTCTTTTCCTTGTACAGTTTTGCACTCTCATACGCTTCCAAGTGAAATTCCTCGAGTTCACACAGCTGAAGTTTCCTCTCCTCACCGGCCTTGTCATAATCAAAGTTCAACTTCCTGACTGCCCATAAGGCTCTATGCTCGAGTTCTACTGGAAGGTGACACGCCTTCCCAAAGACCAACCTATATGGACTCATCCCAATAGGTGTCTTGAAAGCTGTCCTGTAGGCCCACAATGCATCATCTAACTTCAACGCCCAATCCTTTCGAGTGGAATTAACAGTCTTCTCTAGGATACTCTTTATTTGTCTGTTGCTGACCTCAACCTGTCCTGAAGTCTGTGGGTGGTATGGTGTAGCAACCTTATACCTTACACCATATTTCTTCAAAAGTGCAGCAAAGGATCTGTTGCAAAAATGCGTACCTCCATCGCTAATGATAGCTCTAGGGGTCCAGAATCTTGCAAATATCGTCTCCCTCACAAATTTCACCACAGTTTGACCATCATTATTCCTTGTGGCCTTTGCTTCTACCCATTTTGACACATAATCAACCGCTACCAAGATGTAACTATAACCACAAGATGGTGGGAATGGTCCCATGAAATCTATGCCCCAGACATCAAAAAGCTCTATTATCAAATCTCCAGATAAGGGCATCTCATTTCGCTTACTTATGCTCCCCGTACGTTGGCATCTGTCGCATGCCAAACAAAACCGGACTGTATCTTTATGTAACGATTCCCAGAAGAATCCAGATTGCAACACTTTCAAGGCTGTCTTTCTTGCACCAAAATGTCCTCCACATTGTAGCTCGTGACAAAATTTCAGAACGTCTATCTGCTCTGACTTAGGAACACATCTTCTTATCACAGAATCAGGACCATGAGTGTACAAATAAGGGTCATCCCAAAAGTATTTTTTCGCTTTTGTAATAAACCTTTTTCTTCCTTGTGAGTTCAAATCCTCTGGGACTACCCCACTTACCAAATAGTTAACCAGATCAGCATACCATGGTTCACTATCCATCACAGCCAACAATTGTTCATCCGGAAACTTCTCATGCAATGGCAATCTGTCCACCTCATCCGGGTTTACCTGTACTAACCTGCTTAGATGATCAGCAACCACGTTCTCACTACCTTTCTTGTCTCGTATCTCAAAGTCAAATTCTTGTAACAGGAGGATCCACCGAATCAATCTAGGTTTGGCATCCTTTTTCTGAAGAAGATGACGAAGGGCTGCATGGTCTGAATATACAATGACTTTGGTGCCCACCAAGTAAGTTCAGAATTTCTCCAATGCAAAGACTACTGCGAGAAGCTCCTTCTCAGTTGTTGAGTAGTTCAATTGAGCGTCATTTAAGGTTCGAGAAGCATAGTTTATTGCGTGTGGAACCTTATCTACCCGCTGCCCTAAAACTGCTCCGATGGCATAATCCGAAGCGTCACACATCAATTCAAAGGGCAATTCCCAATTAGGTGGAATTATTACTGGTGCGGTGGTCAATGCACTCCTCAAAGTGTTAAAAGCTACCATGCACTCTTCAGTAACCTCAAACTCAGTTTCTTTTTGTAGAAGCAAACATAAGGGCCTTGTTATCTTTGAAAAGTCCTTTATAAATCTTCTGTAAAAACCCGCATGCCCAAGAAACGACCGCACATCTTTCACGGATTTTGGAGGCTGTAAACTACTGATCACCTCCACCTTGGCTTTGTCTACTTCAATTCCTCTTCGTGAAATCACATGTCCCAGAACTATCCCTTGTTGTACCATGAAGTGGCACTTTTCCCAGTTCAACACCAAATTGTTCTCCTCGCATCTCTTAAGGACTAAGGTAAGGTTGTGCAAACACAAATCAAATGAATCCCCAAACACTGAGAAGTCATCCATGAATACCTCAATGATCTCTTCCAACATATCTGAAAATATTAACATCATACACCTTTGAAAAGTACCTGGTGCATTGCAGAGACCGAATGGCATCCTTCTGTATGCGAACGTCCCAAATGGACAAGTGAAAGTAGTTTTTTCTTGATCTTCTGGTGCGATAGCTATCTGATTGTAACCTGAGTACCCGTCGAGGAAACAATAGTGACTGTGCCCTGCAATCGCTTAAGCATCTGATCTATGAATGGAAGAGGGAAGTGGTCTTTTCTAGTAGCAGTGTTCAGCTTCCTGTAGTCGATACACACCCTCCATCCTGTCTGAAGCCTCTGTGGAACCAACTCATTCTGCTCATTGCGAACCACGGTAATACCTGATTTCTTAGGAACCACGTGAATCGGGCTGACCCACTTACTGTCTGATATGGGATAAATTATCCCCACTTGTAAAAGTTTCAGGACCTCTTTCTTCACTACCTCTTTCATTATCGGATTTAATCTCCTCTGGGCCTCTCTTGACGGTCTAGACTCTTCTTCGAGAAATATCTTGTGCATGCAAATTGTTGGACTGATTCCCTTGATATCTTCAATTGACCATCCTATAGCTGACTTATGTTTCCGTAGAACCCCAATGAGCCTTTCTTCCTCGGTACTCTGCAATTCTGAAGCAACAATTACCGGGTATGTCTCATTATCACCTAGATACACATACTTCAGAGTTGTTGGTAACTCCTTGAGCTCCAACTTTGGTGGTGGATCATTGGCAAAATTGACAGTTGAAACTTGGAAGTCTTCAACTTCTTCTTCAGCTAGTTCAGAACTGTCTTCAGTCATGTCGTCTTGATCATCCCAATCCCAATCTGCCAAATCCTCATCCTTGAATACTCCATCAACCCCAGGGTCTAAAACCTCGATGAATGAACAATCATCAGCTCCGGCAGGGTATGATGATGCTTCAAAAAGTTTGAACTCCACTGTCTCATCTAACACTGTCATTGAAAGTTTTCCATTCTGCACATCAATAAACGTCTTTGCTGTTGCCATGAACGGTCTACCCAAAAGAACAGGTCTCATGTTAGTCTCTTTGCTCACATCCTCCATGTCTAATACCACAAAATCAGCAGGAATTATAAGTTTCCCAACTTGGACCAGAACATCTTCAACATGCCCTCTCGGATATCTTACCGAACTATCTGCTAACAGAAGTGACATTGTTGTAGGCTTCAACTCATTTAACCCTAGCTGCTTGTAAATAGAATACGGCATCAAATTAATACTGGCACCTAAATCTAGCATTGCTCTTTCAAGTTGGGTACCTCCTACCGTGATATTGATGCAGAAACTGCCCGGATCTTTCAGCTTGGGAGGAAGTTCCTTCTGTAAAACTGCACTAGCACTACCTGCTATGTATTCCTGATGATTCGGCCCAAAATTCTTCCTGTTGGTGTGAAGGCTTTTGAAAAATTTTGCATAGGCAGGCATCTTTTCTATCATCTCGAGTAGAGGTAAGTTCACATGTACCTTGGACAGAACATCAAAAATTTCTTTGAAAGCCTTGCTGAGCTTGTCCCTTTTAAGCCTCCCAGGAAAAGGAATTGGTGGAACATATGGAGGGGGTGGAACATAAGGGTCTGATGACTTGTGTAAAACTGAGGTTTTCTTAGGTGTCTCTACCACTACCTCTTCTTCTGCTTTAGCCTCCTTCTCACTCACCTCTTCTGATCCCCTGGTGCCCTATTTCTGTTGCCCTCTGACAACTTCAGTGTCTAACACTCGCCCACTTCTCAACACAGTCAATGCCTTGGCTTACTCTGATTGACTAGGAAACCTTCCTGGTTCATTCTTGCGAACTGCGTCAACTATTTACCCCATCTGTGTTTCTAAATTCTTAATGGATGCCTCAACGTTGTTAAATCTCTGATTTGTATCACGTGAGAAGCGCTCTGTATTCTCAGCAAGGGATGTCACAATTTCTTCTAAGGATCTCTTCTTCGGCTGATAGGTGGTACTGTCTCTATTAGCAGCATTGTTCCATTGTTGAGGTTGACTATTGGAACCTTGACCTTGGTAAGTGCCTCTGTTGTATCCTCCTTGATTTGTTCCTTGAGTGTTCTGTTGAATGAGCTGATAACTATTAAGAGCAGTGTTAGGGTCAGAATAGGATAAATTTGAATGATTACGCCATGCAGGATTGTAGGTATTCGAGTAAGGATCGTTCCTCCCTCTTTGGTAATTGAAAGCTTGAACCTCCTCTGTCTCAAATGGTATCCCATCTCCATCTTGTACTGAGTTCACCCCTAACTGCTGTTGAGCCCTATTCGAGTTTTGGGCTATCATAGCTTGTACTTGCTTAGCTAGATTCGCCATATGAATTTCCACCCCAGTTGTCTGGTTGACCTCATACTTACCTCCCTTTCTGACCATTGAACTTCTATGTTGGGAGTTTAGAGCCAAAGTTTCATAGATCTCAGCAATCTCTAAAGCAGATTTCCTGGTAATGATACCCCCACAAGCGTTGTCAACAATGTTCTATGTGAAAGGTGTCAATCCATCATAAAAAGTGCGGACTTTGTACTCCTCTGTCACCATGTGAGGGGGAATTTGATCTAACAGCTCCTTATATCGCGACCATGCTTCATGGAACGACTCACCATCTTCTTCACCGAAACTAGCTATCTTGATCCGGACTTCTTTTGCTTTTGAAGCAGGGAAAAATCTGTTGAAGAATGCAGTGCACACATCAACCCATGATCTCAAAGATCCTGCCCTTACTGAATTGTACCACTTGATGCCCTTGTCCTTCATACAATATCGAAAACACCTCATCCTTAACTGCTCTTCTGTCAATCGGCCCATCGGGAAATTCCCTACGGTAGCTTGATAGTCCTTCATAAACTGGAGGCAGTCTTCTGTTGCCAAACCGTGAAAAGATGGCAGCATGTTTAAATGGCTACCCCTCAACTCATAACTCCTGGCTATGGCATCTAACACAATAGGCTGAGGTTGGTCTCCCAGCATAGGCTGTCCAGACTCTCTCATTAGTCTGATCTCATCCTCTAGTGCACGTCTTGGAGAACCCGGTGTATTGTCTCGAACTTCCTGTCTATTCTGAACACCTTGTTCATCATGAACCTCTCTTTCAGCTCGAATAACCCTGTCACGTTGCTCACTGTGATCACCCATATCCTCAACTAAAGGATCTAACTCTTCAAACTGTCTAGCAACTCGGCCTACTCGGTCAATCTCGTCGTTAGCAGGGATCAGAATACCTCCAAGCGAACGACGTCCGTTCATACACCTGTAAAACCTGAAACACCAAAAGCACAACT
The DNA here is from genome assembly GCA_030490815.1 of Acer saccharum. Lineage (NCBI taxonomy): Eukaryota > Viridiplantae > Streptophyta > Magnoliopsida > Sapindales > Sapindaceae > Acer > Acer saccharum. The sequence continues at coordinate 35,985,043 of CM059871.1, forward strand.
ACCACGAAATAAGATGAAAAAAGAGAATAACTAAAAACTAAAATAAAATCTAATGACACACACTACCTAACCTAAACTAACTAGATCCAACTAATAGAATCTATATCAATCCCCGGCAGCGGCGCCAAAATTGATGCAGTAAAATCTGTGTTCAATTTACTAAGAAAGTTCGTTCACTGGGATTGACGATTTTATCGGTTAAAACCAATTAATCTAGCACAGGTTACTCTAAATGCGAAAACTAAATTGCATAATGCTTTTCTTTGGAAAAATTGTTTAACTCTAAAATTAACCTAAATTATGACTACTTGAACTAAAAATCAAATCAACGAATAATCAAATCAAAGAATGGATATATGGGGAGATACTAGGGAATCGGTGCACCTCTCTTAGACACTCAATGCTCTCAATTAGTCTCAATAAACACTTCAATAAAGTTTAGGGCTTGTTTTGATAAACAAGTAAGAACGAATCTCCTTCCCACCACTCGCACAAAGGCCATGTGTCAAGTGATAGTAATGAAATCCTTATGAACAAAACTCTAAGCCAAATCAATGCAACAAGGCCATGCAAACATTAACTTTCAAATCTATTAAGCTTATGATTGTGATTTAAAAGGAAAGGCCATTCACATCTAAACCCTAATCTCATGGATAACCTAAATCACAAACTCATATCAATTGAGGCCACAAAATAATATGAATCAGTAATATGGAGCAATTAATTCAATAGACAAGACTAAAACCCAATTGATTAACAAAAAGATAGACTAATTGATTACATAGAGTTGTCCAAAATTGGTTACATCAATCCCCTAATAAAGGTTTAGTTACACATCAATGGAGAGAACAAAAACATAGAAGAGATGAAGATAGAACCCATTATGGTGCGATGCTTCTGACTTGATATCTCCGTCGTCTTCCTGCTCCAAGTAATCTTCTAATGATGGAATGAATGAAAGAATGAATGAATGGTGGTATATCTCTCTCTGATTGTCTCTATATGTCTACTCCCTTTTATTTTCTCTTTTCTTTCTTTTTATAGGTCTTCTGCAGTAACGAGAGGACGAGGAGGCGGTCCACCGCTTGACGTACCGCTGGGTAGGCACTTGCATGGGCAGCGGAAAAGCCAAGCTCAGCAAACTGGAATGGCTCGCTTGAGGGGCTGCTTGGGAGGCACTTGCCTCTTGAGCGGCATGGGCCGCGGAAAAGGAGACTTTTCGAGCGCCTAGTGCACCGCCGACGGTGCACATGCATTATGGGCGGCATGGGCCGCGGAAAATGGGAATAAATGCCCTTTCTGCATCTTTTGACTCCATCATCTCTGATATACGATCCGATCAACATTTCTATGGAAAGAGACCTGCAAAGACTTAACAAACACATCAACCCACCAAAAGGACCCAAGAAACAAGCATAAACAAAGGCGAAAAGGGCAAAATATAAGCATAGAATTAGACTGATCACCTTAACCTTGGTGGCAACTGGATTCAGTAAGTTGTTGGAAATGACGTTGCGTTGTCATTATCTATTTCCTTAAATAATTTTTATCTATTGTATATACAAGTGCTCATTCCGTGCCACGTTCACGGGCATTGGGTGTTATGCCATGTACTTCTCAAGGAAGGAAAAGTTAAATTATTTGACTCATTGAATGAACGGAATATCGGACTTAGTAATCGGCTAAAAGACATTCGTGGCCTACTTTACCTATTGCCATCTGTGTTGAAACATGCCGGTTACTACCAACAAATGAAGATCGATCCTCATGCCACCCCGTTCACAGCTGAAAGCATGCACAGTGATCTCATTCCATACCAAGATGATGGGTATGTTTGACATATTTATTTACTTTTTATTTACTTTATTTACTTTCCTTAAGATATTTATGTTTGACATATCCCATCATTTAACAGAAGCAGTTGTGGTGCCTTTTTAATGAAGTATGCTGAGTTGATTATGGCTGGAGTACCAACTCCATGGAAATCAATTTTTGGACAAAAGAATATCAAAAACATTCGTAAGGCCATTGCAATTGACATTTTCACAAATGGTCAAATCCGTAATTCCCCATAGATTTGTACAGCTTGGGAATCATGTATTTAGGCTGAGAATGTTATGTGCACTTCAAATTTGGTGAGAATGTTTTGTGCACTTCAAATGGGAATGTTTATGATGTATTTTGTGCCGTGAAAAATTCTGTTAGGCCTGGGAACCACTCTTCTAGGCCTAGGAGATTTCTTCACAGGCTTAGTTGACTTGTAGTCATCAACAATGGTCCCGGTCACCATTTTTGTTATTTGATGTATTTATCCAATAACTCTGAAAAATCAATAGTGAAAATGATCTTGACTGTAATGAGAGACTCATTCACATTAGATGCATATATATATATATATATATATATATTAACTCATTGTTAATTTAATTCAACATGCAACAATATCTATAATTACACGTTGAAAACTTGATTCAGATGAAACTATGACAAAGATTACACGATGGAAAATAATTTTCCTTACACGATACATTAACTGTAGCGTGTAACCATGATTACTTATCAGCGTGTAATCATTGACCAATTGCATGTTCAATGTCCGAGGTCAAAAAATAAATGGCACCTTTTTAAGATGGGTTTACAAGAATGTCACCGTTTTAATAAGTTATGTTTAAAAGGCACCGAGACTTTTGTAACACTGTCTGAGACTTCCATCCAAGACTTGTATACATTTTCCGTTAAGTTGGAACCACCATTCACTAACAAGTTGTTATCTCAGACCTTTGAATGAATTTTGTTATACATTAACAAGCCGATAAGATGAGTGAACTGAGGGAAGGTATAACAATTATACCTTCTCTCAATTCACTCACTATAACGGTTAGTGAATAACACAATTCACACAATGAGAGGCATAGTGGAAACATATATAGGCAACTACACGATAAAAAGTAACCATGATTACAAGCAAAATGGTCATAACATGAATGATTTCATGTCATTTTGAAAACATGATTACACGATAAAATAAAGGGTGCGTGTAATCTTTCTTACAAATTGGTGTGTAATCATTGACTAGTTGCATGTCGAATCATTCATAATGCAATTACATGATGAAAAGTAACCATGATTACATGCTACATTTAATGTATCGTGTAATCATGGTTACTTTTCCTTGTGTATCACACTGTTGGATGTAACTAAATTTTTTTTAATGATTACACGATGGAAACAAACCATCCTTACAGGATACATTAAATGTAGTGTAATCATGTTTACTTTTCATCGTGTAATCTTTGAGAATGTTGCATGGCTGATTCACGATTCACATTTGATTATTTATATAGTTTTTATGAAAAAAACTTCTAGCACAGCAAGTAAAGTAGCTTACAAGTAATTAATATTTCTAACATGGAAGGAATGATTAAATCCAAAAACTTTTCATGTATATACCTACAGTAGGGACATAATATCATCTTCTCAGTGCTTTCATTACATCAAAGTATGTAAAATCTATACATTTTCGTATGTAAACCTAGTAGTTTTAAGGCATATAATCAAGATGATGGTAATTCAGCATGGCAAAATGATGAACGGCAGCAAGTTGATAAAAACCAGGAGTATGAATTAGACGTCATTCTTTCACTTGGAGAAGATGATGAACTAGGTTTGAAGGCTGTTTGTGCCCTCAACTCTCACTTTGGTTGAGCAATATATTGATTAAAATATGATTCCATGGTTGAGTGAGAGTGTTTGTTGCTCAGCTAGCTAACCTAGTAATATAGTTTATATTTCCGAGCATATAATCATCTTCTCAGTGCTTCCATGGAGAAGGCTGATCTCTCCGATATTGACATCGACGCCGTCACTGCCACTAGCTCAGTATAATTGGACAGAACAATCAGGGTCAAGTCTACTAGTGTGGATGAGTTCTTCGTTAGTTGGCCAGAGATTTCTCTCCTGGTAACCCCCGAAAAAAGGGAAACTGTTAACAATATCACAAAATTGAAGAGTTGGATTGATATTGATATTTTGTTACAGAACTAAGAACAAAACAAAGAAGAAAATATTTTGAAGCCTCATTCTTTTCTGTTAATTGACTTCATGCCTTGAAAAATTCCACACAATAGCTGCTAAATATATAGCATTACAGATGACACATTGAAATAATAATCAAAGGACACTTAAAAATAAAACAAATGACTTTTAAACTTTCTAGGTACATTGACACATGACTTTAATCTCCCAAGATTCATAAATAAAGTTCAACTTTCCACGGTTCATGAATCTTGGAATATGGAAAGTTGATTTAACTTTCCAACAAGTGAAAACAATACAGGAAAAAAAAAAAACATTTATTGATTGCCCGTATACCGGCACCGAATTGCCTGCAACAAGCAATTTGAAGTCTAGAAATTTGATTTTAAAAAAGAACTAACAAGTACAAGAAACAAAAAAAAAAAATGTTACAAGAATAAAAAAGAGAGGAGAGGAAGAAGTTTTTTTGAGAACTTCTTTATCTGTCTACAATAAGTACCATAACCCAGTCTATATAAGGAGAAAAACTTAATTGGGATGGTCTCATTGACATGGCAATGGGACCGTCCAATGAATGTATGCCATATATACAGTGATATATGCCATATATCAATGAGACTGTCCCATGCAAGTCTTTCTCCTATATAAGACTCAGGACAGTCCGACCCTCTCACTTAAAAAAATAATTTTTAATATATCACTTCTAATCTTGTCCCATCAATGAAATCGCCTTTTACTTATCTAAATAAAAAAGTTTCACATGCGAATCTTGATGTGTAAAATCGTGTTATAAAAACCTAACTCGCAAGTGCACGAATCGTGAGATAAGTACAGCGACAAGTAGGGATCGTTCCCACGAGGAAAAGTGATTTACTGACTATAACTAATTCTAATTAAAGCTAAGCAATTAACAGAAACCAAGAGAGTTGAGATTGATTGATTGATTGAGTGAATATTGATTAACTAAATTTGTCTAAGAAAGCAAATAACAAGAATATGTGAATGTGATCAAGAGGTGAGAGGACTAGGTCATCAATGCTCCCCAACTATGTTTACTCAATGCTTCGAACTGACTTTTGATAAAAGATGTAACTCAAGTTAAGGATTCGTTCTTATCTTATTTATGATTGTTACCGTATGATCCTGGAATGAATCAAGTGTTCTCAATTATAATTTACCCATAGATCAATGGCGCAAACTACAACCGAGAACCCATTAAGTGCAAGCACTAATGAACCAAAACCTACTTGCATAGATCAATGCTAAGATCAGTTTTACCCATTCAATTGAATATTAATTAAGGTTACGTGTAGATCAACACTCCAAACTTAATTGTTAAATTATCAAAACCCTAAATTCATGCCAACGTATGATCATGCATCAACACAAACAAAGAATTGAGACGTAGAATGAATTGAATGAATCAAAACTTAAATTAAGAAAATATAGTCAATTCTAACAAAGAGTATTCGTAGAGGTTCACATTGACTCCCTAGTATGGAGTTAGTTACACATATTAGAAACAAAGAAATAAGAGGGAGAAAAGATAAAACCCATTGAAGATCTTCAACAAATTCTTCAAATCCCCGATTAACTCCTTCGTCTTCGTCTTCTATGAGTAAGGTGAATGATGGATTGTGTGATGAGAAGAGAGTATGTCTGAATGAGAGGGTTGTCGATCCAGTTAAACACACAGAGAGAAGTTTTCCTGAATGAGCGAGAGAGTGCCCTAAAAGATATCATAGGCTATTTATAGGCACTGCTCAATTTCCTACGAAAAGCAACCCTCGAAAAGCCTTTATCGCACAACCGCTGTCGTGACCGCTGTCGGAGTGGTAGCGGCGCGGCAGCGGTCTTGACGAGAGACGGAGAAGCGCTGCCGGCAGCGGCAGCGGCTGGGCAGCGGTGTGCACTGATCTCAGAGCGTTGCTGCAACGCTGCTAAACAATTGGGAGCTCTTTTAGCTGCAGTGTTGGATAATTGCATGAAAGCCCCTGAAGTCTTCAAAATAGCAATTTATGCCTGATATTCTTCGATTTATTCAACTGGATCCAAACTCCTGAAAAAGCTCATAAACACACATTAAATCCCAAAAAGACCTGAGAAACAAACAAATGATAGGAGGAAAAGGGATCAAAAACATATACAAGAAATGACCGATCAAATACCCCCAAACCTATCTTTTGCTAGCCCTCGAGCAAAATAAAAACAAAAACAAACCTAAAAACCTAACAAAATTAAATTAAGCCACTTTCGTAGGGAACACGATAGCATTGAGCATATGCTACAAGCCTTTAAACCTCTAGGTGTCCCTAGGAGGAGGAGTTTTGTCTCCTGAGGGTTTACAGCTATGACACCCACAAACATATCCTGCGAAAACCGGTCATTAAAGTACCGCAATATGTGCCCATGTTAAGACAATGCATGCAGAAGTCAATAAGTAAAGACTAATATTACGTCACAAGCCTGAAAACATTGCCCAATTTTTAATTGAAAAGCTCATGCTCTAAACACTCTAGCATCCAGGACACATCATTGAAAGGCCATAGATATAATTCGCCTCAACTCTAATCCTCACAGGATTTCTCTCACTAGTTCTCTCAGAACCTAGGTGAAAATCACTCATCAAGCAAATGCGATGGAATTTATGCACAAGAAATTCAAATAATTCGCATAAGGATATATCATTGAAAGAACGCTTGATTTGTATGCAAAAGATCTCATGAAAAGAATCGAACAATATGAACAAGATAAACACACATCACACATCTACTATCATAGCAAGGATAACCAGCAGATCAAATAGACTTCATTCAGGTTGTAATGGGGCTATTGGGTGAGTGTTAAGAAAGAATGGAAAATTGGAATTCAAAGAACCTAGGATCATACCATGAGAGCCTTCTATTACCTTTGCGGCTTCGTCTAAGTCTCTTGGTCTCCTTTTCAAGTGGAATTTGACCACTTAATAACTAATTCCCCAAAATTTTTCCTTTCTCCCTTTACCAACTCCTTTTGAGTAGATTTGAGTGTGCAGTCTTTACTTGACTTATCGCACCCCTTTTCAACAATTTCATCAAACCCCTTTTCAATGATTTTTTTTTTTTTTTGAATGAATCAATTGGAATACTTTCAGCTTTACAACTTTTTTGGATTGAATGCAGCTCTTCGCTTTCTTGGAAGAATTCATGCACACAGTTACGTGCAAGAATTCGTACCTCCACTTCACCTTTCTCAGAATATGATCCCAAGCTATAAGGTATGGCTAATTATTGGCTTATTTGGGTTGCAGTTTGTTGTGGTGAAGAAAGAAAAAGGCTCATTGTGTTTGGCTTCAAACAGGGCTATGGAGCACACATATAAGGTAGGAAATATTTAAGGCCTTTTAAGTAGCTAAAACACACATAGTCTATATCACTTCCACTGGTTCGACTTACTCAAGAACAACATGCAACATGTGAAATCTTTTATTATGATCGTTCTATAATGTCCAATGTTCAACCTATAGAGATCGAATCTATTGCTAAGACCCTACTGAGTGTTTAAAGAATAGAAATAACAGGACCCTCATAGTGTATCATTTTATGTACGCTTTTTGGCTTAGTGAACTCACAAGGGTAGTCTCCACTATTAATCATGACAATTCAACTCAGTATTCTATCAACCATCATATCAAGAGCATGCCATAGATTTTGAAAAATGCAATGTATTACCCTAAATGGCAAGATGTTAGTGTAAACCTATTGATTAATGCACATCATCTCTAAGGCACACACTGAAGTGTCTCGTCTCGAAAGACGCAAGAACGACAGACTCAAAACAAAACAAAAATTCGACTCAAAAACCTAAAAAATAATACATAACATACCCCCAAACCTAAATCCTACATTGTCCTCAATGTATAACATCAAAGCACAAGACAAAGCGGATAAAGATACAGAAAAGTACTCAAGCCAGAAAATAAATCAAAAGAAACAACGCCAAAAACTAAAATCCACAAACGTAAATCTGAAAGTCAAAATGCGTAAGAAAAGAAAACATAAAACAGAAATAAAAACTAAAAATAAAAGAAAACATATCCTACTGCAGACTCAGGACCGTCTACAGTGCCTTTGCAAGTATCCCCTCACTGCTGCTGGCTTGGGCCAGGCCTAGTACTGTCATCTTGCTGCCGATGCTGGCCTGGCTGAACGGTGGCTGCACGAATCTGATTGACCGATATCTCCAGAGTGTCCAGACGGGAGTATATATCAGTCCTCAAACCAGCTATCCCAGCATCCATATGGTCCCTCATCGAGGATAGCATGTACTCTACCCACTCCGGCCTCTGTTGTGACGACCCAGCTCCGGACTCTCCTTGAGGGTGCGGCTCCACAGTCGGCTGGTCTTCAGCATCCAACTGCACATCTGCGTTAGCGGTCTGACCACCCCGACGCCTCTTGCGTCCAGACACATCTCCAATCAGGGGTAGACCACGCACGCTAGCCTGAGTGTTCCATGTGGAAAGTGATAGCGGCCGCTCCGGCTCTGTCGTCTCATCACTGGCGTCGGTATACACTCCTATCCCAGCGGCAGCACACATGCCTGTGATCAAACACGGAAATATCATAGTTGCCCCTGTCAAACGCCCAACACCCCGGATCTCCTTCTTGATGAATGTGGCCACATCAAAGTATCTACCTGTGAAATTCCCTTAAGCAATATAGTGTAAATATACCTAGAGGGGGGGTGAATAGGTATAGGCTCCAAATTCTTCCAATTAAAAATAATGCGGAAAATTACAAGACAAATGCACACTTGAATAGATTTAGCAAATGAATTGAATTAACTACGACAAGAGTTAATCAATTTACAAGAAGTGCAATCAATGTAATATATGGAAGATAAAGGAAAGTAAAGCAAAATTGAACACAATGATTTTAACGTGGTAAAACCTCAATGAGGAAACATCCACGGGTTGATACCACAACCACCGGCGAAGCAATTCACTATGATGAAAAGGACTTACACACTCAAGCTACCAACTCATGATATCCGCTCAAGCTATCAACTCCTAGTCTACCCTCGGGCCTAGTGAACCACCTAGCCTACTTCCTATTCGAGATGTGTCCTACACCTCTAGGAAGCAACTTCCTATCCAAGACGCTCACGTCTCTAGGAAGATTTCTTGCTTGCCTATCCGGATCCTCCCGACCCTAGACAAGACTTCCTTGCTTGATTATCCGAGTCCTCCCGACTCTAATCAAGGCTCCCTTGCTCTATCCACAAAGCTTCACTCACTTTGCTAGAGACTTCAACCTAATGCAAGGCTATGATCTAAAGTGATGCAAATGATGCAAGCACAAACAAATTAAGCTAGATGATCAATCAAGCAAAATGTACATGTTCAATGATAGTCTAGAATATGATTTCAACACTCAATCACAAAAGATATCTAGAAATCAAAACATGCAAAACAATAAGAACAAAGGTATCAATATTCGATTTAGCACACTAAAAACCTAGTTCTTAGATCATGAAATAAAACATAGAAAATAACATGAAGCACATCACTCATACATTTTCTTGAATCAATTTCATGATAGTTCAAGTTTAGCACATAAATGTTCAAGACAAATTACAAAGCTAAAACTCAATTAAAAATGATCAAATAACCCTAGCATGTGATCTAACATACTTCTTAACAAATTTCATCAATCAAATGGAAAGAATCAATAGTTGATCAAAAATGAAATTGAAAAAGAAGAAGTTGAAAAACCAATACTGACCACGGACTGGAAATTGACCTACTGAGAAAAATGCCGAAGTCAACTGCCTCTGGAAATGCTTGGGGTTTGTAGCTCTCTTCGAGACCAACAATTTTGGTTTTTGAATCGAATGATTTCGAGTTCGTATGAGAGAGATATGATCAAAACAAGTAAGCAAAAATATTGAAAAACTGATGCGGGATTGAGGTGTTCTTCAAAAAATTGCATAAGTGTGGAGGGAAGGAGGATGGCTTAAAAGGAGGGAAATGAGAGAATTTACGGGCAAATCACGTGCTGCCACATCAGCACCCCGTGGGGGGCGCGTGGGGCCCACGGGAGCAGAAGGCTCCCTTTCCCGTGGGGCCCACGGCCTCCCACACGGGCTGGCCAAGTGGCCACACGTGGTTTGCACACCTCTCGCGCGCTCCCTCGGTTCGTTGCCCCATATCTTGAGCATCCGACCTTCGATTTCGAATCCGTTTTCGGATTACAAACCGTGACTCCCTCACGCACGACTACGACTACTCAACTTTGAAAAATGGTTGAGAAATCATCTCGGAATCTGACGATGAAGTCAACACAACAAATGAGAACGAAAAGTAGCATAGTCAACTTGTTTGGACTCGAAACCTTATGTATGAGTAACCGAAACGACCGGAACTCAATAAGGCATTAAACAAGAACATGTTCAAGTCCTAAACACAAAATACGAAAACAAATAAACACATATTCACACAAACATGCCATATCAAAGAGATAGTCACAAAGCATGCAATTTCACAATGTTTGTCAATACAAGATCAATGCATGAGCATGCTATGAAGTGTGTGAATGTGTTATACCAAATGTTTGAACCACGATGCAGGGACACACATGTATGAATTGTGTGTGTGTGCGCTAACGCCTTGCAAGAGGGTGGAAGTCAAGTTTTACCTTTGACGATTTTCACCTCTTGAAGACGACTTTTGCACTAGATGTTGCTCTTCACTCTTTGAGCTTCCTTTCTTCAAGTAATGTCCTAAGCAACAACTAATACAATCATAGAGTGTTTTGCAATGGAATTAAGCCAATACAAATCATAAACCTTACAACCTGTCCTGATAGCATACAACACCTGAGATACCTCCTTGAAAATCTCCCCAGTGTGACTAGATGGCTTAAGAGAAGCCGCGATAAACAAGTTCTAGAAGGCGATATCCAAGTGAAGATCTCCCCTCTTCAGCTCCTGACCATTCCAGCCTGCTCCACCTCTGCTGCGAAGCGCACAGCCTAACTCATACCTGCCTGGGAACGCCTCCTGAACCTCCTCATGCGGTGGTAAACCATAATACTCTCTAATAGTCTCCACAGAAAGCACCACAGGCACTCCTCTAACCACAACCACACTCTGCGACCCAAACTGCGCGTCTACCATATTCGCATAAAACTCCTTGACAATGCTAATATTTGCATTGCAGGGCCTGCGCACATAACCTTCCCATCCTCTGGCTGCAACAGTAGCTGGTATGGGTGTGTCCTCTAACTCCTCCACAGCTATCCCCCTCTCCAGAATGAAGTTCCTGTCTTTCCTTAACCTATCCTTGTAGTCAGGATGTCCCTTAAACTGCTGCTCAACTGGCCTTTTATCTCGCCTATGGTTTGGATCCGCAGGAACATGACCCCCTCTGACCACTGTCCGTGCCATAACTGCAAAGATAACAACAATAAAGCAAATAGTCAAACAAAAATGGACAAGCACTGATCAACAAAAATTTCAGCAGCATTTCGGCAGTAAAATTAGTAAACCCGAGTGCCTACATTGCACAAATATTAACAGTATACATTCAGCACAACAGAACTCAGCAAAAATATAGAATAACAAGTATTTGGACAATATAAAACAAGTTCATGCATAATTGTTACACTTTTCCAATGGAAATCATCAAAACACACTTCCACTCATTGCCTAATCCCTCAGCATTCATCAAATAACACATGCAAAGGACCAAAATCATCCAACATCCAATAATCCCCATATTTCGGTCATATAACCCTAGTGATATCAATTGGAAGCAAAATTAGGGGAGAAGGGAGTGGGAACATGCAATTAGAGGCAAAGAAGACATGAAACCAAAGTAGAAATAAATTGAAGCTCATACCTGGAAGATGTGGTGACCGGATTTGAGAAGAGGAGACAAAGGAAGACAAAAAAAATTTGAACAAAATTTAGGGAGAAACGGTGAAAGTGACATCGCAACAGTGCCTTTTATATTAGGGCACGACCGCTGCCATTACCGCTGCCATAGGCGCAGCGGTTAAGCAGCGGTCAACTCCTATTGGCCGTCCAAACGGCAGAGTTGAATGCGCTGCTGACCTTTAGGACCGCTGCCACTACCGCTGCCATAGGCGCAGCGGTTAGGCAGCGGTCAGGCAAAATTGACGCTCCCAATTGTTGGGCAGCGGTACAGCAGCGGTACAAGAACAGAAGGTACCGCTGCCTATAACCCACAGCGGTTGGGCAGCGTTTTGCCCAGGGAGAACCGCTCCCAATTGTTGGGCAGCGGTCTCGCAGTGGTGCAAGGACAGAATGCACCGCTGCCTCACCGCTCTTAGTGCGCTGCATAGTTATCACAGCGGCAGACCTGACCAAATTTTTTTTTTTTTTTTTTTTTTTTTTTTTTTTTTTTTTTAACAAATAAAAATAACACCCCCAAACCTATATGAAAGCAAGGGGAACGCTAATTAGGGACTCGATAAAATAAAATTGACAAGAACATACCTGGATGGGTTGCCTCCCACCGAGCGCTTTATTTAACGTCTGGGCAAGACGCACAGGGGTCTTACGGCTCCTGAAGCACGGAAGACCCAACACACACAACTTCGGATATGCTAAAGTATGGCTTCAGCCTGTGACCATTAACTTTGAAAGCACCGCCATTCTGAAGATTTTGAATTTCAACAGCTCCATGCGGGAACACCTGAGTTACTCTAAATGGTCCAGCCCACTTTGATTTCAGCGTTCCTGGAAACAGCTTCAAACGTGATTGGTACAGCAAAACTAGCATCCCTGGATGAAACTCTTTGCAAAAAATCTTACTATCATGTAATTTCTTAGTCCTTTCTTTGTAGATTTTTGCATTTTCATATGCATTGTTCCGGAGTTCCTCCAGTTCACTCAATTGCAAGCTTCTTTCCTCCCCTGCCTTGTCTAGATTGAAATTCAGCTTCTTCAGGGCCCAATAGGCGTTGTGTTCCAACTCTACCGGGAGATGGTACGCCTTGCCATAGACTATCCTATACGGGCTCATACCTATGGGAGTTTTGTAGGCTGTTCTGTATGCCCATAATGCATCATTCAACTTAAGTGACCAATCCTTCCGATTTGGCTGCACTGTCTTCTCAAGTACTTGCTTAATCTGCCTGTTGCTTACCTCAACTTGTCCTGAGGTCTGCGGATGGTATGGAGTCGCCACCTTATGTTTGACACTATATTTCTTCATTAACGAGGCAAAGACCCTGTTACAAAAATGGCTCCCGCCATCACTTATGATTGCTCTCGGCGTACCGAATCTGGTGAATATGTTCTCCGTTACAAATTTTATCACCACCTTACTATCATTCGTCTTAGTTGCAACTGCTTCGATCCACTTCGAAACGTAATCTACAGCAACCAAAATGTACAAGAACCCATGTGAGGATGGGAAGGGTCCCATGAAATCAATTCCCCACACGTCAAATACCTCAACTACCAACTGGCTTGAAAGAGGCATCTCATCTCTTTTACCAATGTTCCCTGTTCTCTGGCACCTGTCACAAGAAATACAAAAGGTGTAAGCATCTTTAAATAGAGAAGTCCAGAAGAAACCTGATTGAAGAACTTTCAGAGCAGTTTTCTTGGCACTAAAGTGCCCTCCACAACTAAGGGTGTGGCAAAATTTCAGCACATCTTGCTGCTCCTCTTCAGGGACACATCTTCGAATGATCTGATCAGCGCCATATTTGAACAGGAATGGCTCGTCCCAAAAGTATTGCCTAGTGGTGGAGATGAATCGTCGCTTTGCTTGTGAAGTCAGGTCAGCTGGTATGACGCCATTGGCGAGGTAGTTTACTATGTCAGCATACCACGGATCATTGACCCCTATCGCCATCAGCTGTTCATCAGGAAAATTCTCATTGATTGGCACCAGTTTAGTGCTTTCCTCTACATTTTCATTCTCCACTAATCGGGAAAGGTGATCAGCTACCACATTCTCGCTGCCTTTCTTATCCCTGATTTCTAAATCAAACTCTTGCAACAAAAGGATCCACCGGAGTAATCTCGGTTTCGCTTCCTTCTTTGTTAGTAAATATTTCAAAGCAGCATGATCAGAATAAACAATGACCTTAGATCCTATTAAATATTGACGAAATTTTTCTAAGGCACTCACAACAGCAAGCAATTCTTTTTCAGTAGTTGAGTAATTTAATTGTGCATCATTCAAAGTACGACTAGTGTAATAAATAACATGTGGAACTTTATCAATTCGCTGTCCTAAAACAGCACCTACAGCATAGTCTGATGCATCACACATTAATTCAAATGGCAGGGACCAATCAGGAGGCATAATAACAGGAGTAGATGTCAATTTATCTTTGAGAGATTCAAAAGCACGCAAACATTCGTCATTGAAAACAAATGAAGAATCCTTGGCTAAGAGGCTACATAGGGGGCGACTAATCTTTGAAAAATCTTTTATAAAACGCCTATAGAAACCTGCATGACCTAGGAAACTCCTCACACCCTTCACCGAAGTGGGAGGTGGAAGTTTAGCAATTACTTCAATTTTAGCTCTATCTACTTCTATGCCTTTATCAGATATCACATGTCCTAGCACTATTCCAGATTTCACCATAAAGTGACTTTTTTCCCAACTAAGAGTTAAATTGGTCTCAGTGCATCTTTTCAAAACACTAGTTAAGTTATCAAGGCAATGGTCAAAAGAATTACCAAAAACAGAAAAATCATCCATAAATACCTCAATATATTTCTCCAGCATGTCAGAGAAAATAGACATCATGCATCTCTGGAAGGTGGCAGGGGCGTTGCACAGTCCAAAAGGCATTATTCGGTATGCAAAGGTCCCGAAAGGGCATGTGAACGTTGTCTTCTCTCGGTCCTCTGGAGCTATGGCAATCTGATTGTATCCTGAAAATCCATCCAAGAAGCAATAATAAGCATGTCCTGCCAAACGCTCGAGCATCTGATCAATGAATGGCAAAGGAAAATGATCCTTTTTAGTTGCCATGTTGAGCTTGCGGTAATCTATGCACACTCTCCATCCAGTTGTCTTCCTTGTAGGAATCAATTCATTGTTCTCATTAGCTATCACCGTTATCCCAGACTTCTTTGGCACAACATGAACCGGACTCACCCATTTACTGTCAGATATAGGATATATAATACCCACCTTAAGTAGCTTCAGGACCTCTTCTTTCACGACCTCTTTCAAAGTCGGGTTAAGTCTTCGTTGAGCCTCTCTAGACGGCTTCATTCCTTCTTCTAGAAAAATATGATGCATACATGTGGTAGGACTTATTCCCTTAATGTCCGCTATGGTCCATCCAATGGCGGCCTTATACTCTTGTAGCACCTTCAACAGTTTCTCTTCTTTTTCTATCTCTAAGTCAGAAGCTATGATCACTGGTAGAGTTTCATTCTTCCCTAGGAAGGCATATTTGAGGTTAGAAGGAAGTTGTTTGAGTTCTAATACAGGGGGAGAACTCACAGATGGGATTAACGACTTGTTGATCGCATCTTCTACTTCAGCACTCACTTCCTCGATGTCAGAATCTTCTTCTGAAACCTCACCTTGTTGGATTTCTTCATCATCTTCTATTGCATCACAAATCCAATCTAGTAGTTCTTCAGACATACCTCCGGTCAACTCATCTTGTACTGCTGAATTCACCACTTCAATCGAATTACAGTCAACTGAGTAACTGTCATCTGCTGCTTCAGGGAACTTAAGAGACTCAAAGACTTTAAACTCTACTGTTTCATCTAACACAGTCATCGTTAGCTTTCCATTCTGGACATCTATAAAAGTCTTCGCTGTTGCCATAAAAGGTCTCCCTAACAGGATAGGTTTGCAGTTCCTATCTTTAGATCCTTCATCCATGTCTAGGACAACAAAGTCAGCAGGGATGATTAGATTGTTTACCTGCACTAATACATCTTCAACATAACCCCTTGGGTATCTTACAGATCCGTCAGCCAACACAAGTGACATAGATATTTTCTTCAGGTCATTCAATCCCAGTTGCTCATATATATAGTAGGGCATTAAATTAATGCTAGCTCCTAAATCTAACATTGCTCTTTCCAAAGTTGTACCTCCTATAGTAATGTTGATGCAAAAACTACCTGGATCTTGTAATTTAGGTGGCAACGACTTTTGAAGAACAGCATTAGCACTTCCTGTCATGATTTCTTGATGATTCTCCCCAAATCTTGTCTTGTAAGTATGAAGACTCTTGAAAAACTTGGCATATGCGGGCATCTTCTGAATCATCTCTAGTAAGGGCAAGTTGACATTGACTTTCGAAAGAATGTCATATATGTCTTTGTATGATTTCTCCAACTTGCTCTTTTGCAACCTTCCTGGGAATGGAATTGGAGGAATGTATGGATTAGCTGACTTGTGGAGAAGTGGTGAAACCTTGGAATTTTCCACCACTATTTCTTCCTCCTGGGGTATGTTGTTATCTTTCGAAGACCCTGAAACAGTAGCAAATTTATCAGAAAGTTCAGCTGGTTTAGTATCAGTTAGAACCTTACCATTACGAAGAACTGTCATAGCCTTTGCTTGCTCAGTGTAACTTGGAAATTTCCCTTGTTCCATCTTTTGTTGAGCTTCAGCTATTTGCCCAACTTGAGTGTCTGTTTTCCTTAGCGAAGCATGAATGTTCTGAAATTGTACCTCATTCTTTTGATTCATCTGCTGCATTTGCTGCTGTATTTGTTGTTGCATTTGTACAATCATGTCTTCTATTGATGGCTTCTTAGGTTGGGATTCGGCATTTTGTTGGGCTCCGGCGTTAAATTGCCTTTGATTTCCATTGTTGTTGCCCCATTGGTTCCCAGTACCTTGAGTATTGTTACCCCATTGGTTCCCAGAATTCTGATTGTTGTTGGACCATGAAAAATTTGGGTGATTTCTCCAACCTGGGTTGTAAGTGTTGGAATATGGGTCATTCCGTGGCCTAGGATTAAAATTGTTCATGGCTTGAACTTCTTCTTCTTCTTCTCTAGAACCTGAACATCCTGCTTGATGTTCTCCCATAAACACTTTTTGTTGCCAACTCTTCATCTGCCCCATATCAGTAGCTAAAGCATCCATTTTCTTTATGATTTGTGTCATTTGAATGGAACTTTCTGTATTAGCATCCACTGTATAAATTCCCTTCTTTCTCCTTGAATTCTTGTGACGGGAATTCTGAGCTAATTTCTCGAAGATAGAATATACCTCCTCTGGTTGTTTGTCATACATGGACCCTCCACATGCGTTATTCACTAGAAGACCTGATACTTCCGTTAGACCATCATAAAACCACTGACAAAGCTGATTTGTAAGAAAACCGTGCTGAGGACAATCTCTGGTGTACTTCTTGAAACGCTCCCATGCCTCATAAAAAGACTCATTGTCTTGTTGGTAGAAACTTGAAATTTTTGCTCGGATTTCACTGGTCTTCTGAGGTGCATAATACTGGTCAGTGATTTTCTCCCTCATTTCATCCCATGTTCTCAATGATGCTGGAGGCAATGTCAGCAACCATGTCTTTGCCTCATCCTTCAATGCATGTGGAATGCATCTCATGCGCAACTGGTCTTCTGTTATCCTATGGTTGGGCAAGGATTGTATTGCTGCATAATATTCTCTGAAGAACAGAAGTACATCTTCATCTGGTAAACCTCGGAACACAGGCAACTGATTGTAATGGCTACTTCGCAGTTCATAGTTCCTAGCTGCAGGTTCTAGCACAATGCACAAGGGGTGGTTGCTCACCACCGGCCTACTGTAATCCTTCATAGTTCTGATAGGCCCTGGCTCATATACTGGATTAGGGACAAAGTTGGGCATTGGATCAGCCTCCAAGTTATTCCCATCTCGGTTCTGAATTTCCTCGCCTTCCATTGTCTGATTTCTGATGCGATGGATGTTATCGTTCAAAGGTAACAATTCTCCCTGTTGAGATCTTCTACCTTGCATCTACTGTCAAATCCTGAAATTAGAAAAGATAGCTCACAAATAAACAGCGAATAGAAAGAAATAAAGAAGAAGAAAATTCAAAAGAAAAACTAAAAATTAATGACTCGACTACCTAAACTTAAGTAAACCTATTAACTAAAACTAAAACTAGAAATAACCAATAAATTCAACTAAATTCCCCGGCAGCGGCGCCAAAAACTTGATGTGTAAAATCGTGTTATAAAAACCTAACTCGCAAGTGCACGAATCGTGAGATAAGTACAGCGACAAGTAGGGATCGTTCCCACGAGGAAAAGTGATTTACTGACTATAACTAATTCTAATTAAAGCTAAGCAATTAACAGAAACCAAGAGAGTTGAGATTGATTGATTGATTGAGTGAATATTGATTAACTAAATTTGTCTAAGAAAGCAAATAACAAGAATATGTGAATGTGATCAAGAGGTGAGAGGACTAGGTCATCAATGCTCCCCAACTATGTTTACTCAATGCTTCGAACTGACTTTTGATAAAAGATGTAACTCAAGTTAAGGATTCGTTCTTATCTTATTTATGATTGTTACCGTATGATCCTGGAATGAATCAAGTGTTCTCAATTATAATTTACCCATAGATCAATGGCGCAAACTACAACCGAGAACCCATTAAGTGCAAGCACTAATGAACCAAAACCTACTTACATAGATCAATGCTAAGATCAGTTTTACCCATTCAATTGAATATTAATTAAGGTTACGTGTAGATCAACACTCCAAACTTAATTGTTAAATTATCAAAACCCTAAATTCATGCCAACGTATGATCATGCATCAACACAAACAAAGAATTGAGACGTAGAATGAATTGAATGAATCAAAACTTAAATTAAGAAAATATAGTCAATTCTAACAAAGAGTATTCATAGAGGTTCACATTGACTCCCTAGTATGGAGTTCGTTACACATATTAGAAACAAAGAAATAAGAGGGAGAAAAGATAAAACCCATTGAAGATCTTCAACAAATTCTTCAAATCCCCGATTAACTCCTTCGTCTTCGTCTTCTATGAGTAAGGTGAATGATGGATTGTGTGATGAGAAGAGAGTATGTCTGAATGAGAGGGTTGTCGATCCAGTTAAACACACAGAGAGAAGTTTTCCTGAATGAGCGAGAGAGTGCCCTAAAAGATATCATAGGCTATTTATAGGCACTGCTCAATTTCCTACGAAAAGCAACCCTCGAAAAGCCTTTATCGCACAACAGCTGTCGTGACCGCTGCCGGAGTGGCAGCGGCGCGGCAGCGGTCTTGACGAGAGACGGAGAAGCGCAGCCGGCAGCGGCAGCGGCTGGGCAGCGGTGTGCACTGATCTTAGAGCGCTGCTGCAACGCTGCTAAACAATTGGGAGCTCTTTTAGCTGCAGTGTTGGATAATTGCATGAAAGCCCCTGAAGTCTTCAAAATAGCAATTTATGCCTGATATTCTTCGATTTATTCAACTGGATCCAAACTCCTGAAAAAGCTCATAAACACACATTAAATCCCAAAAAGACCCGAGAAACAAACAAATGATAGGAGGAAAAGGGATCAAAAACATATACAAGAAATGACCGATCAAATCTCTATAGAATCTACATCATATCTAGTATTCCTCCCTCATGTCCCCTCAATCAAACAGTGAAACACTTATCCAAAAAAAATAGTTTCCCATACGAATCTCTGCACAATCTACATCTAGACTGGGAAAATCTGCCAATAGTAGAACAAGCCATTGTATAATATCCTTGACTCTGTTGCATGTTCAATCATTCAAAAAGCAACAGTGTGATTGGTTACACGCTGAAAACTAAGCATCATTACATGATCCTTCATATGTAGCATGTAATAATGATTAGTTTCCATCGTATAACCATTCACACTGTTGCATGTTCAATCATTAAACAAGCAACAGTGTGAATGTCCATAAGGTCAGACCAGCAGCACAGAGCACTCTATCCCTACTATCATTTCATTAAGTGTTGTAATTTTATTTTTGTGGATTCTAGACATTGTAATTTCCAAAAGTGCTATTATCAGAAATGTAATTTACATATTGATGTAAATTTGGTATATGATGTGGTCATTTATCAGGCATAGCTAACAGGTATATATTTATATGATAATTGGGAACACTCTGATTACGTGTAAAATGGTCACATTATGAATGATTACATGCCACTTTCTAAACATGATTACACGATACATTCAATGTATCATGTAATCATGGTTACTTTAAATCGTGTAATCATTGACCAATTGCATGTTCAATCATTCATAATGCAATTACACGATGAAAAGTAACCATGCTTACATTAAATGTATCGTGTAAGCATGGTTAGCTCTCATCATGTAATCATTCATACTGTTGCATTTTCAATCATTGAACATTAAGATTACGCGATGAAAACTTGATTCAACATGCAACAATGTCAATAATTACACACTGAAAATTTGATTCAGATGATACAATGACAAAGAATACACGATGGAAAGTTATCATCCTTACACGATACATTAATTGTAACGTGTAACCATGCTTACTTTTCAGCTTGTAATCATAGACTAGTTGCATGTTGAATCATTAATAATGCAATTACACGATGAAAAGTGACCATGCTTACACGCAACATTAAATGTCTTTTTTGAAATTGTTGTGAGGCTGATACAGTGATTCACATTTCATTCTTTATATTAAAGTAGGTTTAATATTTTTGTGTATATTTACATTTCATTCGCAGTATTAATGTTTTTTTTTTTTTTTTTTTTTTACAAATAAAATCATATTTCTAACATGGAAGGAACTTCCAGCACAGCAAGCAACATCAATGGTGGTCGGTGGAATGATTAAATATTTAAATCCAAAAACATATAATATACATATCACTAGTGACATAAAATCATCTTCTCAGTGCTTTCATGACATAAAAGTCAGTCAAAATCTATACATTTTCTTATATAAACCTATTAACTACACAAAATGCCATTAAGATGATGGCAAGTTTGGTAAGATGATGAACTGCCTGTTTGAAGGCTGTTTGTGCTCTCGAGTCTCACTCTGACAGTGATTCATCAGTATATGGAGTCTCGGTCTTGTCTCACCTTGATTTAACAGTAGTAACACTATTTGGAAGCTCAGCCAGCTAACCTAGTACATATTATGTTACTAGGCATATAATCATCTTCTCAGTGCTTCCATGGAGAAGGCTCATCTCTCCGATTATCAAGACGACGCTGTCACCGCCACCACCTCATCTACACATTTTCGTTTAATTGGACAGAACAATCAGGGTCAAGTCGAATAGTGGCCATGAGTTCTTCATTAGTTGGCCAAATATTTGTCTCCTATTCCTTCAAAAAAAAAAAAGAAAAAAAAAAGGAAATTGTTAACATCATAAGAAAACAACACAGAAAAAAAATAAAGACATTTATTCAAGCAAAAACAAAATTCATTACCAAGACGCCGTCGGATGGAGCATGAGAATGCTTAGTCGAATTTGAAGTCTGGAAATTTGATCTTCAAAGAGAACTAACAAGTACAAGAAAATAGATTATAATAATAAAAAAAAAATCAGAGTATTTCTAGAGTTCAAATAAAATAGATTAACTTTTTTTATTTTTGAGAGAACAACTACTTTGCCTACAACAAGCACCACAAACTGTATATAAGAATCTCTTGGACGGTCCCACCCTCTCACTTAAAAAACAATATATTTTCACTTGATCTAGACTTGCTCCCTCTTGTCCCCTCAATCAAACAGTGAAACACTTATCGAAAATGAAAAAAGTTTCACATGCATATCTCTATACAATCTAGATCCAGACTAGCAATATTTGGCAATAGTGGCACGACCCAACGTGTAATCATAACGTGTTGCATGTTCGTTAATCCAAAATCAACAGTGTCAAAGGTTACACGATGAAATTAACCATGCTTACTTTGCATCGTGTAAGGATGCTTACTTTTCATCGTGTAATATTTGACATTGTTGATTTTGGATCAACAGTGTCAATGATTACACGATGAAAAGTAATAAACCTTACACGATATAATAAATAAATCATGTAATGATGCTTACTTTGCATCATGTAATCTTTGACACTGTTGATCCAAAACAACAGTGTGAATGATTACACGATGCAAAGTAAGCATTCTTACATGATTCATTTAATATATCGTGTAAGCATGGTTACTTTTCATCGTGTAATCATCGACCATTAAGTGTGTAATGATCATTCATTCAAACACACAATATACAAACACATTTCTTTGAGAGTGTTGCATGGTTGATTCACAATTCACATTTGATTCTTTTATATTTATTTTCTTTTATGAAAAATATATATATTTATTTGTTTTAATCGTGTAATCTTTGACAGTGTTGCATGGCTGATACAATGATTCACTCTTTATATGAAAGTAGGTTTAATTAGTGTATTTTTACATTTCATTCTTTTTGTTAATGTTATTATTATTTTATTTTTTTACAAATAAAATCATATTTCTAACATGGAAGGAACTTCCAGCACAACAAGCAACATCAATGGTGGTCGGTGGAATGTTTAAATATTTAAATCCATATAACATATAATATACATATCAACAGTGACATAAAATCATCTTCTCAGTGCTTCCATGACATAAAAGTTAGTCAAAATCTATACATTTCCGTATATAAACCTATTAAACTACACAAAATGCAATTACGATGATGGCAAGTTTGGGAAGATGATGAACTAGCTGTTTAAAGACTGTTTGTGCTCTCGAGTCTCACTCTGACAGTGATTCATTAGTGTATGGAGTCTCGGTCATGTCTCAATCAGTCTCATCATTAGTGACACTGTTTGGAAGCTCAGCCAGCTAACCTAGTACATATTATTTTACCAGGCATATAATTATCTTCTCAGTGCTTCCATGGAGAAGGCTCATCTGTCCGATTATCAAGACGACGTTGCCACCGCCCCCCTTTACACATTTTCGTTTAATTGGACAGAACAATCAGGGTCAAGTAGACTAGTGCGGATGAGTTCTTCGTTAGTTGGCTAGAGATTTCTCTCCTGGTAACCCCCGAAACAAGGGAAATTGTTAACAATATCACAAAACTGTAATAATTGGATTGATATTAATATTTTGTTACAGAACTAAGAACAAAATAGAGAAGAAAATATTTTGAAGACTCATTCTTTTCTGTCATTCAACTTCATGCCTTGAAAAATTACACGCAATATGTTGTTTGCTATATATATTGCTTTACAGATGACATATTGAAATAATCAAAGGACACTTAGAAATTAAACAAAGGACTTTTAAACTTTCTAGGTATATTGACATAGGACTTTAATCTCCCAAGATTCATAAATAAAGTTTAACTTTCCACGGTTCATGAATCTTGAAATATGCAAAGTTGATTTAACCTCGAGTGAAAACAACACAGGAAAAAAAATAAAAACATTTATTGACTGGCTGTAGACGGCCACCGAATTACTTACAACAAGCAATTTGAAGTCTGGAAATTTGATTTTAAAAAAGAACTAACAAGTACAAGAAACCAAAAAATAAAAATAAAAAAAAGTTACAAGAATAAAAAAGAAAGGAAAGGAAGAAGTTATTTTTTGAGAACTTATTAATTTGTCTACAACAAACACCACAACACAGTCTATATAAGACTCAGGACGGTCCGACCCTCTCTCTTTAAAAAATAATTTTTACTATATCACTTCTAATGATGTCCCATCAATGAAATAGTCTTTCACTTATCCAAATAAAAACGTATGTATCCTTGTGAATCTCTGTGGAATCTACATCATATCCAGACTTCCTCCCTCTTGTCCCTTCAATCAAATAGTGAAACACTTATCCAAAAAAAAAAAAAAAAAGTTTCTTATGTGAATCTCTGCATAGTCTACATCCAGACTGGCAATACTTGCCAACAGTAGAACGAGCCATTGTATAGTCTTTGACTCTGTTGCATGTTCAATCATTCAACAAGCAACATTGTGAATGGTTACACGCTGCAAACATAGCATCATTACATAATTCTTCATATGTAGCGTGTAATAATACTTAGTTTCCATCGTGTAACCATGGAGGTTTTTCCTCCATGGATGCCTTCCATTTCATCTTTTACCCATCATCCACCAATTTAGGAGTAGATTGCAAGGAGAAAAGAGGGTCTTTGGACCAATTTCAAGCTAGGGTTTCATGGAGGACTTGGAGGAGGTTTTCTTCAAGGGTTGTCTCCTTTAACTCATCTCTTTGTATTTCTTGTTTTCTTAAATGTGTAATCCCCACTTGGGAATATTTGTAAACCTATATTTGTGCTCAATATATATGATGGTTGTTTTTATATCCAATTTGTGTTTTGATTCATTCTTGATTGTTGTTGAATATATCTTTTATCTTGAAATTCATGTTTATGGATGATTGAAAATTAATATGTATTCATGGATGGGATTAGGAGTAGATTAATGTAATTTAGAAGTAGTTGTAATCAAATATCTCATTTTGTGTTTGTATGTTGATGGAAGGTCGAAATTAACTTGTATGGATGAGTTTGAGTGAATTAGAGTTAGGATTGTGCCTTTTGGAGAGGCTCTCCAGGCATAGTTTTGGCTAATTAGCTAGGAAGAGTAAATGAACCTATTAATTGCCATATTATAAGGGTTTGGTTCATTGTTCTTGTTAACAATTGGACTTTAGCTATTTCTCACTCTAGGGGCTCTAGGTGAGTCATGGTTAGAGTTACAATTATTGGTCTTTAGCTATTTCTCATTTTAGGGGCTCTAGGTGAGTTATGGTTGGAGATACAATCACTCTTTTCACATTCATTGTACCTAACGTTGCCATTTTACATTATCGTGTTAATATTGTGACTCAGTTTAGCATCGATTTGTAGAATGTGTTCACAAATGTTGGTTGCGGTTTCGTGTACGAGGGGTTCTCGGCACACTCTTCAACCGTTAGCTCTATGAATGGGTATAAATTGGATTGAGGTAAGAACGAACCTTTAACTAAAATTGGATGTCCTTAATGTTTAACAACCAACTGTTTGTGCACTTATGTATGGTGAACTTGTTGAGCCCTGTGTGACCATTTTCATGTATCTCTCCTATCCACCATTTTATTTATCACTTTAAACACCATTCTCACCCTTGCATATTCTCTTTGTTTTTATTTATTTTCATTTTCATTCTCTACACACACACACACCGCATTGTACATACATTTGACACACACCATTCTCACCACCTCCACATTCTTATTTTAAGGTTTTCAATAATCACTAGAACTTGAAATGGTTGATGAATCACACCTCCCTGCGGAACGATACCTTTGCTTGTCGCTTTACTAGTCTTTTGCTAATTTAGAGCACATTGCATAAGAAGCCCCTTACTAAATGAAATAATCTTTTGATCCTTACAATTTCTTAATGACGGAAAAGGCGAGTATCAAAATGGCGTCGCTGCCGGGGAGGCGTATTCGTTGATTGCTTCTTGTTTTAGCTTAGGTTCTGTAAATTTTAGATTTAATTGCTTTGCGGATTGTGTTTAGATATGTTGAAAATAAACACTTGTTTTTTCTTTTTTCTTTATAGCATATGTGTTAATGTTGTTTGAGTTGTGTTTGTGCAAGGAAAGGGAATTTTCAGGTCGGATGAACCACACAACTCTTAAAAACCATATGTGTGTGCTTATCGCACCCAACAACCCCCAAGTGAAACGGCAACGCCACAATGGACACGTTGGACACAGCCACAAGAGGTAATTCCTCTACTTTAAATAGAGTGCTTGTGGTTAGTTGTTGAGTTGGGCAAAAATTACCCTAGTGCTTAAAGGTTAAAATGTTATGCTTGTAGTGTTTGTAACTTTTATTTGTGTTTAGATCTAAGAGTGGATTTGTATTGTGCTTAGATCTTAGGATTTGTTGTGTATTGTTGTTAGCTTTTTATTTTTGTTCTCATCTCCAAATTTTGCTAAACGTTGTCCATATTTTATGATTTGAGCAACATTGAGGACAATGTTGAGTTTAGGTTTGGGGGTGTGGACACCTTCGTTGTTTATTTTTGTTACGTTTAGAAAATTTTTAAATCTCTGCACAAAACGATCAATTAACCATCATTATCACCACCACTCTCATCTTCTGTATCACTAGTTTTAGAACTATCAGACCTTCCAGAAATATCTATGTTTTCAGAACTATCCACGACTGCATGCTTGGTAGTAGATACTGGCGTCGCTTGGTCATTGCTTGCTAACGTAAATCCGAGTGTAGCCTGGGATGCAAGCGGATTATTGCTGCCACTAACTGATTTATAGTTTGGAGTACCCGCCGAAGACCGTGGAATATCGGTGGGTTTAACAGGAGAGACCATACATTCTGATTAGATTGGATTTGGTGGAGGTCAAAATTCATGTTTGTTGACAAATTCAACATCAATTACGGCCCAACCTTTTTCCTTATTAATAATCACAAACTCTACATCGTCGTCACTCATAACAGATAATTTAACTTTATCAACCCTCGTTTCCACATGCGAAGTTAGCTTGAACCGAATTTGGTCTCTACTAACCCTTGTTTGCTGGTATATCGTTTCCACCAATTCATCGTACGCTCCGTTGTATTTTTTTGTTAGACATACTGAAAACGAAATAGGACAGGTAAACACGTTACCCTTCCAATGCTCACTGCACTGAACTAACACCCAAGACATGGTATCCTTAGACCTTGAAAAAAAAATTTCAGTCAATAATAGTATAACAATTACTGTCATTCAATTCAGGTCAGTGCCTAGGAACAATTCTTTTAGGCCTAGGAATGGTTCCCAGGCCTACAACATTCCTCCCAGGCTTAACTCATCTTATGTTTTCAAAATCAATAACACCAACCAATAACAAAACCAAAAGGAATCAATAACAGCGACTGCTTTGGTTCAACCAGCCAACACAAACAAATATACATACACTATCGACCAACAACAATAGCAAAATCCTAAACTTGTTTTGGTTCAGTAGTGATCAACACAATCAAATATACATACACCATCAACCCTCACAAAATCACATACAAATTCCCTAAACCTTTTCCCCACCAAACTATACAACACAATAAATGTGAAAACAAACCATACAACACTATTCACCAAAGTGCATTTCTTCCGGTTATTCATGTGATAGTGAGGACGATGTGTTTGCACCCAATAATACTACATATACCTTAACTACAACAATACTGCCCCTCTTAAAAGCTTGGTGTAACATTTCATCAAATACCTTAACTAAACCCAACGATACTATCATTTCATCAATTCATGGGCAACACATCCAAAACCATAAATCCTTCATTCTATAAAAAAACGTCTCAAACTTAAACAACAATAAAAGACCGACATATTCAATGACATTGCAAACTTAAGTGTGATTACGGGACTTACATTGACTAAAAAAAGCTCGATTTCAAACTTGACAGTGAAGCTAGATTGAAGGAGGTGTGGGCAAGGTGTCGGCATTGTCAAGATTCCGGTCGCCGTCGAGATTACGGTCGGTAGCAAGATTCTAGCGAAGATAGGATTTGAACAGCAGTGGATTCTGGTCGACAGTGAGGATGATGGGATTTGAAATGGGAAGAATGAGTGACCTAACTTCGATGGAGTGGATTCCGGTCCACAGGAGAACGATGGAGAAGATGACCCAACTTCTGAAACTTTTGGTTTTCTTTAGTGAACTGAAGGAGAAGAAGAGAAGGGCAGTTTCGTCCTTACACATTGTAAGAGGGCAATTTAGTCATTTTGCACAGTTTAATTGTGGAGGGCATTATTGTTTTAGAAATGCTATTTCCTAGAAAGTAAATATCAGGAAAGGCTAGATATGCACTTTTTTTCCCAACGGGCTATTTCCTAAAAGTGAATGTTGGGATATGCTATATTTGCAAGGTCCCCGAGTATATATACCCAAGTTTGCATGGATGCACAGTTGGCTCTAGATTCAACATGCTGTCAGTCATAGCTAGATCATTGATATCAAACTAATAAGATTACCCAAAACAAAAATACAATTAGTTTGATTAATAACTTTAATGTATATAATTAAGAAAGAAAAAAAATCAAGGGCGATTGAGGTTGTGGTATTCTTACGCACAATTTGAGGTAGTTGTCCGCTTTCACGAAAGAAAGCTAGCAGTCGATTAACATGTTCAGATTCAATTTCACATAAATGAATCCGAGACACAAGGCCATGAACAATGCCTAGGGAACTATGCACAGGATTGGCGAGCCTTGCATTACCTGCCCTGAGAATGGACTCGGCAGTAGCTTGTCTTTGATTGCGCGGCACTTGATGTAAAATCTATGTTTCTCACGCCGAAGAGCTTGTGAGCATTGTGGAAGTATTATATGTGCTCGCCGGTAAGTATGGAGCCGTTTCACAATTTTGATCACACCTCCTTCGTTGGTGTCTACACACCGCACAAGGTTGAGGATTATTTCCAGCTCCAGCCATTTCACAATTTTTTTTTCTCTGAAACTACTTTGGATTTGTTATTGTTTTGTATTTTGAATGAGATCGAGAAAATGATATAGTTGAAGTACTAAATATATATAAGAGTGTGTAAAAGTTGACAGAGAGAAAAGTAAGCCTATGATAATTTCAGATTCAGTAGAAGATTTTAGTATTAATGAGGGCAGATTTTTTATTTAATGTCAGATGAGATGAGATTGATCCGGTGGTACTGGTATGCCCCTCACACTTACACCATGAGGTTGTGGGTTTGAGTCCTCCTCTCTCCCAAAACCCCCTAAATTTATGTGATACTTAAAAAAAAATATTTAACGGGATGTAAAATGTATCAAGTAATTGGACGGATATCTATTTTTTTTTTTTTGAAAAAAAATATTAGGATGGATATCTATTTCTATTACCTCTATATTTATACAAAGTGTGTTAGATTTTTGAATTATAACCCCACTTATTTTGTTTGATAATGAAATGACATGTATGTATGTCAATAACTTATTTCAAAATTACCAAACATATAATGTTAAACTATTAAGACATGAAGGGTATATATATAATTTTAAAATTTTATTTCATTTATAATGAGAGCTTTTTTTGACAATCCAATTTTTTCTTTTTACATATCTTTTTTAAAGATACTCCATTCTCAAAATTTAAATTTAAAAAATTTGAAAGACACTTTCTTTTGTTCCAATATTATCATTTTTATCTTTTGACACTCCTAATCTAAAGACACTACATTTTAAAAAATAAATTTATAAAGACACTCCATTTTATTTTAATAAAAATTAGGACGAACCATTGTAGCCTTTGGATTCATTCAATGAGTAATCTTTTTTTTGCATTAAATTTAAAAAAAAAGAAATTATCTCTTCTAAATCATTAGATTAAATATTACATATTAAACACTCTCCCATAAATTTTTAATTACCATATTAAACTCTATCTCCTCCAATATATATCTCTAATTTTTTATCTCTATTCTTTCTTAAGTAAGACTAACAGTTAAGAAAAAAAAAAAAAAAACAAAACTTACGAATAAGCTTGATTTTTAGTAACCGTATATATATATATATTAAAAAAAAAAAAAACTAAAAAAACAAGTACCCTGTTTTTCAGAAAAAAAAATCGAAATATGAAAATGCTTTTTGTTTTGAAAAATGGAGAGAGAGAGAGAGAGAGAGAGAGAGAGAGAGAGAGAGAGAGAGAGAGAGAGTTTAATATGGTAATAACAGATTTAGGAGAGAGAGTTTAATACGTAATATTTAATCTAATGATTTAGGAGAGAGATTTTAGAATTTTTTTATATTGTTTAGTAATTCTAATTCAGGTTAAAATTGTCATTAATAAAAAAAATTAAATTGGAGTGTAAATAGAAATTTTTTGGATTGTAAGGAGAAGCTCTCATTTATGATTTGTAATACAATAAAGAGACATGCTTACCCTTAAAAGGGTAAGAGTACCAGAATGCTCCCAATATAATTTTCAACTTGATACCTATTAATTCCATATTCAAAGTTGTAATCGGATCTATACATTAAAAAAGATCGATTCAAGCTGACCTTCTTATTATGAAAAAGAGAAAGGGCTTTTTCAGCTTGTTGACTAGGGTTGGTAGCTAAATTAAGTCTTTGAGACCCCTAACATAAGAAAGTCGTGGAGTGCATAAGCCCTCTTAGAGATAGGGGCGACTTTCTTGGGCTTGTGGTAGTAATTGCGAATGAGCAAGTAGGGGGTGGCAGCTAAAGAGGTAGCGAGACTGACCGCAATTGCAGGAATAGGTTGACTTTCTTTCATTTTGCTTATGGAAAGTGAAAGTTGTTTCATTTAGTATGAGATCGCTTCACACCTCGAAACCCATGGGTTCTATATATTATTAGATTTGAATTTGATTTTCTATATATTATTGGATTTGAATTTGATTTTGGATCCATTTGTATTGGGGGGTGGGGGGATGGGTTTGGGAATTGGGTTTCTAACAAATTAATTTAAAACAATTAATCACTTTCCTAACCACAATATTCAATTCTAAAAAAGCATACAAAATGTGCAAATATAAATGTTAACAATATAAGTAAATTGCACCAATTAAAGAGCTTAGGGATAGAGAAATCAAACATAATAATTTTTACGTGGTTTGGCCTCGTCTACTCCATGCCTCCAACTCACTAAGCTTTATAGAGGATACTCCACTATCAAATTGAACTTCCGGATGCAACAATTAAACCTTTACAACAACCAAGTGATCACTCACTACACTTGGATTTCTCTCACTACAAATCTTTCTCAACACTTCACAAGTGTTTCTCATACTCAAATAAAAATATGAAAGATTTAGTACATAAAGAATATTTAAGCACAAGAGAATGTGTGATATGATTTGATGACTAGAATTGGTTGGCTCACATATCACTACGAGACTTCATATGAAAGATAGGAGAGCTGGTAATCTCTTAGAAGAATAAAAAAATGGCGTAAGAGATGAATTTATAGGTCATTTCCGAATGTAGCCATTTTTTGCCCGTTTGATGGAAAATTATATTTTGGTGCCTCTAGTTTTAGATATTGCAATTTGACCTTTAATATCTCTAAACAGCAAATTATATTTTGGTCCATCATGTTTTGAAAATTTTATTTTGACCCCTCTGAAATTCTTCAATGGTAAATTAAAAAAAGTGACCATTGGGAATTATGAAAAGTTACGGCTTGGTTCCTTTGGTTATGAAAATTTAGTATGGCTCAAAACGTTTTGAAACTATTCAATTATACCTCTAATTGACCATAATGCATTCTAGGTTGGTTTTTCATGCCTAAATGACCAATCTAAGTCTCAACCAATCTAGATGAGGTCTAAAAACACTATGGATTAATAGATAAACATAATTAATGGATCCTAAGGTCCAATCTAAGTCACTTGAGCCAAGTCATTCAAATCACATCCAACATAGAGACTAGTTTATAAAATAATAAGCCTAAAACTAGTCTCGCTTACTTCAAGCTTTAAGATAAACTTCCTTTGATGTCCATAAGCTTGATGTTTGCTTCAACATACTTGTAAAATGAATTCTTCAAATTACTAGAACCTTGCATGGTGCAATTTACTCATTTCCCATACAATTGAAACTATACACATTAAAAATAAATCAAACAATGTTAGAATTTCATCAATGTTTATTATCATCAAACTCAAACATTAAAGCGTTAGAGACTAACAATGTTGTTGATAGCAAATACTACTATTTTTTGGATTTGGATCTTCCAATCATTCTAGTAGGAGATAAACTTTAGACACATATTTACAAGTTTAAGTAAATAAAAATCATTTGTTGTTAATTGGATAATTGCATACACAAATTTAATATAAAATTCAGAAAAACAAGAATACCGTATAGATCAATTTGCCAAATTTAACATTATGTATAATTTTTGTTTTTAATTACATCAAAAGCTTGAAATGAGTCAAAATATGCCTTAAAGTCGATGTATGTATAGAATTCCAATTGAAATGACAATATGCCTTAAAGTTAAAAATATCGTAAATAAAAAATATAATTAAAGTAATAGTAAGTCCCTCGAGTATACGAAATGAAAATCAGAAATACTTTGTACAGTTAACAATAATATTAAAAAGAAATGACCCGACCCGACTCAAAAGCGACTTTTGTATGCGCCCAATGCGTGCGATAGATTCTAATTGCATCCGGTTCACGCGCCGCCTCCACTATAGTTTTCTTGTTCATTTTCCTCGTGTTCCATGGCAGATGTCTTCATGTTCACTGCGCAACCAGAGATCAACAAGGGTGAGAAGCCGCCCGACCTTAATTTCAGTGCTAAGAGAGCTCGGCCTTTTGACGCAGATGTCATTGGTGACTCGCTGAGGAAACTGATGGTTGAGAGCTTCAAATCAAAACTTCTCAGTGCGTCCAGCCCAGAGAATTGGCAGGGGTTTGGTACAGGCAAAGAGAAGCTCAAGATTGAAGAAGGTGACGTTACGATTATGGAAGTCCCGAATGGACCTGTGATGAAGTTATCAGAGGATTTGAAGCAAAAATTGAGCAAACCGTGGGAGAATGCTTTGATTCTGAAAAATATGGGAAGACCCCACACTCTTAATTTCATGTTATCGAAGCTGAAGCAAAAATGGCAGTTAATTGGACATTGGCAAGTGACAGATTTGGATGATGGATACTTTATTGCTCGCTTTCAGATGATGGATGATTTGGAAACTGTGTTGACTGGTGGTCCTTGGGTAATTGCCAATCAATACCTTGCTGTGTAGAGGTGGAGACCCAACTTCGTGCCTGGAGAAGATGAAATTCGGAGAATGATGGTTTGGGTAAGATTGTCTAAACTCCCTATAGAATGGATTGATGTAGGTTTGTTGCATAGTATAGGAGGAATGTTAGGCTCTACGATCAGAGTTGATCCTATTACCGAGTCTCAGGCTAGAGGTCGATTTGTTAGGATTTGTGTTGAGATAGACATTACGAAGCCGCTAAGGAGTTCTCTAGATGTAGAGAATCGAGCTATTAAAGTTGAATATGAAAATTTGGGGCTGATTTGTTTCAAATGTGGGAGGATTGGTCATAATAGGGAGTTTTGTAAGGAAGGTGCATCTGATAAGAGTGAGGAGGCTAAAGAGTTTGAGGAGCAGCCTTTAGCTTCCAATCTAAGAAGCAATGTCAATGAAGGTGAGAGGGACTCTTACGGGCCTTGGATGCAGGTGTCATATGGCAAATCCAATAGGAGCCATTTGGGCCATAACCCAGTTGGGAGGAAAAGTTGGAATCAAGGTAATGGTGGCAAGCAGGGGCTGGATGTTCGGCAGGGAAGTGGGTCCTCCAATGCTGAAATTGTTAAAAATGGCACAGCTGAGAAAAATAAGAAAGGAGTAGAGATAGGTAAAATCCTGATGAAGGTGACATCCCATCAGAAGAATGACAAATTGGCTGCTACGAATGTGGCAAGGTCTAGGTTTACAATTTTGAACGAGAATTTGGAAGAGGAGAATAGTTTGGAGAATAGGCAGAAAAAGGGTTCCTCTAGTTCAGTGCTTACTAAGATCTCTAATAGAGGCCTTGCTACTAAGAAACTGTTAAACCCTATTGCCAACAAGTACCTCATTGATCCCGCCACTGTTAAGAGTAATTTTAGCAAGAATTCTAAAGAGAATGGGAAGGAGGTTTGGGCCAAGAAATATGGAAAGGGAACTAAGAAGAATTCTATGCAGCCAACTAGTGCTCAACCCATTTCCATGGAACAAGACATTGAGGATTCCGAAGTGCTTCAAAGCTTGCATAAGAAAATGGTTGAAGTTAGGGTGGTTGAAGATCAACTTCCTACTGTTATTGAACACCATTCTCCTACTGAGATGATTACTACTGATTCTGGGCAGCAGCTTGTTGTTGTCTCGGATGTCTCCATCTTTGAAGTTGTTGCCTCTAAGCTTAAGGAGGCAATGGAGGTAGTTTTGGAATAGGGTTTCCCTATGTTTGGGCTATTCTTTTTCTCTTTTTATGATTTGCTCGTGGAATGTTAGGGGTGCCAGTAAGAAAGGTTTTGACAAAATCATTATGGATGTTAGAAAGGTGGGTCATTTTGAAGTGTTTGCAATCTTAGAACCTAGGATTAGTGGTGCTAAGGCTGCTAAAATTATTGACAGATTGGGGTTTAGTAATAAGTATATTGTTGAGGCCTCTGGGTTCTCGGTTGCTTTGGAATGGCAACAAAGTTAACTTGCAAGTTGTGGTGAGTTCTAAACAAACCATTACTGCGTTGGTGGTTGTGGGAAAATCTTTCTGGGTCATTATTTTTGTGTATGCTAATCCAAATGGTATGTTGAGAAGGAAGCTATGGGTGTATCTTAATTCTGTGCGGAAGTGTTTTAAGGGTCTTTGGGTGGTGATGGGGGATTTTAATGAGATTATCAGTGGCTCTGAGAAAAGGGGCGGTAGACAATGTTTCACGAACTCTGGATTTGGTGAGTGGATTAGTGAGAATAGAATGGTGGACTTGGGTTTTATAGGGCAGAAGTTCACCTGGATGGCTAACAGAGGCATCAAAGAAAGCATTTGGGATAGGCTTGATAGAGCGCTCTGCTCAAAGGATTGGAGGCTTTTGTTTGCGGAAGGATTTCTTAGGCACCTTCCTAGAGTAGCCTCAGATCACTATCCCATTTTACTGAACCTTCAAAGTAATCACATCCCTCGTAGTTTCTTGAAACCTTTTAGGTTTGAAGCCATGTGGTTGAAGCATGATAATTTTAGTCACATGGTGAAGCAGTTTTGGGAGACTCATGTTGAGAGCTTTGTTGATAAGACTTATTGCCTATCCAAGGAACTTATAGATTGGAATAGGACCACTTTTAGTTGTATCTTCCAGAAGAAGAGGAGAATCCTAGTGAGATTGCAAGGGATTCAGAGAAGTTTAGGTGTTAGGTTCAAGTCTAGTTTAGCTAAGCTTGAATCTAAACTTCAAGAGGAGTATAATCAGATTATTGAGCAAGAGGAGATTTTCTGGATGCAGAAGTCAAAAGCTACTTGGCTTAAGGAAGGTGATAAAAACACCAATTTTTTTCACCTAACCACAATGATTAGAAGAAGATACAATAAGCTGGAAGGTCTCAGAAATGAAGATGGTGATTGGAGGTGTGAGAAGGATGATATGAAGGCTATTGCTCTCTCATATTTCAAACAGTTGTTTTCCTATCAACCTCCACATGTTTATAGTGGCAGGTTGCCTCGGATGTTTCCTGTTATAGAAGAAGGATTCAGTGATGAGTTGAGTAGGGTTGTCTGTGATGAAGAAGTCAAGGTGGCGTTGTTTGGGATTGGTAGACTTAAATCCCCTGGTCCAGATGGGATCCCAGCTGCTTTCTTCCAAAGCCAATGGGAGGTGTGTGGGAAGGATTTGTGTCAGCTTGTGAGGGAGAGTTTTCTTCTTGGATCCTTTCCTACCAAGTTAAACCAAACTATCATTGCTCTCATTCCCAAGGTTCCGAGCCCTCTAGATATGACCCAACTAAGACCAATTAGCCTTTGCAATACTGCCTATAAAGTCATTAGCAAGGTGATCGTCCAAAGGCTTAGGAATTTGTTGCCCAAAGTTATCAGTCCCAATCAAGTTGCCTTTATTCCAGGGAGGCAAATTTAGGATAACATTGTGGTGGCTCAAGAGGTTCTCCATAAGTTCAGAATCATGAAAGGAAAAAAAGGCTTAGTTGCTTGGAAGATCGATCTTGCCAAAGCTTATGACAAACTTCAATGGAGTTTCATTAGCAATGTGCTTATGGAGGTGGGTATTGATGGCAGCCTCTTAAAGTTAATTATGTGGTGTGTTACTAGTGTTAGTTACAAAATTGTGATGAATGGTGAAGTGACTAATGTTTTCAATCTTGGGTGTGGTATTAGACAAGGAGATTTACTTTCCCCTTACATCTTTGTGCTTTGTATGGAAAAACTTTCCCACCTGATCAACCAAAAGTTGAGTGCTAGTTTGTGGAAATGTGTCAGGATCTCTAGAGGAGGACCTGAAGTCTCTCATCTTTTCTTTGCCGATGACCTTATTTTGTTTGGGCAAGCGTCTACTATCCAAGCTGAGATTATGAGGGAATGCTTAGACGTTTTATGTGATCTTTCTGGGCAGCAAGTCAGTTTCCCTAAGTCTAGAGTCTACTGCTCCAACAACATCAAAAGTGGAGAGGCTCGATCCATTGCGAGGGTTTGTGGTTCGCCT
This sequence comes from Acer saccharum, assembly GCA_030490815.1. Taxonomy (NCBI): domain Eukaryota; kingdom Viridiplantae; phylum Streptophyta; class Magnoliopsida; order Sapindales; family Sapindaceae; genus Acer; species Acer saccharum. Next base: position 36,021,305 of record CM059871.1, read on the forward strand.
CTCACGAATGACCTTGGTAACTATTTGGGAGTGCCTCTCATTCACACAAGAATTACCAACAAAACCTATAGAAGTCTTGTGGAGAAGACTCAAAAGAGGCTTTCGGCTTGGAAAAGTGAATCGCTATCCCTTGCTGGAAGAGCTACTCTCATCAAAGCTGTCACTTCGGCTCTCCCTATCTACACTATGCAATCAGTGAAACTCCCAAGTGAGACTTGTCTTAAGCTAGACAAAATCAATAGAGATTTCCTATGGGGACATACTTCCAACAAGAATGCCATTCATCTTGTGAAGTGGGAAAAATTGTGTCTTCCTATGAGGCATGGTGGTTTGGGAATTAAGAAAACTAAGAGTATGAATCAAGCCCTACTTGCCAAAATTGGGTGGAGAATTCTCTAGAATGATGAGGGTTTGTGGTGTTGGCTGTTACAACACAAGTATCTCAATAATAGATCTATTCTTGACCCTAACCTTGCTAAGGGGATTGTGTGTTCAAGCATTTGGAAAGGAATCACTTTTGGTGCTAAATTGGTTGCTAAAGGAGTTAAGTGGAGGATTGGCAATGGTGCTAATGTCAGATTTTGGACTGATGATTGGGTTCCGGGGGTTGGGATTCTCATGGAACATGCCATCAAGAACCTACCTGAAGAGGAATTGGCCCAAATCGTAGATACTTTCTTGGATAATGGGTGTTGGAATGAGAAGCACCTTGCTTCTAGGCTCCCTTGGAGTGTTGTGCATAAAATAGTCAGTATACATGCTGGAAGAGCTTATAGTGGGCAGGATAGAGTCATTTGGGGGTGGAGCAAATGTGGCAATTTCACGGTGAAATCAGCTCACTCAGGCCATTTTGAGGATGTTTGCCTTCCTTTGTGGAAGTGGGAGTTCATTTAGGGCCTAAAAATGCCTCCTAAAATTCAATTTTTTCTTTGGACTTTGTTGTAGGGAAAGATCCTCACTAATCTTCAAAGAACTGCTAGAGGCATGGCAAATGACCCTACCTGTCCTAGGTGCTCTGTTGGTATTGAGGACATTGACCATTTGATGCGTGGGTGTAGTCACTCTATGAATATTTGGAAGAAGGTCTCGACAGTCTTCACTGGTTCTACTTCTTTCCAAGGTCAGTTAGATGACTGGTTTGCTGAGAATTTGTGGAACAATAAGCTGGATTCAGGTAATATCCCCACTTACCTCCTCTTCTCTCGTGTCTTGTGGTTCATTTGGAAATGGAGGTGCAAAATGGCTTTTGACAGTAATTTCTCTCCTCCTCAATCTTCGCATCTAGTTGTCACTCAATTTGCTAATGATTGGGCAAATGCTAATACTAGTGTTATTGTTAAAAAATGCTGTTTATATTCGGTTGCTTGGGTGCCTCCAAGTGAGGGGTGGTTCAAACTCAATATTGATGGCAGTTGTAACAGTGGTACTGGGAACATTTCGGCTAGTGGGGTTATGCGCAATCATTGGAAGACATGGGTGAAAGGCTTTGTGATGAACAAGGGTGGGGGAAATGTGATTGAAGCCGAGCTTTGGGGTATGTTTGAAGGGCTCACCATGGCTTGGAATGCTGGAATCAGAAGAATCATTGTGGAAACTGATTCACTTGACAGTGTGCAACTTATCTCTAATGATACTAATCCTAATCACCCCTTATTTAGTCTCATACAGAGCTGCAAGCATATGGTGGAAGCTGAGTGGAATTGTATGGTGAAACATGTCTATAGGGAAGGTAATAAGCTGGCTGATGGCCTTGCTCTTATGGGGCACAGCATGAAGAATGAGGTCATGTACTTTGAAAACCCTCCCCCTCAGATTTCTGGTATTTACGAGGATGATTGCAGAGGTTTAGGCTTCGAGAGGCAGTGTGCTGCACCTGTTTCTCTGTTTTCTTAGTTCTGTTCGGTTTGGGCTTTTTGCCCCCCTCTATACCAAAAAAAAAAAAAAAAAAATCAGAAATTCAATTCATTTAAGACTTTTTATATATCATTTAGATCAAGCTATGCTGCCATCCCGATTCTAACTGAGATGCTCTAGCATTGTTTCTAAAAGCATCATGTCTACCAATATCACCATAACGACTTGTTAGAAATCATAATATAACTTAATTATTTTTATTCAATTGTCGAGATCGATTGTGAAGAGAAAATTTCAATGAATGTATACAAATTTATTTAAATAGAGATTGAAAGAGTCTTGTTGTTGTCCTATTTAGTGCTTGTTTGGTTGAGCTTTCTACTGCCTCAGAAGGTCTACCAACGTCTATTTGAGTTTTTTAGAGTTGTTTGGTTGGGCTTTTGAGATTGTCTATTTTAAATTAAGTAGAGGCCCGTAGAGTTTAAACCTCTACTAGGCAAAAACTCATGAGAAGGTACTTCTCCAAATAGACCTTTTTTTTAAAAAAAAAGTCTACAAACCAAACAACTATAATTTTATTTTTTTTCTTTCAAAAACTCTATTTTTAATAGATCTACTGTAAGTAGATCTTTTACCAATAAATATTTTTCAAAAGCCCAACCAAACAAGCTCTTAGTTATTCAGGGCTTGTTTGCAAGGGCGGACCATTATGGGGGCTAGCCCACTGGGAAAAAAAAAATCTTAGTTAAAAAGTTATAAAAAAAACCCCTTAAAATGAGTATTTTACACTTTAGTTCAATAATTTTTAACTTTTTATCATTTGGTCCCTCTAATTCCAATTTTCAGTTTCACCCTTGCTCGTTTGGTGTGCGGAATATGATAGGATTATTTTCATGGGATTGGATTGAATGAGATATGATTGGACTAAATTTAGTGTTGTGATATGTTTGATGATGTATGAGATTTGATTAAAATAGTCATGTCACTTATTTGGTGTGCCATGGGATTGGATAAAAAAAATAATTTTATCATATATTTAATACAGTATGAAATTTAATATAAAATAAAATAAAATTATTTTTAAATGAAGTAATTACTTAATTTTTTTAAATAAATAAAAATATTTAAAATTAATATTAAAGAAAATAAATTTTTAATTAATATTTAATATTTTAAAATATTATAAAAAGATATATTAAATAAAAAATAATAAAAGAAGAAGATTTGTTTTTTAAGAAACATGGGACTAAATAGCCTCGCGTCACCTGGATAAAATTGTTGCATAGAATTGGACTGGTTAAAATAATTATTTAAATTAAATTTTGAAAAATTAAAAATTTAAAATTGTTTATTTAAAAATAATTTAAATATTTAAAACCAATTTTAAACAAAGTAATATTTATGTTTATTTGTTAATAATTAAAATTATTATTTTTATAATGTATAAAATAAAATATTTTATAATTATTAAAAGATATTTATATTTTAATTACATAAAAAATTAAATAAATTAAAAGAGAATTTTTTTTTTTTTTTATAAAAAAAATATAAAGTGGTAGGAGTAAGTAGTCCCACCAATGTGGGATAAGTTGCTTGCATGGCATTTAAAAATATCATCTCATTCAAGAAACAAACATGGGAGATGAGACTAAAATTAGTCGTATCCCATCTCATTTTATGCACCAAGCATGCTCTTAGGGCTTGTTTGGTGCACATGATAGGTTTGGTGTGCAGAATAAGATAGAATTATTTTCATGAGATTGGATTGGATTGGATTTGATAGGATTATACTAAATTAGTATTGTGATGTGTTTGGTGCTATATAAGAATGAATTAAAATAGTTTTGTCTCTTGTTTGGTATTGTATGAGATTAGATAAAATAATAATAATAATAATAATTTTATCATATATTTAATACGGTGTGAAATTGATTAATATAAAATAAAATAAAATAAAATAAAATATTTTTTAAATAAATAAATTATTTATTTATTTTTTTAAAATACATAAAAATATTTAAAATTAATGTTAAATAAAATAACATTTTTAATTGATATATATATATATATATATATATATTTTAAATATTTTTTAATATTATAATATCATATATTAAATAAATATAAATTTTTATAATTAAGAAAAATGAGGAGTAATTTTTTTTTTTTTTTTTAAATGGGACTAAATAGCCCCACCCCACTTGAATAAAATGGTTGAATATAATTGAACCGGTTAAAATAATTATTTAAAATAAATTTTGAAAAAATAAATATTTAAATTGTTTATAAAAAACAATTTGAATATTAATTTTAAACAAAATAATATTTATTTTTATTTTTTAATATTGAAAATTATTATTTTAAAAATATTTAAAATAAAATATTTTATTAATTATTAAAGGATATTTATATTTTAATCACATAGTTCATGTTTGTTACATGGAATAGGATGAGATAGAACTACTTTTAGCTCCATCTCAAAGTTTGTTGCTTGAATGGAATCGTGGATGTGATATTTTAATCTCATGCAAACAACTTATCTCACGTTGGTGGGACCAATTAGTCTCACCAATTTATACCCTTTTTTTTTTTCTTTTAAATTTATTTTATTCTTCATGTGATTAAAATATAAATATCGTTTAATAATTAATAAGATATTTTGTTGAAAATATTATCTTCAATTAATTTGCTTTAGTTGTTTTATTTTTATAAAAAAATTATCTTCATTTTAAAATTTTAATAACAATGGGCGATTTGATTTTTTTATTAGTTCAATTTTAAGAATAAGAGAAGTTTAAGTTGATAAATACATACTTGCTCTCTAATTGCAATTATATCAAACTTTAGAGGCTCTTAGTGTATTTACCCCTTTCAGTAATTTTGTAGCATGGGTGAAATGAAATTGTACAAAATGATTACTAACAATCAAAATTTTGCTTGTGGTTAAAAACAATTTTATTTCATTTATGTGGTTATTTTCATAAATTCTCACTAATATATATATATATATATATATATGATATATAAATACTAAAAATTTCAGGATCTATAGGTAGTTACAACTTAGGGGCCATATCAAATTATCAATTGTACAATCTAGCACAACTCTTTTTCTTCTCAAAAACATGTAGGATTTATTCCATAAAGAGAGAATCAACCCAATAATATACAATATCTACAATAGATTACTTTCTTAATGTAAAAACACAAACTTCACCACCTCAGTCCGTCGCCGGTTTCTTGCTGTGGCAGCGGGAGACGACGGTAATGTCGCCCCTTCGGGTGGTCTTCTTCCTCACGCTGGGCCTTCCCGATTAGATGGGAGCCTTCTGCGGCTACTACGACGGCCCTGGTGTTCGTCCGGCCGACCCTCTCGCGCCATCGGCCGGGTCTTTTTTTCCAGCCAACGCTGGCAAGTGTCAGATCGGCCGATCCTCTAGGATCCAGCTAGATCTAGAGTGTTTCAGTGTGAGCTGCGACGGCGGCCCTGGAGTTCGTCCGGCCCAATCCTCTCCACCAGAACACTTGCCGGCAGCCAAGGGACTCCTCCTCCTCTGATCGGTGTTAGGTTTAGTCGGTTAGATTCAGTCCTCTTTGTGAGGTTTTGTTAGTTTTTTAGTTTAATTTTAGTCCTCTTTGTGAGGTTTTTTGGTTAGTTTCAGTCCCTCTTGTAAGGGTTTGTGGGTTTGGGTGTTCTCTCCCCGGTGTGGGAGCTGTAGTCTGGGCTGTGCCTCGATGTCTAATCTCGATGGTCCCAGTTATAATAACCATCTGGATCAGTTATCCAGTTGATGTAACTCGTTGTTACTTCCAATCAAAAAAAAAAAAAAAAAAAAAAAGTAAAACTTTTTTCTTAATTACATTTTATATCTTTAATAATTTTTCTGGATTTAACTAAATATCCATCGGACAATATGAGGTTGGCCTAGTTGTTTGTCTTTTACACCTACATCACGAGGTTGTGGGTTTGAACCTATTTCTCTCCTCTAAGTCTCGAATTATTGTAATATATATATTTTTAAAATAAAATAACATCCACCATCCATCACCCTTGATCTGATCTCCACCTTTTGTTTCTTTGATGGTGGAGATCCAATTTTTTTTAAAGATTTTTTCTTTCAGGTTATTATTATTATTATTATTTATTGAGATAGACGGTGAACATTTTCATTTTTTAAGGAAAAAAGATTAAGATGAAAGGACTAAAAACCTTTCCAACAGTTAAGTTTGACTAACACTAAGAGAGGTCAATTTCAATTTTTGAAAAAGTTGTTTCCGCACGTAATTTGGTGAACCTCAAGTAGGTTGTGTAATTATTTCAAAAAGAAATCTTAGAATAATACTTGAGTTTTTGGGAGAAAATGAAAAATAGCCCTTCAAACATTAGACTTTTGTTTGTTACCAGTTACCACATACATAAATTTAACTGCCAATAACCACAAAAACTCAAAAATAAATAAATAAATAAATAAATAAATAAATAAAATCCTGCCAATAACCATATTTTTGATAAATTACCCAAATGCCCTCATATAAAAATGCCAATCAAACTCTCTCTCCTCTCTCATCTCTCTCTCACATCTCTCACATCTCCCACATTTGCCAGAGATAGCGTCGTCAGGGCCAAGCGGCACCGGTGGTGCACAATTTAGGCAACACGAGCCCAAGCGAGGTCACCTAGGCATCGTGCTCCCAAGCAACGCTATGCCTAGGCGCAACAACAACACATCCAAGGTAAGACTTTCCCAGCGGCGGCGTTCGTTTGTAGAAAAGAAAGAAAGTGAAAAAGAAAATTTATTGAAACAACCCTTTTGGAGGATTGTTTCCATAGTTTTATTGTACAACAAGTTAAAAACATGGTTTTAGAAGTGATATTTCAGTAATTAAAAAATGTTAAGAATTCATGTTTTTCTCTAAGATGTCACATCATTGTTAAGGTTTCATATATTTTTTTTGTTGTAAAAAATAGAAAAGATGTTGCAAGGGATATTTTTGTAATTTATGATTATGGATTGAAAAGAATTTTTACAATGTGATTATCAATGGTTAAAACTTTGTAAGTGGTTAGAAACAAATTTTAAGGATACGGTAAACAAATTATTAATGGATCTCAATAATTTGGCCTCTAATGGTTAAAAATTATTGAACGTACTAGCAGCTTGGTTGATAAGTTTGACTAATGGAAAGTTAACAGAGGGATTATTTTGGTACGTTCATAAAAGTTAAGGACCAATTTGGACACTTTTGTAAAGGTTGTAAATTACTTGGAATTTAGATAAAACCCAAGGACTTATTTGGTAATTTCCCTTATTTTATATATATATATATATATATATATAATTTTAATTGACATGTTCGTATCCTAGTTTTTAGAAATTTACCGTATTCCCGTATCGTACCGTATCCATATCTTGTACCTGTATTTGTCGTGCTACATAGCTCAAGAGCAAGACTTTTATTTAGGTTTGGTTGACAGAATGACAGGTAATATGTTAAAATATGATTATTTTGTAATTGGTAAAGTGCCCAAATCCGATTAGGCCTAAGTGCAATCCGGCCCAGTGGTCTTAAGGGCTGGGTTTACACTTTATATGACATTGAAATCCGGCCCGGCTCGGTCCGCACAGTCCGAACCAAAACCCGAAGTCCGACAGATCCCAAAATTTCAGGCCGGGCGGCCCTTTGGACACCTCTGCACACAGGGCGTAATTGCGTAAACACCGTCTTCAATCTTCAATAACAACCCCGCCGTCGAAACGTATCGTTTTACTCTGTTAATGGCGGAGAAACCTCAACCTGTTCGCGTAGTGTACTGTGCGGTGTGCAGTTTACCCGCAGAGTACTGTGAATTCGGACCCGATTTCGAGAAATGCAAACCCTGGTTGATCCAAAACGTCCCGGATCTTTACCCGGATCTCACCAAAGGTCTCCCCAGTTTTAATCATCATCATCATCATCTACAGAGATTCTTCTGTTATGTTTATTGTTTCTTATATTGTTTCTTATTATTTGCAGACTCAAATTCAAAAGAAGAGGATAGAGTCACAGAGCAGTTACAATCCACTAGCATCTCCGCTTCTGCTTCTTCGGGTTAGCTTGATTAATTCTGCATTAGTTTTTATTTATTAATATTATTTTTTGAAGCTACTAGCTTTTAACAGACTATGAAGTTGCATAGTTGAAAAATAAGCCAAGTTGTTCTAATTGGTACCATACTCTTACTGCTATTAAAAAAAAAAAAAAAAGTATTGTACTGTGATTACTCAGGCGAATTGTTTCAAATTTGACCTTTTTTTTCCTTCTTATATTCTTTATAAGCACAACTCTTCATAAGTTGATCTTTAGTGACCGTGAAGATGGGGTTCCATATTCGTGAGAAAGGTGGTATTTGTTTTGGAGGACCAGCTGTGAGTCTGTGACTGATGTCTTTTAAGCTGAAGCCAAAGTATGTTAGCATAGTAGGCCGTGGCAATGGATGAATTAGTGCAGTTGATAGTATCTTTTCTTTTTTTAGAAAAAAAATAATTTTTTTTTTGGTGTACATAGAATGAATAGGAGGGAGATAAAACGTCTGTATTTTATGCAAGTGATGACAAGTATTCCTGCTTGTTAGAGTTACCAGTCTAGGTTAACCTCTAGAAATAAGGAGGTTGGTGGTGTTGTTGGTTTCCAAATGAAAGAAGCTAGGTGAACAGAACTATGGCTATTTGAACGAGAAGCATAGATGCTTGGATTCACTGAATATCCTGAAAATCCAAGACAAGTAAGAGTAGCTTCTTGATCTTAGCATCAGTTGGACTGCTTTTGAAAGTAGAACGATTTATTGAGATTCTATATAAATGAATAATTTATTGATATAATCAGTTGAAGATAATGCTAAGTGCAAGGGATATGCCATCCCCATCAGCCATTTGAAGTCGGAAGATAAAGAGTACCTTGGGTAGACCGTTGATGCAGCAGCATCTGGTATGTTGAATTACTTGGATCACATGGGTGGCAGTGAAGGATGGCAACAAAATGGGTACTCTGGCTGAAAGGGGGCGTGACTTGGCCAAGTTATGTTGGCGTGGAAAGAAGGTGGCAGTCTCCTTGTGCTGGCCATTTGAGTCCTAAGTCTTTCAGGATTCAATTTCCTTTTCATAATCTATTTAGGATTTATTTTCCTTTTCTAGTTAGGATTTCTTTTAGTTTTAGTTTAGAATTTGATTCCTTGTGTGAATTAATTTTCTGTTTTTCTATTTAAGTTGCTGGAATTCTATTTGTTTGGTAGTTGATTTATTAATAAAATTTCAGAGATAGTTTTCTCAAATCCAATTACTACATTCTTTGCGAAGTTTGGAGTTCTTGAAGCCTGACAATAATCCTTCGTGCGCGAAGTTGATTATTTTCAGTAGGTTGCTTTTCGAATTAGTCTTGCGAGTTTTTCTCGTATAGCTTCCGCTACATCAGTTTGGTATCAGAGCCACCGAGTCTACCGTTGTGCTCAGCATCCACAACCACAACCAACTATCTTCCTCAACGCCAAAAATTCACCATCCATATTTAAAAAATCTCATGAATCCCCAAAACAAAATTTCCTCCTACCATTCATTGTTTTTCGATGACGATTATGTGTCAGACCCGGTTATCGTTGACTTCAATAAGCTACCAATTTTCGATGAGGAATATGTGACGGAACCTGTTATTATTGATTTCGATAAGCCACCGGTTTTCGATGAAGATTTGTTCCAGAACGAGCAACATGAGAGGGACTCAATTTTTGAGGATTATTTCTATGATGTTGCCGTGTTTCATCATTCAACAACATCTCCAACTTATTTGTTCCTCAAAACAGTCAAAATTCGAGGACGAATTTTCTCCAACCTAAAGAGAATGATGCAGCAGCAGCTAAGGCAATGGAATACATGGAGCAGGTGGCGAATTCGTATTTGGGTCGCGTGGACCAACCAAATCCGGGCTGAACTTCGTGGACCTCTACAGAGGGCATATGTGGTCGGATCGTCTATTATAATATGTTTCCGGAAAGCCCAAGACGATCCCTACAGATGTTATGAAGACTCCGTCCTCCGTAATAGTTCACAAAAGGCCCAAATTTGGCCATCTATCTTGTTGCGCAAAGACTTGAGCTGGACGAGCTGGATGTTTTTGAGTCCTTGTTAGTTTCATTGTTAGTTTCCTTTTTGGTTTAGGATTGAGTCTTGGAGTCCTTTTTATATTTATGTTATTTGAGGAGTCTGAATCCGTTTAGGATTCAAGGTTTTGAGGCCTTTTAGGTTTAGTTTATTTTCCTATTTAAATTCATTGCAATCAGTTGTTTGTTTCTTAGTTTTTGATGATTAATAAAATTTGAGAGAGAGTATCTCCTTTTATCCAATTTCGGTATCCTGAGTGGATCAACGAATTTGAAGCCTATTATTCTTGTATCTGTGCACAGATCAACAGACTAATAGTAGGGTTCGCTTCCGGTATTCGTGCGCGAATCAACGGATTTGAATCGGTTACCCTTTCTTTTATCGATTGTTGTTTTGCGTTGAATTATTCCGCTGCATCAACCGTAGACTGAGCATGAATAAGGGAGAAGAGCTCAGTAGTATTAGCATTTAGCAGTGAAAATTATGAACCTGTAGCTCTTCCTTGGCATAAAAATTCCCTGCAGATAATATAGAACCAATATCTTAACTGAAGCTTGATATTCTTAACTTACACCAGGATCTTTAAACCCTAAAAGTCAAACCTTTTGAGTTCCTAAGGAAAGTTTTTACTTCTTTGAAGAAATGTTCTACCAAGGGATGGCTCTCATCAATATAGTTTACCGCACTCAGTTTCAGGTTTTTAGTACATTGGTTAGAATTTGATATGCTTGATGTTTGCTAAATGGGGAAATTTTTTATAATGTATCTACCTGTTTTACTGTTTTGGATGTGTGGAAGAATACTTTTGATTGGGTTGAAGCAATTGAAATTATTTTTCTGCATTTCAAATGTATATGTTACATAATGCTGTTTTGTTCTTATTAATTGTGTTGTCTTGGTTATTAATAAATTGGATTTTGGATGATATTTGTGCTCCATAGTTTTCTTCATGTCTACCTTTTCACTTCTGATCATTACTTGAAAATTTATGGAATGATGACTTTGTTTTCTACTATCTCTGTCTCTGGGCTGCTGGACCACTACAGCACCAAAGCACGAAGAAGTCAAACGCCTTCCTGGTGGAAAGATAAAGAAAAAAGTATGACCTAAAAAATATTCCATCTACATTTTTCACATATTTTGCATGAAATGATTCATGTAATATTCATTATATAACTGATTTGTATGTTAAATTGTTTCTGTAGGATAAGCAAGAAGTTGTTATTGAAAAGGTTGTCCGTAACAAAAGAAAATGTATTACTACTGTAAAAGGCCTGGAACTTTTTGGTGAGCTATGTTCTACTTTGATTTATATATCATGTTTCTATAAATTTGAAGTGTGTGTTCCATTACTATGATCATTGACTCAGTTCGTTGTATTACATTTCAGGTGTTAAACTTAGTGATGCTTCAAAGAAACTCGGGAAAAAATTTGCTACAGGAGCTTCTGTTGTTAAGGTGAATGTTGTTTTTGGGCAGTAAACATGTAATCTATCATGCTACAGAAGCTAATAACGTTTTATATTTTATGGATGAATGGTTTCAGGGTCCAACCGAGAAGGATCAGATCGATGTTCAGGGAGACATATCATATGACATTGTGGAGTTTATCACAGAAACATGGCATGATGTAACATACTCTAATCATTGTCTCCAATGTTATGCGCTGATTTAAAACTTCTATTGGTTATTTATTTTAGTCAATATTGAATTGTGAAATTCTTAATTACTTGCTATAGGGCAGGTCACACTTTTACATATCAAGAATTTCTGCCCTATGTAGATCCAATAGAGATAGAAACTAAGCCTATATGTCTGTTAATGTTAATGAATGTGTACATTATCCAAGTTCTTGTCAGCTTAACACAGATTATGAAACCTAGAATCTTGATGGTTGATGTATCATTTATTAAACATGAAACTATGAGAGAAACTAATGCTTGCAGCATTTTAGTCGAGGTACCATCTTCAGTGTTGCTGTTCTTGATTTATGTTCATTCTTCGTGTAATTGTACTGATCAATCTCTGTCAATAAGTATTTTAATTATACTATTTCACTTATGGAAGCTACCAGTAAAATGAATTACAGACTTACAGTCTTTTTTGTTTTTGGGAAAGTTAAGGGCCTGCACTAGGTTTTGTATGTCTGAAAATTTCAAAATGATGACTTTGGGCTTAATACGAAATACAGAATTTACAGATGTCAAAGACTTTTGAGTGATGGAGTTTGAGTGGGTTTATTTATTTATTTATTGTGTATATATGACACTTCTTGCTGACTAGCTGGGGTTAGAATGTAAGATTAAGCTGATGGAAAAAAGTTGAAAACCATTTTCACATTACCTATGACTTGTACCAGCTTCTATAGAGACCTAAGTACAACCTCAATTAAAAAATTTAAGATTGATTTTGGTCACGTTAGAATTAGGATCAATGGTAGAAACTAGGAATTAAAGACACTGAACAAAAATACCATACCTAGGGATTTTGTTTTATCATTGACATTGGAATGATTAATTTGGAAACCTTGACTGTAGAGATGTGCTTTTCACAGTGGTTGTCTGAAATGGAACATTTAATTACAGTTATGATTTAGATTGTATTTTGTGTGAATGTCTGTCTGATTCTATTGGGAGGAGTAATTGGACATGGAATCTGGTCATGTGGCTAATGTTTTCTTTACCTCCTCTCTCTCTGTTCTAGGTCCCTGAAACTGCAATCTTCTTTATTGAAGATGGAAAAAAGGTCCCAGCTGCTTGACTACGAAAAACTGTCTGACAAACAATATGAAGTATGGCATCTTCTCTTCCCTTGACACTGTACTGATGAAGATTTACCGTATGTAATTGAAAAGTGAAGGCTGTTTGATGAAACCAGTGCGAGTGAGACTTTGTTTCTCATGTTATACAGCCTCCTGTTACTTTTGTTGCCAAAATAGTATGTTCTTCTGTTTAAATGTGTATTTAAATTTAATGGATATGAATATATGATACAGGTTAAATAAACAGTGTTTACATTTATTTTGTTTTCATATTAAGCATTGATGTATTAGAATCGGCCGAGTTGAACTTTTCTTAAGCAATTAGTATTTACCAGCATGTTACATTGTTTATGCTGACAGTCTGACACTATGGCTGTCACAAATACAGGTGAGAAATTTGTCTATAACAATGAATTATTACTTGAATACTGATCTATGGTGTCGTTTTCTATGCTTTTCTTCTTTTGTTTTCATATTAAGCATGGATGTATTAGAATCGGCCGAGTTGAATTTTTCTTAAGCAATTAGTGTTTACCAGCATGTTACATTGTTTCTGCTGACACTATGGCTGTCACAAATACATGTGAGAAGTTTGTCAATAACAATGAATTATTACTTGAATACTGATCTATGGTGTTGTTTTCTATGCTTTTCTTCTTTTAGTTATATTGACTTTATAAGCCAAGGAAATCAGTAAAGGACAAAATCTTTTAGGGTCATAAGTTGGCATCTAGCTTCTACCATTACAAGTAAATTGTTGTTTATTTTTGATTATATAGAGGGCATGCACATAGTCGGCCTTGGTATATGCTCTTGCAAAATATGTGCATGGTTAATTGGTGCTATGAGATTATTGTGGAAGTAATCTCTTTGAGGGTAAATTATATGAACCTCTTGAGAGGTTGAATGAAATTACGACATTCCCTTGTCTGGGAAATTAATCACGATTTCCCTTGCTTGGAAAATAGGTTGACCTCACTATATTAGCAACCTCGGCTATGTTTTTGTGACTCTTATGTTACCCAAGTAATGATGTTGCTGCAGTAGTAGACATTTTGACATCAAATCTTAGCGCATTTATGAAGAAAATTAGGTGACAGTTTCAATTCTACAGACCTTTTTCAAAGGGTTACTATCAACATTTTGCTATTTTTAATCAAAGTTATAGGTACAAATTTTAAATTAAGTTGTCCTGTTTAATATGATAATCTTCTTTCTGATAGCATTTAATCTATGGCTTCATTAATGGAGGAGGTCAATGTAATTTCGAAATTAAAGGAAAATGCTATAATTTTCTAAATCCCAGGAGAAGTCAAGGTCAAGGTAATTTAATCTTTCATAATTACATTTCAAAACCAAGTTGCAGTTAGGTTTATGTGGTCTTGGCAATAATAGTCCAATACGCCCTTAATAATGGTGTTATAGAAGAAATATGTAATAGAGGGAACACGTAGGGCAGAAATAGCCTTTACATTAGTGGTGGACATGGTGGATGGAGACACAAGTGGATGTTGTTCTGGTCTGGGGGTTGAAGTGTGGCCAATGGTGGTGGTTGTGTAACAAGGCAAGTGTAGTGGTGGTTTAGTAGGGACATTGGCTATCGGTAAATAGTGTTGGTGTTGATATTAATTTGGTTAGTTTGTGGCATTGAGCTAAAAATAAAAGAGCAGTAAAGATACCCTATAGAGGTGAATGGCATATTTGGAGAATGAAGACAGAAACAATGTTAAATTGCTTGCTGAGCAACTTGGAAAATGTATGATGGCGTGAGCCGTGTTTTGACATTACGTAGCTCGTTAAAGAGATCTACTTTATGCATCTGTAGTTACATTATATAAGAGAAATAAAATCAAAGTGTAGAAGATGAGAGATATAAGAACACGAGCAGTAGAATATGTTGTTATTATGATAACTCTTAATTGAATTATGTGAATTACTACAATACATTTTAGGAAAAAAAATTGTGAAATTTTTTAGGCAGATTGTCTACAAGGATTGCAAAGTTCAAATGAACCTAGACGTGGTTTCATCTTCAATGAAGTATGGTAATGACTCTGGAAAGTGCTGGCTGCACCGTTCATGACGGTAAGGTTTTTTTTTTTTTTTACTAATTAATCAAGTTGTCGTTTATATCAAATCTTTGGTGAGATCATATGCTTGGATATATTATTACTTTGGTCTGTCAAATCAATGTGTGCATAAAGTAGCATGTTTGAGAGAGCATTAGTGTTTCAAACTTGTGTCTAATTGGAGTTTTATGGATTCTTGTCCTAATCTTTATTGTTGAATCGTAATAGTGGGGTATATATGGAGGACTTTATGGAGCTTGGAAGTACTATTTGCTTTGATAGTTGTCCGACCATGCAGTGGTGTTCTCATGTGTCATGGAAACATATACAGCTTTTACCCCTTGTAGTTTTGTCAGGATTCTCTAATTCCTGTGATTGCAAATCTGAAACTCAGAGGAAAATCAAGTAGATGTGACACTAGTAAGGTAAAATCTACAGAGCAATTGAAATCTGTCCTTATTTTTATTTAAAAATCTGGGAATATCTCCACTGCCGTATTGCAAGACAACTTGTTGAGAAAAAACAAATTACTTGGGCTGGAGTTTTACCAAAAATAGAAACTAAACTTGTCTGAGAATCAAAAAAGATTTGAAGCTTGATTAGATTGATGGAAGAGAAAAGACAGTATAGTATAGACAAAACAATTAGAAGTGGGACTAATCTTAATCTAGAGTTGGTACTGATCTAATTAACTTGTACATACAAATGAGACTCTCACATGATTACATTGCCTTTGTAGTAAAATACCAAACCCCACTCCACTTAGGCAGATTTTCAAGTCTTTTAAGTCAATTAGATGAATCCTAATAGCTGATTTTGGGCAGATTTTTCAAGCTTTGTTATTACTGTCATCCACCATTTTGTAATCATCATCATCTCTTAACAGCCTGGTCCAGACAACCCACTTATATTTCTTTATCTAGCTTCTTGTGGTGTGAATACATGTTTTCTTTGTTTTCTCTTGAATATTGAAAAGGGACAAGCATGTTTAAAACAAGTTTCGTCTTTAATTAGCTTTGTGTTCACATCTAAAAAAGTTGGTGAACAAAAACTTCCACACTTAGTTGTCCCACACACATCAATTTGTTTTATGTGTTCTTTTTTGATTTCTAGTTTATTGTTGTGGGTTGGATTTCACCATATGATGTTTTGTATTTTCGCTGTTGGTCATCAATGCCCTATAAAAAATAAAATAAAAAAGTAATTTGCTTTTCTTAGAGTGCTCAAAACATGTTGCCTTTTCACTCTAGGTTTATATCTATCTTTAGATCATCATTTTTCATTTAAAAAAAAATAACGTAGTTGGGTCCTGTACTTAAGCGTGCATTACTAAAAAGTAAAATCATCTCTCGATAATCATTTTTTTTTTGTTTGATTATTATAATTAATTCAGGGTTTGGGAGTAATGTGAATGACATACTTGTATAATGTATCAGTAAAAAAAAAAAAAAAAAAAACTTTTGATATGTTTTAGTTGTAATGACAAACCATGCATATAATAAATTCCAGTGTCAATATAAAGCAGTGCATATCATATCATAAAATAAAAACATATAGGTTGTCGGTCAAATCCGAACATGACTGTGAGGACCAGACTGGTTTTTTTTGTTTCTTATGATGCTAAAATCACCGGTATTGCCAGACTGTTGCAGTGTCTCATTTCACGCTCATGACAATTATCTATATATATACTTGAAAGTTGAAACACATTTCATCAGCTTTTGTTTTTTATTATTATTACAGTTTCTCGGATCGTTAAAGAATATATTATACAAATTTTAGCATGTGATCGAGCTCTCACTAGGAATTGAACTAGAGAAGTTGGAATTTGGAAAGATAGTTGTGAGGCAGCAAGTAGTAGTGTCTCATAGCTGTCTTGCATTCTCTACTAGTAAGAAAAATGTGTTTCTCCGACCGAAAGTTATCCAAGACAAGTCTATTATTTACCCAATATATTCTTTACTAAAACAAAACAAAATAAATAAATAATAATCAATAATATATATATATATATATTTTCTATTGTCAGTTTATCGTGATATAAAATATATCGGGACGAATATATATATATATATATATATACAGTCTTTTTATTATCGGTTCGAATTGACAAAAGTTATATCAGTTCCTTATATGTGGGCCACTAGATTTAAATACTTTGACTGGCAAGTGCATACAGCCAAGTCAAAGTATTTAAATTCAGTGGTTCACATGCAAGGAACTGATATAACTTTTGTCAGTTCGAACTGATAATAGAATTTCTGTATATATATATATATATATATAAATATATAAATATAGTCTTTCTACTGTCAGTTCGTCCTGATATCATGACGAAGAATGTGGACCATAGATTATTGAGAAGTTTTGATAAGTGTATACACTTTGAGTCAAAGAATGTAAATATAATAATCTACATTCTTCGTCCTGATATTTTATATCAAGACGAACTAACAATAAATATATCAAGACGAAGAATGTGGATTATAGATTATGGAGAAGTTTTGACAAGTGCATACACTTTGAGTCAAAGTATGTAAATCTAGTGGTTCACATTCTTCGTTCTGATATATTTATTGTCAGGACGAACTGATAATAAAAAATCTGTATATATATATATATATATATATATGTAGCTTGCTTGTACAATCTGTAGATTCGATTTACTTTTTTTATCGATACCTTTTACTTTTATGCACGTAGAAACACTTCTGCTTTTAAGAAATCGTAGACATTCGATCGAAAAGTGTGTTCAATCTTAAAATGAACAAGTTTTATTATTGAAAAGTCAGTTAGTTTTATCTTTAGAAAAAGTATTATGCATGTATTACATAGTTATTATTATTTTTCAGGATCAACTGGTTTTAATAAATGCGTACTTTCATCTTTTAGCGAACTTGTAATGTTTGGAGTTCACGAATAATTTAGTAAAAGATAAAAATCGGAAAACTCCAAACATTTGAATTTGGCCAAAAAAAAAAAAAAATTTGTTAGGAGTACAATATTACCAGTTTTTCTCTTGTAGATATATAACCGTGAATATATTTATAACACACTTATCTACTTCATCAGTTGCATTATTTTTTCTAGCAAAACGTGATGGGGCGGATAAATATGTTATAAGTATACTCACAGTTATATGCCTACCAAAGAAAAACTCATACTATTACATATTCTGTTTTTAAGTTTGTACCTCATTATTCCACTTTACTCTTCTAGTCTGCTTGGCCAAGGCTCCTAAATTGTAAATTACCCTACTTGAAAACGAAAAGTTGTTCGATAATTCAAAAAGAAAAAGCTTGCAAATTACGTCTCTAGCTTAGGAAACCAGAATCTACAAAAGCAATATTTTTTAATAGAAAAAATTGTTATTAAAAAATGAGAAAATCTTTTGTAACAGTACTGCTTTGAAGTTATTACTCATGGATTGAGACCTTATTATTTTTTTGTTAATATTTTTTGGAAAAATGACAAACTTTCATAGAACTGTTCATTATTTGTATATATATATATATATATATATATATATTTGAACAATTACAACCGATTCAATATTTTTTGGGAGATAGATACTACTCAAACCCAAAACCTCAAAACCTCAATAATGTAGGTGTGAGATTACGAGGAGCAACCACATTTGGGACTTCATTATTTGTATTTTGTTAGGGTGAATATCTAACTTTGTATGCATGTGACGTTATTTTTCATTTTTTTTAACGACTAATGTCGATAGTACTCAACTACTCATTCAGTTATTTCCTCTTCTCTCTTGTTGCGTGTTAGGTGTATACGTCCAGTTCACTCAAATTATACTATACGGCATGTATGAGTAAACTTTCATGCGAGAGACTCTAACCACGTGAATAACAGGAGTGGATTGACTATATATGCACATGGAGGCTTTTTTCATCTTTTTTAAGCACTTTTGGGATAGTTTTGGATGGATTCTTGGAATGACTAGGCTAATCTTCAAATCACTGAGATCAAGATCCTCTGAGTGATAGTACAAATTATGGGCTAAAACGAACAATATTTGAAACAGTAAATGGTTTCACTAGTAAACAAATTGAAGTACAAGGAACACACACACAATTCACAAGCTACAACTTTAGCTATAGGTACTTCAGTTTTTTTCACGTTGAAAGAAAAGAGAAGAGACAGGGACGGTGCATGCGCAGAGTATCTTAGGACCGAGGAGGTTTCTTTCAACTTGATATACCATTTAAGAATCAAATCTCTCTCGTGGTTTGGACCCAACAATATGACGTATATACAATCTACACTTCCCATAAAAAATATTGATTGATTGATCGATCTGTTGATTGAATAATGATGTGATGAGATGAGATCATCAACTTCTGATTTGATGTACATAATCTACACCTTATTTTGTACATAAAAATTGACCTTATAACAAGAAAGATCGATATCTGTATGTATGCGCACAGCGCACACACAAAAAAGATATATATATATATATATATAAAAGTTTTACCTAATTGTTTTCCATAAACATGAATAGATTCTTTATAATTCATAGGTTGATGATCATGTATGCAGATTAAAAAAGAAAAAGAAAAAGAAAAGCTTTAACTAAATGTTTACCATAAACATGAATGTATTATTTATAATTCATAGGTTGATGATCACGTAGGGTTTGGAGTAAAAAAAAGGGGTGAAGGATCTTGTTGATATGGAATATCTTGGCGTTTAGACCTAGGTAACATGCATGGGTTGATGGGTTAGGGTTTTCATGATCGTCTAGAAAGCGACCTATACTCATATCTCTTACCACTCAAATTTTATAATAGAAAAGTGAGTTAATTAATACCCAATTGTGTTGTAATTGATGATGAAATCTTGTTGGTCTGGAACCAGGATGGATATGGTCGGATACGCTGTTGGACTTTAACCTAATCGCATAATGGCCTTTGTAAAAAAAAGATGACTACTAAACCATATATGTTCATGCATAGGTAATAAATTAAACCAAAAAAAAGAAAAAGAAAAAAAGAAAAAAGAACAAACTATGTTTTAACTTTTAAGAGTATCATAATTGTATTATGAGAAGCAAATGCCTGAGATATATATGGACGAAACAGGTTTTTTAGGATATTTGTTTTGTAAAAAACTCTTTTCTATTCATTTTAAGGTATTTTCATTGAGTGGAAATTATTTGGTGCTGATCAGGTTCATGATTCAGCACTTTTTTTTTTTTCCATACAATATCCTAGATTATAGGATCTAATAATTAATAAAGTGATTATATTAGGTTTGATAATCTAGAATTTCGCAAGAAAAAATATATAATATTTTTATATATTTTTAAGTGTATGTATATATATATATATATATATATATCAATGTACGGTTTTTTATAATTTAATATATTTATTTATTTTTTAATTACGTGTTGTAAAAACACATTTTAACTTGATTCTTACAAAATAATAACAAATATCACAAAATAAGAACATTAATATATATGATGATAGATATGGATGATCGAAGACGCGCTAAAAAAGAGGGTGGTGGGACTGAAAAGAAATGGATATTAAGAATCGTCGATCTAGTCTACTGAAAATCTTGGTCAGTAGAAAAATAAAACCCTAGAGTACAGACAGTATGGAACCACGAGTCCATGGAAAATTCTGCTTTGCATGCATTTCATCCTTCTAGTGGGTCCAATACATTTATGTTACCTTGCTCTACGGGCATCCACACTACCATCAAGTTGGTGTTATGTTGGAAATAAATACTCTTTCGGTTTAGCAATATTACGATATATCATTTTAAAGTTATATGTATAATGTATTATTGTTGTCGGTTTAAATTTTGATTACCATCATTTGTGAAATATAATAGAGGACAAATGTTAATTGACTTAATCAAAATTTAAGTCATCCTTGTCTATAGCTATCATCCTTATAATACACTAATTAAGTTAACCACAATCATAAAAAAAAAAAAATTAAAAAAAAAAAAAAAAAAAAAAAGTTAACCACAATCATAATTATATATATTCTAAGCAAGCAAACACGAGACAAGCGAGGGCGGCGTATTGTTTGGCACTTTATATTGGAAACAATAGTTTCTTGCTCAATTTATTAAAGTTTCTTATATCAATAATTATATATCAATTATAATTAGAAAAAGTCCTTTAAAAAATTATAATTAGAAAAAGAAAAATGAAGTTTAAAAGTTAACATCGAGACATCGAACGATTTTCTGCTCTCTTTAGAGAAGATATATATATATATATATATATATATATATATATATATAGAGAGAGAGAGAGAGAGAGAGAGAGAGAGAGAGAGAGAGAGAGAGAGAGAAATTCTATTATCAGTTCGAACTGATAAAAGTTATATCAGTTCCTTGCATGTGGGTTACTAGATCTAAATACTTTGACTTGGTTATTTACATTTGTCAGTTAAAGTATTTAAATCCAGTGGGCAATATACAAGGAACTGATATAACTTTTATCAGTTCGAACTGATAATAGAAAGCCTATATCTATATATATATATATATATATATATATATATATTTATATACAATTTTTCTATTATCAGTTCTAACTGATATAAGATATATCAATTCCTTACATGTGGGTCATTGGATTTAAATGCCTTGATTTGGCTGTAAGCATTTGTCAAAGCATCTTTTAAGTTCTTGTTTGGTTGAGCTTTCTACTGTCTCAAAAGATCTACAAACGTCTATTTGAGTTTTTTAGAGTTGTTTGATTGGGCTTTTGGGGAGGTGCTTCTCAAAATAGACCATTTTTTAAAAAAAGTCTACCAACCAAACAATTATAATTTTTTTTCTTTCAAAAATTCTATTTATAATAGATCTACTACAAGTAGATCTTTTACCAATAGAGATTTTTCAAAAGCCTAACAAACAAGCCCTAAGAGTCTCTCATAAGGGATCCATAATTTTAATTTCAGTAAGGACTACCATGAAATCACATCGATTTGAATGAATTTTGATCTTTTTTTTTTTTTGGATGATAAGTTCATCGAGATCTACCTATGAATAAAATTTGATAATTTTTCAAGCACCATAACTATTTTAATAAACCTTTTTTGGGAATGAAAAGTTTACCAACAATATAGTAATTATAATATTATGTTAACATGTCTTAATTAGAAAATGTTATAAGTCAGCAAAAATTACTGAAAATCATATTTCTTTTTAAACAGAATTATTTATATCGTGAAAGAATAAATATATAGTAGATAATGAACTTTTTAGATCTTATATATATATATATATATATATATATATATATATATATATAACATGTTAACATGTATTTGATAATTCCATATGAGACACTTATTATATGTTAACATAATTCCATATGTTAACATATATTATATATATAGTGTTGCTTTGTACTTATTATTAATTACTAATCAAAAGAGTTTCTCTAATTTACATTACAAAAAATAGCAACTTTTTTTGCAAAACCAATGTACTAGTAAAAGTTAAACTTTTTTAAAAAGATTTTTTTTTTTTATTTTTAATAATTACAAATGATTCAGAATTTGGGGGATGTTACGACTCGAATCCATAGTCTTTATGATTTAGCCTTGAGAGGCATATAAACCACTAAAACAACATCGTATCGTATTTTAAAATCTACTTTTTGACCGTATCTATCTATATTAGACTGACTTGAGAGTTCCCTAAGTTCGTCCATTTACCGGCTGAGCTACATCCCTGGAGTTAAAATAGCAATATTTTAAAATCTACTTAAAACTTTAATTTAATAACTTATATATACCAAACAAAGGAATTGAATAACATGGAGTTTGTATCATTTCCTCGTATTATTCCTATCCCATCTTCAAAGAATCTAGTGACATACCAATATTATTATTATTAATAAATGGTTAGGATTTTATTCCTTCCTATTAATATTTTATAAATAAGTAATCAAAAGCTCCAAACAAAAGACAAGGTAGGGATGAAGAGATGAATTTTTTGGCCATATATGAGATAGCGAATGATTAGAAAACATATATAATAATTGTGTTATGTGTGTTAATAATATGTCCATCGAATAAAAAAATGAAAAAAAATATTTAAATTTTGAAATAAAGAAATGTATATGAATTTGTTTAATTAAATTTTTTAGATTCTTGATATGAGTTTTTAAAAGAAAAATAAATATAAATTGGAAAGCAAATGGTGAAATGATTAATGTGAAAGCAAATTAAATGAAGAGAAAACTGTTGATAATTTGATATATGAGAGCTCGAACGGTTTTGATGGAGACGCAAGTGAGCAATAGAAAATGACTGTGAGGGAGAGGAGGCAATTTCTTGGCTCTGGACCACGTGATCTTGTGGGTTGGCTGGCTTCGATCCCAATAAAGATTTCCAGTATCTCCCAGTAGTCCCCCACCACCCTCACTCACCCATGTTTTTCTGCACCTCTCTGTCTCTCTCTTGTTCATCATCGTCATCAAGATGAACCATAAGAATATAAGATCAATGATTGTTTATTAAAAAAATATGGGATTTACTATGTTGAAATTTTGTAACATTACAAATTTCACATCACTTTTTCAAAAGTAAATAAACCCCTTTATAACGTTAAAGAGTAGACTCTGTGATATTATAAAGTCGATTTTATAAATAATAAAAAATAAAAAATAAAAAAAAACATATAGAAATACCGCACCAAAACCTACTATGTATGAATGCATATATTATAGTCATCCAACTATCCAAGAGATGCAAGGATGCAATTAATTTTCACAGTACGTACAGAATAATGTTAACACATTTCTTCCAACAATTGGTGCGCATAATTTGATTGAACCACTTTTGACGATTTTTCTTTGCCTTGATCATCATTGTGATGTATACTGCGCAACCATTAATTATTGTATTGATACTACATTTCAATGCAAAGATTTCTTGTGCTAGTCATTATAATGTATTAGACTACAATTTCCCACCATCTTAATTATTCTAATCTAGCTATATATGGTTGTCAATCCATATAAATGTGACAGGAATTAGACATAGGATTATCTTTTAAGTAGATAGATCTTAAAACTAATCACCTCCAATATTCATATATATGTTGTAGGGTTTTCTTAATTTCTTGCATATATATATATATATATATATATATATATATATACACGGAACTTATCCTATCAGTGCATCCTGATAGAATTATATAAGGATATTGAATGTGAGTCACTCGTTTTATATACTTTGACTTGGTATGTATGCACTTGTCAAATCACTGTTATAAATGAGTGACTCACATTCAATATCCTGATAAAGTTATATCATGATGCATTGATAGGAACGGGACCGTATATATATATATATATACAGTTATAACATGATTAATATAGCTATGTTTTAGGGCATGAGTCATGACTATTTTTGTTAATAGTCCTATATATCCATTAATTATGATATATGTTCATCTGGCCAACCTTTTTCTCTTTTGTCATTCATGTTAGGTAAAAGGCCTAACCTCACTGTTTTCACATATGTGACAAACCATGCTTAGTTGTACTCATGAAGTTTCCTGATGTTATTAGCTGCCATCTTCTATATAATTAAATCGGAAAATCCATCATATCTCATAACTGATATGGTCTATCATTTAATTCCTGATCTATGTGGGCATGCATCTATGTATGTATATGTATCTTTGACATGCATAAAATGGAGCACATGCATATGTACGTACACTCTGAATTGATTGATTACATATGTAGTTCTACATATGGATGCATGGCATCATCAGATGATATTATGCATGCGTGCATTTTCAATTAGGGTCTGCTATATATATTTATCTGATTCTCGGTACCTGCAAGATCGGGTCAAAGATCATCCTTTGAATGGGACTTTTCGTTAGTCCAATTTTGATTTCCAACCAAATCTTTGGTTATTTGGATCTGAACGTTATAGTAGAAAGATTTTTTTTTTGTTCTACTTTTTTAGGAGCGCTAGATACATTCTCTCAACCCACTCTTTATTCATATGATGACACGTGGACAACATTAACTTTCTTACCTTAAAATTGTAGCCTTTATAAATGGTCTCATTTTCATTTTATTTACAATATGAACCAACAGTTTATTTCCTTGATTGCACTTCTTTTTTAACTTTAACACTGCCATTTAATATAAGTTTATATATATATATATATATATATATATATATATATATATATATATATATATCAGGTGTGCGTTTTTGTTTAAGATTGTACAACTTCTTTTATTTCTTGAGTATACGGTCTCAAATTGAGTTGCTTGGATATTTCTTTTTACCAAATTTTCATTACCATACACTAGCTAATTGATGGTTGTTGTATAGAATAAATAAATAGTAAAATAATTTAGAATTAAATAGTTTTAAAATATATTATAAAAAATTCATTATTTTAATTTTTAACATCCGAGAAGAAGAACGTGAACCTTAGTTACCTGTATTGGGTCCGTCCAAATTGTATATGTGTTTAAGCCAGAATCTTTACCTTTCAAGATTTAGCTAATGAAAGAATTTTTTTTTTTCTCTCCATGTGATTAAATAATAAAAAAAAAAAAAAACAAATAAATTTGGTTAGATTAACAGGCAAATTCAGTCAAATTAAAGCAAGATAAAAAAATATGTAAGTGTCTATTTAACAGCATATTTTTTTATTTATTTTAAATTTAGAAATAGACATTAAGTTTTACTGATCTTATCTTATGAATTTTGTATAATATATTTTAAAACTATTTAACTCTAATTTGTTTTACTATTTATTTATTTTATACAATAGCCATCAAGTTAGCCAGTGATGTAAAAAAGAAATAAATATATGATCAATACATACATATATATTTTAAAAACTAATATTAAATGATAATATGTTAAAGTAAAGATTAAGGACAATCTAGGAAATAAGTTGTTGGTTTGCACTAAAAATAAAATGAAAAAAGAGGCCATTTATAAATGCTACAAATTTAATGTGAAAAAATTAATGATGTCCACATGTCAGCACATGAACATATAATGTTTTGGGAGAGTAGGTTGAGAGATTGTATCTAGCACTCCTCTTTAATTTTATAAAAGAATAAAAATAAATAATAGTTAATTACACACAAATAATTTATGGTATATATGATTCATTCTTTACAGATAAAATGTCTGTCTATGTTGCAGGTTTTTATCAATATATAATTCCATAGGCCATGCATTTATATATAGGCAGGGACAGATTCTTGTGATTGCATTTGATCACCTAATATAAATATATATATATACTCTTATCGTGTGCATGTCATGACAATGTTCTCTTGCTATATTTTTCTGAATTCATGATAATATACAAGTTGCTTGACATTTTTATATGATTTTAGCTAATTTTTTAATACATACTATATATTTGTTTCTCAACAACTTTTTTTTTTTTTTTTTTGTTTGAATAGGTTTCTCAACAACTCTTGAAACTTGAAAGGCAGGATTCGTATTTATTATATACAAACGGTCACATACCCTAAATTTTGAAAAGGTTTTGTATGAAAACTTCATCAACAACCTATTATAAATTAATGCATATCATAATTAAATATGTATAGTATATATAGTTTTGAACTTTCCTCTATTGGGTCAATTAAGACCGACGATAGAAAATACTTTCGATGAGAATAACGCTAAATTGTCCAAAATTCTGTCAAAATAATGTAGTAATGTTTTTGATAAGAATAATGTTAAATTGTCCGAAATTTTGTCTTGTGTTTAGACTAAAATTTTTTTTTTTGTCTAAAATTCTGTCCAAATAATATAGCAAATTGATTTGAAGTAGCAAATTGGTTACGAGTGGATGTAATAATGTGGTAGTTACAAATTAGCTTACCGATATCATTTAGACAACATAGTATTACTTTTTTGACAAATACCATATGTGAGACTGCTTAATAAATTTAATAATTATGGGGATCATAACTAATTAGGCATGTGTTAAATTATTTATAATATTGATAAAAGCATATCTAAAAGAGGAGGGAAACTCTTGTAATTTTGAAATAAAATTGAAGTTATAAACTAAAACATTCGCTAAAATAATAAGAAAAATTTGAAAATATTTAAATAGTTCACACTTAACTATAAAAATGTAGTACATTTCTCCTTTTACATTTATGGTAAGGGTTTGAATCTCATTTTTATCTCAAAGTATGAGGAGACCCTTTTCCTAATAGCAGAAGTTGTATTTCGGACCGTGGTTATAGTTGTTAATCTAGTTAACTCCTAACATATCTCTGACCCGATGAATGTCGGATTTTACACAAAAAAACGTGAAAATTGGATTTGTCAGCTATCACTTAATTAAGTTCAAAAGGACATCATGGGTAATAATGGTCCCGAATTGACTTTACCAATTATATGTAGCCTTAGATACACACAAACAAAATCTTGAGTCGAAGAAAAATCTGGCTAATGTCTTTGTGAATCTTGTGTTAAGACATTGCCTTGATTCATGAGAATTCCTCCAACACAAAGATCATTAAGATAATTACGTAATTTTGTCCTCAAATGCATCATCCTTTAATAGGAAACCAATTAACAATATTATCTTATACTAAATGTAAATAAGAAATTGGGTACAATCCCAATTGACCAAACTTGACTATTATTGATCGTTAGATTACCATCCTACGATCCAAATTCATCCGGTTTGATCTCGCAATCGGCCCACAAGAAAGGAAAAATCTGCGGATGGATTGTGTTCACTCACGATTATGCAGCAGACACCAGCACGCTATAAACGTAAAAAGTAAAAGTCTTAGTTACTTTTGCAAGTGTAAATAATAGAATTCACGGTCTTAATTTCCCTCGAAATCATTGTAAAAAAAAAGTAATAATACATAGCTGCCAACGACGTCGTTTCGAAACCAGACGCCTATATATATATATATATATATATATATATGTAATATACACATCGCTCATATCACCATCACCAACTTGCTCTTCTTCATCTTCTCTTCTTCTCTTCAATTTATATATACAGTACACCCTTTTCACCATTTTTCATCAACCAAACAAACATGGCTGAGAATTTTCAAATCCCAACATATAATTTGCTCTTCTTATTCATTATAAGCCGTATGATCTCAACCATAGGAAACTCAAAGCCTTTGAACATTTTGCTCCCACACAAGCTCCTAACCTCCGACATCTCAGACAAGCTCCGGGCCGATCCTGCTGCCATCGATTCCGCCTCCAGCGATTACGGTCACATTGTCAAACAAGACCCCACGGCGGTTCTATACCCATCATCGACACAAGACATCGTGGCTTTGATAAAAGTAGCCTACAACAGCTCAGTCCCTTTCGAGGTCGCGGCAAGAGGCCGTGGCCACTCCGTGCGCGGACAGGCCATGGTCCGAGAAGGGGTGGTGGTGGAAATGCTGTCGTTGAAGAGCCACCGAGGAGGCGGCGGGGCAGGAGGAGTTGTGGTCTCAGCTGGGAGCCATTTGTATGCTGATGTGGGTGGCGAGCAGCTGTGGATCGATGTGTTGAATGCGACACTAGGACATGGACTTGCACCGCCTTCCTGGACCGATTATCTGTACTTAACAGTTGGTGGAACTCTCTCTAACGCTGGAATCAGTGGCCAAACCTTTCGCTATGGTCCACAGATCAGCAATGTCTATGAATTGGATGTTGTTACTGGTACGAATTTATTATAAATCTCAACTATTTACGATCTGATCAACCTGGAGAGTTTGTTCTTTGTTAATGAGAAACGTTTTTATTTGGACCTACTTTTGGAAAAAAACAGTAAATAAAGACAACTGTGAATAATTCCAACCACCTAGATGTTTCTTGGAACTTTACATGAATTGTTAATAATGTCAGTACTGTACATTTTAATTACTCTCAGTTAACTGTGCCGGGTTTTCAAGTTAATGATCATAGAGAGGTTTTGAGCTTTTAAATTCTTGTTTTGGATTTATTCTAATAAGACGATATTTTTTTAATAGTAGTGTAAACAGTTGATTAATAGTTTTGCATGCATGCAGTTATTTAGGGTTTATGTACTTATGTGGTTTGTGTTTTCTGTATCAGGAAAAGGAGAGCTTGTGACTTGCTCTGCATACAAAAACTCTGATCTGTTTTATGCAGTTCTAGGAGGTTTAGGCCAGTTTGGGATTATAACCAGAGCAAGAATTGCTTTAGAACCGGCGCCAAAGAGGGTAAATATACATCAAAAATTCACAATTCGCTTGGATTAGATATATGTTATATGGGTCTTTTTCTAGTAAGATCGGTCTAGGATAAAAAATTATGAGACCTGGACGACTTGAGAATTATTATATGCGATATATATATATATATATATATATATATATATAATTTGTTGCCAACCCTTATAATCAGCGCATTGATTTTGTTTTATATATTTTTCCTAGGTTAAGTGGGTGCGTCTGCTTTACAGTGATTTCTCAACTTTTACTAGAGACCAGGAATTCCTGATATCAATAAACGGAAGAGGACAAAAGCAAGCACTGAATTTTTTGGAAGGTTCACTTCTTATGGACCAAGGTTCTCCAGACAACTGGAGATCTTCCTTCTTCCCACTTTCTGATCACTCAAGAATAATCTCCCAAATAACCGAACATGGCATCATCTACTGTCTTGAAGTGGTCAAATATTATGATGAGCACACTCAAAACACCGTGGACGAGGTACCACATAGTCATGATGATGATCATATTAGTTATTAAAATTTGGTTCCATTGAATTAAAATAAGATAATTAAAAATTTTTTCTGATATATTATTATTTTCAGGAATTGCAACAATTGTTTAGAGGGTTGAGCTTTCTTAATGGATTTATGTTCAAAAGAGACGTGTCCTACGTAGAATTTTTGGACAGAGTTCGAAGTGGGGAGCTAAAACTTGAGTCACAAGGATTGTGGGAGGTTCCTCATCCATGGCTAAATCTATTTCTACCAAAATCTCGCATCTTGGATTTCAATGAGGGTGTTTTCAAGGATATTGTTCTTAAAAGTAACATTACCACAGGACCTGTTCTTGTTTACCCTATGAACCGAAACAAGTAAGTCTTCTTCTTCTTCTTGATAATTTTGACTGTTCTATTCTATTATTTGAACTAAAATGATTTTTTTTTTTTTAATTGAATTTCTACAGATGGGATGATAGGATGTCTGCAGTGATACCAGATGAAGAAGTATTCTACACTGTAGGATTTTTGCATTCATGTGGGTTTGATGACTGGAAGGCATTTGACGACCAAAACAAAGAGATATTGAAGTTTTGTGATAATGCTGGCATCGAAGTCAAGCAGTATCTTCCTCATCATACTACCAAGGAAGATTGGATTAAACATTTTGGGTCCTCAAGATGGAAGACTTTTTCAGAGAGGAAAGCTCAGTTTGATCCCAAAATGATTCTATCTCCGGGACAGAGAATTTTTAGTAATAATTAAGAAATAGATTAGGATTATTGCAGATAATAATTAATTAGTGTTTTATTTTATTTTACTTTTGGTGTGGAGGATTGTAGTATATGACTGCATGACACAGTACTTCGAGTTTAGCTGCATATGTATTATTCATGAATAGTTGGTAATTATTTTAATTTTTAAAGGGCTGTTTAATGGTATATATATATTTTTCTGGGTGAACTAGTACTTATTTTTTTATTTTTTATTTTTACAGTAGTGAGCCGGTACTTAAATCCTTCATTTTTTTTTTTTTTTTTTTTATATACTACATGCGTTACGATGATTTGAATTTAAGATATTGTCGGACTAAATAAACATACTACATATATTTTACCGCAAAGCCACTTTGAATGGTATTTATTTCCTTCGTTAATCTGTGAAAATCTTGCACTAATATTTTGTCACATTTTTATATTTTATTTTTAAAAGAAGAAAATGATGTAGCGTATCTAGCTAGTGAGAAAAACTTATATGGGAAAGCCTCATTGACGTGGACCATCCAATGAAAATGTGCCATGTGGTACTTTAAAAGTATATTTTCATATTCTCAATATAAATGATAGACACACTTTTATTGGACGGTCTCACCACGTGATAGTGAGACGGTCTCACCACGTGATAGTGAGACGGTACCTTGAAAGTTTTTCTCCTACTCTCCTAGCTAGTACTAGAGCTCTTTCTTTTCATCCATAGATATATTGGAAGTCATGTCTCACTCAAAAAGAAATTGAATTGTCCCGTATAAAAAAATATACATAGCTGATAGCTCTTTTTAAGTTATTATTACTTATTTTAAAAATAAAAAATTCAACTGACGAGATGAGGTTTGTCCGGTGGTAAACTCCTCACACATGCACCAATGAGATCGTGGGTTCGAGTCATTCCCAAAAAAAAAAAAAACCCCGAATTTATGTAATATTGTACTTAAAAAAACAAAATTCAAGCTATCATGTGGTCCAAAGTTTTTCACAGTTTTGATTGGCGCATCATCCCTCTATATATATAATTATATATTCCCACTCAAAAGATATGATCAAAATGGAAGACAGATAAAACGACAATCTCCATGCTAAAAGCTTATCATCTAGTACTGTTTGTGGCCATGATTTGATATGCCGGCCACTTCCCTAAGCATGCAGGAATATTAGATGAAACGATCACTAATAATTTTCTTGATCAGATCCGATATGATTAATGTGTTGCGGCTTCAACTTTCAATCTCTTTACTTTTGATCCAAAATAAAAGAAAGATAAGATATATAGAGATCCAAAAGAATTATATAATAGACTTACACACAGTCATTGATCATCTATAACAATACATTCTCTTTCTATTAGCAATAAATTGATTAAACACGAGTCATGATATTGATCCGAGCCAATAATATATCGATCCATACCATTTAATTTTGGTTACATATATTGTAATACAAACTCAACACATATACTTAAACATGCATGTTGATGGCAAAGTTGCATATATAAGAATAGTAATATGAAAGGTATATGCAATGTGGTGGCTGTGGAGATGGGCCAAATCGAGACATGGTGGCATCGACAAGTGTATTTATAAAAGAAAAAAATGGTAATGAGAATGTTTGCAAATGTTATTGCGGCTTGCAGGAAACCAGGAAACACGAATAGTATAATCTCCATCGTTTTTTGACTTCATTACACGTTCTCTCTACTTGTAATCATTAATATTCTTATATTAATTAAAATTACACGCACGGTGTGCATGCAACTTTTATGATCTGCAAAAGAGCAACATATCTTTTTTTTGAAGAGAAAAAGAGCAACATATCTATTATAACTTTTATATATTCCCCTTTATACCTTGACACCAACACGCACACATTTTTTTTAATTAATTAAACTTTAAACTTAGAGACACAGTTCACTAATCTGCCAAACTATTGCTTTTTGCTGTTTCTTTCTCTCTATATGTTTCTTTTTTCTTTTAAATGTAGACATAATTATTGCCAATGTTGATACACTTTTGAAGAAAAAACAAAAGCTTTTTATTTTTTATTTGTTTATTCGTAGAAATGTAAACATGATTTCTGTAATTCTATTTTATACTAAAAAAATTAGTATAATACCGGGCATATACTTGTACCAGACTAATTTTGCAGCGTTTACTGCATCTTTCTACAGAGAAATGCTTCCTTGACTGACAATGTGTCATACAGTATAAAAATTAAACATATATAATTTTGCAGCGTTTACTGCATCTTTCTACAGAGAAATGCTTCCCTGACTGACAATGTGTCATACAGTATAAAAAATTAAACATGTATAATTTAATGTCACATAACGTAATGCGATCGAGAAAGTACAGTACACTGAACGCATTAATTGAACCATTTAACCTTTACAGAACTAGCGATTTTTTAAGAAATAAAAATTAAGGCTGAGCGCAAATGGCCTCTTGCCAATGTGGTGTGACTCTCTAATAGTAGACTCCACCACCACGGTTCAATGTCTGGCATACATGTATATATATATATATATACTTATTCTTTGTCCCTCCTCTTGTGTGGGTGCCCTCTCCCCATTTGTGGGAGTAGTAGTCCGGGCTGTGCTAGTAGAGTCCAATTCTCGCAGGGTCCCGACAGTTGTTGTAATATCAAAAAAATAAAAAAAGAATAAAAAAAAAATTAAGGCTGAGCAATAATACCCAGTTTAGAGGCGCAATTAGGTGTTGAGCCAGTGGCTGGCCTAGAATTGTTAAACAACGTGTACAATTTACAGACCATGGGATGGGCCCGATTATTTTTTTATTTACTTCCTTGTTTTTTGTGGTTCCTAATCATAATTTTGGATTTTGCTAGATGTGTGATTTCATAACTCAATAGATCAAATGATCAATGAACATAACATTTGGGATTCCATTTGTATTTTCATTTCTTTGTTAATGAAGTTTAAACTACATTCAGAATAATTAAGTAAATTCAAGTTGAAGCAAAGACATAAAAAATTGTCATCCAAAAATGATGTAATTTATGCATATTCCCTTTTAGCTTTTGGTATCCACCTCCCCTTCCACATTAGTGGTGGGATTCAATTCTCATAATTCATAAGCATGTATGAATAATTTTCTATCCGAATGCGGGAGTAAATGTCTACGCCATGTCTGTAATGCTTAATCTCGACAAATCTCGACAAACCCCAAACAAGTTCTATTAGAAAACTCACATGTAAAGCTAGAAAAGATGTGAATAAATTCTACATTGAAAAAAAAAAAAAAAAAAAGACAAGAGAAAGGTATACATACATACATATATCATTTCTCATTAACTCATAAAACTCCAAAATATGGAAATTTGACATACATGTTGGATGTATCGAGACGAGATGAGGCCTATGCCATGAAGTTGTGGGTTCGAGTCCTCCCCCTTTAAAAAAAAAAAACCCTAAATTTATGTAATATTTCATAAAGAAAAAACATACATGTTGGATGACATATTTTTTTATATATAAAAAAAAAAAAAAAAAACAATGATGAAGTAATGCGTATGGTGGGACTCGAATTTTTGACCACCAAAGTGGAAGGGAGGTGTACAACCACCTATACTAAGAGGTGAGGTGGAAAATCAAGATTTTCTTAAGAATATCTATCTGGGTATATATAAATGTAATGTAATTACAAATTGCAATTAAGACTTTAGGCTTGGGCCTATGCTTGATACAAATAATGTGGCCACGTTATGCAAAGAAAAGAAAAAGGGGAGGGGTGATTCGAATTGTAAACCCATTATTGGCGTTACACCTAAATTTAGGCAGATTCATAGTAGAGAAATTAATGCTATTGACAATCCATTAATTATATATTTACATTTAATTTTAACTTTTTTTATTAATGACAATTTTAACCTGAATTAAAATTACTAAACAAGACAAAAAAGTTCTAAAGACACTTTAAACCATTTTTTTTTTTTAGAAAACAAGCTTTTATCCATTTTACATTTTTTTTTTCACTTTTTTTTTTTTTTTTTTTTTTTTTTTTTTTTTTTTTTTTTTTTTTTTTTTTTTTTTTCTGATTTACAAGCCCTAAAATATCTTCTTCTTTTCAAAATAATTTTTTTCTCACACACCATCAAACCCTCCATCATTATCATCACCTGTTTTCCAGTTCAACCAAAATACCAAATTTGAAATCAGTTTTTTTTTTTTTCCTCAAGTACTGCTCACGTTCAATAATCACCATTAATAGAATATATATATATATATATATATATATATATATATATAGATATATATAGATATATATACAAAAATTATATTATCAGTTCGAACTGACAAAAGTTATATCAGTTCTTTGCATGTGGGCCACTTGATTTAAATACTTTGACTTGACTGTATGCACTTGTCAGTCAAAGTATTTAAATCCAGTGGTCCACATACAAGGAACTGATATAACTTTTGTCAGTTCGAACTGATAATAGAAAGACTGTATATATATATATATAAATTATTTTTCCAGAAAAATATTTTTAAAAATACTCAATAGAATATTTTTTACACAACTTAAATCCAAAAGAGAAAAATAAATATTGTTGTCCTATTTTCAAAGATTGATCTCCAAAGCAGTTTTTAAATTTTTTTGATCTCATCACTTTTGTTCAGTTTATTCTGTGTTTTATTTTTATTTGATTACTTCACATCTTTTTTCTTTTCCATTTCCCCTTTCAAATTTTGTAAAGAGAAGTATTCAAAATAGGTAATATTAAAATAAAATGAAGTGTCTTTAGATATTTATTTATTTTAGATGAAGTGTGTTTAGAATAGGAGTGTCAAAATATAAAAGAGATAATTTAGGAAAAAATAAGTGTCTTTAGAATTTTTTTAAATTTAAATTTTTAGAATGAAATATCTTTAGAAATGAAGTGTTAAAAAAAAAAAAAAAAACTAGATTGTAAGGAAAAACTCTCTTTATCATATCTTATAGTATTGACTATCTATAACAAGGTATTTATTATATCACTTAAAAAAAAAAAAAAAAGTATTTGTCATATTCTTATAAGGGAAAGTTATTAGGTCTTTCAAAGTCTATGTGGATTTCCTGTATAAGAGAAAATTTGTTTGTTTGTTTGTTTTTTAGAAATAAGAGAGATTTATTTGTTATCTGAACTTTATATATATATATATGAACTTTTTTAAAAAAAAAAATTCTATGAATTTATATAAAAGATTCTCGCGTATCTAGAATAATGAGTTTTTGAGGTTAGAGTAACCTTATGGTCTCGACTTTGGAGGTTTTTGGCATTATTTTGACTAATAGCTAGTAAGGGTTTTAGTTAACAATCGGTAGGAATCTTATCAAATTATAAAACCGTAATGTTGATTTTCGATTTTCATCAAACTTCAAGGAAGGTTATAATAATAGGAAAACACCACTCACTCTTCTTTAACTCCTTTTGTTAAATGCATAATATTTCATAATTCATTAGAAACATTTGTAATAAATTTTTCCAAATCTAAAAGACATTTATACCGCTTAACATGGATTGGTGTAAGATCACTCATTCATGTTGACAATGTCTCAAGTTCGAGTCATAATCATCAAATCTAATTCAGTAACTAAGTTATAATAAATCAACTTTAAGACAAAATACAAATATACAATAGCACTCTAGTTTCATTATATAAAACTAGGTATTTGGATTGGATCGTTAATTGGGGCTCATATTAGAAGATAAATAAATAAAACAAATAGTAGTAATATTTACGATCCTCTAAAATTGTATGTACACTCAAAATTTATATTTTTATACAAAATTTCAACATTACCCTATTATACAACACTATTAAAAGGATTAAAATAATTATAAATACATCTTATATATCAAATAGATGCAATTTTTAATATTTTGGACAATGTATAATATCTTTTGATCAAAATATTAACTATTTATTAATTAAATTTATTAGTGATTACCTAAATTAAAATATTAAATAACTATTACAAATAGTTTTAAAAATATAAACGTTTTTATTTAATTAAATTAAGTTAAAATAAAAATTAAATAAAAAATTAAGTAAGGAGGCGTGTTGAGACTTGAGAATTGAGGGCCACCTCTTATGCTTTTCATTTTTTTAATTATTTTTGATAATAGCTAAAACAAAAAATATTTTTAGGGGGGGTGTACTTACATATTATAACATAATAAAATTTTAGATGAGATGGATTTTGGTTTTTCAGGGATGCAAACATTACAACTCTAAAACAGATTGCCCCGACATATAAATTAAGCCTTATATTTTTGAGGATTCGACGGATTTTTATGGAAAAATCTACCACTCAATCTAATCCAATAGATTCAAATTAAGTGGCGATATTTTTTTTTAATTTTTTAATTTTTATGTTACAACAACTGCCGGGACCAGCGAGATTAAGTGGCAATATTTGTACCTCATAAAAACTATATATACAGTAAATTAGTATATTTTTTAAAATCTAATAATACTTTCAAGTAAAATCACCAAAAAAGACTAAATAGTTTGTAAGTACACTCACTAATAATTATTAATTAGTTTCCTATTTTAATCTTTTATGAAAAAAAAAAAAGTTTCCTATTAATGATTTTTTTTTTTGGGGGTGGTCGAAGACTCAAACCCGTAACCTCATAATAATGGGTTTACCATCGGACCAACCTCATCTCCTATTAATGATTTGATATTAACATATATCATTAAAAACTCTTTCCATTTTCTTAAACCCTGAATTCTCTTTTAAATACTAATTTGAAATATATTTTCAATTTCTTTTAAGGAAATATAAATTGATTGCTAATTATGGAGAATGAATAAAATATCCAAAGTTTGTATTTTTAAATTAATTTTATTATTTTTATTATAAGAACAAAATAATTATGCAATTTTCCTTATAATATATGTTTTTTTAAACAAAAAACAAATTTGTATTTTTTTATTTTTTTCAAACACATTTTGGACTTTTTTTTGTTATTAATATTAGTTGTTCTCCAATTTCATCAAACATTTTTTACTTCCAAATCAATTGGGACATGACACAAATATTGCATCCCTACAACATAATTTCACAAATAGAAAATGGATCTCCAACCGGAAAAACCTTAAATCGGAGTGATTTATGAATAGAAAATAATCAAGAAGAAATGTAGGGAGTTGCTTGATATGAGGAGTGAAAAAAAAGAAAGAAAATGAATTCTGATTTTGTGGAAGGAAAACATAAAAGAGAAAAGAAGTGAGAGAAGAGAAAGAATAATGATATAACTAAAGATAACAAAATAATAATAATAATAATAATGTTGATTAAATAACATAATAATAGTTGGAAGGGGTGTGTACTTATAAAAATGCAATACAATATAATTAAGGGGTTTTTACAATTTGGTCCCAATCTAATTGGGAAACATCACTTTTTTACTTGTTAATTCAAAATACATCAAATTGGTCCCAAGGTTAGTCAAACTGATGATCAACCTTTATAATATTAGTGGAAAGACAACTTTACCCTCTAATTAAACTTTCTCTCTCTCTCTCTCTCTCTCACGCGTTCATCATCACCAAACACTGATAATTTTTTTTTTTTCTTTATCTCTCTCACTCCATCATCAACCAATCCACACCATCACCACTTCCTCACCGATCGACCACCACTTCCACCAAATCCACATCGATTGACCACCACCACCACCTCCACCAAATCCACACCGATCGACAACCTCCTAACCACCACAACCACCATCGATCAACAACCAAATCCACCAAATCCACACCGCCACTTCCACTTCCTAACTACCACCACACACCCAACCACCATCTTTCACACACAAAACCCCTAAGATTTGGTTTCGGTTTTTGGTGGTTTCAATGGTGGTTTCGGTTGGGGTTTCTCACTCTCACAGTCTCGCTCTTCTCACTTCGAATCTGGGTGATTTTGTTGTTTTGAGTCTGAATCCGATGATTTTCAAGGTCTCATATCAACAAATCTATCCTTGATTTGCTTTCTTTTACACGTGATTTTGAGGTTTCGTTTTATTTATATACCTAAAAACTAATTTGGCGAAATCTATTGTGTTTGGTTGATGAGAAAGTGCAGAAAATTGGTTGATGAAAAGGGAGAACAAAGGGATGAGAAAGTGCAGAAAGTTGGTTGATAAGAAGGGAGCTGATGATGGTGGGGTTTTGGTTGGGATTACAATTTTTTTTTTTTTTATAATTTCTTTTGGGTTTAATTTTGTTGTTGATCTAGGTTGTCTGGGTTTAATTTTTTTTTTTGTTGTTGATGGGTTGTGGTGTTGTTGATCTGGGATGGTGATGTTGATCTGGTGATGGTGATGTTGATCTTTGGGTTTAAGAAGATTTTGTTCTTTATTCTTTGATAGAGATCCAGATTGGATCTCCACCATCCATCTCATAAGATGGATAGTGGAGATCCACCAAAGATCAAAGTTTGAATTTTTTTTAAATTTTATTATTATTTTATTTCTATTTTTAATTGGAAACAGACGTAATGACTTTTCTACCCTCCTAAGCATTAGTTGATTGTTAGTTTGACTAACCTTATGACCAATTTGATGTATTTTGAATTATATTAGGACCAATTTGACTTATTTTGAATTAATAAGTAAAAAAGTGATGTTTCCTAATTAGATTGGGACTAAATTGTAAAAACCCTTATAATTAAAGAAATGATATTTTTGGCATTAAGTAGGGTTTATTTACAAACTATATATATATATATATATTTTTAATTTTGATAGTGTGATTACGAAAGGGGTGTATATACAGTTTTGAAGGGGTGCCATTATCAACACTCTTCCAAAATTTGGTATCAAAAAATTAAGAGGGGGTGTTAGAATCACTCTCTCAAGTCACTCTTTCTTTATAATGTGACATGTTGACAACATTCAGTTTTGACATTAAACTTTAAGCCATTATAAATGACTTGATTTTCATTTTATTTAGGGCAAAAATTAAAATCATCCCTCTAGTTTAACCTATTAGCCGTTTTGGTCCCTCTAATTCCAGTATTGCTTCGTTAGTTCTTTCTGTTAGATTTTCGTTAAAAATTGGATTTCGGATATGGATAGAGGGTAAAATGACCCTGTTACCCCTTAAAATACCTGTTTGTCAAAGAAAGATGGTTTTGCCCTCCAAAAAAGCCCCATTGTCAAAAAATCTTTTCTTTTTTAATTAAAAAAATATATATTTTAAAATGGAATTGGTGGAGATCCAACTCATGAGACAACACCAAACCTAGAAATTCAAACCCAATACTTCATCACCATCATCATCATCATCAACACCTAACCCATACGTTTTTTTTTAAGGACCAAACTCGGTACTTCATCATCACCATCATCATCATCATCATCAAGACATCAACTACACCAAACCCATATTTTTTTTTTTTGAAAGGACCAAACCCAGAAATTCAAACCAGTACTTCATCACCATCACATTCATCATCAACAACATCAAACCCAAAACATAATCACCAATAACGCCACCATCACTAGTCCAAATTCAACACCACCACAAACCCGAACCCCACCAACACACCGAGACCACCAATCAAGATTCAAAACCACCACAAACCAAAACCCTAACCCCTAAATCCAACAACCACCACCACTCTTGATCTCTTCCAGTAGAGGAGATCAGTGCTCGAATCTCACCAGCGGCCAAGCAGATTGGCTCGAATCGGGAGAGAAAAAAGAGATAGAGAGAAGCAAGAGAGAAAAAAAAGAACCGATCTCCTCTCAACGAAAGAGATCACCGCTTCTAGTCGACGACATGATGAAAAAGAGAGAGAGATCATATAGAATTGTAGACAGATAAGCAATTTGGCTAGAGAGAAAGAGAGAGTGAGATTTTAAAAAAAATATATTGTTTTAGTTTTAATTATTTAAATTATATTATTTAATTAATTTTGATATTAATTAATTGTTTTTTTTATTTTTCAATTATTAATATACCATTAACTACCTATGTTACCATTTCCCCCTTTGTTTAAAGGTTTCGAGAATCACACATTGCATCTTTATCATTTTACCCTCGCACCATTGACAGAAATTTTGAAAACCCTAATGGAATTGGACGGTAGGGACAAAAATAATGATTATTTAGTAAACGTTTGGACCTAACAAAGCAATATTGGAACTAAAGGGACCAGAACGGCTAATAGGTTAAACTAGAGGGACCTTTTTAATAATCACCATTTTATTTACAATTCAAACAAACACTTACTTCTTAAATTGCCCTTTATTTATTTTTACCCAATTATCATTTAATATTAGGTTTTTTAAAAATAAAATAAAATAAATAGCAGGTTTGGTCGACCATTGAATTTCTTCTTATTTTTGAATTTTTTTGTATTTTTTTCAATACAATACAATAAAATTATTGAATAAAAAAAGTTATAAGAAATATTACCTTGATAGAGCTGTAATAATGGCGGACTCCAATGGTGGACTTTTTTTTTTTTTTTTTTTTTTTTTAAATAGACCCTAATGATGGACTTACAACTCTATCCATGTAATTTTTTTTTATTAAATAATTTTATAGCATTGTATTTAAAAAATCCAAAAAAAAAAAAAGAAAAAAACAAAGTTTAGTAGACTAAACCTGATAATTTGGGAAATGAAAAAAAAAAATGTTGTAAAGTCGATAAACATGCTTTTTTTTTTTTTAATAAAAAACTTATATTAAATTAAATGAAAATTTGGTAAAAATATTTAAAGGGCAATTTGGGAGGTTAATTTTTAGTTTGAATCATAAATAAAATGAAAAACAAGTCATTTATATGGCTCAAAGTTTAAAGTCAAAAAATAAATAATGTCTACATGTCACATTACAAAGAGAGAGTGATTCTAGTAGCCCTAAAAGATTAATCCTATTAGATGAGAAGTCAATGATATTTAATTGGGAAATACATAAAGGGTATGTTTGGTGTATGGGATGAGATATGATAGGACTAGTCTCATCTCCTATGTTTGTTGGTTGCATGGGATGAGATTAAAATAATCTCATGCAACCAACTTATCTCACATTGATGGGACTAATTGTGGTAGCCAAAAATGGTCCAACGGCCGAACATGCTAAGGCCCAATCTCTACAAGTCTAACCCAGGCCCATTGTGTTGGGTCGACCCAAACACAGCTGCCAGCAAAAGCTACCGTTGAAGACTCATTCAAAAGGAACAGTTACGAAACAAGATGTAACTGGCCATTGAGAGGAAATCTCTTCTAGAATCACGTCCACTA
Source organism: Acer saccharum (assembly GCA_030490815.1). NCBI lineage: Eukaryota > Viridiplantae > Streptophyta > Magnoliopsida > Sapindales > Sapindaceae > Acer > Acer saccharum. Next base: position 36,062,882 of record CM059871.1, read on the forward strand.
TCAAATGCAGATAGTGGACGTTGGAGCCAAGATACCTAGTATAAATAGGGGAGGCCTCCTTCACTAGAACTCTCTGATTTTCTCTGAACAAAAGCTTGTTAATTGCGTACTGAAGCTCTAATTCTAGGAGTATTCCGATCATTGGAGTTCATTCACCATCAAGTCACGATTGCTCAGCCCAAGCATACCTAAGGCTAAACGATCCAAACCCACCTTCTTCATTTTTACTGTGTATTACCTCTGTTTTAACTTTGTTTGCAGGTTCATTGAATTTCAGACGACTACTCATAAGCAATAATCAACGTCGACTAATCGACTCCCAATTCAGTTGCTTTGGGCCTGACACAACCCGACCCACTTGACGTACCAAGTCGATCGACCACCTACAGTTTGGCGCCCACTGTGGGGCCCATTGCAACTACCTTTAAGTTCAGATCAGTCTACTCCAACCACAATTGAACATGGTAGGAAGTGGATCCGCTCCAACCGTCGAGGAACAGATTGCTGTGCTGACCGCCCAAATGACCGGGAGCGCTGAGAGGTTGCAAGCACTTGAAGCAGAGAATACAGCAATCTGAGTGGCAAATGAAGAATTGAGAGCGCTGGTCGACGGAGTGGTGAACCATTCGTCGACTGACCTGCTCCAAGAGCACGGGGCAACCCCGTCGAACCCGAAATCAATCCGGTCGACCGTCGAAATCAGCCAGCATTTCAAACCACAAGGGTTGACATTGACCTCAATGATATACCAGCCAGGAACGACATGGTGAACGAACAGGATCCACCGATGGATCAACAACCAGCTAACGTCCTTAAGAAGACCATGTCTCTCCAGTCGACACCGGGATTGGTAAAACCCATGCCCGATTTACATTTATCTGCTAACGTAGAATTTTCTCGCAGGTTTGTAGAAATGGAAGCTATAATCCAGAGAATCCCAGTAGTCCCAGCTCCTATCAAGAAAAGTACGGCCAATAGCTTCGCCAACTCGCCCTTCGTCGATGCAATTGCTATCATCGAGATGCCCAAGAAGTTTAACTTCCCAAACATGAAGCAGTACAAAGGGACGACCGATCCAAACGACCATATTGCACAATACAAGCAAATGATGTTCACTGTTGCAATCCCACGCGACCTCCGGGAGGCGTGCATATGCAAAGCTTTCGGATCCAGCCTAAGCGGCCCTGCCTTACAGTGGTACACTAACTTGCCTAATAATTCTATTGACTCTTTTGCGCAGCTGACAGACACATTCGTGGAGCAATTTGCGAGCAGCCGCAAGCTGGAAAAACTGTCGGACGACCTCTACACCATAACGCAAAGAACAGGCGAAAACCTGCGAGCCTATGTTGGACGTTTCAACAGAGAAAAAGTGCAAATCCCTCATTGCAACCAGGCAACTGCCATCTACGCCTTCAGGAAAGGTCTCAGGTTCGATTCTGATTTATACAAAGAACTTACCAAATACCCTTGCAGGACAATGGAAGATGTATTAGCAAAAGCATGGGCCCAAATCAAATGGGAAGAAGATGAAGCAAACTTTGTCGGAAAAGCTAACAGCAGCTATTATGGAGGCCGACAAAACGATCGCATCGACAGGAGGTCTAACGACAGATGATCGGAACCATACCCAACAAGCGATAGAAATAATGTCCAATCACGACATGAGAGCTTTGGTGAGAAAAGCAACTATGGTCGTGGGATTCCAAGGACGAGTCGACCAAAGGTGGAAGCGCCAGAATACAATCTCAGCATTGAACTAGTCGACCTCGTTGCAATAATGAGAGAAATGGGCAAAGCAGTCAAATGGCCAAGAAAAATGAACGCGCTTCCAGAACATCGCGACCCCAAACTTCAATGCGAGTTCCATGGCGACCACGGCCATCGCACGGAAGATTGCATCGCCCTAAAGTTTGAAGTAGCAGAACTGCTGAAACAGGGGCATCTACGAGAATTCCTAACAGATAAGGGTAAACAAACATATGCGAGACGCGACGACCAAAGGCAAACCGGTCCAGTCGACAGCCCTCCAGAACCTCCTAGACAAGATAAAGTAATCAATTGTATTTCTGGTGGGTCTGAAGTCAGTGGCGTGAGCTACTCAGCAGCCAAGAGACATACTCAACAAGTGTCGAACGTAGAGATCCAGCCTAATCGAGAACATCCATCCAAAATCGACGAAACCGTCACCTTTCGGTCGACAGATAAATCAGATTTGTTCTCTCCCCACCATGATGCTTTAGTTATTTCTTTACATATTGCTAACTGTTTAACTAGACGCATTTTGATCGACAATGGCAGTTCTTGTAATATTCTTTTTAACAGTGCTTTGAGAGAAATGCAGGTCGACGAATCAAAACTCAGTCGTCGAACGACAATGCTAACTGGATTCAGTGGAGAACAGAAAAGTACGCTTGGTGAGATTGTGTTACCAGTCTACGCAAAAGGAATCAACCTATACGTCAATTTCCTTATGCTCGACTGCCAATCCCCTTACAACGCCATACTTGGCAGACCCTGGATACATGAGCTGAAGGCAATCCTGTCGACTTATCATCAGTTGATCAAATTTCCAACCAAATGGGGAGTTAAGGAAATTAAAGGAGAGCAAAGAGCTGCTAGGGAATGCTACCAAAACGCCATGAAAAAGAAGAAACAAGACTTATAGCAATTATAGAAAACCGAAGTCGAGTCCACGCAGAACAGGCCAGACATGGAGGAGCTCGACGAGTTTTCTATCGACCTAGACCATCCAGAACGTAAAGTTTACGTTGGGTCCAGATTATCGGACGACATCTGAAACCAATTAATCGCATTTCTCAAGGAACGTCGCAGCAGCTTCGCTTGGTCGCACGAAGATATGATATGCATCGACTCCAATGTTATAGTACATCAACTACAGGTCGATCCAAATCATCAACCAGTAAAGCAAAAACGAAGGAAGTTCGCTCCGGAGAGGAATAAGGTGATCAACGACGAGATCCAGAAATTGATCGACATCGGTTCGGTAAGGGAAGTAAAATACCCCGACTGGCTAGCAAACGTCGTGGTCGTTAAAAAGAAAAATGGAAAGTGGCGAGTCTGCATCGACTTTACAGACCTCAACAAAGCTTGCCCCAAGGATTCTTTCCCACTACCTCACATCGACATGTTAGTCGACGTGATTGCAGGGCACGATCTACTAAGTTTCATGGATGCATACTCCGGCTACAACCAAATACTAATGCACCCCGACGACCAAGAGAAAACGGCCTTCGTCACAGAATGAGGTACATTCTGTTATAAAGTTATGCCTTTTGGTTTAAAAAATGCAGGTGCGACCTACCAAAGGTTGGTCAACAAGATGTTCGCAAAGATGCTTAGAACAACGATGGAAGTCTACATCGACGACATGCTGGTTAAGTCTTTAGTCGCACAACAGCATATCGACCACTTGAAACAGTCGTTCGACGTTCTCGACAAATATGGTATGAAACTAAACCCCACTAAATGTTCTTTTGGTGTATCTTCAGGAAAATTTCTAGGCTACCTGGTCACCCATAGGGGCGTTGAAGCAAATCCTGACCAAATACGGTCGATCGAGAACATCGAGTCACCAAGATGCATCAAAGATGTGCAGAAGCTCACTGGTCGTGTGGCAGCATTGAACCGTTTTATCTTTAAGTCATCCGAAAGATGCCTACCGTTCTTCAACACCCTAAAAAAAAACAAAGCATTCGAATGGAACGACGACTGTGAGAAGGCACTACAGGACTTAAAGACATACCTAAAGTCGCCACCATTACTGTCGAAGCCAAAGGACAACGAAACATTGTTCGTCTATCTAGCAGTGTCCGACACAGCTGTCAGCGCGGTCCTCATTAGAGAAGAAGAGAACAACCAACATCCAGTCTATTACGTAAGTAAGACCTTACTCAACGCGAAAACCAGGTATAGTCGACTGGAGAAACTCGCATTGGCCCTCGTCGTCGCAGCATGCAAGCTTAGGCCCTACTTCCAATGTCATTCCATAAAGGTACTAACTACTTACCCCCTTAAAAATATCTTACATAAACCCGAGCTTTCAGGTCGACTGACGAAATGGGCGCTAGAACTCAATGAGCACGACATCAACTTCCACCCAAGATCGGCAATGAAATCACAGGTATTGGCTGATTTTGTAGCAGACTTTACTCCATCTGAAAATGTGCAGGCCGAACAAGAACTAGTGGCACTCGCCGACGAAACCACCATTGGGAAAAGGACTTTGTCGGTCGACGGATCCAGTAACATTAAAGGAATTGGGCTAGGAATAGTATTTACCTCCCCCACAGGAGACAAAATGGAACAATCAATCCACTGTAGCTTTCATGCGACAAATAATGAAGCAGAATACGAGGCCTTAATAGCCGAGCTCGACCTTGAAAAAAGCCTTAACGTGAAAAGCATCAAAGTACTAAGTGACTCCCAATTAGTCGTTCGACAAATTAATGGTACATACGAGGCGAGAGATCGAAGAATGTTGGCTTATTTGAACAAAGTCAAACAGCTGCAGTCGACCTTCGACGAGTTTTCAATTGAACAAATACCCAGAACCGAAAATACACGAGCGGATGCATTGGCAAATCTTGGATCGACGACGACAAACAATTCAAAGTCGGTTCCCATAGTCCACCTCATGTCTCCATGTATTCAAGAATCAGAAATATTGGCACCAGTCGACAATGGTAGAAGTTGGATAGAGCCAATCTTCAATTACCTACAAGCAGACATTTTACCAGACGACAGGGTAGAAGCAAGGAAAGTCAAAGCAAAATCAGCCAAATTCTGCATCCTGTATGGTAAACTCTACAAGAAGTCATTCACCGGCCCCTATTTGAGATGTGTGACCCCACGAGAAGCGTACGACGTCCTAAAGAATCTACACTACGAGGAATGCAGGAATCATTCCGACGCCCGTAGCTTGTCGAACAGAGCAATCACAGCCGGGTACTACTGGCCGACATTGCCGATTAATTCACAAAATCACGTGAAGTCGTGCGACAAATGCCAGCGGTTCGCACCAATGTCGCACCTCCCCCCAGGTATGTTAAATTCCATTTCGGCCCCGTGGCCTTTTATGAAATGGGGAATGGATATTGTAGGTAAGCTCCCCGCTGCACCCGGAGGTGTCGTCTACATGCTGGTTTTAACAGACTACTTCACCAAATGGGTCGAAGTCGGCGCATATCAACAGATACGCGATATTGAGGTACGTAACTTTGTCTGGAAACATATTATTTACAGGTTCGGAGTCCCAAGGGAGATAGTGACCGACAACGGATCCCAATTCATTTCATACGACTTCAAGAATTTCTGCGACAAATACGCAATCAAGCTAAGTTTCTCAACTCCATGGTATCCTCAAGCAAATGGACAAGCGGAGTCGACCAACAAAACAATTGTCAACATATTGAAGAAACGGCTGGAAGCTGAGAAAAGCGAGTGGGCAGAAAAACTCCCAGAAATCTTATGGTCATATAGAACCACCCCACGACGGTCGACAAGAGAAACCTTGTTCTCACTCGTCTATGGATCAGAAGCAGTTATCCCAATAGAAACCAGATTGTCGACCGCCCACAGCGAAAATCCAGACGACGAACAGAACAACTTAGAGCTGAGTTTCGAACTCGACCACCTTGACAAAAAACGAGACCGTGCTGCTTTGAGAATTCAGTCGTATCAACAACAAATCGCTCGACACTACAACAAAAAATTCAGGACCCGAGTCTTCAAACTCCACGACTGGGTACTCCGAAGAGTTTTCCAAAACACGAAGGAGGAAGGCACCGGAAAGCTGGGGCTAACATGGGAATGACCATATCAAATAACGGATGTTATCGGGTGAGGCGCATACAAGCTAAGAGGACTCGACGGTCGAGAACTGCATAATAGTTGGAACGCCCTACATATAAAACAGTACCATTTCTGAACTTCCATTTTATTCTGTTTTCTTTATTATTATTGTTTATTTCATCGGCTTCTCATTACTAACAAGTCGACCAAAGGAGCAATGATGACAACTTAGTGCAACTAAGTGCAAAACTGAGCTCAAAACATTTTAATCCGCTCACCAAGCTGTCGACGTCGACAAACACAATTTTTATTTCAGACAAATTTCTAGTGACCGCACTCCCAATATACTCAAATTGACAAGTGCATATTAAGAATGGAGGAGTAGCACTGGGGACAAGTAGCGAGACAAATGGCGACAAATCAAACGCATGTAAGCGAAATTCTATGTAAAAGGTCGTGTCGACCATCAAACGCATGTAAGCGAAATTCTATGTAAAAGGTCTCGACGACCAAACGCATGTAAGCGAAGTCCTATATTAAACAAATTTTGTTGACTGAAGGATACGACATCGACAATAAAAATCATTATTATGTCAACTGAATCATCTTTAGAAATTACGTCGACCGACCTACGTATGGGCATAAGTTTACAGGCTTATCATATACAAATTCAAGATAACAAATTCAAGTTTCGTATATAATGTCGTTCGACTTACGTTTGAGCATGCGTTTACAGGCTCATATCTCATTTCATGCAAATTCAAAGTTGTCACCACACAAAAATCAAAACAAACCAAAATATAACTAAAATGAAAACAAGTCGCCACAAAAGCAAAATCGAGAAATAAGGTAAATGGTCAAGATTGACCAAGAAATTCCATTACGTCTATTAAAAAATAAATAGGTCGAAGCCGACCAAATCATCCAAGATATTACAGAATCCGTAAAGGAAAAATTTATAAGCCATCTTGCGGAGGAGGACCGTCGGCAGCAGCAGCGTCATCCTTGTCGAGCGACACATCATCTCCAAGGGTCCCGTCGACATTCTCAACATCTCCGTCGACGCCCGCCCCTTGGGATTCCTCCAGTTTAAGACGCTGCATCTTTTCGTACATATCAATTTCTTCTTGCATCGTCTGAGGATTCCACTTCAAGTGGTCGCCCGACAAGTATTCCTTGAAAAGTTCTGCTCTAGTTTTACAGACGGCTTCTACCGCTATCGACAGAGCCCTCTCCCTTAGAGCCTCAATGGTCTGGTCCTGTTGACCAGCTGCTTCGTTGAGCTTCGCCACCTCGGCCTGGTGTCGAGCCCTCTCGTTTCTCAGCTCCTCCTCAAATGCTACCTTTTGCTGCTCAATCAAGCTTTTCTCGGTGGAGAGTTTAGCATTTTCCACCTTGAGAGCATCGCCCGCCTTAGGAAGCGCTACACTCTTGTCGTTGATGGCCTTATATCGACCATGCAGATGCAATGTCGTTTAGTAGGCCTACAACATAGGAGAGATCCAGTTAATCAATAAAGAATGTCACCAACAAAGTAAAGATAAAAAAAATCTTCTACCTGGAAGTTTGAGAGGAGCAATGTGTCGAACACTTCCTCCGTCTTGACTCTCTTCAGATGCATGTCGTCATCGACAAGAGTAAAGTCGTTCGACCTCTTCAAAAATCTTACGGGATCTTTGAATGATGACAACCCAGAAGCAAGAAGCTTCATCGGAGAGTCAGGCTCAAAGTCTGATCCAGCCGACCTGTCTTTCGAACTGGATGCAGCCTTTTTCTGTCGTTCGACAGCAGAAGCCCTCCTTTGCTTCTTTTTTAACGGACTCCTCTCTGGCGATGACTCCAAAATTGGCTTTACCACCGCTGGAGAACCTCCGACCGACTTCTCAGCAGCTTGCCTCTTCTTTTGCGTAGCTGCCCGTTTCTTGGCAAATTCCTCTTTATAGCGCCTTAAAGTCTCAGCGTTATCAGGTATGTTAATTTCTGCGCTCGCCATCGTCGTCACTGCGAAACGACGTTCAACATCAGTTAGGGGCTTTAAAAAATGCAAGTTGTACTGAAGGATCTCAAAACTCCTCCTAATCCATATGTACGATAAAAAATCCTTCACGTGAGGATAGGAGGCGCGCGATCTATTTAACGTCGACCACCTCCACAGTCGACTAGGCCTGAAATTACCTTCCGTTAGCAAATTGCTAACACTTCTCTATACTGCTGGGATTTCTAACAAAATCCTAGTACGCTCGGTAGCAACGTCGCACGGTGGCGCTTTGCCTGCCCCTCTAACCTCTGTAAAGTTTTAAAAAAACAAAATATTCAGACGGTTACCAAAACATGTGTAACGACAATCTACTTGACAGTTTAAAAAAAAAAAAAACTTACCATAACGATTCCAAACTCGTCGGTATCGATATTCCTCTCCCCCCATCCTCCACGGGCCGTCGACTGGGGGGACCCCTCGCAAAAAAGAACGTGTCCTTCCAGTTCCTATCATTTGTCTTGGTGTCGATAATAAGATCCCTCTTTTTATTTCGTGACACTAACGAATAACGACCAGTGTTGGTCAGATGCTCTTTTAGGTAATAATTGTGAAGGAGACACCCTAGCCCGAACTGTACACCATTCTTCTCACATAATATTCCTAAGCCCAACAATATTCTCCAAGTGTTGGGCATCAGCTGACCAGGGGCGAGCTCGTAGTATACCAACATTCGTCGGACCAGCTGAGGGATGGGAAATCTAAAGCCTAAGCGGAATGTGTACTCATAGAGACACGTCCATCCTGGTATATCCCAATCAGCACGTTCGTATTCTCTCGGCGCACGTAGTTCGACGTCGTTAGTAATACCATACATCGTACGAATGCCAGGTAACATGTCCTCAATGATCAAGCTAGCTGGACTATCTTTCAATATACCTAATAGACGACCAGATGTCGATGGCTCAGGGATGTCGACATACTCAGGCTGTTCGACAGCCGACGCAATGGCGTACACAGCACCCTGCTCTAACATACCCCTAGCATTGATAGAGACAGGCGTAGACGGATCTTCAATTGTGACCCGTCTATCAACGTCTCGCGTCCTACTATCGACTCCTCCATCATCATCATTAGGAGACCAGCTAATATCCAAGTCAGAGATTGTGTGGTCGCTCGACATCGTATTCCCAAAATCTGACAGATGCAGAAAATGCACAAGTCAGACAAAAGCTACACGCTACAATCACAACCTAAGGAGTTTTTGATCAAAAACCTAGGGTTTTCTAACTTCCTATTGGAAAGCCAACCTAAATCCTGAAATAGGAGTCTACCCTAAAAAGCTACTCTCATCGAGACGACATATACGCAGAAACAGAAACAACATTTTGCAAGAAAAACCAACTTGATATGGATCGAAATATCAATCATGCAAACGTCAGAATCTAGCAAGACTAGTGAAGAACATACATCCTCAGGTAAATTTCAGAAAAATTCAGGAAAATGAAAAAACTTCAGACAAGCATCAGAAATATTCAGAAGTAAAAATTTCAGAAGTATCTTTAAACGAGTTTATACACAAAAAGAATGAAAAATAAAATGCAGATGGAAGATTTTACCAACCAGGAAAAAGAACAAAGAAATCCTCAAGGATCGTGGAGAAACGAAGAAGTTGGAATTTTCGGTGGAAGTTCTCTCAAGAACGCAATCAAGAGTGTAAAGTGATCAAAGAGTGGGACGGTTTGGGTTTTATAAAACCCACTAACCCTAGTTGCCACGTGTCGACGCCCTTCCAACTGCCGATTCAACCGCCCCGGTTAACCAAACCATACCAACTGACCCAGGTAAATTATCCCGTTTAAATTTCAACTTTAAAGTCTTGAACATTGCGCAAGAAACTAATGCAACTGACGCCAGCATTGGAAACTCAAACGCCTGTCACTCCTGCTTTTAATATCCATCACATCAGTTTGATACCCAACCAACGATCGAAAAGAGGATCGTCTAAACGACGAGCCTTTATTAAGCAATACAACGTCGCTTGCCCAGGGAAGGTTGTCGATCGAAACAGTATTCAAAAAGATGTCGTTAAGATTCGATGTAGTGTTCATTCGACAATGGTCGACTCCATCGAGGATCATTGTTGATTCCATTCGATATGAAGATCGTTCGACAATAGCTGATACCAATAAAGATCTTTATTGCATTCGAGACAGAAAGTCGTTCGACTCAACGAAAATCACTCTTTAAATTCCATGAATTCTTCTTTAGAGAGTGGGGGACAAACTGTGGTAGCAAAAAATGGTCCAACGGCCCAACATGCCAATGCCCAATCTCTACAAGTCTAACCCAGGCCCATTGTGTTGGGTCGACCCAAACACAGCTGCTAGCAGAAGCTACCGTTGAAAACTCATTCAAAAGGAACAGTTACGAAACAAGATGTAACTGCCCATTGAGAGGAAATCTCTCCTAGAATCACGTCCACTATCAAATGCAGATAGTGGACGTTGGAGCCAAGATACCTAGTATAAATAGGGGAGGCCTCCTTCACTAGAACTCTTTGATTTTCTCTGAACAAAAGCTTGTTAATTGCGTACTGAAGCTCTGATTCTAGGAGTATTCCGATCATTGGAGTTCATTCACCATCAAGTCACGATTGCTCAGCCCAAGCATACCTAAGGCTAAACGATCCAAACCCACCTTCTTCATTTTTACTGTGTATTACCTCTGTTTTAACTTTGTTTGCAGGTTCATTGAATTTCAGATGACTACTCATAAGCAATAATCAACGTCGACTAATCGACTCCCAATTCAGTTGCTTTGGGCCTGACACAACCCGACCCACTTGACGTACCAAGTCGATCGACCACCTACACTAATTAGTCCCACCGCTTTATATAAATATATATATATATATATATATATATATATATTTTCTCTTTTCAATTTATTTTATTTTTATGTAATTAAAATATAAATAAATTCTAATAATTATTAAAATATTTTATTTTAAACATTTTAAAAATAATAATTTTCAACATTAAAAAATAAAAATAAATATTATTTTGTTTAGAATTGGTTAAATATTTAAATTACGTTTAAATAAATAATTTAAATATATATTTTTAAAAAATTTAATTTAAATAATTATTTTAACCAATCCAATTCTATACAACCATTTTATCCAAGTGAGGTGATGTTATTTAGTCCCATGTTTTTTATATATATATATAAAATTCTTCTTCTTTTATTTTTTAATTTAATTATAAAATTTTATATTTATTTAATATATCTTATTATAATATTTGAAAATATCTTTATAATATTAAATATTAATTAAAAATAATGTTATTTTCTTTAATATTAATTTTAAATCTATTCTTTTTTTAAATAAATTAAATCATTTATTTATTTAAAAAATATTTAATTTTATTTTATATTAATCAATTTCACACTATATTAAATATATGATAAAATTATTATTTTTTTATCCAATTCCATACCACACCAAACAAGAGACATAATTATTTTAATTTAATCTCATGCAGCACCAAACACATCACAACACTAAATTTAGCCTAATCCTATCTCATCCCATGAAAATAATCATATCCTATCCCGCACACCAAACGAGCTCAGAGAGTAATGCTAGGCTTCCCAACTTTTTTTCCAAAAAAGCTTCTCAAATGATGTTGGTATGTGAGTTGTCAACATCACATCTCTCATCACATAAACTCGTGATTTACAAGATGTTGATAACCCACATACCAACATCATTTAGGAAGTTTTTTAGGTAAAAAATTTGGGCATTCTAGCATTAGCATTACTCACGGATGCCCTTGCACAGTATTAGTATTCTCAAAGTCATATCAATAGTTGGATCGAGGGACCAGCCCTTGCATTGGCGACGAACAGAGTTAAGGGAATGGTTATTCCTGAGTTGGTTAATTCATTTCCCCGTTGTTGTTATTGAGGGAATCGATCTGTACTGTTAGCGCAGTTGATGGTTAGTGAATAGATACCTTTTCTGTTCTTGCTTAGTTCACCGATCTGGATTTTAGTACTTTCAGTGTTCAGCATTTTTTTTTTTTTGAGTAGCTAGGAAGAGAAAGGAAATGTGAATGTTGTAGGTCAATACAAAATATCTTCTCTAAGGCCGAGTTTTAGTTTTATACTAGGAAATCCATTTAAAAACTTGTTGGAGGCGGGGTACAAGAAGTCAATCATGATTATACCTATAAAACACCTCTCAATAACTCTCCCATTACACTCCAGCACCATTAATTTCCGACTTCTTCTTTCTTTTAAAGTCCCTTTTTTTTTTTTTTTTTTCATTTTCTAGCAACAGAAAAAAAAAAAAAAAAAAAAAAAATACTGTCACAGTCATGGTGGATGCATGGCATCATCAGATGATATAATGCATGAGTGCACGTTAAATCTGCAAGATCGGGTCAAAGATTACCCTTTGAATGAGCATTTTCGTTAACGCTTTGATTTCCAACCAAATCTTTGGTAATTAAGACCTGAAGGTCCTGAACATTATAGTAGAATGATTTTTATATTTATCAACGAATATACATAAAAGAATAGTTATATACAAATAATTTATGATATATATGATTCATTCTTTACAAATAAAATGTTTGTCTATGTTGCAGCTGGTTTTTATCAATATATAATTTCATAGGCCATGCATTATAATTTATAAGCCGGCACATATTATTGTGATTGTATATGATCAATTTATCAATCTCAAGCAACAACAGTACAACACCAATCTTCATCAATCTTCATCAAAAAAACCTTTTTTAAAATGATTGGAGGTGATCTCCAATGGAGGTCGCCGGCCAAACAAAAAAAATAAAAAAATAAAAAAATTAAGAAGAAGAACAGATCTGGAGAAGAAGAAGATTGCCGGCCAATAAAGCCTCTAATTTTTTGGTTAAAAAGGGGTATTTCCTCATATATTCTTCCTATAAAACCACTAAAAAATGTGATTCAGTCTGAGAATATCTTAGATTTGAGTTACAACTTACAAGAATATATATATATTCTTCCGGTGTGCATGGCATGATATTGTTCTCTTGCTATACTTTTTGAATTTATGCAAGTTGCTTAATATTTGTAAATTGATTTTAGTTAATGTTTAGTACATATTATATATTTGTTTCGCAACAACATTTTTTCTTACAAACTTAACAACTCTTAAAAAGACAGGATTCGTTTATATTATTAAATACAGGAACCCTAAATTTTGAAAATATTTTATATGAAAATTCATCATCCTGTGTTCAATTAATATTAAATTAATGCAAACGATAAACTTTTTGGAGCATATATAGTTTGAAACTTTCCTATATTGGGTCGACCGAGTCCGAAGACAAATGCCAAATTTTAGACGGTGTGATTAATTTATCCAACTATTGATCGTAGCATGGTATCATATCAAATAATTTGTGTTACTTTTGAAAAATATTTGAACACTTAAAAGTGAAAATTGGCAACATTTACTCCTAGAAAAGTGGTTGAATACTTCACATTTTACGTCTGTGACAAGGGTTCGAGTCTCATATTTAACTCAAAACATGGGGAGACCTCTCCCAAAAAGGGTGTAAAAGTGTGTTTGAAATGACTTCAATTAGATCTTCTAGAGTATATATTTTACCTTTTATTAAATATATTTTTTAACAAAAAATTATATGTTGTTTGATATTCAATTAAAAAATAATCTTTAACTTAACAATGTATATTTAAAAAAGTTTTTTTGTTGTTGTAAATTATAACAGTCATTGACAAAGTATTTGTAATGAAAGGGATATAACATGAAATATTTTAAAGTTTATAAAGGATAATTGAGACAATTTATATATCGTAAAAAATCATCAAAAGAAGCTTCTTGTGAGAACTCGAATTAGGTTAGTGATAATTGAGCAATGGGTTATGGGTTATGGGTTTGAGTAATGCCATGTCCTCAAATTCAAAAATATTGTAATAATTAAAAAAAAAAAAAAAAAAAAAAACTTTTGGTCAAAAAAAATCTTCTGGTTAATAACAAAATCTTCTGGTTAATAAAAAAATTAAAAAGAAGAAGCTCTCATAAAAAAAAATGTCATAACAACTTTCAAAAATAAATAATAAAAAAGCATAACAAACACAATCTAAATATTGTCACCATCGAATCCGAAGTTTCATTTCAAAAATCCACCATCGAATCTAATGCAATAAATTTCCAAACTTAGTATCCAATCAAATCTTATAAATTAAACCTATTAAATGATCATAATCTCATAAGTCATTTCATAATAAATTCCCCAGAATCTCAACTCAACCACACAAAAATCCACAACGCATTTCTCCAACTCAAAGTCAACCAATAAAAGCAAGATTAATCACTCAACATTCACCAAAATCATCAACACAATCCCAGAATATCTAGTAACTTTTAACAAATGAGATGAGAAAAAAGAAAAAGAAAAAGAAAATCAATAACTGTCAGGAAAGTTAACCCAAAACTAGAGGGGTGGGATTAGCGGCCGATAGAGGAGGAGGAAAGAAAGAGACGACCGGAAGGGAGGGAAGAAGACAACAGTCAAACATTAATGTTTTTCTTTTTTCAATCAGAAACTTATGGTTTTATTATAATGATTGATGACACGACCAAGAACATCTTCAATGAGAAACTTTTGGTTTCTCATAGAGAGAGAGAGATGTTTTTTTCCAAAGCTGAACATTTTTTCTTTTTTAAAGTTCAATTTTCAATTTCGTTAAAAAAAATTCAATTTTCAGTTTTAAATTCAAATTAATCTGGCATGCATTAACTTGTACAGACAAAACTACCCTTCCTTACACGCCAAACATTAATTCTGGCATCTATTGACTAACATGAGAAATCAATGATAATTAATTATCATTAATTATATATAAGTAATTGGGAAAATACCAAAATCGTACATGTGTACACGTGTACACGTGATTAAGTATTACAATGAATGTATGGTTAATACGTGATTTGTTTCAAAAACCATTTTATTAACAATCAATCACATACTTTAAAACGGTCAGGAAAAAGATCAAATCTCCATATAAATCCCTCTCAATAACTCCCTTTGCACTCCACCACCATTAATTTTCGCCTTCTTCATTCTTAGTTTCTTCCAAACTCATTTTTTTTCATTTCACATTAGTCATGGTGGCCATATTAAATTTTCAAAGCCTCTCATGTTCATATTCATTATGATCACATCATCAACAAAGAGGATCCAAATCCCCTATATAAATCCCTCTCAATAACTCCCTTTGCACTCCACCACCATTAATTTTCGCCTTCTTCATTCTTAATTTCTTCCAAACTCTTTTTTTGTTTTTCATTTCACAGTAGTCATGGTGGCCATATTAAATTTTCAAAGCCTCCTAACATGTCTCATGTTCATATTCATTATGATCACATCATCAACCATGGCCAATAATATTACACTACCACCAAACCTCCAACACAAGATTCACACAGATGCTGACGCCATCAAAGCGGCTTCCACCGATTACGGCCACATCATCACCCAAATCCCTGCTGCGGTACTCTTCCCCTCCTCCATTGAAGACCTAAAAACCCTAATAGGGTTTTCATTCAACTCCTCTGTTCCCTACACCGTCGCGGCGAAAGGCCGGGCACACTCTGTCCGCGGAGAGGCCATGGCCACAAACGGGGTGGTTGTGGAAATGACGTCGCTAAGCAAAAACGGCAGCAACATGATCGTGATCGGTGGGGACAAGGCTTCTGGTTTCTACGCAGACGTCGGCGGAGAGCAGCTGTGGATTGATGTGTTGAATGCGACGCTGCAGAAGGGACTTACACCGGTTTCATGGACTGATTATCTGTATCTGACAGTGGGTGGGACGCTGTCGAATGCCGGAATAAGTGGCCAAACACACCTCAAAGGGCCTCAGATAAATAACGTTTATGAATTGGATGTTGTCACTGGTACGGATTTCTACTCTTATCTTCTTCGAATGAATTCAATGCAAAGTATCAATTGCATGAGACGTATTTATATTTATATGTCTACATATTATCAATTTTAACGTATCTTTGGTTTTGATAAGAATCTGGTTTATTTATTTATTTTTTAATAAATTATGATAATTTTGAAAAGACATTCAAGCATCACAAATCACGACGAACTCACACCTAAATCAAGAGATTGTGGTTCGAGTCATACCCCGAATTATTGTATTAATTATAAGAAAAAATGGGTTCGGTTAATAGATAGAGGATAAGTTTCATACCTTTTTTCATAGAACAATATCGGTTAAAAGATTTGGATAAGATTGAATGCTTGGAAATTCTGTTACAATCGTAACAGTCGTAACAGAATTTCCGGCCAAAATATTTCCTTGGCAAAGTTCCTCTGTTCCCAGGAGCTCTGTTCTTCATGTCAGCAATGTAATGTCTACCGTCTGATTAGAATAATCAAAGTCTTATTATTTGGATGTTGACCTTACAATTTGTTATACAATTTAAACGGTGCCTTGTTTTTGTGCAGGGAAAGGAGAGCTTGTGACTTGCTCCAAACAAGCGAATTCTGAGTTGTTTTACGCGGTTCTTGGAGGGTTAGGTCAATTTGGGATTATAACAAGAGCAAGGATCGTCTTGGAGCCAGCCAAAACAAAGGTAGGTACACTGTACACATATATGGAGCTCCTTAATTATATTAATTAAGAAACCTAAGTTTGAATGAACTTTTAAAATCTTTTCTCATATATATATATATATATATATATATATAAAATCTTTCTCCTGTCAGTTCCTTGGATGTGGACCATTAGATTCAACTGCTTTGACCCAGTGTGTATGCACTAAGTCGGTGCTTATCTATAATCTATTATTCACATTCAAGGAACCGAAATATATTATATATATATATATATATATATATATATATATATAATATATATATATATAGTGTTTGAGACGTAAACCGGTAAAACCATTTCTTGAGATTGAGAAAATATTGTTTAAAATGTTTTTTTTAAATAATTAAAAACCTTTTGACTTATATTTTACTGTGGTTGAGTAAACTGATAAAAGATGCATATATCTTGAGATTGAAAAAAAGTTTAAATTGCTTTGTACAAAATCCATTTGCTACGTTTCTCTAGCAAGTAGCAAGATGTTTTCATATGAGAAAAATAGGCATTTTATAAGTACACTTGTGTAAAAAGAAATATATTTGTAATTGTTTATAGAAAATGTTTTATTAAAATTAGAGACAATTTTTAACACAACCCATAAACATGATATACGAATACTAGACAGTTTCAAATTCAACATATTAGGATTATAAATTTTAACATGATTAATTAGATGCGTCAGAATTTTAATGAACATGATTAGTGAAGGAGATTTTTCACTCCACCTATTAACAAAACTACGTACTTAGAATTGCTTTTATCTACCAAAAGAGTTTGAAATATTATTTATTTGTAATATTATTGTGGTGAAATTTGTTTGTAGGTTAAATGGACTCGAATGCTTTACACTGATTTCGATACTTTTAGCAAAGACCAAGAAACAATAATGGAAGTGAATAAGAATGGTTCTGGTGAAATTCTAAATTTTTTAGAAGGTCAACTATTGATGGACCCAACTTCTCTAGACTTTTACCCGCTAGAGGATCGCCCAAGAATAGCTTCCCTCATAAAACAATATGGCATCCTTTACGTTCTTGAAACAGCCAGCTATTATGATGATCGCACCAAACATTCTGTCGTCGACAAGGTACAATCTCCTCACATTTCCACCATATAATAATCCTTTGATCAGGACGGTTTTGAAAAAATTGTTTTGTAACATTATATAGTCAACTCTAATGTTATATAACTAAACAAATATAAATGTCTAAGTTTATAACATTACAGAGTCAACTCTCTATACAAAATAAAATTCCTGAAATTCTTATTATGGATCATCCTAATATGAGGACACACTTGTACTAGGACATCTTTTTTTTAAAAAAATTCTTTTTACCTCATCAATTTTGGTATAGAGTCAACTCTCTAGCTTTATAAAATAAAAGTGCTGAAATTCTTATTATGGATCAACCTACTATGAGGACACACTTGTACTAGGACATCTTTTTTTAAAAAAAAATTTCTTTTTGCCTCATCACTGATGTCAATTTTGGTACAGAGTCAACTCTCTAACTTTATAAAATAAAAGTCCTGAAATTCTTTTTATGGATTATTATGATGTGAGGACACTTATAATGGATATCTACTTGTTTTTATTTTATTTTTTATTATCATATACCGCAAACACATCTTTATTTGGTTGAATATTATTAATTTTCTTGACAGAAATTGCACCAATTGTTCAAGAGTTTAAGTTACCTCCCAAATAAATACTCAAAAAACGTAACCTATGTGGAGTTTTTGGATAGAGTACGTGCTGACGAGCTGGTCCTTCGTAAAAAGGGACTTTGGGAAGTTCCTCATCCATGGCTCAATCTTTTTATACCAAAATCTGGAATACAAGCTTTCAATAATGGTGTTTTCAAGAACATCCTTCTCAAACAAAACTTCACCACATCAGTTGTCCTCGTTTACCCTATGAATCGAAACAAGTAAGTACTATTGCATAATATCTATATAAATCGTTTTTTCGAAAACAAAAAAAAAAAAATGTTTTATTTATTTATTTATTTTCGATTAAATCTTATTGCTGATGATGAACTTTGAACTGCAGATGGGATGATAATATGTCAGCAGTTATACCAGATGAAGAAATTTTCTACACTGCTGGGTTTTTGGATGCAAGTGGGTTCAATAACTGGCAGGTGTTTGATAATAAAAATAAAGAGATATTGGAATTTTGTGATAAGGCTGGTATTAAAGTTAAGAAATATCTTGGTTTTCATGATTCCAAGGGAGAATGGATCAACCATTTTGGCTCAAAATGGAAGACTTTTCAAGACAGGAAGACTCAGTTTGATCCAAAAATGATATTATCACCAGGACAGAAAATTTTCAATTAACATTTTTTATCTGGGAAATGACGATTTCAAGAATAATGAATTGATGATACAATAAGTGATATCTTTCAATTTAGCAATATGCTGTTCATGAAATTGAGAAGTACTTAAATAAAGAAGATCTTTCTTTCTAGTATTTTTTTTTTCCCTCGCAAAAGTAGAATTGTGCCCTTAAAATTATGTCCATTCTTTTAATTTTGAAAAAAACATTATATACAAATAATTAAAATGATTAAAAAAAAATAAAAATTGGAGGAGCCACCGCCTCAATGATTTGGAAGAGCCACTGCCTCATTTCTCTCTCGTATTACTTTTCTGACGTGGATTATATTGATAAATTAGGTGCTACATCACAACAAACACCTTTCAATAATGAGAAAAACTTGTATGGGGAGACCGTCATATACAAATATATCATTGACATTGGAAATATAAAACTATAATTTAAAATTGTCTCATGACAACGGTCTCACCAAATCCAATGTAAGTTTTTATCTTCAATAACTCTCCCATTACACTCCAAATTTCAGACTTTTTCTTTGTTTCAAAGTCGTTTTTTATTTTTTTTTTTCATTTTCTAGCAGCACCAACAACAACAACAACAACAAAAAAAACATTCTGTCACAGTCATGGTGGATGCATGGCATAATCAGATGATATCATGCATGAGTGCATTATGAATCTGCAAGATCGGGTCAAAGATTATCCTTTGAATGGGGGGCATTTACGTTACCGATTTTGATTTCCAACCAAATCTTTGGTTATTAAGACCTGAAAGGTCCTGAACATTATAGTATGCGAAAAGAATAGTTAATTATATTTATCAACGAATAAACATAAAAGAATAGTTAATTATATACAAATAATTATGGTAAATATGATTCATTCTTTACTATGCGAAAACATGTGTATGAACAGAAACAGAATAGAATAAGAAAGCAAAGAAAAGTAAAACATAGCAAAAGAAGAACTCACATTCTAACAAATTTTGTATTTTTCTTCGTTTTTTACATTATGAGACTAAGCTCATATTTATATGCATGCAGACTAAGATTTGGATAAGATTGAATGCTTGGAAATTCTGTTACAATCTTAACAGAATTTCCCGCCAAAATATTTCCTTGGCAAAGTTCCTCTGTTCCCAGGAGCTCTGTTCTTCATGTCAGCAATGTAATGTCCACCGTCTGATTAGAATAATCAAAGTCTTATTATTTGGATGTTGACCTTACTGCAAATTTGCTTGACCTAAAGCTTTCAATTCCTTCCTCTGTTTTACAACGAACCTGACTTGGTGTTGATGTTATTGTTTTATTACTTATCATTTGAACACCTTTAAGTTCAACGTACATCACTCACATTTACAAATAAAATGTTTGTCTATGTTGCAGGTTTTTATCAACTTGAAAAGACAGGATTCGTATATCTTATTAAATACACCTACCCTGAATTTTGAAAAGATTTTGTATGAAAATTCATCATCAACAACCTATGTACAATTAATATTAAATTAATGCAAACCATAAACTTTTTGGAGCATATATAGTTTTGAACTTTCCTCTATTGGGTCAACTGGGTCCGAAGACAAAGGCCAAATTTGAGACGGTGTGATTAATTTATCCAACTATTGATCGTAGCATGGTATCTTATCAAATAATTTGTGTTACTTTTGAAAATATTTGAACACTTAAAAGTGAAAATCGGCAACATCTACCCCTAGCAAACTGGTTGTACACTTCACCCTTTCACTTATGTGATAAGGGTTCAAGTCTCGCATTTAACACAAAACATGGGGAGTCTCCTCCCCTTTTATGGCAAACACTAACGGCGCCAAAAAAATTTGGCGTGGAAGTTGCTGCAATTTGCTGTAAAGATGTAACAAATTGGTGCAATGGGTTGGAGATGGTATAACTTTTTTGAAAAGTTGTTTCCATTTATGATAGTCAAACCCCTTATAGGTTGGGTGTAATTTTCTTTATTTTAAATTTTAATTGGTTGAGTTTACGAAATGGGTGTAAGAGTGTATTTGAAAGGGTTAATTGCACTTACTTACCTTCAGTTTATAGAATATAGCAAATATTTAAAAAGATGCCCATAATTAACACATACATACCCTGCCGTTACCACCAGTCCGTCAACACTAACGGATTAAGTGAGCTGCTGTATGAAAGTTCAAAAATAGCCCTCTGTATCACATAATTTGATGTGACATGAATAGACACAATAATATTTTAATCTTAAAAAATTTATATCCCCTTTTTAACCTTACAAAAAGATTAATAATAACATTAGAATATAATATTTTCTGAACAGTTGATCTTAGATATCTGATTTCCATAGTAGAGAAAATTGGAAAAAAGAAGAAGCAAAGAGCATAGCAATAATAGATTTTTCTTAGTTTTTGTTATAAAGATGTTGGTCGTAATTGTGTTGCTTTCAAACACATAATGAACTAGAAGATTACTTTGCCACAGGGGCGAAACCAGGAATTTTTTTCTGGGTGGGCTGTGGACAATTTCATGTAGATAAAAAATTATAGTATATAATAATAATAATAAATCATTTTGATAGTGAATCTCAATGGTACGAAAGAATTTGTATTAATTAAAATAAAAAAGTATACCTAGTCGGGGGACATAATGAGTCTTACCCCCAAATACATATTCCCCAACAAAAAAAAACACATGAAAACAAAAAGAAAATATGCATGCAATGTAGATACAACAAGATTCTACTTAAATTTTGACTTTTGAGGCTTCAACCAGACAAAAACACCTATTACCGAATCCAAATCAATTGTAAGAACAAGTTCTATTTCAATATAAACAATCATATGATTCTCAGAAAACTCGTCATCCATCATGTTACATAAAGACGTTTTGACAAGTTTCATAATTGAAAATAAAGCCTAATTTTACAACATAAACTTTAAAATAAAATAAAACTTACATTTTTCTCATACCAACGTATATACACCTTTACAAATCCAAAAGCTATGAGAACTCATAAAATTGAAATTCTTGAAGACTTGGAGATGAATTTATATGGTAAATCTACTACTTTTGTTTTGTTGTTAAGGGGTTAAAATTTCCCAACTTTATTTTTGAGTTGGTAAAGAGTTAACATTTCTCAATTTGATCTTTACAATGGGCTTTAATGAGTTTGATACATGTTCTTGAATTATTGGGCTGTTATTAAGATAAAGAAAAATATGATAAGTTAAGTCAGAATCGAAATTGAGCTGAAATATATTTAGAATTAAATGGAGTACATTTAGAACTATTTTAAAAAGTTAATTTTTTTTTTTTCAAAAAGCTAGGGTGGGCTGCAGCCCACCCTAGCCAGCCCTGTTTCCGCCATTGCTTTGCCATGGACATCAATCCACCATCCACCATCCGTATGTAATTTACAATTTTTTTTTTTTAAGGATGTAATTTACAAAAATGATACAGAAATAAGTACTCACATGGAAAAAACTGATTTACCATTCAGAAATAGTAAATAATAAGTTATCATTATATATCATTACATCCCTAACATACAAAATATGCCGCAGTTGTACCCATGCCTCATAAAATTTCTTTTTTGGCAGGGTACAATGAACAACAGATCTTTCTATATGGTCTATATAGTGGACCAATTACAGCAGCAAATACAATACTTCAACCTAGAAGCATACTATATCAACTGATCATATTCCTACATTGCTTCCACTATGCAACATCCTTACAAATTCATCACATCATCTACTGCAAGGGTTGCAACCAAAAACCAACAACCCACAAAAAATTGTTATTCTGCATGCTCTTCTATTAGCCCACAAATCAAGCACAAAACCCACATCAACATGCATAGATATTAACACCTAACTTATAGGATACATACGATATCCACAAATAGTTAATATTACTATAAGTAGTAGTAGTAAATAAGTTTCTGATGCAGTTGCCTTGCTTTAGAAAAAGACACTCCAGTCAATGTTACTTCCCTCAAGATCGAGTCCCTATTTTCAATAACACAAACAAACCCATATTCAGTCCCTATGATAAATATATTGCTTTTAACTCAATCTAAATTATCACTACTTAATTACCAACACTTAAAAAGTACCTGGAGGTGGTGGAGGCAAGCCCATAGGTGATGCAGTGTTGCTCGAGTATAAAGAGGCATTCATAGTAGTTGATTGAGAGTGAATTGCATTCCCTTTGTTAGGAAAATTATCTGATATATATTTTATATTTAGAAGAGATATTCTGTATATAATAGTTTTACCTTTTGTATTCCTAGATTGTAGCTAGTATTATCTTTAGAGCTTGTTTATAGGAGTAACAAACGTGTAGAACAAATCCTCCTGTTGTATATGTACATCGTTTAACATCAATGAATATTATTCAGCTAAATTATCTTATTTTCATGGTATCAGAGCAGGACTAAAATCCTGACTCAATTATCGCTGCACTCTGATTTTTCTGTAGCTTAGCTTCTCTTCATTATTTTCGCTGCTATGGCCAACGATCAAACACCTCTTGAAAAAACCCCTTCCGCCTCTTGCACATCCAAGCTAGAAATTTCAATCCCCTTTACAGATGTCTTGAAAGCAGATCTCTCCAATCCCTATTTCACTCATCATTCAGATCATCTAGGCTTGGTGTTGGTTTCCAAACCTTTGAATGGAGACAACTATTCAGTATGGAAAAGGGCTATGACAATGGCTTTAAATTCCAAAAATAAGTTAGGCTTTGTCATTGGTAGAATCTCAGCACCCTCAAAAGAAACCGATCCTAATGGTTATGCAACTTGGTCGCATTGCAATGATATGGTTCACTCATGGATCATCAATACTCTTAGTCCAGAAATCTCAGACAGTGTGATCTACTATGCTACAGCACATGAAGTTTGGGAAGATCTTTGTGAATGATTTTCTCAAAGCAATGCACCACGCATCTTTGAAATTCAGCAAGATATTGCATATCATAAACAAGAACAGCTCTTAGTCTCCACTTATTACACAAAGCTGAAAGGCTTATGGGATGAATTAGCTTCTTACAGCGATGCATCATATGGAGCGCAACAAGATCAACAAAAATTGATGTAGTTTTTGATGGGTTTGAATGAATCCTGCAGTGCTGTTCGTGGATAAATTCTCTTGATGAACCCTCTTCCTTATGTCTGCCAAGCATATTTTGCCATTTCTCAAGAAGAAAAACAGAGACTTCTCGCCACACATACAACTCCAGACTTTAATGGGAGTGCAGCCATGGCTGTAAGAAACAGCAGCAGATCAAATCAGTTCACAGTAGCAGGAAAAATGGAGCGATCAGATCGTCCTTATAATGGTCCACAGGAGAACCGATGCTATGATCAAGACAAGCGGTGCATAGGTTCGTTTCGAGGGAGACCATAGTGCTCCCATTGTGGGGATATGGGACATTTCATTGAAAAATGTTACCAGCTGCATGGATATCCACCAGGCCACCTAAAGGCAAGGCAAAACTCAAATTCAAATTGCTTCAAGAATACTCCTGCAGCAAATCATGTCTCTGAAGGGTTAACTAAAAATGAAGAAACATTGATGGTGACCGGAATTTTGGAAGCACAACTTCAGTAACTCTTGTCTCTCTTAAGTGACAAAAATATAGCTATTGGTTCACAGGCTCATGCCACCATATCAAAGCCAGGTTTGTCTAAGGTTGTTTCCTGCAATTGGATAATTGATAGCGGGGCAACAGACCACGTCTCTTCATCTCCTAAATTATTCTTACATAAGAATAAAAATTGTTCGTTATCTCCAGTGTTATTACCTAGCGGAGAAAAGGCTAATATTGTTGCAAAAGGATCATTGCCTCTAAATTCCATATATTACTTACGTGATGTGTTGTGTGTGCCTACATTCAAAGTTGATTTATTATCGGTTAGTCGTTTGACAAGAAATTTGAACTGTTCAATGACATTTTTCCCATATTGGTGTATTTTGCAGGATCTGGCTATAAGGAGGACGATTGGTTTGGGTAAGCAGCGTGATGGATTATATTACTTGGTGGCGTTAGCAACAAAAAAAACCATAAACAGCCCACCTCCCTCCTCAAACAATCAACCAATCTGCAATCTCACCACAACATCCACCGATCTTTGGCATAACTGATTAGGGCATTTATCTTTCTCTCGTTTAGGTTTTATTGCTAAAAAATTTCTGCATATTTCAATTCAATCCAATAATGACTGTCATGTTTGTCCTATGGCTAAGCAATGTCGTTTGCCTTTTAGTTCTAGTTCAATTTCCTCTGTAAAAGCATTTGATATTATTCATTGTGATATTTGGGGACGTTATAAGCATCCTTCACTTTTTGGTGCCT
The DNA here is from genome assembly GCA_030490815.1 of Acer saccharum. NCBI lineage: Eukaryota > Viridiplantae > Streptophyta > Magnoliopsida > Sapindales > Sapindaceae > Acer > Acer saccharum. The sequence continues at coordinate 36,088,048 of CM059871.1, forward strand.
ATTATTTTCTTACCAATGTGGATGATTATACACGTTTTACTTGGATTTTTTTTAATGAGACACAAAGATGAAGCACAATCGATTTTAAAACAATTCTTTAGCTATGTTTTCACTCAATTCACATCTCGCATTAAAAATTTTCGCAGTGATAATGGTGGTGAATTCCTTTCACTCCGATCCTTTTTCAATGAAAATGGTGTTATTTTTCAACATTCATGCGTTTTCACACCCCAACAAAATGGGGTTGTGGAACGCAAACATCGTCACAATTTGCAAGTGGCCCGCGCTTTAAAATTTCATGCTCATCTTCCTACCCAATTTTGGCTACCCAATTTTGGGGGGAGTGTGCTCTTACTGCGGTACACATCATTAATCGATTACTTACACCCGTCCTTTCCTTCAAAACTCCTTTTGAGCGTCTATACTCAAAACCTTCTCCGTTCCATCATCTTCGTGTTTTTGGATGCTTAGCTTATGCTACCAATGTTCATACTTCACATAAATTCGATTCTCGTGCCATAGCTTGTATTTCATAGGTTATCCTGTTGGTCAAAAGGCTTACAAATTGTATAATAAGTCAACTAAAAAGGTCTTCACAAGCAGGGATGTTGTTTTTCATGAAACTGTTTTTGCATATGAGATGAAGAGATATGCATCTGTCAACCCACATGATCCAACACCGCAGCCCAGTCCCTCTTTGGTCCATTCCCACGGCTCAATCCCTCTTCCAGTACATGATCCAACACCATCCATTGACCTCACTTTTAACACACTAGTCCTCACAACCGTTCCTCTTCTTCCCAATCCACCGCACCTGAACCTGTCGCCCTCTCTCCTACCATGCCGGCACCACCAGACCCACTCATACAACCATCACCCTCCATTAGTAACTCCGATCTCCAAGCATCATCATCTTCGACTGGTATTCCACCAAAAACCCTTCCTTTGCCCTCACTCGATTTGACTACAACCATGCCCGAACCCAAGCCTCTTCGTCGCTCCAACCATCCTTATAATCCACCGATGAAATTATAGGATTATGTATGCTCTCACATCACGCACGCTTGCTCTAATCGATCCAATTCCTTGCTTCCAAGTCCAACTAAAGGTACACGTCATCCCTTGGCTAATTATGTTTCATATCATCGCTACAAGCGTGCACATCGTTCTTTCATTGCCCAGATCAATCAAGTTGCAGAGCCCCGAACCTATTCCAATGCTGCTGTTCATCCTGAATGGCAGGAAGCGATGCGGTCTAAATTGCAGGCTCTTAAGGACAATGGTACCTGGACTCTCACATCTCTTCCGACAGGGAAAACGTCGATAAGTTATCGGTGGGTTTATAAGATTAAACACCACTTCGATGGATCCATTGAGAGATACAAAGCAAGATTAGTTGCTAAGGGATTCACACAATTGGAGGGTGTTGATTATCATGATACATTCTCTCCCATTGCCAAAATCGTCACAGTTCGTTGTCTCCTTGCCATGGCTGCAACTCGAAGGTGGTCACTTCACCAATTGGATGTCAATAACGCCTTCCTTCATGGTGACCTTCATGAAGAAATTTACATGTCTCCATTACCAGGGCTTCAGAGACAGAGGGAGGAAAACTTGGTGTGTTGACTTCATAAGTCATTGTATGGTTTGAAGAAAGCATCTCGACAGTGGTTCTCAAAGTTCTCAGAGGCTATTCAAGTTGCAGGTTATGTTCAATCTCGAGCTGATTACTCGTTATTCACCAAAACACAAGGCAAGTCCTTCACTGCACTATTGATATATGTTGATGATATTTTGATTACTGGAAATGATTCTGTGAGTATTACTACAATTAAAAAATTCCTGCATAGTCAATTTCGTCTTAAGGATCTTGGTGATTTGAAAATTTTCCTTAGCATTGAGGTATCTTCTTCTAAAAATGAGATTTTTATTTCTCAATGCAAGTATGCTTTAGAAATCATTGAGGATGCAGGATTATTAGGTGCAGCACCTATTGATACTTCTATGGAGCGAGGTTTGAAGTTGGCTGATAATAGTGATTTACTCAAGGATCCGGGTCATTATAGGAGGTTGATTGGTAGATTGATATATCTTATTATCTCGAGGCCGGATATTACATATTCTTTACATGTATTAAGCAGGTTTATGCATCAGCCTCGTAAGCTTCATATGGAGGCAGCACTCCTTGTTGTGCATTATCTTAAGAACGCACCTGGCCAAGGTTTGTTCTTTTCCTCAAACAGTGATTTCAGGTTGCGAGCCTATTGTGATTCAGATTGGGCAGGTTGTCCAATCACTAGAAGGTTTACAACAAGTTACTGTGTTTTCCTTGGCTCCTCATTGGTCTCATGGAGATCGAAACGTCAAAAAACAGTGTCACTCTCTTCAGCTGAAGCAGAATATCGTGCTATGACAGGTGCTTGATGTGAATTAACTTGGTTGAGATATCTTCTTAGAGATTTGGGAGTGTTACTTCGAGAACCTGCATTGTTATACTGTGACAACAAAACTGCATTGCATATTACAGCAAACCCAGTCTTTCATAAGCAGACTAGACACATTGAAATGGATTGTCATTACATCCGAGATAAGATTCAAGATGGATCCGTTGTTACACGGTTTGTGGGTTTTGCACATCGATTGGCAGATGTCTTGATTAAAGTTTTGGGAAAAGAAGTCTTTGTTCCTACGATTCACAAGTTGGGAGTACAGGACATCCACTGGAAAATTATCTGATATATATTTTATATTTAGAAGAGATATTCTGTATATAACAGTTTTACCTTTTGTATTCCTAGATCGTAGCTAGTATTATCTTTAGAGCTTGTTTATAAAAGTAACAAACATGTAGGACAAATCCTCTTGTTATATATGTACATCGTTTGACATCAATGAATATTATTCAGCTAAATCATCTTATTTTCACCCTTTACCAACAAAGGATGTATAATCAACTCATTAGACCACAAAATGACAATGAAAATAATATTATGACAGAAATAGGTACCTTCATACAATGTACTAACCTGTTTAGGAAGGTTGAGACATGTGTCTAATTGACTGTATTGGACCTTGTTCCTCCAATCTTCTCTTTGTAGCTACATTTGAGGTGCTGCCCACCCGTACTATTTAGTAAGAAATTTAATTATTTAATTTTTAGTTTGAATAATTAACCTGTAAATATTGCAAAACATGTGGTTTTATGTCATCAAACCTCAAAAAGTCTTTTTCTTGCAATTTTCGTAGCTCGAATGGTAGAGTTCTAGGTAGCATTGGTAGTAATCTGTGTTGTATTGGTTGCCGTTTAGGTTGAATTCAGATTTGGTTGCCTTACATTGACAGTTGTTTGGCTTGCATTAACACTTGTATGGCTTGCATTGATTGTTGTTTGTCTTGCATTAAAAGTTGTTTGGGTTGGAATGACAGATTGCTTATCACCCCTCTTGTACATTTTCTTTTTCTGCACATTATAAAAGAACAAACACACACACAACAGTTTTATACATAAAGAAAATGGGTCTTTGTCTTAAAAGAAAATAAACACAAATATAAAGGAAGTTACCCCTTTATTATTTGCTCCTACTTGTTCAGTAACAGATCCAATGCATGTCCTTTTGTTATGTCCCCATGCCCCACAACTGCTACATTTCACTCCACTGCTTCTCTTCATTTTACGAGGTTCATCAGGAGCTCTCTTGCGATTCTTCTTTGGCCTACTAGGCTTTCTTTTCTTCTCAGGTGGAAGGATTGGATTGGCTTGGATATTTGGCCATAGAGATTGATCAGGTATTGGATGAATGATGTTGTTGTAAGTTCTGATGTAGGCATCCTTTAACAAGTATGGGTGGATAAAATTTTCAGCTTATTGTCTTGTACCAGTGAGGACTGCCAATGCATATTTACAAGGAATGCCAGATAGCTCCCACAGTCCACAATCACATCTCTTACTATCCAAATTCATTATGTAGAACGTCACACCATCCTTCACTTCAAACTCTTTATCACTAGCACACAAAACTGACACAAACCTCGAGTCATCTTGTCTTTCCGACGGTTTTTTGTTAACTAAAGGTGGTATATTAGAAACCCAGTTTCTTCCCTCCTCAAGCCTTTTTGTCATTCTTTGCATCATTTTTTTTCTTACCCCTTCAAGAATGGATAGGGCAGGTTGGGCTCTAAATTTTTCAATCCACACATTGAAACACTCATTGATATTGTTTGTTACATGGTCTGATTTCACATAGTCTTCAAAAGCATGGAGTGTCCAATGCTTTAACGGTACCTTCATGATGTAGTTATATGCATCAATATTGACTTCTTGAAGCTTCGTAATCTCCTCCATAAATCAAGCTTTAGTGGATTTGTTTGTTGCATTCCACAAGTACAAACCAGAGAGTTACTCATTGTATTGTCTCTGCATATTTGATGTCAAATGTCTAACACAAAAACCTATTAAAAGATCGAGGCCAATATTTCTGATCGAACGATAAATTTACCTAATTGAGGTTCCCATTTCCTAGCTTTTGTGCTCATTTTCGAGCGTGTTTTTGTATATAATGGGTTTTGTGAGCTATGTGTAGGTACATATTCCCTACATTTAGTGTTTCAGCTTAAAGTCAAGATTGGGAGGCCAAACCGAGCAAACAATGAGAATTGGAAGCCTTTCAGAGTTGTCGCAGCCTTACTATTGACCCAAACTGCGATGAGAACCATGGCCACCGCGGAAAGTGTTCTGTGGTAGATCCGCCATTGAGCCAGAACGTGCCATTGAGACTGCAGCACTGGTCAACTCTGTTTTACAAAGGTTAATGGGCTGACATTGCAAATGCCCATGTAGAACACACATATTTCAAGGTCTATATCTCCCTTCTCGTATTGAATTGGGTTTCCTATCATATATTTTTGAAAATCCCTGGAAGTCTACTTTCCAGCGATTTTTACGGATCGTGATTCCGGGCTTTTTAAAGGGAGTTATGCACATTTTCGTAACGGTGCGCTAGGCTGGAAACACGACCGCGGTAGAGACTTTGTGCAAAACACCGAATTTTGGGGGGCATATCTCCCTCCTCATATCGAACCATGTTGAGCTTTACATATATTCAGAAACCCTCGTGTAAGGATTCCCATATCTTGATTGGCTTATTTCGTGGACAAACCACGTGTTGGGGATTCTATGTAAGGGTAGATTAAGTGAATGATATTCAAGCTCAAGACCCTCTCATGTCCTCAAGGTTGACAAGCACCAAAGGTAAATTTCTATGTGCTTAATTTGCTTTGAAGAGATTAGTTGCACACACACACTCACATCTCATGCTTAATTCATTTTCTTGTATGTTGTGTATGTGTTGTTATTATGTGCATTCATGATCATATAACATCTCTTCTTGCATAAATATTGATTGCATCTTGTGATTTTAATGTCATACCATGTTAGGCTTTTAGGATGCATCATGTTTTACCTTTTTACCCTTGCATGTGTTTTTAGGTTCAAAGGAGTGGGCTCTGCTGTGTGCTGGTCGTCATGCGCCGGACCAGCGCAGCCCACCAGCGCCCATGAAATTTGGTCTATGCGCTGGTGCTGCGCTGGACGTCCAGCGCAAGCTGACCAGCGCACAACGCACAATCAGGTGCGATTTTTCAAAACGACCTCACTCTACTAGAGTTGCCTATATACATTCTTCTATGATTTTAGGTCGTCCAAAAGAGTCAAAAATATCATATATTTTCCTTAGAACATTTTTCAAGAGAAAAATCATTCAAAGAACTCTCCTTTAACCACTCAAATCAAATCCCTTTTGCATCATATTTCATATTGCATCTTCTATTACTATATAGAATGCATCCATGATTGGATTTGCATCATCACAACTTGCTTGGTAAGATTTTGATTAAGTTCATCTTATTTGATTATTTTTATTTATCAAGCTATTCTCTTTATTTTACTTGTATGTTTTGATCATATGATAAATACAAGATTAGAGAATTAATTGTGATGAATTGATTGAGTGTTGTATTGTGATAGATATCTAGGTTTTTATAATCTAAGTTTATCTAAGCTATTATGACATGTCATTTAGCACTTGATATCTAGGATTGATTTTAATTGAATATATCATCATCCTAGATAAGCATCTAAGGTTCCCTAGCCTTGTTTGTTATTTGAATATTCATACATATTCACATAGGTTGCATAATCTCTTCTTAGAGAATTAAGATTTGAGGCTAAGAGTGCTTAGGCCTCAAGCAAATTGGAATAGGGTTGCTAATAAAGGCCCGTAGGGTAGAAGTGAGGGGTTACAGACCGGATTGTTAGACGAGGTCTACATAGGTTGTAAACTTCATTTCAATTAGTGATTTCGAGTTCCGAGTGTGGCACACTAAACAACCCGTGGTTTTTCCCAGTGGTTGGGTTTCCACGTATACATCAAGTGTCACTTTTAATTCCGCACTATATTACACTTGCTTATATATTTGACTAGTAGGGTCATTTTCGTAATATTGACTTGTATGCGAAAATTGGGTAATAATAGCTAAAATCTATTCCCCCCCCACCCCCACCCCCCTCTAGATTAATATAATTGATAACACACCTAGTTTAAAGTAGGACTTTCACCTCGAAAGTCTACTTTCCAAAGGTTTTTACAGAATACGATTTTGTGCTTTCTAGAGGGAGTTATGCCCGTTTTTGTAATGGTGCGTGAGGTTAGAAACCTGACTGCAGCAAGACCGCGGCAACGACAACATCAACGTTAACGGCACTTAGACCGTGAAAAATCTCTGTCGCGAGTGCATTGTCGTGGCCAACCGTGGCACACCTGATGCCAAGACCGCGGCAAGCCATTTTTTACGGGCAAATGTGTCCTTTCGCACCCCAATTCATCCCCAAACTTTCCCTAACTATAAATACACCACTTTCCTCTCTTCTCTACAAGAAGAACACCAAGAAACACCACAGTAGCTGCACTTCATCTTTTTCTTCATTTTTTCTCACCAAATCAAGAGAGAGAGAGGATTTCAAAGCTTCCATGGAGGAGAACCTCCATAGGAAGCTCACCACCACCACTTTCTACACATCCTCCACCACATTCGGAGTAGATTGCAAAGAGAAATGAGAGGTCTTGGACCAAATTTGAGCTAGAAAGCATGGAGCTCTTGGAGAAGGTCACATCTTCAAGGGTTGTCTCCTTTAAACTCTTCTCTTTATATTTCTTGTTTTCTAAATGTGTAACTCCACTTGGAAATATTGTAAACCTATATTTGTGCTCATTTATGTGATGATTGTTTATAAATTCATTTGGGTTTTTATTTATTCTTGTTATTATTGCATAATCTTTTATCTTTATATGCATGTGTATGGATATTGGAAATTGATATGTGTTCATGAATGAGATTAGGAGTAGATTAACTTAAATGTAGGAGTAGTTGTAATCAAATATCCTATTTGTGTGTGTATGTTGATGGAAGGTCGAAATGCCTTGTTTTGATGGGTTTGAGTGTATGTGGGTTAGGATTGTACCTCCATAGATGACCTTCCGGGTATAGTCTTAACCACTTAGCTCTAAAAGAATGGATGAAACTTGTTTTATGCATGGCCGTGCTATAATAGGTTTTAGCTACATGTTCATATGCTTAATGGTAGGGACTTGAGGCACAATTACTCTAGCCATGACCTTTGGGGAGTGATTCGTGTCTCGAATCCCTTAATTGAGATTACAAGCATAATTACTCTAGCCATGATCTTTGGGGAGTGATTTGTGTTTGTGAATCTCTTAATTGAGAGAATAAGCCCATAACTTGAATTGGATGAACTTAATGCCTAACAATCAACTAGGTGTGCACTTATGTTTGGTGAACTAATAAGTACCTTGTATGACCACAATCTTACATCTTTCCTAGCCACCATTTTATTATTTGTCTCTTTAAACACTATTCCCACCCTTTTATATTCTTTTGTTTTTATTTGCATTCCTTTCATTTACATTTCTACACACACCACACCACAATATGCATACACCTCACACATAACATTCTCACAATTTCCATATTCTATTTACATTACTTTCAATAAACACTAGAACTCAATACGGTTGACGGATGACACCTCCCTGTGGACGATACCCTTACTTGTTGTTATACTAGTCTCTAGTCACTTACACTAACAAAGTGAACTTGAAATATAAATAATTTGACATGTAAAATGACACTTGTCAACTTCTCAATAGCAATGACAACCCCCTTTTGCCTGTCACTCATGAATGTAATCCTCTTAATAACTTCCATCCTAATATGCCTATATAGGTTATCTAAAAACCAGCCCTAAGAGTCATTACATTCACTTTCACAAATGCATATTGCAACTGGAAATACACCATTGTTGGCATCCATTGTAACTGCAGATAGAATAACCCCAAGAAACTTCCCTTTCAGATGGCATCCATCAAGCCCAATGAAGGGCCTACAGCCGAACATAAAACCAGCTTTCTGAGATTGGAAACTTAAGAAGAAGCATTGAAAACTAGAAGGTGCCCCTAGATGTGGTGTTAATGTCTTGATTAAAGCCATAGAATTCAAGTTTCTTTGCCTAACAATGAACCTATATGCATACAAGTTGTTGTAAAACCTTTTGTGATCTTTTTCGATCACATTTAGTACCCTATTTTTGGCTCTATATAGGGTATATGCAGGGAGGACCAGACCATATATGCGGTGCATTTCACGACCCAAGAACTTCACATCAATGTCTGGATTTTCTTCAATCAATGGCTTGAAGCGCCTTGCAACCCACACTGATGTTGCCTCCTGGTTCTTATGGACTTTTTGATAGCTGTGTCTCACTTGCATGGTTTTGATCATGAAAGTTGTTTTGTCATCAACAGGTGAGGCATGAATCCACCAACTGTAGCCTTCATAAGCACACTCTGCCGTGTATCTCTCATTGTCATTCTTAATTCTCTTCAGTTTGAACCCTTCTTGAACCACAAAATCACATAAAACGTGTCTAAAGTGCTGTAGGTTATTAAAAAGCTGACCCACCTCTAATACAACCCTACCACCCTCTACCACTTTATAAGGCTTGTCCATTCTATTAATATGGGGTATGTTGTTCCCTTCCTCTTCATCACTGCTACTATCAACCATGTTGTTTAAGTCATAGTCAAAGGAAGCAGCATTTGATGGATGATCATCGTCTGAATTGTCACTTGAACCAGGAGTTGCATTTCCATTGCCTTTATTAACAAAGGTTGCATTGTCATGGCATGAGTTGTCTGAAATATCAATTGATTTTGCAATCTTTGATGTGTATGGCATGTAGTCTTCATCTTCAGAGTCTTCAGGTATTGGTTGGTCCACAAATTCTGCATTAGAATCATTTAGAATTTCAACTATTTCTGTGCTGGCTTGCAGTGGTGGTGGGTTGCCTGCATAGGATTCTGATGAAGACAACACATTACCTAGTTCTTGTGGGCACTGTGCAAGTTGTGGCATTGTTGCAAGCAGTGTTCTAGTAATCGGCCTAGGCGGTCGATTAATCGGTCCAATACGGTTAGGCAGCTGGAAACTGAAGCGAAACAAGCAAAATCGAAGCAATTAGACGGTTTTCGACTAATTGGGGTAGTCGCTGACTAATCGGCTAGGCGGTTGGATGGAGTCAAAGCCGTTGACTCCGCCTAGCTAATTAAAAAAAAAAAAAAAATGAAAACGATAGCGTTTTTTCACATTTTTCGCATATGTTCAGTTCATTGCTTTCCCTCTTCTTCGATCAAACAACACACCAACCTAATCAGAATACCAAATCGCCAAACAAAGCTTCTTGCCGCCTGCCTTCAGTCGCCAAAAGCTTCTGTCTTCCATCGTCAGTTCGCAGCCATCTCCAGCTCGCCAGTTCGCAGCCGTCTGTCAGTATGGTTGAGAGCACTAAAATCTGAATGAGTGAAAGAGAAGACCCTAATAATTTGATTCATGATCGTACCCACTTCTATCTGTTGTTAGAGGCGGTGGATTGAGAGCAGTGGGTGAGATTATAGGCAGCGGATTGAGGAGGAGGAAGAATAAGAGAGGGAGACGACCGGTGATGCGATGGCAATAGAAAGAGAAAGACGGTCTCTGGAAGTCTGGAGAGAGATTGATGGATTGTGAGTTTGTGACTCATAAAGTCTGGACAGAAAGGATAAGATTGTGAGTTGTGACTCACAATTTGTGAGAGAGAGGATAAGATTTTTTTAAAATATTTATTTATTATTTAATTCATTATTTATTATTATTTTTAATTAGTTATATATATATATATATATATATATATATATATATATATATATATATATATTATTTTTTAAATTTAATTGGTTTTTTTTTTTCATTTTTTATTTAATTAAATTTGTCCAAATTGATTTTAATTAGTTTTATGAGGAAATTGAGGAAATTAATTAGTTTTAATTCATGGTTTATGATTGGTTTGGAAAGAATTTGTTGGAAATAATTTTCTTTGGAGTTCTAATTGGAATTTGTTTGTAATTGTGTTTTCCGATTAATCCCAGATTAATCGGCCTAGGCGCTAGGCACTGGGTCTCCACCCGACTAGCGCCTAGCACTTACTAGAACACTGGTTAGAAGGGAAATTAGGACTACATCAATCCTCACAGTATCGATCTTCTTCTCTCTGAAGTGGTTAAAAAGATATTGCAGATCTCTATCATCTTTGATGTGTCTATACTCACCACTCCAAGGCAATCTTGCTTCAACCTTGAACGACTCTGATGGTTCTGGCATAGTTGAACAGGAGAACAGATACACATCAGCACACAGTGAGGTCAATGTGTACATATGAGTATTTTCGATGCCAAATTCCACTTGGGTGCCTAAGAATTTGGCACTTATTGTAAGTTGGTATGTATCATCCATCTGGACAACAAAACAATTTTAATGTTAGAATAATTTCATCAAATAAATATATTATAATAATATATATATACATGCCTATATATTCGAATATATATATATATATATATATATATATATATATATATATTCGGATATATAGGCATGATGGTTATGAAATATGAATATATATTAGAGATACCTCTTAGTATTTTCTATACTAAAGATGTAAATATAACAACTGTGCAACATGAAATAGATCTCTCTCTCTCTCTCTCTCTATATATATATATATATTTTTAACAGCCGAGTATATTGCAAAGGGAAAAGAAACCTCAGAAAAAACTACAACAGGACAAGAAACAACAGTCAATAGGAAACAACAGAGCAGCAACAAAACAACAACAAAGACCCCAAAACTTTTATTTGCTTTCAAACAACCAACTTAAATGCAGCTTGTAAGCCCGTATTAAGGACCCCATATCAGATTTTTTTTTTTTTTTTTTTTGAACAATAAATTTTATTAAAAAGGCCAAAGCCAACAGAACAACAACAAGGCAATAACCCCAGCAAAAACAACACAGGGCTACAACACCAGCCAAAACAAGAAAAGCAACAACCCACAACCACGCCAAAAATAAAACAGAGCAACAAACAACAACACCCAACCCAATAGCAAAAGGGAGCTCAACCAAGAATACTCCACTCCACATCTAAAATGTTTCACTGAGTGACAGAATCATTTCATTTAAGAAAATAACATTTGGCCAACCATTACTGTATGAACCACTACGTAAACTGTAATGACTAATCTCCAAAACTCATATGCAGAACCCCATGTCAATTAACCCAAATAAACTAACCCTTACTTCCATTTAAACCCTAACTCATTATTTTTTTTAAAAAAAAAAAAAATCTTTTCATTAATATATTTAGGATTTTCACTTCTTACTCCCAGATTACATCAACACCCAAAAACCTAACTTCAACAAACCCATTTCAGAAAACACTATATATTTATTAAAAAAAAAAAAAAAAAAAAACCCTCAGACAATACCATCAATATACTTTTAGAAATGAAACTTTTATTCAGTACAAAAACAGTAAATCGATTAACACATCCAATTCCAGTAAAATATGACAAGCATACCTTGTTTTCCTCCACAGCTTGTGGTCTCATTCTCTGCTTTCTCAAACTGGTTTCTAACAATGACTCTTTAAACAATTCCTTGAAGAGATGTTTCTGAACTCTAAGTGACTTATGTTGTCTGAAGCAACTGGATGGTTTTATAGGTGGGTGTATATGGAGTTTTTAGCGCCAAATGGGTGCATGTAAAAGCGCGGGAAGGTTTGGTTGTCAGGTGAGTAGTTGGGATGTGATTTGAGAAGACAAGTATGCAGCTGAGAACCATTTTTTTATTATTTATTTTCTTATCAATTGCAAGAAGACCAGTTTACCCTTCTGCCGTTTATTACTAACTGACTTATGGTAACGATAGGGTGTGTATGTGTTAATTATGGGCATCTTTTTAAATTTTTGCTATATTCAATAAACTGACGGTAAGTCATTGCAATTAACGCTATTTGAAATGACTTTTCAGGTAAAGCTTCTAAAGTATATATTTTACATTTTATTAAATATATCTTTTAACAAAAAGTTGTACCTTGTTTGATATTCAATTAAAAAAATAATCTTTAACTTAGCAATATATATTCTAAAAAGCTTTTTGTTGTTATAAATTACAAAAGTCATTAATAAAGTATTTGTAATAAACGGGGGGGTATACAGTGAAATATTTTACAATAATACTACTTCATGCTACTTTGTCTAAATCTAGTGCCTAAATGATGTGGCAATACTCTAATCCATTCATTTAAATGATGCAAATCTAATACAATTTAAATGAATGGATTATAGTATTGCCACATCATTTGGCACCAGATTTGGACACCGAATTTGGGCACCAGATTTGGAGCCCAAATTTGGTATCAGATTTGGACACCAAAATTTGGGCACCAAATTTGGGCTCCAGATCTGGTGCCCAAATTCAGGCTCCAGATCTGGTGCCCAAATTCAGTGTCCAAATCTAGTGCCAAATGATATGATAACACTATAATCCATTCATTTAAATTGTATTAAATTTGGAAATATAGAGGGGTAAGTTTGGAAATCTTCTGGGAATATGCTTACACCAATTTTATTTCACTCCAATGTTCAACACCAAATTTTACACATAAAAAAACATCTTTAAAGAATATTCTCCGAATAAATATTTAAATTCTCCGACTATCCTTCCTTACACAGCCAAACATTAATTCTGGCATCTATTGACTAACATGAGAAATCAAAGATAAATAATTGGGAAAATACTGAAATCGTATATGTACACATGATTATACCTATATAAACCCCTCTCAATAACTCTCTTTGCACTCCACCACCATTAATTTTCGCCTTCTTCATTCTTAATTTCTTCCAAACTATTTTTTTTTTTTTTTCATTTCACATTAGTCATGGTGGCCATATTAAATTTTCAAAGCCTCCTAACATGTCTCATATTCATATTCATTATGATCACATCATCAACCATGGCCAATAATATTACACTACCACCAAACCTCCAAGACAAGATTCACACAGATGCTGACGCCATCAAAGCGGCTTCCACCGATTACGGTCACATCATCACCCAAATCCCTGCTGCGGTACTCTTCCCCTCCTCCATTGAAGACCTAAAAACCCTAATAGGGTTTTCATTCAACTCCTCTGTTCCCTACACCGTCGCGGCCAAAGGTCGGGCACACTCTCTCAACGGAGAGGCCATGGCCACAAACGGGGTGGTTGTGGAAATGACGTCGCTAAGCAAAAACGGCAGCAAGAGGATCGTGATCGGTGGGGACAAGGCTTCCGGTTTCTACGCGGACGTTGGCGGAGAGCAGATGTGGATCGATGTGTTGAATGCAACGCTGCAGAAGGGACTTACACCTGTTTCATGGACTGATTATCTGTATCTGACAGTGGGTGGGACGCTGTCGAATGCCGGAATAAGTGGCCAAACACACCTCACAGGGCCTCAGATAAATAACGTTTATGAATTGGACGTTGTCACTGGTACGGATTTCTACTCTTGTCTTCTTCGAATGAGTTCAATGCAAAGTATCAATTTGCATGAGACATATTTATATTTATATGTAAACATATTATCAATTTTAACGTATCTTTGGTTTTGATAAGAATCTGGTTTTTTATTATTTATTTTTTAATAAATTATGATAATTTTGAAAAGACATTCAAGCATCACAAATCACGACGAACTCACACCTAAATCAAGAGGTTGTGGTTCGAGTCATATCCCGAATTATTGTATTAATTAAAAGAAAAAATGGGTTCGGTTAATAGATAAAGGATAAGTTTCATACTTTTTTCATAGAGCAATATCTGTTTTCTAGGTTTTAGTTACCATTTTTAAGGCAAAGCATTTAATGTGAATAACTTATATAACTTAATTTATTGCTGTTAAAAATAAAAATAAAAATAAAAATAAATAAATAAATAAAAACTTATATAACTTAATACTTCCGTGTTTAGATGATTAATAAATAAATATCAAAATTGTCAATATATAGATTTAATCAATTTTACATATGTGACAAGTTATGCGATATAATAGGTAAATTATCTAAAATATAATATCTATCTAAATTTATTGCCTAAAAAATATTTATCTAAATTGTTTTTTGAAATATATATTAATATCTAAATAAATTTAGTATATCTTTGTTTGTTTATCCAGCATTAATTATCTTATATTTATGGTTAAATTTTGAATTAAAAATCTATTCTATAGAGCTTTTCCAATTTGTTCGGTGCCTTGTTATTGTGCAGGGAAAGGAGAGTTTGTGACTTGCTCCAAACAAGTGAATTCTGAGTTGTTTTACTCGGTTCTTGGAGGGTTAGGTCAATTTGGGATTATAACAAGAGCAAGGATCGTCCTGGAGCCAGCAAAAACAAAGGTACGTACACATATGCAGAGGATCGTTCTGGTGTGCCCTCTTTGGGTTTGGCCTCTTTCTGAGATGTTTTCTGGTGGCCTCCTTGGCCCTTAATAATAATTCAGCTGTTCAAAAAAAAATATATAGAGAGCTCCTTAATTATATTAATTAAGAAACCTAAGTTTGAATGAACTTTTAAAATCTGTTCTCATATATATATATATATATATATATATATATATATATATATATATATATATATGTATATATATTTTGTTTGAGACGTAAACCGGTAAAAACCATTTCTTGAGATTGAGAAAACATTGTTTAAAATGTTTTTTAAAAATAATTAAAAACCTTTTGACATATATTTTACTGTGGTTGAGTAAAACTGATAAAAGATGTATATATCCTTTATATAGTATTTTTAACCTTTTGAAATATAGTATTTTTTATTTTATTTTTTTTAAAATGGCACATTTTAGAAATTGACTTTAACAGGAAACACAATAACTACATAGATTGACACAAGACAATTGTCATCAGAGGCATAGCTCAACTGGTAGATAGTTGAGTTTGGACAAATGACTCCCAGATGAACGGCTCAAATCCTATTAATGGCGAAAGCTTTTAAAAAAAAAAAATACCTAGTCCCGATTAATTTGTCTTGCTTAATGTTTAATTTTATAAAATTTAATTTAAGATTAAAAATAATTAAATAGTTTTGAAAATAACTGATCATAGTTAGATTACACATTAAGCAGACCCCGTTTAAAAAAAATAGAGGTGTCCCTTAAATAATAGTCAACCCAAGTTGATCTAATGGTTCGTTTGGTGCACCGCACTATATATATATATATATCTTGAGATTGAAAAAAAGTTTAAATTGCTTTGTAAAAAAGGCATTTGCTACGTTTCTCTAGCAATTAAGTAGCAAAATGTTTTCATATGAGAAAAATACTTGAAATGTTTTGTGAAAAGGCATTTTATATGTACACTTGTGTAAAAAGAAATATATTTGTAATTGTTTACAGAAAATGTTTTATTAAAATTAGTGACAATTTTTAACACAACCAGTAAACATGATACGAATACTAGACGGTTAACGGTTTCAAATTCAACATATTAGGGTTATAAATTTTAACATGATTAATTAGATGCGTCAGAATTTTTATGAACATGATTAGTGAAGGAGATTTTTCACCCCACCTAATTAACATAACTGCATACTTAGAAGTGCTTTTATCTACCAAAGAGTTTGTAATATTTGTTGGTCGGAGGATCTTTAATTGTTTTATTGTGATGAATTTTGTTTGTAGGTGAAATGGTTTCGAATGCTTTACACTGATTTCCATACTTTTAGCAAAGACCAAGAAAAATTAATAGCAGTGAATGTGAGAGGTTCTGGTGAAATTCTAAATTATTTAGAAGGTCTAGTATTTATGGACCCAAATTCTCTAGACAGCTTTTTCCTTCCAGAGGATCACCCAAGAATAGCTTCCCTCATAAAACAATATGGCATCCTTTACGCTATTGAAACAGCCAGCAGTTATGATGATCGCACCAAACATTCTGTCGACAAGGTACCATCTCCTCACACTCAACTTCACATTTCCACCTTATAATAATCCTTTAATCAGGACGATTTTGAAAAAATTGTTTTGTAACATTATATAGTCAACTTTAATGTTATATAACTAAACAAATATAAATGTCTAAGTTTATAACATTACAGAGTCAACTCTCTATACAAAATAAAAATCCTAAAATTCTTATTATGGATCATCCTAATATGAGGACACACTTGTACTAAGACATCTTTTAAAAAAAAAAAAAATCTTTTTGCCTCATCACTTTTGGTACAGAGTCAACTCTCTAGCTTTATAAAATAAAAGTGCTGAAATTCTTATTATGGATCAACCTACTATGAGGACACAGTTGTACTAGGACATGTTTTTTAATTTTTTTTTTCTTTTTGCCTTATCACTGATGTCAATTTTGGTACAGAGTCAACTCTCTAACTTCATAAAATAAAAGTCCTGAAATTCTTTTTATGGATCATTATGATGTGAGAAGGACACTTATAATGGATGATTTGAGAAGTATATAATCTAATTTTGCAATATTACATAATCATCTATCTAACCTTACAAAACAAAACTCTTGAAATTCTTTTTATGGACCATTTTAATTTGAGAATTACACTTGTACTAGATATCTACTCTTCTTTTTTTCTTATCATATACTGGTGTCAGCATGCACTTCATTTTTGAACATGTTTTTAATTTATCTTGTAGTAAACTCTATATACAAAGAATTTACATAAAAGTTAACTCTTTGTAATAATAATAATAATAATAATAATAATAATAATAAATAATAATAAAAATTAAAAAAAAAGCGCAAACACATCTTTATTTAGTTACTAGCGAGTAGTGACTAGTGACTAGTGTAATGAAGTGATTATATTATTATTTTGTTTACAGAAATTGCACCGGTTGTTTAAGTGTTTGAGTTTCCTCCCAAATATCTACACAAGGGATGTGACCTACGTGGAGTTTTTGAATAGAGTACATGCTGACGAGCTGGTCCTTCGTAAAAAGGGACTTTGGGATGTTCCTCATCCATGGCTCCATATGTTTATACCAAAATCTGGAATACATGCTTTCCATAATGGTGTTTTCAAGAATATCCTTCTCAAACAAAACTTCACCACATCACTTGTCCTCATTTACCCTATGTATCGAAACAAGTAAGTACTATTGCATAATATCTATATAAATCGTTTTTTCAAAAAAAAAAAAAAAGTTTTTTTTTTTTTTTTTTTAATTAATTCTTATTATTGATGATGATCAACCACTGCAGATGGGATGATAATATGTTAGCAGTTATACCAGATGAAGAAATTTTCTACGCTGCAGGGTTTTTGGATGCAAGTTGGAACTGGAAGGTGTTTGATAATAAAAATAGAGAGATAATGGAATTTTGTGATAAGGCTGGTATTAAAGTTAAGAAATATGTTGGTTATCATGACTCCAAGGAAGAATGGATCAACCATTTTGGCTCAAAATGGAAGACTTTTCAAGACAGGAAGAATCAGTTTGATCCAAAAAAGATATTATCACCAGGACAGAAAATTTTCAATTAACATTTATTATCTGGGAAATGAGGATTTCAAGAATAATGAATTAATGATCCAATAAGTGATATCTTTCAATTTAGCATATATGCTGTTCATGAAATTGAGAAGTACATAAATAAAGAAGATCTTTCTTTCTAGTATATTTCTTTTTCCTTCGCAGAAGTAGAATTGTGCCCTTAAAATTAAGTGATCTTCAACATGTAAGAGTCCTTTATTTAAAAATAAATTTACACTTTATTTATAAAAATAAAAATGTTTAAAAGAGAAATGACATTGTAGAGTCTTGGGCCATGGCCCATAACCATTGTCTAAGTAAATATGTTTTCCTTTCTCTTCTCCTCCTTTTTATATAGGTTAGGCATCACATTCACTTATCTATTTATTCAATGTGGGATGTGGGATAATTGAACTTTTAATATGGTTTTTTCTACAATATTCGTTGGTGAGATATGATTTTTTTTATATATAGATTTTAAGATGTTCATGTACATCACATGGCAGCAATCGTTACAAATGATGGGATGAGAGGCAAATGAAGATGGAAATGATGATGAGTCAAGACCACTTTTGAAAAAATATATATATATATATAATTTTTTCTTGGGTTTCAATTATTTCTTCTGCTTGTAATAATTATATGCAAAGTGGGGCAATAATTAATTATATTTGATTAACCAAACCTTTTGGCCTAACCACTCTCTCTCTCTTTTCAAACCCAAATAACATTTCTGTGATTGGATTATATTTGTCATGGTGCTCTAATTAACGTCATATATTCTTATTACGTTTTTTTTTTTTGTGAATTGTGAAGACACTAGGCAAGTCTAATGCCAGACAAAAACTTGCCAGCCTACAATCCTTTATTTCTTTATCTCCTAACTTATTCTTTTTTTTTAATTTAAAAAAAAATTATTAAAAAAAATAAAAAAATAAAAAATAAAACATTCTTGTTGTACATGTCCTTCCATTTAAACAAAAAAAAAAAAAAAAAAGATTCTAAACTTTCTTCATGTTAAACTTTCTAAACGAATATTCAATTTATGCACATAATCATATCATAATTCATAACACATACTCTTGTGTCTTGTCAACCGTAGCATCGAATTGGATCACTAAAGCTGAAAATGGATCTCAAAAAGCTTCAAATATTGTAGAAAAAAATATACTAAAAATTCATTTATCCCACATCCCACATCGGATAAATAGAGAAGTGAATGAGATGCCTAACCTATATAAAAAGGAGGAGAAGGGAAAGGAAAACATAATTACTTGGACAAGGGTTATAGGCCATAGCCTAATACTTTACAATGTCTTTTCTAACATTTTATTTTTTTATAAATAAAATGAAATATTTTGTAATGTAAAAAAAAAGGTTCAGAATCGTCGGTTTCTCCAGAACCGAAACCAGCGGGACCAGAACCGACATAGGAAATTCCGATTCCGGTTCCGGTTTCGATTCCACCTAACCGCGAAATCGGAACCAGAACCGTTGGAATTGGAACCGAACCAAAACCATGTCAGGACTAGGCTCAGATGAAATGTGCTCCCTATCAAGCCCACACCAAAACGCAGCGTTTCACTTACCTTATTTGATCACTTGAAGAGCTGAGTCAGGATTGCTGGTTGAGTTAGCATGATGTGATTGGCTCTACTTAGCTGATGTGTACCTTATCTCTTAAAGACTATATAAACGAAGAGATGAGAAAAGAGAGCCATTGAATTGTAGTTTTTGAGACTTTTGGGGTATTTTCGAGACTTATTGGGCATTTTTGTAATTTTTGACCCAATAGTCTCAAAAATTACCAAAAAAAAACCCAATAAGTCTCAAAAATTATAAAAATATCCAATAAGTCTCAGAAATTACAAAATAAGTCTCAGAAATAACCAATAAGTCTCGGATCTGAAACTTATTAGGTATTTTGAGATTTATTTTGTAGTTTTCAAGACTTTTGGAATATTTCTGTAATTTCTGAGACTTATTGGATAAAAATGAAAATTTCTAAATTTTTAAAAAAATTCATCTTCTTCATCGACCTCTATTGAAGGTTGATTTCGACCTCCATGGAGGCCAATTAGACCTCCAACGGAGGTCAACTACTTCTACCTCCAATGAAAGTTGAACGAAGAGGTCTATTCAACCTCCATCAGAGGTCTAATGAAGAAGACAAAGAAGAACATAAAAAAAAAATGGAAAACTGAAAAGTAAAAAACAAAAAATCAAAACTGTGGGGACATTTTTGTCTGTTCACCATAATAGGTGTCATTTAAGCTTAAGTTTTTAAACTGGTTATAGTCTTAAAAGGAAATTGCTTAGGTACTGACTGGTCAGTACCCAAGGTGCTGACCCCACCAATAGGGTGTTGCCACGTGGCTTTTTTCTCTTAGTTTTTTACATTCATCTCTTTGTATTCTTTATAAATGGGCTACATGGCAAATGCCCATTGGTTGGTCAGTACCTTGGGTACTGACTGAGTACCCTGGTCAGTCAGTACCCAAGCATTGTCCGTCTTAAAATGCACTCTCAAAAAGGTGCTATATAATTTTCGAAACCATTTACTCTACCAACATTCACCAAAATCATCAACACGATCCCAAAATATCTTTGTAACTTTTAACAAAGTAGGTGAGAAAAAATAAATGATAATGGTCAAGAAAGTTAACCCAAAACTAGAGGGACGGGATTAGCGGCGGATGGAGGAGGAGGAAAGAGAGAGACGACCGGAAGGAAGGGAAGAAGACGTCTGGAGGAACGACAATAGTCAAACATTAATGTAATTTTTTTAAAAAAAAAAAATTTTCAATGAGAAACTAATGGTTTTAGTATAATGATTGATGACACGACCGTGATGAACATCATCAATGAGAAACTTTTGGTTTCTTACGTAGAGAGATAAGAGAGATTTTTTCTTTTCCAAAGGTGAACCATTTTTTTTTTAAAATTCAATTTTTAATGTCTTTCAAAAAAAAATTCAATTTTTAATTTTAAAATCAAATTAATCTGACATGCATTTACTTTTGATTGACTGTACATTGTAACATGATTGAAAGATAAAGTTGTTCCAAAATGTAAGAAGGTAAACCTCATAAAAATGGGAGATTTAGTGCAATTTGCACATGATAAAATTTACCCAAAATAGATGAGAAGTCACGATAATTAATTGGGAAAATACCGAAATTGTATATATGTACACATGATTATCAATAATATTACTTTGCCCAAATCTGGTGTCTTGATGTGGCATCATTATAATCAACTAATTTAAATTGCATTAAATTTGCATGATTTAAATGAATGAATTATAGTAATGCCACATCATTTAGACACCAAATTTGGACACCGGATTTAGACACCAAATTTGGGTAGAGTAACTTTACTCTATGATTATACCTATATAAACCCCTCTCAATAACTCCCTTTGCACTCCACCACCATTGATTTTCTCATTCTTCATTCTTAATAACCCCATCTTTTTGAAAACAAGATAAGATTATGATAACATCATCAACCATGGCCAAAATATTACACTACCACCAAACCTCCAAGACAAGATTCACAGAGATGCTGATGCCATCAAAGCAGCTTCCACCGATTACGGCCATATCGTCACCCAAAACCCTGCTGTGGTACTCTTTCCTCCTCCGTGGAAGACATAAAAACCCTAATAGGGTTTTCATTCAACTCCTTGTTACCTACACCGTTGCGGCCAAAGGCCATGGTCACTCCGTCCACGGACAGGCCATGGTCACGAACGGGGTGGTGGTGGAAATGACGTCGCTGAGCAAAAACAGAAGCAACAGGATCGTGATCAGTGGGGACAAGGCTTCTAGTTTCTACACGGACGTCGGCGGAGAGCAGCTGTGGATTGATGTGTTGAATGCGACGCAGCAGAAGGGACTTACACCGGTTTCATGGACTGATTATTTGTATCTGACGGTGAGTGGGACGCTGTGGAATGCGGGAATAAGTGGCCAAACACACCTCAGAGGTCCTCAGATAAATAACGTTTATGAATTGGACGTTGTCACTGGTACGGATTTCTACTCTTGTTTTCTTCGAATAAGTTCAATGCAAAGTATATATATTTATATTTATATGTCTACATATTATCAATTTTAACGTATCTTTGGTTTTGATAAGAATCTGGTTTTTTATTTTTATTTATAATAAATTATGATAATTTTGAAAAGACATTCAAGCATCACAAATCATGACGACAAACTCACACATAAATTAAGAGGTTGTGGTTCGAGTCATGTCCCTCTATCCCAAACCCAGAATTATTGTATTATTTTTTTCCTCATTAAGATGCTTATTTTGTGTGTCTTTAGAGCCGTAATGTATGGTTTAATCACTGAGTTTAGACTAATGTCTTGCCATTTAGAGTAGCGCATTGCATTATTCAAAATTTATGACATGCTCTTGACATGATGGTGGATAGGATGCTTAGTTGGACTACCATGATTAATAGTGGAGACTACTCTTGTGAGTTCACTAAGACAAAAAGCGTACATAAATATCATTATAGAGGTTTGTTTGTTTCTACTCTTAAACACTTATTAGGTTCTTAGTGTTAGAATTGATCTCAATAGGTTATGCATCGGATATTAAAGAACATACATCATAAAAGATATCACATGTGGACTTTGCTCTTGATTTGGTTGAACCATTAGACTTGATATAGGCAGTGTGTGCTTTAACTCACTTAAAAGGCCATAAATATTTCCTACCTTGTGTGTGTGCTCCATAGCCAATTTTGAAGCCAAACACTGTAAGCCTTTTTCTTTCATCACCCACATTAATTTAACCCCAATAAGCCATGATTTACCCATACCTTATAGCTTGGGATCATATTGAAATGATGAAGATGATTGAAGAGAGTTCAAAATAGGTGACTCATGAAGTGCATGAACCAAGGAAAAGCAAGAAGATCAAATGCAAAGAAGGTGTTAGAAGAATTATGTAATTGATGTACAAATTCCCATGTCAATCAAAACAAAATTGAAAAAAAAAAAAAAAAAAGACAAATGAATGAGATGATGAATCAAATGAAAGTGAAAAGGAATAGAGCTTTACAATGAAGTGATGAGAATTCAAAGTCAACTCAAGAAATATGAGGAGCAAAAATTGTTCAAGAAGCCTAGATACACATGGAATGAAGAATTCGAAGAAATTCGGCCAAGTATAAAGATTGCCAAAGAATTTCTCAATATGATCCTAGGTTTGTTTGCTTTCCGTTTTCTCGTTTTTTCTTAAGCCTTCACTTAGTGGCCCCGTTACAACCAAAGAAAAGACCTAATTGATCTTTTGAGAATGCTAGCTCGAGAGTAAAGGTAAACATGTGCTCTATCTTGTTCTTAATGTCTGATTCTGTTCATGAGATCCTTTACATAAAATCAAGTGTTTTTCTAATTAAATGATTCATATACGATTATAACTTGAAATTTCTTGTGCATGAACTTCATTCGCATATGTTTGATGAGTGTATTTGCCTAGGTTCGGTGTGAAAATATGAGCGACATCTTGTGAGAATTATAGTCGAGGCAAATTATATCTATGACGTTTGACGAATGTGTTTTTGAAGCTAAAGCATTTTGAGTGTGGGCTTTTCATTAAAACTAATCATTTCATTCAAATTAGTGGCATAATTTTTGTCTTTTTTCAGTGGATTTAGCATGCATTGGCTTTGAATGGTACAATTGAGTTGTATCTTGATTATTTGGTTTTTCGCAGAAATATGTTTGTAGATAGCATAGTTGTAAATCCTCAGAGAACAAAACTCCTCCTGCTAGAGACACCTAGAGGTTTAAAGGCTTGTAGCGTACACTCAATGTTATCGTGTTCCCTACGAAAGTGGCTTAGTTTATTTATTTATTTTTTAAAAAAAATTTTGTTTTTAGGTTTTTTTTTTTTTTTTTTTTTTTTTTTTTTTTTTTTTTTTTTTTTGCCTTTATTATAGTTTTGCTCAAGGATTAGCAAAAAATAGGTTTTGAGGTATTTGATCGGTCTATTTCTATACAAGTTTTAGGTCCCTATTTCCTATTATTTGTGCTTTGTTCTCGAGTGAAATTAGGTATTTTATGTGTTTGTTGATCATGTGTAGGTCACATTCATACTAGTGATGCTCTTGTTTTGATTTAATTCTATATTTATTCATCAATACAATTTAGATTTGTTCAATTCATTCTATGTCTTTATTCTTGACTTGTGTTACTCTATGGAAATTAATTGATGCTTGTCTAGGGTTTTGATAATTTATAAATTGAGATTGCGTTATGAGACTATAGGTGATCTTAATTTAATTTCTTTTCAATTGAATGAATAAAATCTACTTTCGACATAGGAATATGTGAGAGGGTTATGGTTCTCAAATTCGTGCACGTAATGGGTTTTTAGTTATTGCTCACACATTGGAAAATGGTGAGTAATGACTGAGAACACGTGGTAAAATTCGGGCAGGAATAACGGTAATACCATAATTAAGATGAGAAGGAACCTTAAATTTGGATTGAATCTTGTTAATGGAATTAATTGATGAACATTGACTATTACATATGGGGAGCATCGGTCACCTGGTCTTTCATCTCTTGATCACAAACCAACATTCTTTTGTTAATTGCTTTCTTAGTATAATTAGTAGTTTAATTTCAATCTTTCAAATGATCTCTTGGTTACTTTAAATTCAGCTTTAATTAGAACTAATATAATCCATAGCTTTCTTTTCCTTATGGGAACGATCTCTACTTACCGATGTACTTATTTTCAAGATTCGTGCACTTGCGAGTTTAGTGATAAAACAGAATTTTCACATCAGTTATGCATAAGAAGCTTCAATTTTACATCACTGAAATGTAAAAGCTAAAAGACTACTTATCAATGAGCATGATTCAATAGTGTTCTAATAAGGAAAATGTATTTTTAACCATCTGATTGGTCTTTGGGTTTCTGAAATATATATACAGTCCAACCTCTCTAAATTAATACCCCAATAATTAATAACCTCTGACATTTAATAAAATTTCATGAAACCAACCGTGTTCTATAGGCATAATTTAATATTTCTGCTATATAATAATTAATACAAAATATCAATAAATAAAAAAATTAATTAACAGAATCACGTTTCTTAGAGAACCATCTATATAGAGTAGCATGTTTCTTCCCGGCAGGGTACTTAATATCGATAGATATACCGAAATATCCATCAATATATCCGTATTTTGGAGGGACCGATATTGAAACAGGTAAATATCCAATATCCTGCAGAATATCCGGCCAATTTTGAAATATCCGTAAAAATCCACCGATATTCCCGAAATATCCCGAAATTCCCAAAATTTCATGAATTTCACCCTGAAAGTCCATGGATATTTTGCATATTATTAAAATAATTTTTTTAATCCTAAACAATTAAATTATTGTTAAAATAATTTAGCTTGAAAATTATTTTAGAAGAAGCATTAACAAATTTATAAAAATTTCCAACATAATTGTAAATAGTAAAATTATTGAATACTTGAAGTAAAATTGGATAAAAAACCAAAGAGTAAACGTGTAAAATATATAAAATTTTGAAAAAGCAATATGAAAAAAAAAATTGTTTGTGACTCAAATGTGTAAAACTAATTCCAAATAGTATTAAATATGTACCAATCAATTTATAAATATGTAGAATTGATTTTTTTGTAACTTTGTGCCGACATTCCAAATAAAAGAATCTTAAAATATATGAGCCACTGTACCAAGTTCTGAGATTGGTTGATGCAGAAGTTGTACCTACTATGCCTATCGTGTATAAGTTAATGTGTGTGATGAAAGATACAGTAAAACAACAGAGAGGGAGTAAATGGGTTCTAAACATTATACAAGACCGATGTGATAAAATGCTCAATCACCCACTATATGCTGTAGGTAAATTTTATTTTGGATTGTTTGTCATTCATAATTAAAATTTAGTATAGTATTTATACTAAAATTATTCTTTTTTTTATTCTAACTTACTATTTGAACCCAAAGTACCAATATAGAGACAATATTGGGGATAATTCTGATCTTCTGAAAGCCGTGCATAATGTCTATGTGCAATTAGACACTGAAGTTGGAGGAATTGCTAATTTTGGAAATGAGGTAAAAATTTACAATTTACAACCAGTTTTATAATTCCAATATTATAAATTCTTTGCATGTGAGTATTGTGTCATATTAATATATATTATATACATATTGATCTCATGAATGTAGCACACATACTTTAAGGATGGAAAGAAAAGTTTTGGTGAACGAGCAGTCATTGCAACTATAAGCAAAATGCAACCAGGTATATAACTTTTATTACAAAAATTTACATATTAATAATAAATAATAATATCATTGAAATAATATTCATACTTGTAATACTTATTAATAATTTTTATTACAGTTGATTGGTGGGTAATGTATGGAAATTGTGCTCCATCATTGAGTGCAATAGCAATTCGCATACTATCACAAACATCATCATCTTCTGCATGTGAAATAAATTGGTCCACATTTGCTTTAATCCACACAAATCAAAGGAACCATCTTGCCTATTTTAAGCTTGAACAACTTGTTTATTGTTATTATAATATGAAGTTGAAACTTAGGGATATGGCAACTGAAAAAGATAAAGTAAATGAAACTGATTTTATAGATCTACTTCAAGTAGCTGCTGAAGCAGGAGACGATATTGAGAATCCTATTTTTAACTGGGTTAGACTTGCCTCCTTGGATGATGACGAAGGAAATCCTGATTCACATATTGCTTCTCATGCTCAAGACATGGGAATAAATGTTGAACAAGTGATTAGAGAAGAAGTTAGTGTAGATCTTGGAGTTATTGTTACTAGCTCTTCCGATGTTCAACATAACTCTGATGTAAATAGTGGAGGAAAATATGATGGAGATGATGGAGATGATGGGGATGAGGCAAAAGGTTGGGATTCTGGTGCAGGAGGTTTGAATGCTGGTGCAACAAGTTGGGATGTTCATGCTGGAGGTTGGGATGCTGGTGCAACGAGTTGAAATGTTAGTGTGGCGGGTTAGGATGCTCATGCAGATAATTTTGATCAAAATCTTGGTAGACAACATGGAGGAACAAGTCAAAATGTTGAAGATTCTTTGAAATTGACTCTCTCCTCAATGAGTATAGATACAGAAAACAGTTCTTTGGGTGATTCGTAGACAATGCCAGGTTCTCATGTACCAAATTATGGTAGTTATGGTGGCTGCAATATATTTGATTATCCTTCTCCATAAATGTCATATGCAATACCTATGCATGCAGATCAAAAATATCCATAAAGTTAGGTAAATCCAAACTACACAATTCATGGATCAGTTGGAAAAGATCAAGCAACATACGTGTGGCATATTAATAACTACATTGAAAACTATGCAAGCACATTTTATTGGGAAAATTATTGTGCGAATCAAGATAGAAATGTATCTTATGTATTTGAACCAGCAAGGAATTCATTTTGGTTTTAAATTTCAGATTATTATGTATGAATTATGATTTATGATAGAATCTTAGAAGTGTGGAACTATTACTATATATATTTTAATGATAATTTTGTTTATTAAATATTTAATCTCTTTATATTGTATATAATATTGTAAAAGTAAAACAAAATATTATTCTATTAAATACTCAATTTTAAAAATTATATACAGACTCTATCTATGTTATAATTTATAATAAACTCATAACTATGATAATTTATCATTGAAATATGATTCATTTGATGTATAATTACTTGTTTAAGCTTGTCCTAAAATTTCACAAAAAAAAAATCTAACTTTAGATATAAATATCCATCATTTTTTTAATTTTTGACGGAATATCCACCGATATCAATAATATCCCCGATATATGCGTAAATTTAGAAGCCCGATATTGATACCGATACCAATATTACGTTCCTTGCTTCCCGGTTGTCCTTATCTCGAACTGTATACCTCGGAGTACCTTATGAGCTAAACTCCCAGCAGAAGGAAAGGGGGAAAGAAAGGCATGTCTACCAAAAGCCACACAATGCAGACGAGATATTCGAAGATCAATTCAGGAGGGTCTGATGCGGCTGGGGTTGATGACAGTAGGGGAAACAGGTCTTGGAGCTTGGAAGTCGAATTAGCAAAAGTAATAGAGAAAGGGGTGGAGCTAGGAGTTAATTTCAATAAATCCAATCTAGAGGGGATTAGGTCAGCCGATGGTCAGCTTTGGAATCTAGATGGGGAAGTTGCCAAAATAATAGAAACGGGGTATGCTCTGGGCTTTAATTTCAATGGCAAGGAATCAGAGAAGTCAAAGATTTTAACTTCAAAGGAACGAGAGGAGGTGGATAAGCTCAGGGCTAAAAAAAAAAAGTAAGTTCTGGTTTGCTTTGTGTTGGGTGGGGTCTCTGAAGCTTAATGTTAGCTCTCTCCTGGAATATTAGAGGGTTGGGTAAGGATAATAATAGGAAGGTAGTGAGAAGGCTGGTTTCTTTGCACAAACCGATGGTGTGTTTTATCCAAGAATCGAAACTTAATTGTTTTGATAGCAAGGTTATCAACTCTTTAGGTGGTCTTTGGCTTAATAGAGGTATGGGTGTGGAGTCTATTGGGTTAGCTGGTGGTCTGATTTCCTTATGGAATGAAGACCTCTTTTCTGTAAAAGCGTGCATCGAAAATAATAACTGCATTATTTTAGCTAGGGAACTGGTGAAGCTTGGGAAAGAAATTGCTTTTTGCAACATTTATGCCCCAAATGTTGAATCTAACAGAGAGGAGTTCATTCTTAATGCCCAAAATTCTTTTCCTTTCCCTTGGTGCATTGGAGGCGATTTCAACACAGTTCTTCGAGCTGATGAAAGAATAGGGGGTGGGGTTAATTTTGCTTGCATGAGGGCGTTTAACTCCTTTATGTTGCGTGCTAAAGTTGTTGATATTCCGCTGGAAGGGATCCCTTACACATGGTCTAATAATAGGGAACAAGCTTCTTGGGCTCGCTTGGATAGGTTCTTGATTTCTCCATGGATTCTTTCTTGGTTTCCTAAACTTTCTCAAAGAGGGCTATCGAGAAACGTATCGGATCACAGTGCTATTCTACTGGGGGAACCAAAGCTGGATTGGGGGCCATGTCCTTTTTCGGTTCTATAATGCTTGGTTGGAGGATGAAGAGTTGATGAATCAAGCTAAGGTTGGGTGGATCAGTTGCAAGTCTGTGGGGTCGGTTGGGTTTAGGTTGGCTGCCAGAGCAAAATCAACAAAAAAATCACCTTAAGAAATTTCTGAGCATGAAGAAGGACTCGTTTTCTTTGCAAAAGTGTGAGTTTAGTCTGGATTCAGTGGAGAAAAGGGCAGTGTCGGAGGGTTGGATGGCGACTCTGAGGGATGAGAGAATGAGTAGTCTTACGGAATTATGGAAAGGAATACGCAAAGAGGAGCAAGTTTGGTGCCAAAAATCCAAGGTCAAGTGGTTGAAGGAAGGGGACAAGAATTCCAGTTTCTTTCACTATATGGCAAATAGCAGAAGAAGAAATAATTCATCTTTGAGATTCTCATTAGAGGTTCTAGAATTTCAGACCCCCCCCCCCCCCCCCCCCCCCCCCCCCATCTGAAAGAAGGGATCCATGTTTACTTCAAGAATCGTTTCAGAGATGTTCCCTGGCAACGTCCCACGATTGATGGTCTGAATCTTAAATAGATTTTTGATGAAGATAGGGTGGTTCTTGAGAAGGATTTTTCAGAGGAAGAGGTTTGGGAGGCAGTTAGTGGTTGTGATGGCAACAAGGCACCAGGGCCAGACGGATTGAACCTGAATTTCGTAAAAGCCAACTGGGAATCAATAAAGGGTGATTTCATAAGCTTCATTAAAGGTTTCCATGAAGATGGATCAATTGTCAAAGACCTCAATAAATATTTTATTGCTCTCATTCCCAAAAATGGAAAACCAGAGTCTTTAGGGGATTATAGGCCTATTAGCTTGGTAAGCTCTATGTATAAGATTTTGGCGAAGGTTCTTTCTAATAGATTGAAGAAGGTGATGGGGTGTATTATTAGTGAGTCTCAATCGGCGTTTGTCAAGAATAGACAAATATTGGATAGCTTTATGGTGGCGGTGGAAGTAATCCAATCCTGGAAAAGGGATAGGGAAAGGGGTTTGCTTATCAAACTAGATTTTGAGAAAGCTTACGACAATATGAACCACAATTTCTTGGATTCTATGTTGAAAGGGATGGGTTTTGGGGAGAAATGGAGGTACTGGATGAAGTGTTGTGTCTCTACTCCACAGATTTCGGTTCTGGTAAATGGCTGTCCTACTTCTCAATTTGGTGTAAAGAAAGGTCTCCGACAAGGTGATCCCCTCTCTCCGTTTCTCTTTAACATAGTTACGGAAGGTCTTAATTGTCTTGTTAGTAAGGCTGTCGGGTTGGGCATGCTCAGGGGTGCAATGTTTGGGGAGGAGGCAGTCCACATAACGCATCTTCAATTTACCGATGACACAATTCTCTTCTTAAAGCCAGAGATTGAGTACCTTCAGAATGTTCGGAGACTCCTCATTTGCTTTGAATTAGTTACAGGGCTGAGAATTAATTATCACAAATCATGTCTTGTCAGAATAAGGAAAGGGGGTTCGGATAATGTGGAGTGGGCTGACATTTTTCACTGCAGAAAAGCAGAGCTCCCCATCACCTATCTTGGCTTGCCGCTTGGGGCGAGATTGTCTTCGAAAATGTTCTGGGAACCGGTGTTGAAACAAATTGAGAAAAAAATGGCTCCATGGAAAAGGAAGTTTTTGAGCAAAGGAGGTCGTTTGGTTCTTATTAAAGCAGTTTTGTCAAGCATCCCTACTTATTATTTGTCAATCTTCAAAATGCCAAAGGGAGTAGCTCTTGCCATTGAAAAACTTCAACGTAGTTTTTTTTGGGGTGATGGTGTTGAAAAGAGGAAAATGCATGCTGTTAATTGGGATATAATATGTAAAAGCAAGTGTTTATGTGGCCTTGGAATAGGTAGAATGAGTGATAAGAACTGCATTTTTTTAGCGAAATGGGTTTGGAGATTCGGTTTGGAGGAGAAGGCCTTGTGGAGACGTGTCATTTGTGCGAAGTATGGGGTCCCTATCTTGGCTCTGAAATGGGATTGGAAGGGCTCTTGCCACCCCTCTCCTTTCGTGAAAGCAGTGAAGAGTCTGTTTGATGATGACTCAAACTCCAGCAAGATTCTTAAGTCTGGTTTGTAGATTATTATAGGCAATGGCAACAGATGTGAATTTTGGGATCTTGATATTGGTAACAATACCCAGCTGAGGAGTGCATGTCCTAGAATTTTTGCCCTGTCTTCTAGGAAACAATGTGTGGTTAGTGACTTTGGGAAGTGGCAGAATTCGCAATGGCAATGGGACATACCTTTACGAAGGTGTTTGTTCGATTGGGAGAAGGAACAGTGGAGAATTTTCATGGGTCTGCTGAACTGCATTACCATTCGTATCTTGATTCAGGATTCGCTTGCTTGGCATCATAGACCGGATGGCAATTTTATAGTAAGTTCTTTCCGGAAATGCTTGGAGGACACATCTCTATCTTCCTCTACTGATCACAAATAGGTTTGGCAAGGGGTTAGTCCTCCAAAAATAGAAATCTTTGTTTGGCAACTCCTAATAGGCAGGGTTATGGTGATAAAAGTTATGAATTGTTTTGGTTTTGATCCTACGGCCTCCATGATCTGTGTGCTGTGCAGTAAAGAGGAAGAGACAATAGATCATTTATTCCTTCATTGCTCTTGGTCTTGGAACCTCTGGACTACCTGTATGAACTGGTGGGATGTTTTGTGCTGTGCTAACAATTCTGTGGTGGATTGGTTCCACAACTGGTCGGGTATGTGCCCAAAGACCAAGTATGGGCGTGCTTGGAATTCTCTTTTTTTTTTGCAGTGACTTGGACTATTTAGGAGGCTTGGAATCAGTAGATTTTTAAAGATACGCTGATTCCCACGTCTCAAACCTCAGACACCGTCAAGTTTCGGGTAGCTTGGTGGTTTAAACACCATGGGAAGGGCTCCAAGACTCCTTTATCTACTATGCTTCTGAATTTGAAGGAGAGTTATGTGGAGAGCAAGTCTTCAAAAAAGTGGAAGCTGACGAGTTGGACCCCCCCCCCCCAATCAGGTAATGCTCTGAAATTTAATGTAGATGGCTCTGCAAGGGGCAATCCTAGAAATGCTGGTATTGGGGGGTGTTGAGGAACAATTTGGGGTAGATTTTGGGCTTGTTTTCTTTCTTTGTCGGGGCTGGTAACTCTTGTTATGCTGAGTTGTTAGCCATTCACAGAGCAGCCTCTCTTTGTGCAAATTATGCGTCTCTCCTTGGTGTGGAAATTGACATTGTTAGTGATTCTCATAAGGTGGTGTCTTGGGTGAACTCTGAAGGAATTGGAAATGTGCAGAATAGTGACACTATTTTAGAGATAAGGGATTGCCTGTCGTTACTGGGAAATACGAGGGTCTCCTATAGCCCTAGATCTAGTAACACTTTTACGGATTGTCTTGCTAGGAATGGTTCAGCCTTGATGGGTGATGTTGTTATCTGGGAGGTGCACTGAGTGTTGTCATTCTATGAGGTGCTCTGCCTTGCTTTTTGTTGCTGGTTGTGCTTTTTGTTTAGCTTTGCTCTATTTTTTCTCTTTTTATGTTGTTTGGGCCTGCCGCCTGTGGCTCCCCTACTTGTTGCTATGCTTTTTGGCCCCTTGCCCTCTATGGGCCTTTGAATAGATTTTTGCTGTTCAAAAAAAAAAAAAAAAAAAAACATGGGTGAGATTTGAAAGGTCAAGAAGAAAAATACATGAGTGAAAGGTGCCTAATTTATTTTTGTTAGACAAAAGGGGGTCATCATCCCTATCTTTTTCGACTTCCTCTTCATGATGGTCTTGTGATGATGCAATTGCTATGAGATCTTTGTCCGGTATTTCCTCATGGGCAATTTAACTTATTCTTGATGTTGGTCTTATCATATTCCTTTCATTTAATTTTTAATTGGAGATATGTATCATCTTGTATTTAATTTTTTATTGGAGATAGTATACCAAGCTCATTGGTAACTTACAAACAATAAATATATAAGACTAAATTAGTGAAGACTTT
The DNA here is from genome assembly GCA_030490815.1 of Acer saccharum. Lineage (NCBI taxonomy): Eukaryota > Viridiplantae > Streptophyta > Magnoliopsida > Sapindales > Sapindaceae > Acer > Acer saccharum. The sequence goes on from CM059871.1 coordinate 36,121,197, forward strand.
CTAACTACCTAGAAGTAGTGGCATTAGCAAATATACATGAAATAATTTTTTTTAAGTAGATGTTCTACAAATTAATAACCCCCGCTAATTAATAAATTACTGTGCATGCAACAGATTGTATTAATTTAGAGAGGTCAGACTATATATATATATATATATATATATATATATATGAAGTTAAATGAAAAGCAAGAAATCCGCAAATTGTATTTACTCTCATGCAAGCAAGATATTAAAATAGTTTTCTCCAACTGAGATATAATAAATCAAAAATTGTTAAAGAGAAATTGTACTGAATTTTATCCTTCTATAGCCAAAAGGTTTCAAGAGAATTTTTAGGTATATTTTAAGATCTCTCTTGGCATATACAACCAAAGAATAAGCATCACTATTTATAGAGTATCCTTGCTCTTTAAGTAATCACATGTATAAAAGCAATTGGAAATTTCTTAACAAATATTTTCTAAATAAGGAATCCTGATGAAGAAAAAAAAAAAAACTTACCTTGAGGAAGAAGATCGACTAAATAAGGAATCCCAAAAAAGAACCTTCCCTAAACAAGAAACCGATTTCCACATATTTTCTAAAATAAAATAACACTTTACAAGATAAAACCCTCCAAATTAATAATCTCTCTAAATTAATACTCAAATATGGGTCCCAAAAATATTAATTTAGATGGGTTTACTATATGGTGAAATATTTTTAAAGTTTATAGAGGATAATTGAGACAATTTATCTCTTGTAAAAGATCAAGAGGAGCTTCTTGCGAGAACCCCAAATTATGTTAGTGATAAGTCCTTGGAGCATCTTTAATGGTATAAGAAAATTTGGATTCTCAAAAGTTGCCACCTCATCATTTGAGGATTGTTTTCAGGGATTGCTAAAATTAATGATTGTGTAGTTCACAATGGTATACTTTATCTAAATCAAAAATCTAATATATTTTTAGTTATATCTCAGTTAATAAATATTTTGTCCTAAAATCAACCATTGACTGTTGTTACAGAATCATAATAAAATTTTCCTTCAATTTATCATTAGCCATTTATATATATATATATATTTGAAACTGCAGACTTTATTAAGAAGGGGAGCTACCCCAAGGGAACAAATAGAAACATGCACAAAAAGGCCCAGAAGAGCAGTGAAGTAGCAAAAATAACCAGAGAAACAAACATAACAAAGGTTGAAGCACACAACACAAACTGAGCAAAAACTCGAAATAAAAACAACAGAGTAGAGCACAACACGAAAACGCTACCACCAAGTCAAGTAATTCCCCATTGAATGACGTCCCCTTCCTTGTTGGAACCCTTCTTTACCAAATTATCTGCATAAGAATTCGAAGCTCTCGAACTAAACCGGACCGACCTACTCTCGTGATTCCTTAAATGATCTCAAATGTCATAAGCCAATTTAACGTGAGCAAAGCTTCCAAAAAGTATCAGAGTTAATCCATGTAACCGCAACCAGAGAATTGCTGACAATTTCAATTTCAAGACCTTGCAACGAAGGATTCAAAACACAAAAAGAGCAGGCTTTGTCAATGGCCATTAATTCTGATGTGATAGAATCCTGAGAGCCAACAAAAAGCGAAAAAAGGCATAGCACCATGCCTCTACTATTTCTCAAAACCCCACTAATACCGGTCAAACCAGGCTGGCCTCTAGCTGAACTGTCGATGTTGAATTTGAGAGCCCCTAATCTTGGCAAAATCCAAGCTTCAAACTCACGCTTCTTAGATTTCATAGGATCCTTGCAAAAATCACTCACACATTAGAGAAGAGATGTAAGGGGATCCGAGGAACCACAACCATGATGCTTGAACCACCAGGAAACACGAAATTGAATCGAATCCATAGCTAAAGACATAATGGCCTCACCATCCTTGAAGACCTTACGGTTCCTAACCTCCCATATTGTCCACACCGTGGCGAAAAACAACATAGTCTAGGCTCTTTTGCTCTCACGCGAAGGGCATAGAAATACCCATCCAACAGCCCAATCATCAATTGACTTAGGTGCACACCCATGAACTCCTCACCAACCCATCCCTATCGCCTATAGATTCCACGCCCATCTACAATGAATAAAAAGGTGATCACCTGATTCTTCCTCATCATTGTACAGTGGGCACAACAAGCTTGCATTAAGGAACATACCAAACCTATTAAGCACCTGTTTAACCATAACTCTTCCTTTTAATAATTGCCAGACAAAAATCTCCACCTTAGAGGGACATATACCTTGCCAACAAAACTTATCAAGCTCAGATTGATCGACCACCCTATCTTCCCAAGATCTATAAAAAGAACTCACTGTAAACAAGCCATTGGTGGAGAGAGTCCATGCTAAGGTATCAGTAATGGTAGGCCAAATTGTGATGCTCTGAATGAACGACAAAAAACAACACCATTGTTCCCGTTCCCGTTCCCATCCCAAAACCTGTCTACGTAAAGGAACGTTCTATTGACGGTGATTTCTCACCGGTCAACTAGTCAACGATTTAGGTCAGTAAAAACCTGCAAATATAACATGCAATTAAGAACATAACGAAAGTCAATAATAATGAGGAAAAGATACGTGGTAAAACTCTGGTGATCGGAAAAAACGTCCATAGGTTGTTGCCTTAGCAACTGAGTCAAATCCATTATTTTGTTAAATAATACACACTTTGGTCTCTCTCTTTCTTGCTAAGATTCTCTCCCCTGGTTATTATGTTTTACAGGTATATTTATACGTGGTGCCACTAGGGTTTTAAACTGCTAGGGTTTTGAGCCGTGGCGTACAAGTAAAGGATTATAGAGTCGATTTTAGGACTCTTTTCCTATTTGATATTATCACATATTTAATGTTATTGATTCCGAATCTACCTTGGACTCTAATTGCCTGTTATTTAGGAGAGAAGATATGTTTGTTTCCTTGTTGGACTCCTGGTGGTCATGCAGTAATTGACCCATAATTGATTGTCATAGCAGTATGACTTGTATATAGTGGAGAGACCCTTAATGTGATCGTTCATGTTTATGTCGAGTAAAGTCGAGCAAACATGGTCTTCTACTCGGCTTACTCGATTTTACTTGGCGTTGCTAGCCTTATCTGTTTCTTCATTAGTGTCGTGCTAGTGACAGATGGCATATTCTCGTGGGATGCTTACATGTCCTTTGACCGATGCTTTGATTCTCTGCTTACGTGGCGATATTGGTCCGCGTTGTTTGGTGACGTGTCTTCTCAGCAAATATTATGTACAACAATACCCCCTTAAATATCTAAGCCGAATGGACTTATCTATTTTCAAATGAGTTGGTTCATCTCTACTCGGTGAAAGGAATTTAAAAAATTCACTCGAGTTTTAACCGACCATGCGACACTCGGTTTGATCCAACCTGGTGCTCAAAGGTAGGCTTCATTTTGAGTTTGTTGTTTTTCTCATAAATGTAGCAATTATGACTCCTTATAAATTCAAAACATTAACGACGTGTCTTAATGGCGTCCGCATACATTCAAAATCTTCTGATGGCGACGTTTGGAGACTTTTCTTTGACGACTTGAAGACCTCTCGCGTTGCACATGTCTCATTGTGGGTTGGTATGTCAAAAGGCATTTATGGGATATGACCTTCGTGCTGTCTCGCATGTCACCAGCGTCCTTTTGTTTCCCACTTTTTTGTGTTGTCCTAGGGTTTTGGTTTTGAAACTGATACCCTCGTGTCTGTTTAAATACCTGCCTATTTAAGCTTATGTTGGGAGCAATTTAAATCACTTTTTCCTAACCTTCAAACTTCGAAACCTTGTCGAACCTTCAAACTCCAAACCCATATTATCTAATCTTCAAACTCCAAACCCAGATTTTCTAATCTTCAAACTCTAAACCCAGATTTTATTCTAGTTTCTTTATCTTCCTTCGTCTGGTTTCTACAACCTCTTTTCCTGTTTTCTGTCTTTCAACGACTCACTGAAACTCATACTTCTTTAACCCAGATTTCCTCACTCGTTAGATTCTTTGGTTCTCATTTTAGGGTTTTCGTCCTACGGTTTATTTGATTTATCTAGCAGTCATCTCTTCAAGGTTAGTTCTCATGGATCCTGTAGCTAGGCATCGTCTTTTTGTTATTGGGATGGCTGCTATAGAGCGCGATGACACTTTTACACTTGAGTGTATTCATAGACTGCAAGAGGATCAATGATCGCGCTCCAAATGTTTACATTTAGCGCTCCCTAACTTAGCTTTTGTAACCGTTTTTTGAGCCTTTTTGGTATTTAATATTGTAAATAAGTGTTTTTCAGGTATTTCAGCTCATTAGGGGTATTTTGGACCAAACTGGAGAAAAGTAGCGAACTCAGGGCAAAAGAGCGCAAATATGTCATTTGGGAGAATCAAGGGTCAAAGTGTAATTCTGGAGGAATTATTGCATATTTGGTGATTAAGGAAGAATTCAGGGGTGCATTGTGTAATTCGCCAGAAATTAAGGCGGGTTCTGAAGGCGGGAATATGCCAGCCTTCCCGAAGGTTTGAAGTCGCCATAAAGCAAGGCAGGTTCGGGCGGCGAGTTCATGCGGCGGGAAAGAAGACTCCGAGGGCAAGGCGGGTTCGCGCAGCGGGTTCGTGCGGCGGGAACAAGCTCGCCTTCTAGAGTTAATAAGCTCGCCGGAATGCCCGGAAGAAATTCAGCTCGTCCACTTGCTTCTCCTATCAACTAAGCTTGTCCAATACACCTTACCACTTAGATATTATTAGATATTTTCCATCTTTTAACTTAATATACAAAATATCTATCATATGTCTTAGTTAATAAGTAATATACACCATATACTACACTACACACTTTATTAGAATAGAATACATTAGTTTTAGTTAGTTTTTAGTGTAGAATTAAGAGAGAGAATAACTCTCTCAACTTTAGTTAGTGTTCTTCATCATTTTCCCATCATTTTCTAGGTAGCCAAACACCAATTTGAGCTACTTAGACTTGATCTTTTCAAGTTGCTCTAGAAGGAAATTGTTCTTGGATTGCAAAGAGGAGTCTTCTTGGCCAAGAAACCAATCCAAATGGGTTTGTTTTACTCTTCTTTTGTCTTCTCTAGTTCATGTACTTCTATGTGTAACTAACTCCTTTTGTTAGGGGATTGATGTAACTCTTGTAATTAAACCAATGATTTAATCAATCCATTTGTTATTCACTCTCTAAGGCTTTGTATGTGTGTATTATGAACTCTAAAGATATGTTGATGATATGTCTTGCATAAACATATATTTGTACACACTTGGTAGTTGATTCCATGCATAAAGTGTCACACTATGTGTATGAAGGTTTCAATATCAATGTCATAGAGATATATCTAAGTAATCCATGTCTTGGGTTAATTAGAGAATCTCTACATCACTATTCCTAAATCCTCTCTTAATCACTTATCTATGATATTAGGTTATGTGTTAGATGATGGATTTTGTGCTTAACATTATTGATAAATGAAATACATGCCTTAGAATGTTGTGAATGTGCTTAATGAATGATTGGTTAATGAATTGGTAGTTACTTGAATGAATCAATCCCCTAACATCTCTTAGTCTAGCTTAATCATCTTTTAATCAAGCTTTAATCTTAGTTAATTGCAATCTTAGTATAATTGATTTAGATAACATTAATTAGTGAACTTGTTAGCAATTAGGAATTCAATAAGTAATGATCACCTAGAACTTACTTGTTAGCTAAATACCTTCCTCGTGGGAACGATCACCCTTACTCGTGTACACTTTACTACTCGTACGACTCGTGCACTTGCGAAGGGTAAATCTACCTCGCGCCCCTTTAATTGCCGTTGTAGTTAAGTAGCTGGAATCCTTGACCTAGGATCCAATTAGTTTTAGTTAGCCTCATTTAGTGTAATTAATTAGAACCATTTGGGCGCGTCAATCAACCCCCAGATCAATCTCATTTTTTGAATGCTGGGGTTTTTCCACAGAGTTCCTTCTAAACCCGATTCTTTTGAGTTTCCTCGATCTAAGGTCCAATCTGACCCTTTTGTTTCTACCTACAACGATATTCGTCCTTAGAAACGAATGGAAAAACAAGACAGCAAGCACTGAATATATAAAGATGCCTATTCCCGCGAGAGTAGGATCGAGAATCAGAGGATAGTCGAGGATGACGTGGTGGAAAAACAGGGGACGACTCGCATCATTTTTCGACCGAGCGGGTGTGTGCTTACAACGTCAAGCCGAATGTGGTCAGCCCTACTGAGATCAATAAGTACAAGTGCGAATTTGATTTGGCTAGTGATCTCATCTCTTTGGAACCTGTCGAAGGAAGGGCCACATGGAATCCCCCATTTGGCATGGTGGCGATTTATGGGACGATATTGAGTTGTGGTGTTACGCTCCCTTTCCAGCCTTTCATTGCCCTATTTTTGGTTGAGGCTCATATCTCTTCGGCCTAGTTAGCACCAAACGTTACCGGATTTTGATGTGCATGTGGCACAGGATGAGGTTGCCTCCACCAACTCCTCATGAGATTAGGCACTTCTATACACTATGGTAGTTGGGCAAGACGATGGCATTCGGATGACGTGCAAGGTTCCTCGATATTTTTCCTCGCCAGAGACTTGGAACCGAACGACCTCTACCTTTACTGATGGTGAGCTAACCAATCTGGCTAAAGCGACTGTGCACTCTTTGGAAAAGAAGGGCAGGCCTTATCTTTTTGATGAGGAGAAGATGATTAAGGCTCACCTCTTCCCTCAAGTTTCATCTGCTCGCCAACGACGTGAGTCTTCTTCTTTATTTAATTTTTTTTTCTGGTCATTGATTTATGAGCTGAGCTAACTGCACTTTTTAATACAATTTTTTACTTACTGTTTAATGTAGATATCATCTGCAACATTCAAGCCCGCCGAATGAAGGCTATTTGGGAGGCGAGTCATAGGGAAGTTACTCGTCAACGGGACACTGGAGTTGCTCCTCCGTAAGGCGAATCAAACTGGAGCACTTCTGAGGAAACTCCTGAGGAGGAAGCTGCAAGGGGTGTGCTTGAATATGTGCCTGAGAAGACTCATGGCCAAAAGAAGGAGTCGAGCATGGCAAGGGAGTTGAATGAGCCGAGTGGCCCTGCTGTAGACGAGGCAATTGTCGGGACAGGCGAGCAGAGGAGTTCTGCTGATGCCAAAGGAAAGCAAAAGGTTGGGAAGCCTTCTTGTCTTGCTATGTCTGCTTCTCCTGAAACCTCCTCGACATTTGGCGTAAATGAGGTTGAGGTTGAGGATCCAACCGCTGATCTTGATACTCGTGAGAGGCATTCTAGGAAGAGGAAAGCTCTTTTTTCGTCTGACCAACCATTTCTAAAAATCTCATGAGTGGTGGAGTACATTGATTCTTCCTCGGACGACTAAGATGTTGGTGTTGAGGTTATGGAGATGGGAGTACATGCTTCTCCAGAAATCCAAATGGAGAGTTTCTTTTGAGAATCTTGCCAGCTCAACCCCCAAGGTGGACCCGACATCTAATTTAAATGTCGCGGATCCACCCCTTATGCTTGACGTAGATGCAAGTGGTTCAGGCCCTTTTAGTCAATCTGGGGAACCCACTCCTCAGGCCATGCTGAGGGTCATGTCCTCGGGTCACGCCTACATTGGTGATGACCACTAGAGCCATTTTAGAACTGGTACTTCGTCGAATAGGCTCCATAACGTTTTTAACAGCGTCTCTTATGTGAGCTCTTTTGACCTCGCTTTTCTTTATTGTTTATGATTTTTCTTTCTTTAGCTTCATTTTGCTGTTTTGTTGCACAAATGGTCGTTGAGATGTCAGAGGCTTAACAGGCGAGTCATACCCAAGCAGATAGGATAAGACGCCTGGAAGCACAGCTGAAGGAAAGTGAAGACCACCGAGCTCAAGTTAAGAGGGCTTGCCAAGAAGAAATCAGATCGCATTAGGAGTTTGTGGACCGGTACCTAGCAAGTCAGATGGAAGCTGAATAAAGGGCTTCCTTCACTGCTGAAGAGGCCAAAATTCTTAGGGATCTGATGTCATCATCTCAGGAATCGATGCTTCATGCCGAGCAAAAAGCGGAGGAGGCTAAGTCGTCCTATGAGCGCATGATTGAAGATTTAGAGTGCCAAGGCCTAACTGTTGAGTCGCTATCAGAAGAGGCTAGGCTGGAACTAGAAATCTAAGGAATCGATCATTTCAAGAGGTTTCCAGCCTATAATGCCTTTCTTCTTAGAGAATTTCAGCTTAGGATGATTTCGGTCGGAGAGTTCTTCAAGGTGAAAAATAGGGTGACTGATTGGGTCAGAACTAACTGGAGTTTATCAATCAAGAAGTATGTGGACAAGTCCTTTGAGGCCCTTCGGATCTAGATAAGGGAGTGGCGAGCTTACTATCGTAGCAAGGGCAAAGTGCCTCACCCTATGCACCTAGAAGTTCCCACTGAAAGCGCTTTCTCCATCTTTCATGCATGCCAGAAAGCTGGGATAAATGGTGAGGAGCCTGACATCAGACCAGTAGCTAAGAAAGATTACAAACCCTGGATGGACGACGAGGTGGACGAAATAATATGGCCCTCTAATGAAAACCTGTTGTGTGAATACGAAATGGTGTCTGATCCAAGTATTGGCGACAGCAGCTCTTAACCCCCAGCGTCGTCTTAGTTCCCTTTCTTGACTACTTTTTGATGTAGCCTGGCTAAGCCTTCTCAAACATATGCACATATACATTGTTTAATATTACAATACTTTTCTCTATGGATGTTTGTTTAATATCACAATACTTTCTCTATGGATGTTTGCGTTGATATTTTCTGAATAACCATCCCGAGCGCTATGCCTACACATTCAAATAGACTAAAATAAAAGCAACATGAATCAGTACCGAACCTTTATTTATTCTAGGCACGTATGATATTTTTTTCATTATATGACATATTTTCTTTCAATCCAAGTGGACTGTGCTGAGTATATTATTCAATTGGCATGGAAGTTTTTGTTTGGACTGAGTGTGACCCAACAAAGCCAGGTATCTTATTAACTGGCGGTTGGGGCTTTTGTTTGAATTCGAGCGCACCATAACTTAAGTCGAGTATCTTATTAACTGGTTGTTTGGTATTTCACACTCTTCTTTCCACCCAGGTGTTACGTTAAGGCTTACCCCGACCATACACTTGGGTCCATGTACAAGTCACCTAGGACGTCTCCAGGTTTTGTATGTTATAGGGGTTTTTTGAATTGTTGGGGTAGTGTATACTGGTCAACACAGCTACGCTTCTCACCAGACTTTTCTAGTGGTGCCCCGAGCACCTTTCCAGGTATTCTAGTGCCTCGGGCATGCCTTCTTGCTGGGTGATGCGTTTGCATTGACCCAACTAGGCGAGCATGCTTTTTTAGCTTCTTCGCCCCTTAGACACTATCCACTCGCTCTTTGCGGTTTCATGACGCCCGAGTTCTTATTCTTATGAGACCTTTCCGGTTCTATCTCTTTAAGACTGTTTTTTTCTTTAAGACATCAGTTGATCTTTCCTGGGGAAGATTTCCATGAGGGATTTTATTGATTCTACACAATTGGACTGAACATGTGAATTTCAATAAATTGCTACATTTATTAAAAGCTAGATATCTAAAAGAGCTAAAAGCTAAAAAAACACTAAAAACATCAAGAAATAAAGGAAGGAACCCCTAAGGGATATAAAGTCTTCAAATACTGCGTATTGCATGGTCGGGGTACTACATCACCTCTTGGTCGGGCAATTATGTAGGCCTCATACCCTGCTATATCGTCTATGATGTACAGTCTTTCTCATTTGTTGACGAAGGACCTTGCTACCTTGTCATTAGTGTTTGGGGATACCCTCATTAGCACCAGATCTCCAAGTTGGAACTTTCGTACACGGACGTGGGAGTTGTAGTACATTGCTGGTACGCCGTGTTTCTTATTTGGGATCTGTCTCTGGCTTCTTCTAGTTCATCCAAATTTTGTAGCAGCATGTTGACATTGTGATCTAGGTCGTATAAGCGTACTCTTAAAAAGGTAAAAGACGTTTTTGCTGGGATGACGGCCTCAGTTCCATATGCCAAGGAAAAAGGCATTTCTCCCATAGAGGTCCTTACAGTTGTTCGGTACGCCCATAGGACTTTGTGGAGCTTGTTTGTCTAGTTTCCTTTCTTTACGTCCAGCTTTGCCTTCAGGGTGTGCTTGATTATTTTGTTACTGCCTCTATCTGACCATTGGTTTGAGGATGAGCGGGCGAGGCATAGTAGTTTGAGATCTTATGCTCTCTACACATCTCCTTAAATTTCTTATTGTTAAATTGGGTGCCATTGTCAGTTATAATGGTACTCGAAATCTCGAACCTGTAGAGTATGTTCTTCTTAACGAAGTTAGTGGTGTTCATCTTAATGATGTGCACGAGCGCTTCCGCTTCTACCCACTTAGTGAAGTAATCCACTGCTACGATAGCATGCTTTGCTCCTCCTTTTACTCATATAGGCATCAGCCATATAAGATCGAGGCCCCACATTGCGAATGGCTAGGGGGATGTGAGGCTTCGGAGCAGCTCTGGTGGTTACCGAATGTCATTGGCTATCTTCTGGAAAGTTTCACAGCTTTCTGCAAATCGTTGAACTTCGGCGAACAGGGTCGGCCAAGAGAACCCTTATCTGAGTATCTTGTGCGCCAAACTCTTACCCCCAGTCTGGTTTCTGTATACGCCGCTATAAACATCTTTTAGGATCTGCTCAGCTTCTTCATCCGCGACATACCTTTGCAATGCTTTTGAAAATCCTTTTCTGTATAGTTCTCCATCGATGATTGTGTATCAGGTTGAAATTCCCTTAAGCAATATAGTGTAAATATACCTAGAGGGGGGGTGAATAGGTATTTACTCAAATTCTTCCAATATTAAAAATGATGCGGAATATAACAAAGAAAATGCACACTTGATTAGATTTAGCAAATGAATTGATTTCACTAATACAAGAGATAATCAATTTACAAGATATGCAATCAATGTAAGATATGGAAGATAAAGATAAGTAAAAACAAAAATGAACACAAGTGTTTTTACGTGGTAAAACCTCAAAGAGGAAACATCCACGGGTTGATACCACAACCACCGGCAAAGCAATCCACTATATGAAAAGGACTTACACACTCAAGCTATTAACACATGATATCCGCTCAAGCTATCAACTCCTAATCTACCCTCGGGCTAGTGAATCACTAAGCCTACTTCCTATCCGAGATGTGTCCTACACCTCTAGAAAGCAACTTCCTATCCAAGACGCTCACGTCTCTAGGAAGATTTCTTGCTTGACTATTCGAGTCCTCCCGACTCTAATCAATACTTCTTGCTTGGCTATCCGGAACACTTTCCTAGCCAAGACTTCCTTGCTCTACACAAAGCTTCACTCACTTTGCAAGAGACTTCAACCTTATGCAAGGCTATGATCTAAAGTGATGCAAATGATGCAAGCACAATCAAATTAAGCTAGATGATCAATCAAGCAAAATGTACATGTTCAATGATAGTCTAGAATATGATTTCAACACACAATCACAAAATTATCTAGAAATCATGACATGCAAATCAATAAGAACAAAGGTATGAATATTCAATTTATCACACTAAAAACCTAGTTCTTAGATCATGAAATAAAACATAGAAAATAACATGAAGCACATCACACATATATTTTCTAGAATCAATTTCATGATAAATCAAGTTTAGCACATATATGTTCAAAACACATCACAAAGCTAAAACTCAATTAACAAATGATCAAACAACCCTAGCAAGTGATCTAACATACTTCTCAACAAATTTCATCAATCAAATAGTAAGAATCAAAAGAAGATCAAAGATGAAATTGAAAAAGAAAAAGTTGTATCACACATACTGACCACGGACTGGAAAACGCTCAACTGAGAACAATGGTGAAGTCAGCTGCCTCTGGAAATGCTTGGGGTTTGTAGCTCTCTTCGAGACCAACAATTTTGGTTTTTGAATCGATTGATTTCGAGTTCGTATGAGAGAGATATGATCAAAACAAGTAAACAAAAATTGTAGAAAACTGATGCGGGAAAATCAAATTTTCTTTAAAAAATTGCACAAGTGTGGAGGGAAGGAGGTTAGCTTAAAAGGAGGGAAAAGGAGAGATTTTTTCCGAGCGAATCACATGCTGCCACATCAGCACCCCGTGGGGGGCGCGTGGGGCCAACGGGAGCAGAGGGCTCCCTTTCCCGTGGGGCCCACGGCCTCCCACACGGGCTGGCCAAGTGGCCACACGTGATTCCCACTTCTCTCGCGCGCTCTCTCGGTTCGTCGGCCTATATCTTGAGCATCCGACCTCCGATTTCGAATCCGTTTTCGGATTACGAACCGTAACTCCCTCACGCACGACTACAACTACTCAACTTTGAAAAATGGTTGAGAAATCATCTCGGAATCCGACGATGAAGTCAACACAACAAATGAGAACGAAAAGTAGCATAGACAACTTGTTTGGACTCGAAACCTTATGAATGAGTAACCGAAATGACCGGAACTCAATAAGGCATTAAATAAGAACATGTTCAAGTCCTAAATACAAATTACGGAAACAAATAAACACATATTCACACGAACATGCCATATCAAAGAGATAGTCACAAAGCATGCAATTTCACAATGTTTGTCAATACAAGACCAATGCATGAGCATGCTATGAAGTGTGTGAATGTGTTATACCAAATGTTTGAACCACAATGCAGGGACACACATGTATGAATTGTGTGTGTGTGCGCTAACGCCTTGCAAGAGGGTGGAAGTCAAGATTTACCTTTGACGATTTTCACCTCTTGAAGACGACTTTTGCACTAGACGTTGCTCTTCACTCTTTAAGCTTCCTTTCTTCAAATAATGTCCTAAGCAACAACTAATACAATCATGGAGTGTTTTGCAATGGAATTAAGCCAATACAAATCATAAACCTTACAATCTCCCCCTTTGGCTATTCCATGGCAAAAGCACTCAACCTCACCATACAATGTTTCACTCAAATAAACTCAAAATGATAGCATACTCTCAATCTCACATTACAAAGAAATTCCTAGACTAAAAAGTCTTCAAGTCTTCAAGAATTCCTCTTTCGGTCTTCAAAGTACCTATGAGAGAAAATAGCAACCAAAAAGAGATCTTCTCTAAAGAAGAATGGTGAGTTATTTAACCAAGCAACAAACATAGAAGACATCCCTTATCTCATACAAAAATGCATTATCTCAAGTGATCAAAATATTTTCATATTAAAGCACTCCCTTAATTTCCTAATTCCCAAGGACCAATCATCCTTAACATTAGCAAGAAAGAATTCTTTCTCCCCCTTAAGACAAGAATTCCCCCTCTTAAGACAAAGTCTCAATTAAGCACAAAGAGGAATATGATCACACAATTGGAACATTTTTCCACATAAAGTGTGAAGTATACAAAATCTCCCCAATATCAAACATGGTGAGGTATACATTTTCTCCCCCTTTTTGTCAAGGAATAGACAAGGGACACGAGATAAAGAACGAGATACAAAGCAAACAAATCGTATAGAGAGCGAAAGTTGAATAAACTAAAGCTCCCCCTTAACATATGCTCCACATATTATCAACAAGTAGATTTGTTCACAAGGGACATCACACAATCACACAATCAAGCAATAAGAGAAAATATTTCATAACTTGTCAAAGTCCAAGAGAGAATCATAGATTTTCATTAATCTCTCAAAAATATTCTCACATTGCTAATGAATCAAGCACATAAGCAAAGTGTGTGTGTGTGAATGCTTCTCAAATATATAGTAAGAGTAATTGTGATATCAACATGCAAACTCTATCCACACCTATCCATCTAAAGCCTTTCCAAAAATAGGTCAAACCGATATTCATCCGGTTTTTGCTTTTAAAATGAATAGATATCAACATATGAGCGTGTGTGTGCATGTGGCTAGTTTTCCCGTTTCTATTTGTCAACCCGAGCTATTTCACAATTCTCAACTATACACCAATAAGCCTTTTATTTTTCATTTCTTTTAGGCTTAGAATCAAAGATTTTTTTTTTTTTTTATGATTCATTTTCAACACTTCTTTGATTTTACTAACAAAAACATATACTCCTCATGGCGGCTTTCACTCATCACAATGGCGTAGCCCTTTCCTACATTGGGTGGCTTCACAACCAAGGTGTGTAGCCCTTTCCATGAGGGTGCTCATTGATTACTATGTAGTGCCGAAGCAAAATGGATACATACCATAGGTCATCTATCATGTACTTAACAATAAACTTCTAGATGCATCCATTATCTACACATATTCAACCACATATACTCAAAACTAAAACATATAAAAGAAGCATTAGTGCACTTTAAAAAAAAATATGATTTTCAAGCTCAAGTGCATGATCTAGAAACAATAAAAGATACTTGTTTAAGATCATTACTTCTCAAGTGATTAGCTCTCAAAGATATTAATATTCAAATAAAGTTTTGCTCATCAAGCCACTCACAATCACACATAGACAATAATCAACACAAAACATATCAATGGATCTTAGAAGAGTTTTAAACCTCTTTTTGTCCAAGGACTTGGTAAACAAATCCGCAAGTTGATTTTTAGTAGACACATGCTTTAGAGAAACAATAGAATGTTCAACATGTTCTCTAATGAAATGATGCCTAATATCTATATGCAATGATATCATGCATATATAGAGTTGAAAAGATGAAATAGAAAGCAAGGTTTTAGAGTAGAGAAATACCTTAGCAAGCATTTTCACCAATGAAAGGTCTCCGCTCTTTTTATGAGTTTTCTTGGCTTGTTTGTCCTCATGACAACAAGTTGTTGGTGTGTCATCCCAAGAAAATAAAGACCAAACACTTTCAACTCAAACAAACACATGCAAATGACTTTCTCTAAAAGTCTTAACAAAAATTTTCACTAAATAGATTTCAAAATTCAACTTCTTTAAAGTTAATCAACAAATTTTGACTATCATAGTGATTATGAGAATATTAAGTTCATGTATTGACTAGAGACACCAAGTTCGAATACTAGACCTAGCACATTAAAAATGGCATAGTCAAGCATCAAACCTAGAACTCTTAACAAACAAGAACAAAAATATTCTCATATGTGCTACTCAATCAAGTATGAGAGCACTCACCTTTGACCATATTAGTCTTAGGTGAACCAACACAAACAACATCATGATCATTATGCATGGCAATATGAAATCTAGAAGATAAATCATCAACTATCTTCTTCATGAAAATATCACTCATATTAAAGTCATCATTTTTGCCACGCACAAATACTTCATCAAGACTCTTAAAATGATCATGATTAACACTCTTCTTAACCAACTTCTTCTCAACATTTTTCTTAACATGATTATCATTAACATGCATGTTATTCTTTTCAATCCAAATTTTCTTGATAGGTTTCTTCACATGAATATGATCAATATGCACATTTCTCAAAGCATCAAAGCTATTGTCATGTTTAGAAACTTTCAAAGAAGATTTATCTATTTCACAAGAATGCACATTATTTTTCTTAACCCAAACTTTCCTTGTTGATTTCTTTTCATTAACATGTTCATGCATAGTCTCTAATGCTCTAACATGTTTAGAAACAACCAAAGGAAGTCTTTTCATCTCACTAGCATGCATCTCATTCCCTAGTTTGCATTGTCTAATATACTCATAGCATTTAGGTTTGATATGTCCAACAACATTGCAAAAATGACAAACCAGGATAAACTTAGAGATGTTACGTCTAGCTCTAGACTTAAACTCATGCTTAGGAGTATGAATAGGTAACTTTTTCACATTTTTATCACATTCCACATTTCCTAGTTTGCATTGCCTAGCATATTCATAACACTTAGGCCTAATGTGACCAACCACATTGCAATAATGACAAACCGGAATGAATTTAGAAAAGTTACCTCTTGGGTGTGCATGCTTTGGTTGAGAAGTCGGTTGAGAAGTTCCATTGCTCTTCTTCCCTTTGTCTTTGATGTTGGAAGGAATAGTACTAGAGTCTTTATTCTTCTTGGACTTTCTTGACTTGTTCTTGGTTGTAGGAGTCTTCTTAACTTCTTCTACATAACCCAAGCCACTTTTATCTCCATGATGCTTTCCAAGTTTTATCACATCATCAAGCTTAATGGCTCCAATTTTCATGCCATTAATAGACTCTTTGAGAGCTTTGACTTCATCTATAAGCTCACACTCTTTTATCTTCATGATAGACAAAGAGTTCTCTTTTTGCTTAATCTCTCCTTCCATGGCAAACAACTTCATAATAAAGTCTTCTTTTAAATTATCTAACTCTTGAGCACTTTCCTCCACCTTAGAGACATTCTTTTCAATGGTCTTTTCATGCTCCTTGATGACTTCACTTTGCTTGCTCATCTTCTCCAAAGACATCTTCTTTTCATTGATAAGAGCTTTAAAAATCACCACTAAATTGGCATTGATCAACTTCAACTTGATGTTCTCTTCATTCTTTTGTTGAAGGATCTTGTCATTGAAGCTTATAAAATCTTGATTTGAGGAGACTTCAAACTCTTCATCATTGGAGGAGATTTCACTATCTTCACTACTTGAAGAGCTTTCACTTTCCTCAATACTTGAGGAGTCTTCACTATTATCCTCAAATCTTCCTTCATATATAGCCACATGAGCAATGTGATTGCAAGTAGATTCTCGATCATCCAAGGACTCCTTTTCCTTTACTACATCACTCACACTCATCCATGCTTTATCATTGGTGGCTCTAATGTAGGCTTTCATTGTATTTCTCCAAAAGGTGTAGTTACCACCATCCAAGAGTGGAGGTCTAGCACTAAAGGCACCTTCCGGCATTGAATCACCCATAGCTACAAAAATGAACAAACACAACAAAACACAACAAAACAAAACACAAACACTATAATATGGATCTATCTAATTACTTCTAGACACCCGCTCTGATACCAATTGAAATTCCCTTGCAATATAGTGTAAATATACCTAGAGGGGGGGTGAATAGGTATTTACTCAAATTCTTCCAATATTAAAAATGATGCGGAATATAACAAAGAAAATGCACACTTGATTAGATTTAGCAAATGAATTGATTTCACTAATACAAGAGATAATCAATTTACAAGATATGCAATCAATGTAAGATATGGAAGATAAAGATAAGTAAAAACAAAAATGAACACAAGTGTTTTTACGTGGTAAAACCTCAAAGAGGAAACATCCACGGGTTGATACCACAACCACCGGCAAAGCAATCCACTATATGAAAAGGACTTACACACTCAAGCTATCAACACATGATATCCGCTCAAGCTATCAACTCCTAATCTACCCTCGGGCTAGTGAATCACTAAGCCTACTTCCTATCCGAGATGTGTCCTACACCTCTAGAAAGCAACTTCCTATCCAAGACGCTCACGTCTCTAGGAAGATTTCTTGCTTGACTATCCGAGTCCTCCCGACTCTAATCAATACTTCTTGCTTGGCTATCCGGAACACTTTCCTAGCCAAGACTTCCTTGCTCTACACAAAGCTTCACTCACTTTGCAAGAGACTTCAACCTTATGCAAGGCTATGATCTAAAGTGATGCAAATGATGCAAGCACAATCAAATTAAGCTAGATGATCAATCAAGCAAAATGTACATGTTCAATGATAGTCTAGAATATGATTTCAACACACAATCACAAAATTATCTAGAAATCATGACATGCAAATCAATAAGAACAAAGGAATGAATATTCAATTTATCACACTAAAAACCTAGTTCTTAGATCATGAAATAAAACATAGAAAATAACATGAAGCACATCACACATATATTTTCTAGAATCAATTTCATGATAAATCAAGTTTAGCACATATATGTTCAAAACACATCACAAAGCTAAAACTCAATTAACAAATGATCAAACAACCCTAGCAAGTGATCTAACATACTTCTCAACAAATTTCATCAATCAAATAGTAAGAATCAAAAGAAGATCAAAGATGAAATTGAAAAAGAAAAAGTTGTATCACACATACTGACCACGGACTGGAAAACGCTCAACTGAGAACAATGGTGAAGTTAGCTGCCTCTGGAAATGCTTGGGGTTTGTAGCTCTCTTCGAGACCAACAATTTTGGTTTTTGAATCGATTGATTTCGAGTTCGTATGAGAGAGATATGATCAAAACAAGTAAACAAAAATTGTAGAAAACTGATGCGGGAAAATCAAATTTTCTTTAAAAAATTGCACAAGTGTGGAGGGAAGGAGGTTAGCTTAAAAGGAGGGAAAAGGAGAGATTTTTTCCGAGCGAATCACGTGCTGCCACATCAGCACCCCGTGGGGGGCACGTGGGGCCCACGGGAGCAGAGGGCTCCCTTTCCCATGGGGCCCACGGCCTCCCACACGGGATGGCCAAGTGGCCACACGTGATTCCCACTTCTCTCGCGCGCTCTCTCGGTTCGTCGGCCTATATCTTGAGCATCCGACCTCCGATTTCGAATCCGTTTTTGGATTACGAACCGTGACTCCCTCACGCATGACTACAACTACTCAACTTTGAAAAATGGTTGAGAAATCATCTCGGAATCTGACGATGAAGTCAACACAACAAATGAGAACGAAAAGTAGCATAGACAACTTGTTTGGACTCGAAACCTTATGAATGAGTAACCGAAACGACCGGAACTCAATAAGGCATTAAATAAGAACATGTTCAAGTCCTAAACACAAAATACAGAAACAAATAAACACATATTCACACGAACATGCCATATCAAAGAGATAGTCAAAAAGCATGCAATTTCACAATGTTTGTCAATACAAGACCAATGCATGAGCATGCTATGAAGTGTGTGAATGTGTTATACCAAATGTTTGAACCACAATGCAAGGACACACATGTATGAATTGTGTGTGTGTGCACTAACGCCTTGCAAGAGGGTGGAAGTCAAGATTTACCTTTGACGATTTTCACCTCTTGAAGACGACTTTTGCACTAGACGTTGCTCTTCACTCTTTAAGCTTCCTTTCTTCAAATAATGTCCTAAGCAACAACTAATACAATCATGGAGTGTTTTGCAATGGAATTAAGCCAATACAAATCATAAACCTTACACAGGTCAATCTATACCTGATGCGTTTTGCTTCCAAAGTGTCTTCTGGCAGAATATCTTCTTCCAAGTATCTCTTGAGTTGAGTGGTCCAGTTGCTTGGTTGCGGTCGGATTTTCGCTATCATGAGTTCTTCTGGTTCTACTGTGCTTGGCCTGGTCAGGTGTGTGACAGGTATTGTTTTAGATCTGATGTAGGTTGTTGCTGATGCTAGTTTGGACAAAGCATCTGCCTTCTCATTTTCTTCTCGCGGGATCTGAGTGATCTTGTATTCTTTGAAATGACTGAGCAACCCCTTTGCTACGTCTAAATAAGCTATCATGCATTCATCTCTCGATTGGTACTCGTCCAAGACCTGATTGACCATAAGTTGTGAGTCACTGAAAATCTCTATCTCGTTTGCTCCCAATGCTATGGACACCCTTAAGCCGACCAACAAAGCTTTATACTCGGCTTGATTGTTGGTTTCTTTGAAGTTGAACCTCATGACACATTCTACAACATCTCCCTCTAGGGTTGATACACTATTCCTGCCCCGTTGCCATGGGTGTTTGATGATCCATCCACATGTAACTTTCATTGGAAGTCATTTTCTTGCGTTTTCCCCATCATTCTTCTTACCTCAATGTCTGGTTCAGTGAATTCAACCACAAAGTCTGTCACTGCCTGTCTCTTGAGCAGTGCTTTTATAGTGTACTTGATATCGAATTCGCTCAGCTCTACAGCCTATTTAGTCAACCGTCCTAATAATTATGGTTTATGTAGGATCTATTTGAGTGGGCAGTCGATGTATACTTCTATTGTGTACACCTGAAAATATGGCATTAGCTTCCTTGCTATTATGACCAATGCGAGGGCCATTTTCTCTGCCGGTGAATATCTTGTTTCGGCTGGTAGCAAAGTTTTGCTTGTATCATACACGGGTTTCTGTACTCTTTCCTCAAGCCAAATCAGCACAAAACTGGTTGCTACTTCCGTGAGAGATAAGTACAGATACAAGGTTTCCCTGACTGTTAGTTTTGTGAGGATTGGTGCTCGTCCTAAGTATTCATTTAGTTTCTAGAAAGCTTCTTCACATTCTTCACTCCACTCAAGCCATTTCCCTTTCTTTATTGCTTTGAAGAACGGAACGCATTTGTCCATTGATTTGGATATGAATCGATTAAGCGAAGCGAGACATCCGGTTAGCCTTTGTACTTCTTTTAATGTCTTTGGCGACACCATGTCCGCGAGAGCCTTGATTTTGTCAAGGTTTACTTCGATCCCTCTTTGGTGAACTTGGAAGCTTAAGAACCTCCTCGATGGTACGCTAAACATGCACTTGTTCGAGTTAAGCTTCATCTTATATTTCTTCAGGACGTTAAAGGTTCTCTCAGGTCCAATGTATGCTTTTCTGCCGTAACATTTTTAGTCAGCATGTCATCCACGTAAACTTCCATATTTCTTCCAATTTACCGAGAAAATATCCTGTTTACTAACCTCTAACATGTCGCTCCAACGTTCTTCAAGCCGAATGGCATTACCAAGTAACAATATAGTCCCTGGTATGTGGTAAATAACGTTATTTCTTCATCTGCTTTATTTATTCGGATTTGATTGTATCCCGAGTAAGCATCCATAAAACTAAGTAGCTCATGGCCCACAGTGGCGTCCATTAATTGGTTTATTCTTGGCAAGGGAAAACTATCATTCGGGCAAGCTTTGTTTAAATCTGTGAAGTCCACGCACATTCTCCACTGATAATTCTTCTTCTTGACTAGTACCACATTGGCTACCCAACAGTGTGTTGTACGGCCAGTTCTTCATGTCCACGACCATGAAGTCGAGCAACACGGTCTTCTGACAGAGGGCCTTTCCGATTTTAACTGGCAGTTTGACTGTGCCTAGCGATCATACCTCTACTCCTCCAAATCCTCGAAGTGGTGTATGAAAAGGTTGCAAGTCTCTCCTATCTAGTCTTAGCTGGTCATATACTTCTGCACTCAAGATGTCCACCGAGCTTCCATTATCGATCAGGATCTAGTAAGCCTCTCTATGACCGATCCGAGTACTTATGATGAAAGTATACAAACGAAGTTAAATTGCTTAAAGCATACCTAGAGGGGGGGTGAATAGGTGTTTACACCTTTTTCAAACCCTTAAACAAACATTCTTTTGTCCCTCAAGGTAGCTTTACACACAACACAATAAGCCAAGGAAGACATACATAGACAATACGATAATACAATCATAAGAGCAAAGTCTAAGTTTATCAACAAGTTATGTGAGGTAAAAGAACAAATAAACACAACAACAAAGTAAGCTTATATTTCAATAAGTGTTCAATGAGTTACAAGAATGATCAAAATGTCACTATACAAAAATTACAATATATAAAAGAATCAAAGAAACAAAATTGATCTATAGAATGAATTCACTAATCACACTATACAAAGTCTTGCTTCACAATACATCACATGTGAATATTATGAATCAAGATAATAAAATATACAATTAAAATATAAGAGAAAGAGATAGGAAGAATTAACACAAGAGATTTTTTAACGTGGTAAAACCTCCAAGGAGGAAACATCCACGGGTTGAACTACAACCATTGGGTACTATATTATTGGAAAGTAAACATAGAACATTCACAAAGTGACCAATCTTTAGCTCACCCAACCTAGTGAAGTCTAAGCCTACCCAACCCTATTGGAAAGTGTAAAATCCCTCAATGATGCGAAACCACCATATATTGGACACCACACACAACCAACATCGATGGTAGATTAGAAATTCCTCAAGAGTGCATACATCTCCCGTGTACCCCGCTCTATCAGAGTCTATGTCTAACCATACGCCTAGGCCTACCAATACAATAGCCAACTCCCTATCCAAGGCACTCTTGCCTTTAGGGAGCCTCCCATGCATGACTATCCGAGTCCTCCCGACTCTAGCCATGACTCCTTGCTTACCCATCCGAGTCATCCCGACTCGAGGCAAGACTTCTTGCTTGGCTATCCGAGTCACCCCGACTCTAACCAAGACTTCATGCCTTTTACAAGGACTTCCTAGTGTGATCATGTGAATGCAAATGATGTAAACAATCAATACAACATAGAACATGTGATCAATACATTATATGGCACAAATAGACCTAAACATATGATTTCACAAGTAATCAAGTCTAGATGCAAAATACACAAATAGAAACCTAAGCATGTGAAACACCTAACACATACACTCAAAGTCTCATTCACACATACAACACCTGAATCACAATATGTTCATGAAGTACAAATTCAAGAGGCTATCAATATACAATTAAATGCTAGATATATGAGATTAAAATCAATCAATATACTAGTAAAAAATATAGAGCAAGGATTTGAGATTTACATCAATCAAAACCTATATTCTCTAAATCACAAATAAATACACAAATCCTAGATTTTATCAATCAAAGGATCAAATCAAATCTCAAGGTCATTTATCATAAAATTAATTCAATTAAGTTCCAAACAATCTAAGATGCCATTCTAATCACAATACAACTCACAAACATATGTAAAACCTAGAATCATAGAATCTAGTCAACATTAGTCCACAAATTGACTTTCAATTAGAATGATAATCAAGCTATCTTTCTCAATAGCTTTTACCAAACATAAACATAGATATAGAAGAAGAAACCCCAAGCAAATGGAAGGTCAGAAAGAAAGAAATCCCAAAGTTGAGTCCATTACCTCGGATTCTGCAGCTGGTTCGGAAATCAGTGATGAACCACCAGAAATCACGATCAAACAGCCACCAAACCACTTGGCGATGATAGAGGACTCAAATACGAACACTCTCCAACTTGAATCACTCAAATCAGACTCCGTATGAGGAAGATATGGTGTTTGGAAGTTGGGAAAAATTGGGAGAGAATTCTGACGGGAAATCTGAAATTTTTCTTCTTAATTTTTCAAATGGAGAGAGAGAGAGGGAAGAAATAGGAGGAGAGAGAAGGGCCAAGGCAACCAATCAAGTGAGGCCACGTCACCCCCTGGCCGTGGGGGGCATGTGGCCCACATGGGAGCAGAGGCTCCTCCAGGCCGTGGGGCCCACGGCCTCACCAACGGCCAGCCCAAGTGGCCTCACGGCCTGGGCTGTCCTCTCGCGCGCTCCCTTAGTTCTTCAGCCCGTATCTTGGGCGTTCGAACTTTGATTTTGAATCCGTTTCTGGATTACAAACCGTGACTCTCTCACGCATGACGAAGACTAAAACTTTGAAAAACGGTTGAGAAATCATCTCGAAAATCATCGATAAAGTCAACTCAACGAATGAGAACGAAAAGTAGCGTAGCTACATCGTTTGGACTCGAAACTACATGAATGAGTAACCGAAATGACCGGAACTCAATAAGGAATCATAATAGAACATATACAAGTCTAAATACAAAAATACGGAAACATACAAACACAAAGACACACACATATGCTAGTTTCCGGACATAGTCCTAGAAAATGCAAAACACAAAGTTTATCAACTTAATATGAATGCATGAGCATATTTTGCCAAGTGTGTGAAAGTGATATATAGATGAAATTAAATCATGAAGGAACACACAAGAATGATATGTGTGAGTGTGTGCCTAGCCTTGTAAGAGATAAGAGGACCTTTAATACCTTTGTCGACCAATAATGCACGAATCTCTTAAAAGCCGGCTTCTTGAATGAATTGTGGTTGAGACGTCCCTCATCTTTAAAATTCTTCAATTACTGTTGACTGTGATTTTTGATGGTCACCAAATCAATGATCTATTTTCGAATTGCTATAGTCTATGAACAAGAACGATTTAAAATTAAGAAGAAATAACAAGCAATTACGTGGTAAAACTCCAATGGTTGGAGAAACATCCACGGATTGTTGCCTTAGCAACGAAGCCAAATTCACTATCAAGAATGGTTACAAGAATATTACACTATAATCTCTCTCTCACTGTTTTTCACGTACCCCCTGTTTGCGTATAGAGGGGGTATTTATATATGTTGTTTTTAGGGTTTTAAGGTGGCCGCTAGGGTTTAGTGTTTGTGGTGCCCAAGTCTCAAGCGGTTTCCTAGTCCTAATTAGGTTATGTTTCCTCTTTTGGCTAAGTCCAATTCTGGACCAGATTCTTTCTCCTTTATTCGCGGGAGAACTGCTTGTTTCCTTGTTGAACTCTAATGGGCCACATCGTTGCTTATCGTGGATGTGCTGGTCGCTGATTATGTTTGGCATATGAATGTTGGTGACTGTCTCATTGATTCCCGAGTATGCCCGAATGTGCCCAAGTGAGATTTACTGCCCGAGCTGATCGTCTTTGTTTGTGGTCGAGCTACTTACTCTTTTCCCGAGTAGGTTATTGTGGGGGGTTTCTGCTCCATAAGTTGACTTATCTTGACTCCTGCTTTTCTGGCCTTTCGTGCTGATGACGTGTCCTTCACCACTAATTTTTACCTATAACAATACCCCCTTAAATATTTGAACCGATCACGCTGAGTCAGGTCTTCTCGGGACGAATATTTAATCTGAACACTTTTCCATAATTAGTTCTTGTTTATCGTTTTCTGTATTAATGTATCCTCGTTTGATTCGAAGCTTTTAATGACGTGTCTTAATTGCAACCACACGCATCTGATTCATCACTCACGTCAGAAATCTCTTGATGGCGACGCTTCTACTCTCTGGTGGCTCAAGATGCTGTCTAATTGCCACTTGTCCTTCTTTGCTTGGCTAGGGTATGATGCATTTATGAGACATGACCTCTCTGTTCGCCTGCGTGTAGCCCACGTCATAGCCCACGCCCCTCTATTTTCCCGCTTTAATGTGCTTCTCCTAGGGTTTCGTTTGTTTTTGAAATGAATATGCCGCCTATATATGTTGGTTACCCACTTCCCCTTCCCTTCTTATTTTTTTTTTCCACCATTTTTGTATTTCTTCGAAAGAGAAGTGTGCCTGTCTCTTGCGTTTCTGGGTATTTTGTTCTCTCCTCCAGCTTGTCTTCTTAATTCTGCTTCGCCGAGATCATCTATTTCGACCCCCAGGCCTTTACTCGAAGGTTCTTCCTCTGTTGTCTGCATTTCCCTAATCAAGGTTAGTTCTCACGGATCCTGAAGCTAGATACTGTCTTTTTACTGTTGGTATGACTGCTATTGAGCGAAATGATGCTCTCACTGCGTCGGTTGTTCATAGGTTATTAGACGAGCCTCTTTTCGATCAGCCGCGTTATATTGACGCCGACGTTTCTGGACTTTTTCCAGAAAGGCCTGCTACTTCTGAGGTTCCTCCTGTTTCAGAGATTCCTTCTGCTTCTTCGAGTTCATCGTCACCTTACTCATATCAGCTTGAAGCTCGGTCAGATTCTTCTCCTTCCACTTGTGCTGATATTCGCCCGAGGAGAAGACCAGGAAAAAGAATGAGTACTCGCAAAGTTTATAAGGACTCCCATTCTTAGGAGAGCCGAGTGGTGACCCAAAGGATTGTTGAGGATGACATTGAAGAAGTGCACAGAATCGCTCGCATTCCCTTCTCTCCCGAGCAAATATGCATTTATGACGTTGAGCCGAACGTGGTCGGCCCTGAAAAGGTGACGAGATATATGCGGCGGTTCGATTTAGACAGCGACGAGATTTCACTGATTCCAGCCGAGGGTCGGGCTGCATGGAACCCCCCACCTGGCCATGTGGCGGTCTATGGTGCGATGCTCACTTGTGGCGTCACTCTTCCTTTCCAGCCCTTCATTAC
This sequence comes from Acer saccharum, assembly GCA_030490815.1. NCBI lineage: Eukaryota > Viridiplantae > Streptophyta > Magnoliopsida > Sapindales > Sapindaceae > Acer > Acer saccharum. The sequence continues at coordinate 36,147,089 of CM059871.1, forward strand.
TTGGTTTTTGGCTGAGGCCCGACTCGCTCCAGCGCAGCTAACCCCGAATAGTTACCGCATCTTGATGTGCATGTGGCATAGAATGAAGCGGCCACCTCCCACACCTCGCGAGATCCATCACTTCTATTCGCTGAGGCCGGTGGGGAAGACCGGGATTTATTTCCTTCAGTCGACCCAGCCCGAGTTGTGGATCCCAAAAGATGTTGTGGTCAAGGGCGAGATCGAGCCGACCACGGATGAGAAGATGAAGGGGTTTGTTTGGGGCTTCCCCACCTCAAACAAATTTCGGAAGAACAGTTGGTTTTTTATGGGAAAAAACTGAGGCCAATCAATCAGTTTTAACTTGGACGGCACTCGGATGACTTGCCGGGTTCCTCGATACTTCTGTACGCCTTAGTGGAACCATTTGACTTCAGCCTTTACCGACGAGGAGCTGAAGACTTTGGCTCGGGCGGCAATCCGCCCCTTAGGGAAAAGAGGGAAACCCTATCTCTATAACGAGGGGAAGATGATTAAAGCCCGTCTGTTTACTCAGATTTCTGCGCGCCGCAAACGCCGTAAGTTAATTTTTTTTTTTTTTTTTTTTTTTTTTTTTTTTTTTTTTTTTTTTTTTGCATTCTTGTTCTTAAATTTGTCTACTAACTCGGACTCTTTCTTTTGAAGTGTTTGAGGTAGATGTGGTCTGCGACGCCCTAACCCGCCGAATGAAGGGCATTGTGGAGGCGAGTCGGAAAGCAGCCCTTCGTCAGCGAGACGCCGGGATAGCCCCTCCCGAAGACGAATCCGATGAAAGTGCTCCCGAGAACCCTCCCGAGGGAGATGATGAGGGGGGAGTACCCGATTATGTGCTCGAGGAAACCCACGGTCCAGAGATGGCTGAGTGTTCAACGGGGGCCGTGGGCGATCCAGAGATCTTTGGAGCAAGTAGGGCCGCTGCTGATCAGGACAACCAAGCGGGCCCTACTTCTAAAGGGAAAGAAAAGGTGGGGAACCCTTTTGAGCCCGAGCGGGCAACTTGCCCCAGTGGGTCCAATTCTCCCCGTTTTGCTGCAAACACACCAAATGTTAATTCTCAAGGTTTTGAAGCAGCTGGGGGGCATTCGGGCGTGGTGGCTCCGGAGATTCTGACTTCTACCGAGCCGAATCTTACTGCTCCAGAGATTCTAACTCCCGTTAATCCAACTCCTACCCCCGGAGAGGGCAATGTTGAAGTTGGGCAGCCTGGAAAGAGGAAGGCCTCGTTTTCTTCTGGTCGCCCTTACCCCAAGATCCCCCGAGTAGTTGCATATGTTGATTCGTCTTCGGATGATGAGGGTGAGGGTGAGGGTGAGGGTGAGGGTGGTGTTGGAAGAGATGCGAGTGTGACCCCTCCAGCAGACCAGATCAAAGATAGTGTTGGAGGCTCAACTGACTTTCCTCGGGCGCCCTCGTCTGCCGAGCTCCCTGAAACCAGCGCTGATGGTTTGGGTTCCTCCCCTCGGACTGATGATCCTACCCCCGAGACCATGCTAAGGGCCATGGCTTCAGGCCGGGCTTACATTGGGGAGGATCGTTGGAGTCATTTTAGGACCGGGACCGTATCCGACCGGCTCTGTAATTTTTTTAACAGTGCTTCCTACGTAAGTAGCGCCTTGGTTTATATGCATAATTTCATATTCCTCCTCTTTTTACTCACTTCTATTTGTTGTTGACTTGCTGTAGATGGTGGCCGAGATGTCCGGGGCTTGCTAGGCCGGCGAAGCCCAAGCAAAGAGAATAAGGAGGCTGGAAGCCCAATTGAAGGAGAGTGAAGATCATCGCTCTCGGGCTGAGTTAGCTCGTCAAGAGGAGGCTAGATCGAGTCAAATGCTCCTGAATCAATGCCTAGCACGGCAAATGGAAGCTGAGCAACGAGCATCTTTTGCTGCGGAGGAGGTCGGGACTCTGTAGGATCAGTTGTCATCCACTCGGGAAGCCTTGCTCCGGTCTGAGCAGAACGCTGAAGATGCCAAGTCGTCCTATGAACGTAGAATTGATGACTTGGAGCGTCAGGCCTTGTCAGTCGAGTCCCTATCGAAGGAAGCTAGGCTGGAACTGGAAATATAGAATGTTGACCATTTCAAGAGATCCCCAGCCTATGATGCTTTGCTTCTGCGGGAATTCCAGCGGGGAATGGTCTCGGCTAGGGAATTCTTCAACCAGAAAAATAGGGCAACTGATCGGGCCAAGACCAACTGGAGCCTTTCAATCAAGAAACATGTGGATACATCTCTGGAATCCCTTCAGGTTCAGATGAGAGAGTGGCGAGCATATTGTAGAAGTAAAGGTAAGACGCCACATCCCATGCACCTTGAGGTTCCTAATGCCGAGTCTTTCTCTACTTTTTATGCCTGTAAGAAGGCGGGGATCAACAATGAGAGACCTGACTTGGGGCCCGTTCCCGGGACTGACTATAGCGCCTGGATGGACGACAATGAAGAGGATGTGATCTTGTGGCCTTCGGACGACAGTCTTTTGAGCGAGTATGTGATGGAACCTGATCCGGATGTCGGCGAAAGCAGCTCACAGCCTCCAGCGCCTCCCTCTTGACTTTTATTAAACTTTCTCAAGCCTTTTGTAATTACCTTTGTATTCACTTTTTCCATTTGTACATGAATAAAATTTTATTCTTATATTCTTATATTGCTCTACTTTACCGCATGACAAACGCGTAAGTGGGACGATCTGAATTCGTTTCGCCCGCTTATACTTGGCTATCTTCGAATGCATGGATCCTTCGGTAATCCTTAGCTTTTCTCTGACCGAGTGCCTTATGTAGCTGGTAACTAATTTTAGCTAAGTAGTTTATGTAAATGGCCTTTTAATCAATTGGACCGAGTATCTTATTTAACTGGTAACCAACTTTAGCCGAGTATCTTATTTAACTGGCCTTTTAATCAATTAGACCGAGTATCTTATTTAACTGGTAACTAACTTTAGCCAAGTATCTTATTTAACTGGCATTTTAATCAATTAGACCGAGTATCTTATTTAACTAGTAACTAATTTTAGCCGAGTATCTTATGTAACTGGCTTTTATCCTTCGATTTTTTTGAGGTTGTTTTACCTTAACGTTACGCCGAGGCTCGCCACGACCATACGTTAAGGTCCTTGCACAAGTCACCGAGGACGTCTCCTGGTTTTATCTGTGCAAGGTTTTGTCGAATCGTTAGGGTAATTTGTACCGGCCAACATGGCTGCGCATCTCACTAGTCTTTCTAGCGGCACTCCGAGCAGTTTTCCAGTTATTCTGGTACATCGGTTTTGCCTTTTTGCTAAGGGATGCGTTCGTATCGCCTTAACTAGGCAGGCACGCTACTATAGCTTTTCCGCCCTTTGAGCACCACTCGTCCGCTCTTTCGCGGCCTTATGGCGCCCGACTCTTTTTGGCATTTATTCGGTCGGCTTTTGAGTGGCCGCTATTGAAATGTTGCTCATGGATTTTATTGATTCCGCTACTCCATACTAGCAACTGAACTTTATTAGATGATCAATATGATAATGGAATCAACAAATAAATCTGAAATAATCAAAGCAGAAACTAAAAACCGAGCTAAAGCAGAATAAATTAATCACAGAACCATAATCGGATTCTTTAGGGATAGAAGATCTTTAGATATTGTGCGTTGCATGGTCGGGGTACCAGGCTACCCTCTGGTCGGGCTATCATGTAGGCCCCGTGCCCTACGATTCTCTTGATGATGTATGGCCCTTCCCATTTATCGGCGAGAGATCCCGATGATTTGTCCTTGGTATTTGGGGATACTCTTCTTAACACTAAATCCCCGAGTTGGAATCTCCGCTCCCGAACATGGGAGTTGTAGTACCTAGCAGCCCTTTGCTGGTACGCGGAATTTCTTACTTGTGCTGCATCTCTGATCTCCTCAAACTCGTCTAAGTTCTACTGCAGCATATCTATATTGTGCTCGGGGCTGTATAACTGAACCCTGGGGGATGTAAAAGTTGTTTCTGCTGGGATAACAGCCTCTGTCCCAAACGCCAGCGCGAAAGGAGTTTCCCCCGTGGACGACCTTACAGTTGTTCGGTATGCCCATAGTACTTCGGGCAGTTTGTCCGCCCAGCCACCTTTCTTTGCCTCTAGTTTTGCTTTCAATGTGTGCTTGATCACCTTATTCACGGCCTCGGTCTGGCCATTGGTTTGAGGGTGAGCAGGCGATGCATAGTAGTTTGCGATCTTGAATTCTTCACACATTTCTCTGAACTTCTTATTGTCGAATTGAGTTCCATTGTCAGTTATGATGATACTCGAGATTCCGAACCTATATATTATATTCTTCTTAACAAAGCTGGTGGTGTTTGCCTCAGTAATGTGTACAAGTGCCTCTACCTCTGCCCATTTGGTAAAATAGTCCACTGCCACAATGGCGTACTTTGCTCCTCCCTTTGTTCCTGTGGGCATTGCTCCTATTAGGTCGAGTCCCCACATGGCGAAGGGCCAAGGTGAGGTTAAGCTTCTAAGTAATTCTGGGGGTCGCCGAATGTCGTTCGCTATTCTTTGGCATGTTTCGCAACTCTCAGCGAATCGCTGCGCCTCTGCGAACAGAGTCGGCCAGTAGAATCCTTGCCTGAGTACCTTGTGTGCTAGGCTTTTACCCCCGATGTGGTTCCCACACACTCCACTGTGGAAGCTTTTCAGGATCTCTCCGGTTTTTTCACCAAAAATGCATCTTTGCAGCACTTTTGAGAATTCTCTTCTGTATAATTCTCCCCTCAGAATCGTGTACCGGGTTGACCTGTATCTGATGCGTTTAGCTTCCACAGCATCCTCCGGTAGTATGTTTTCCTCTAAGTACTTTCTGAGTTTGTATGTCCAGTTGCTTGGGCTCGGTCGGATCTCTGCTATTGTGATTTCCTCGGATTCTGCTGTACTTGGTTTAGCCAGATGTGCCACTGGTATTGCTTTGGATCTGATACTTGTGGTGGCTAAAGCTAGTTTGGACAAGGCATCCGCTTTTTCGTTCTCTTCCCGAGGGATCTGAGAGATTTTGTACACTTTGAACTTTCTAAGTAGCCTCTTTGCAATGTCCAAATAAGCTATCATGTGCTCTTCCCTTGCCTGATATTCATCCAGTACCTAATTAACCACAACTTGCGAATCGCTGTAAATTTCCAGCTCGTCTGCCCCTAATGCTATGCAGACCCTTAGGCCGGCCAACAAGGCTTCATACTCTGCTTGATTGTTGGTTGCTTTGAAATCGAACCTCATGGCGCATTCCACAGTATCTCCCTCGGGGTTGTTATGATTATTCCTACCCCGCTGCCATATGTGTTTGATGATCTGTCTACATGCAATTTCCATGGGAATTTAGTAGCCTGTTCATCTTCCATTACCCTTCTTACCTCGGCGTCTGACTCGGTGAATTCCGCTATAAAGTCGGATACCGCCTGCCCTTTGATTACCGCTTTTGGTGTGTATCTGATATCATATTCGCTGAGTTACACTGCCCATTTGGTCAGCCTTCCCGACACCTCTGGCTTTTGAAGAATAAGTTTCAGTGGGCAGTTTGTATACACCTCTATTGTATGCGCTTGGAAATATGGCCTTAATTTCCTGGCCGATGTGATCAGAGCTAGCGCTATTTTTTCTACCGGCAAATACCTGGTTTCTACCGGTAACAATGCCTTGCTTGTGTAGTACACCGGCTTTTGTATTCCTTCCTCTAATCGGATCAATACCGAACTCGTCGCCACTTCTGTGACCGAAAGGTATAAGTACAATGTTTCTCCCACCACCGGTTTTGAAAGGATGGGTGCTCTCCCCAAATATTCTTTCAATTTCTAAAAGGCTTCTTCACATTCTGTACTCCATTCGAGCCCTTTTACCTTTTTTATTGCTTTAAAGAATGGAGCGCATTTGTCTGTTGACTTAGCTATAAACCGGTTGAGTGACGCAAGACATCCCGTTAGCCTTTACACATCTTTCAGTGTCTTTGGTGAAGCCATTCCTTCTAATGCTCTGATCTTCTCGGGATTTACTTCAATTCCCCTTTGGTGTACCTGAAAACCTAGAAACCTTCCCGACGGTACCCCGAACACACATTTGCTTGGGTTGAGCTTCATTTGATACTTCCTTAGGACGTCAAAGGTTTCCTTCAAATCTTCCGTGTGTTTTTCTGCTGTGGTGCTCTTGGTCAACATATCATCTACGTAGACCTCCATGTTTTTCCCAATCTGCCGAGCGAATATCCTGTTCACCAACCTCTGGTATGTTGCCCCGGCGTTTTTCAATCCGAATGGCATCACTTTGTAGCAATACAAGTCCTGGTCCGTGGTGAACGATGTCTTTTCCTCGTCTACTTTGTTCATCCGGATCTGATTGTATCCCGAGTAGGCGTCCATGAAACTCAGCAATTCGTGTCCTGCTGTTGCATCTACCAACTGGTCGATCCTCGGCAGTGGGAAACTATCTTTTGGGCAAGCTTTGTTCAAGTCTGTGAAGTCTACGCACATCCTCCATTGTTTATTCTTTTTCTTGACCAACACTACATTGGCTACCCATTCCGGATACTTGACTTCCCTTATCGACCCCACGGAAAGCAGCTTCTCCACTTCTTTCTTGATTGCGACGCTTCTTTCTAGATTGAACAATCTTCTCTTTTGTACTACTAGTCGGAACTCTGGGTTGATGGAAAGGTGATGTGATATTACCCTCGGGTCTACCCCCAGCATATCTTCGTGACTCTAAGCGAAAACATCCTTATAGTCTCTTAGCAGCGTAACAAGTTGGGTTTTGACATATACACTCAAGCTTGCCCCTACCTTCACTGTCCTACTCGGATCTTCTGGATCTAGCGCCACCTCTTGGGTCGGCTCGTCTTTCCTATCCTTGGGTTCTTCTGTGGGATCCAACTCAAATTCTTTCGGCACTTCTGCCTGCTCTTCAGGTTCTCCCACCTTTTATTGGGCCGTTACTGGGTATACTTGGTGTACTTCCCTATCTTTATACACTGACAAGTTTGCTCTTCGGGCCATCTCTTGTAACCCCTTGACCACTCCTACCCCATATTCGGTCGGGAATTTCATCATGAGGGCATAGGTTGCTGTCACCGCCTTGGCTTTATTCAAAAATGGTCGACCCAATAAGACGTTGTGCGGCCAGTTTTCTGTATCTACCACCATGAAGTCGAGTAGCACTGTTTTTTGGCAATAAGCCTTCCCGATCTTTACGGGTAGCTTTACCGTGCCAAGCGAACTTACTTCGACTCCTCCAAATCCTCTAAGGAGTGTGGGAAACGGCTGTAGGTCTTTCATATCTAGCCTCAGCTGGTCATATACTTCTGCACTAAGAATATCTGCTGAACTCCCATTGTCAATCAAAATTCGATGAACCTCTCTATGACCAATCCGTGCGCTGATCACCAGCGCGTCATTTGGCCTAACATCTACTCCGTGTGAGTCAGCTTCTGTGAATATGATCAGGTCCCAGCCCTCCTTGATTCTCTTCGGGTCGGGTTCAATAGAATTGACGTCCAAGTCTCTCCGTGCCTCCATGGCCTCCCGGATTTCCTGGGTCCTTTCCCTGTTACTCTTGCCAGTCGCTGGTCCTCCAAAAATGGTGTTAATTGCTCCTTCATCCACGGCTTTCTTGGGACTAAGCTTTCTTGCCCGTCCGTCCTGTCGGCTATCCTTCTGTCCATCTGCCCTGTCCACCTTTTTGAAAACAATGTCTTTCAAATGCCCTTCCCTAATGAGGGTTTCGATGTGGTCCCTTAGCTGGAAACACTTGGATGTCTCGTGCCCATTCTCTTTGTGGAAACGGCAATATTTGGTGGTGTCCCTCCGAGCATATGTTGACTGCATAGGCGGCTCTTTAGACATGTTCTTCTCTTCTAGGATTGCCAGGACTTCTTCTTGATCTTTCTTCAATGGGGTATAATTTGTATATCTGCCCTGGAACTTCTACCGCGGTTGATCGGTCTTTGGGTCATATGCTCGTCGTCCATCCCGACCATCCCGCGTTTTATTCTTCTGTTTGTCACCTTTGGTGTCGGGTGCCTTTGTCTGGTCTTTGGTTTTGGATCCCTCCGGGCGACCGCCATGCACGAAGTAACCTCCTGTGGCAATTTCCTCCTCTTCGGCCAGGGCGTAACCCCCTGCCATGTCCATCATATCGGCATAGTTGGTTAGTCGGGCTCTTCTGAGGTCAAAAGACAATTGGCCATTCTGAAGGTTGTTGATGAATGCGGCAATTATTGCTTCGTCATTTGCACTCCCAATTTCGGACACTTCCTGACCGAACCTCCCCAGATATCTCTTCAGCGACTCGTCTTTTCCCTGTTTGAGTTGGGATAAGTGAGCCACTGACTTTTTCCTGTGTACATTCCCGAGGAACTGCCTGGAGAAGGCTTTGCTCAGCTCGCCGAAGCTGCTTATGCTTGCTGCTGGCAATCTACCAAACCATCGGGAGCCTAGATCCCCAAGAGTGTGGGGAAAATTCAAACATAGCAGTGCGTCATTGTGGACATATTGCGCCATAGCGCTCCTGTACCTCCGAACGTGTTCTTTTGGATCGGTATCTTTCTTGAACAGCTCAATGTGGGGCATCCTGAATCTCTCTGGGAAAGGCATCCTCAGAACCCCATTGGTGAAAGGGCTTCCGAATTCATCATCTGACAGCTCGTTACGCCCATATCGTCTGACTAAAGCATCCATTTGTCGACGATTATTCTGAACTTCCCGGGTCAAACTTTGTATGAGTATGTCTCTGTCTCCTTCAGGTTCCCCTATCGCATTGAAGTTTTGACTTATGGTCAATTTTTGGCCCCTTTCTTCCGGATTCAACTCTCTACGATCTCGGTTTAGGCCATGCAGCCAGACTGTGCCCCTTTGGCGCTTGCGATGATGATTCTGCTCACTTTCTTCCGAGGAGGATGACCGGTCTCTCCGGTGACTGTGCCTCCTAGAGTGGTCTCGATCCCCAGCTATCTGATCTTAATCGTACCCTTTGTCAGAATCATTCCCCTCTATATGCTCCCCACTTCTCCTGGCCACTCTTTCAGATAGCATCTCTGGTCTGCCTGTAGGATCTCGTCTTGCCTTTAGGGGTGCATCAGGCGTTGGTATCACCACCGCAGAACGCAATCTTGCTGTCTGCTGGTTAGGGGCGGACAGATTGTGAGGCGACATCAAACCTTCCGTGGCAGAAAGGTCAATTCCTTGCCTTGCTGCGTCTGATATAAGTTGTTGCAGGGAAGCGCGGAGTCGTTGCGTGATTTCTTCACTGGTTGTAGGGAAACGTTGAATACCAGCCACTGCGGCTAACTGGTCTACCGTCGTTAAGGTTGCATCTGCAGTGTTGAGCACGGTGTCATCTTCCAGCTCGTTACTTGGCACGCCTTGACTGTACCTGGAATCGCTACCATCTCCTTCGCCAGCCATTGTTGTCACAAATTTTTGGGTTCCCCTCCTTCTAGCACCAATTGTTGACAGTGATTTTTTGATGGTCACCAAATCAATGATCTATTTTCGAATTGCTATAGTCTATGAACAAGAACGATTTAAAATTAAGAAGAAATAACAAGCAATTACGTGGTAAAACTCCAATGGTTGGAGAAACATCCACGGATTGTTGCCTTAGCAACGAAGCCAAATTCACTATCAAGAATGGTTACAAGAATATTACACTATAATCTCTCTCTCACTGTTTTTCACGTACCCCCTATTTGCGTATAGAGGGGGTATTTATACATGTTATTTTTAGGGTTTTAAGGTGGCCGCTAGGGTTTAGTGTTTGTGGTGCCCAAGTCTCAAGCGGTTTCCTAGTCCTAATTAGGTTATGTTTCCTCTTTTGGCTAAGCCCAATTCTGGACGAGATTCTTTCTCCTTTATTTGCGGGAGAACTGCTTGTTTCCTTGTTGATCTCTAATGGGCCACATCATTGCTTATCGTGGATGTGCTGGTCGCTGATTATGTTTGGCATATGAATGTTGGTGACTGTCTCATTGATTCCCGAGTATGCCCGAATGTGCCCGAATGTGCCCGAGTGAGATTTGCTGCCCGAGCTGATCGTCTTTGTTTGTGGTCGGGCTACTTACTCTTTTCCCGAGTAGGTTATCGTTGGGGGTTTCTGCTCCATAAGTTGACTTATCTTGACTCCTGCTTTTCTGGCCTTTTGTGCTGATGACGTGTCCTTCACCACTAATTTTTACCTATAACAATTACTAACCACTAAACATTACAAGATAAACACGTTTTGATATGGAATTAATGCCAACACTAACTATAAACCTTACATATGACTAGTGCATCGTTTGGCCTAACATCTACACCGTGTGAGTCAGCTTCAGTGAATATTATCGGGTCCCAGCCTTCCTTAATTCTCTTCGGGTCAGGTTCAATAGAATTTACATCGAGGTTCTTTCTAGCTTTCATCACTTCCCGAATTTCCTACATCCTTTCTCTGTTGCTTTTTCCAGTTGCTAGCCCACCGAAGATAGTGTTTATTGCTCCCTCATCTTCAATTTTCTTTGGGCTCAGATTTCTTCCCCGGTTCTCTTGCCGATTATCTCGATTCTCATCCGTTTTCTCGGTCTTCTTTAGGACGATGTCTTTCAAGTGTCCCTCTCGGATGAGGGTCTTAATGTGGTCCTTGAGTTGGAAGCATTTGGAGGTTTCATGCCCATTCTCCTTGTGAAAACGACAATATTTCGTAGTACCCCTCTGAGCGAAATGTGATTGCCTAGGAGATTCCTTTGACATGTTCTTTTCATCTAAGATTGCAAGCACGCCCTTTTGATTTTTCTTCAATAGAGTGTAGTTCGTGAACTTTCCCTTAAACCTCTGATATGCTTGAGCAGTCTTTAGGTCATAAATACGACGACTATCCCGACCATCCCGACCATCCCAACCATCACGAGCTTTGTTCTTCTACTTATCTTTTTTCTGGTTCTGAGCGTTTTGAGTTTTGGACACATTATCCTTGGCTTTGGGCCCCTCCGATCGTCCGCCATGTACAAAGTACCCGCCCATTGCAATTTCTTCTTCCTCGGCCAGCGCGTACCCCCCAGCCATGTCCATCAAATATGCATAACTAGTTAGACGGGCTCTCCTCAGATCGAAACATAACTGGCCATTTTGGAAGTTATTAATGAACGTTGCGACGATGGCTTCGTCATTTGCGCTTCTGATTTCTAACATTTCTTGACCGAATCTTCCCAGGTACTTCTTGAGCAACTTATCTTTTCCTTATTTGAGCTGGGACATGTAAGCCATCGACTTCTTTCTATGTACATTCCCGAGGAATTGTCTTGAGAATGCGTTGCTTAACTCACTAAAGTTACTTCTGCTTGCTACTAGCAGTCTCCCGAACCATCAAGAACCTAAATCCTCGAGTGTATGTGAGAAGTTGAGATATAGCAGGGCATCGTTGTGAATGTACTAGGCCATGGCACTTTTATATCTCCTGACGTGCTCTTTCGGGTCCGTGTCTTTCTTGAACCGCTCCATATAGGGCATTCTAAACCTTTTTAGGAAGGACACCTGGAGGACGACATTGGTAAAAGGGTTGTTTGATTCATCGTCTGACAGCTCATTGCGTTCATAACGCCTAACTAGGGCATCCATCTACAACCGGTTGTTCTCCATTTTTTCGGGTCAAACTTTGTATGAGTATGTCTCTGTCGCCTTCTGGCTCTCCGTTAGGATTGAAGCTTTGATTGATGGTTAATCCCGGTCTTTGTTTCTCGAAATCTAGTTTTCAAGTTTCGTGATCTAGTCCGTGCAACCGGATTGTTCCCCTTTGACATTTGCGGCGATGATACCGATCGCTTTCTTTGGATGACGATGACCGATCTCTTCGATGGGTACATCTGCCGGGTCAATTTTGATCTTGTTCTTCTTGATCGAAATTGTACTCCCTATAAGGGTGCTCGTCCTCCTTGGGTTCTCTGTCGGCCCGGGCTTATCTTTCCGATAAAGTTTTCGACCGGTCTGACAGATTTCAACCCATCTTTAGAGGTGCATCCGGTGTTGGGCCAACTACTACGGAACTCAACCTATCTTGCTATTGGTCCGGTGTAGTTAAGCCTTCCGTGGTGGAGAGGATAACCCCCTGTTTAGCTGCATTGGTCATAAGCTGTTGCAGAGACTCCCGAAATCGTTGGGTGATTTCCTCACTATGGCAGTAGTTGACCTGTAATTGATTGTCACAGCTGTATGACTTGTATGTGGTGGAGAGACCCTTAATGTGATCGTTCATGTTTATGCCGAGTAGAGCCGAGCAAACATGGTCTTCTGCTCGGCTTACTGAATTTTACTCAACGTTGCTAGCCTTGTCTATTTCTTCATTAGTGTTGTGCTGGTGCTAGGGTGGGATGCTTACTTGTCCTTTAACTGATGCTTTGACTCTTTGCTTACGTGGCGAGGTTGGTCCGCATTGTTTGGTGACGTGTCCTCTTAGCGAATATTATGTACAACACGTTCCATACCCACGAAGAACAAACCCAATCACCATAATCACGAATGACACCATCCTTTACCATAGCCAGAGCAAAAATTCTTGGAAACAAATCTCTCAATGTATTCGACTCGTCGTAAATGATGTCCCAAAAATTGACTCTGTTTCCGTTTCCAATTACAACTCTCAAACTTTCCTTAATGATGGTTGTCGATCTAGATCCAGGTTTAAAAACACAAACCACTGCTCTAGCAAAGTGAGAGGCTAACCTAGAATCAGAACCTTTCCAGAAAAGGTTATTGTCATTCAACCCATAATTAGCAATAATAACCTTCCTCCATAACGAGGTGTTCTCGTTGCCAAACCTCCATGCCCACTTAGCCAACAATGTCTTATTTTTAACTGCAACTCTACCAATACCCAAACCACCATTAGCTTTACTTTGGCACACCGTCTCCCAGTTAACTGCATGCACCCTTCTCTTTTCAATTCCATCACCCCGAAGGAAACCTCTTTGAAGTTTCTCGATATTAAGTGTTATACCTACCGGAATTTTGAAAATTGACATGAAATTAGTTGGGATGCTTGACAAGACAACCTTGATAAGGACTACCCTACCATATTTGGACAAGAACTTCCATTTCCAAGGATTCAATATCTCTTAATTCTGTCAAGAATTGGACTCCAAAAAGCTTTAGAATTAGGTCGAGAGCCGAGAGGGATACTCAAGTAATTAATAAGGAACAAAGCAGCCTTGCATTTCAAAGTGGCAGCCCACACTGATTCATGAGCCACCTTCTTACCTACTCTTACACAGCAAGACTTAAAGAAATTTATTTTCAGACCAAAGACTAACTTGAAGCATCTAAGGATCCGTTTAATATTGCGAAGATCATCCAACTTTGACTTGGCAAAGATGATCGTGTCATCTGCAAATTGAAGGTGGGAAACATAGACTTCGCTGCCCCTAAAATCTTCCCCTTGAAACATACCCAAATCAGTTGCCTTAACAAACAAACGACTTAGACCTTTCACAACAATGTTAAACAAAAAAGGGGACAGAGGATCCTCTTGTCTCAGGCCTCTCTTAATGCCGAATTGTGGCATGGGGCTACCATTGATCAAGATTGACATAAGCGGCGAAGACACATACTCTCTGATCCAACCACGCCATTTCTCCCCAAACCCCATACAACCCAAAACATCATCCAAAAAACCATGATCTATGCAATCATAAGCCTTCTTAAAGTCTAACTTGATGACCACACCTCTCTCTTCCTCATGTTTCCACTTGTTAATGATTTCCTCAACGATAACAAAACTATCCGAAATTTGCCTCCCCTCAACAAAAGCCATCTGAAATTCTTCAATGATCGAATTCATCACCCGCTTGATTCTGTTAGCTAAAACCTTAGCCAATATTTTATACATTGACCCCACCAGACTTATAGGTCTATAAACACCCATCTTCGTTGGTCTCTTCACTTTTGGAATAAACGCTATAAAAGTAGAATTCATGTCTTTCATAACGGAACCATCCTTGTGAAATTCTCGGATAAAAGCCATAAAATCCTCCCTAATCCCCTCCCAATTTTTCTTAATAAAATTCAAATTCAAACCGTCAAGGCCCAGTGCTTTGTTACCATCGCATCCACTAACGGCTTCCCAAACTTCATCTAAGGTGAACTCTGCCTCAAACCTCTCTTTTTCGGCAAGAGTCAGTTTGCTAAAATTCAATCCGCGAAGCTTCAATCTTTGCTAATCAACATTCTGGAAATGATCATGAAAGAAATTAAATACTCCTTCCTTGATAAGTTAAGGATTTTGAACAACAACCCCATCAAATGACAGGTCCCCAATGAAGTTTCTTCTCCTTCTACCATCCGCCACCATATGAAAAAATTTGGAATTCCTATTCCCTTCTCTTAGCCATTTTACTCTTGATTTCTGTCTCCAGACTTGCTCCTCCCTTTTAAGACCTTCCCATATTTTCGCTAAAAGGAACAACCTCTCCTTCCGGAGATTTTCATTCCAACCCACCCACATAGCCTCAGTGTCAAGGCAACCCAACCTCGCCTCTGCCTTTACCACTATCGATGTCTTCAACTTATTGTTACCAAGCCAGCTCTTCATTCTCAAGTTCGACCCCCTAATTTTGGCAGCAAGAACGGCACCTTTTAAACCATACATAGATGATTCTTTCCACCCAACCATGGCATCTTTCATCATACTAATGTCCTCCAACCAAACGTTAACAAAATAAAAGGGATGTGGCCCCCAATCATCCTTCATGTCACCCAAAACAATAGGGTTGTGGTCTGATAAGCTTCTTGGCAGCCCCCATTGTTTCATATTCAGAAAAATAAGTAGAAGACTCAGGGAAATGAGGAAATGATCGAGTCTCGACCACGCCGCTTCCTCTCTAGAATTCGTCCAAGTGAAAGACATGCCCTGTAAAGGGAGGTCTACCACCATAGATTTGAATAGAAAGGAGTTGAAGCTCCATATATAACCCATATTGTAACTCATTCCAATTATTTTCGATGCATTGAGAACTACATTGAAATCTCCCCCTACAACCCAAGGAATCGAACAGGAATTCATAGTATTTGTCATTTCATTCCATAGAGTTTTCCTCTCAGATTCCACATAAGCCGCATACACATTGCAAAAACCCACAATTTGTTTCAAAGCTATTAGCTCCCCTACTAAAAGAATACACCGGTTATTGGAAATACAAGAAGACACCACAAACTAATCTTCATTCCATAAAGAAAGTAACCCTCCAGTTAAACCTATTGCATCAACTCTGATTCCCCTTGAAGGAAAAGGACCACCAATCGCACTAATCAACCTATTATCCAAACTATTAAGTTTTGTTTCCTGCAAGAACAAAATAGTTGGTTTGTAACTGTTAACCAGACCTTTGACCACCCTTTTTTTCTCAACCTTACCAAGGCCTCTTACATTCCAGAAAAGAATTAACATTGGAAATAAAAACAATCCCACCTGATTAGCCAGAAAAGAGCTATATATATATATATAAGACAAGAGAATGTATATGATATGGGTATTGATCCATTCGTAATAAAGAGACGAATTTTACCTGATTAAAATTTTTAAGGTGGAAACAATGATAAGATACATAGGTAATTAGAGAAAGAAAAAAAAAAGCCACAAATTAGAAAGAAAGAATAAAATTACAGCAACAGTTATTTTTGGGTTAAGTTTGTATTTGATGATTGAAAGTTAATCTTCAAATTTCAATTTGATTATTGATTAAAGTCATTGTTAAATTTTAGTGAGTCCGTTGGACGGTGTTTTGGGGATAAATAATCAAATTTTGATTACTCTCCAACTTTTGATGATACCATTAAAATGCTCTCACACTTATCTATGAGTTATGGGTTCACTCCAAATCCAAAATATTGTAATAGTTTAAAAAAAAAAATCTTTTGGCCAATAAAAAGTCATAACAAGTTTTAAAAAAATCATAACAAACACAATCTAAACATTATCACTCTACAAAATAAAACAAATTAAATTGACCCATCATATAAATTAGGCCATATATTTTTGACGGATCCGATGTTTCATATGAAAAATCCACCATCGAATCTAATGCAATAGATTCTTTCCAAAAAAAAAAAAAAAACAGTCCAATCCAAACCAATAGATTTCCAAATCCAATAAATTAATCTTATTAAATGGTCCCTCCCGCACCCTTACTTTCAGATATTTTACCTAAAATAGATGAAGGAGAAGTCAATGATATTTAATTGGGAAATACATAAATTGTATACTGTGTACAAGTACACATGACTACATTTTATAACTTCTCTGAAAAGCACATCAAAAAGTAATATCAAACTGAGCCTATATCTCCTGAATAAACACCTCTCAATAACTCTCCCTTTGCACTCCACCAACATTAATTTTCGCCTTCTTCGTTCTTTCTCTCAAACTCGTTTTTTTCAATTTTCTATCAAAATACCAACAACAACAAAACTCTCTGTAACAGTCATGGTGGCCAAATTAAATTTTCAAAGCCTACAAACGTGTCTCGTGCTCATATACATGTTCACGTCGTCAACCATGTCCATTACACTACCACCAGACCTCAAAGACAAGATTCAAATAGATCCTGACGCCATCAAAGCAGCTTCCACCGACTATGGCCACATCGTCACCCAAACCCCGGCCGGGGTTCTCTTTCCCTCCTCCGTGGAAGACCTCAAAACCCTAATAGGTTTTTCATTCAACTCCTCGGTTCCCTACACCATCGCGGCCAAGGGCTGGGGTCACTCCGTCCACGGAGAGGCCATGGCCACGAACGGGGTGGTGGTGGAGATGCCGTCGCTGGTAAAAAACAGCAACAGGATCGTGATCGGTGGGGACAAGGCTTCCGGTTTCTACGCGGACGTGGGCGGAGAGCAGCTGTGGATTGATGTGCTGAATGCGACGGTGCAGAAGGGACTTACACCCGTTTCATGGACTGATTATTTGTATCTGACCTTGGGTGGGACGCTGTCGAATGCCGGAATTAGTGGCCAAACACACCTCAGAGGTCCTCAGATAAACAACGTCTATGAATTGGATGTTGTCACTGGTACGGATTTCTACTCTTGTCTTCTTCGATTGCGTTCAATGCAAAGTATATTATATATTTATATATCTACTACTGTCTACATATTATCAATTTTAACGTATTTTAATTGGTTTCGATAAGAATATGGCTTCTTCTTTTTTTCCTAATAAATAATGATAATTTTGAAAAGACATTCAAGCATCACAACAACAACTACTACAACAACAAAAACAACGAAACAGGCAAACAGCCCTTCATTGTTTTTTGAATTTTAAAGTAGATTGCAGAATTATAATATTTGAACTTAGCAATACTTTGTTAGAATTGATAATGCATTTTACAAAATATATTACACATTTTTTCTTTGGATATATAACTGAGTTCGATTAATAGATAGAGGATAGTTAAGACGAAGGTTAGATTCCTAGTTGCACCCTTTTTTTATGAGTAATACTAGGCTTCCCGCCCCAGGGGCATAACTCATCCGGTAGATGGACGAGCTTGCGGCTTGGACATATGACTCCCAAGTCAGCGGCTCGAATCCTATCAATGGCAAAAAGCTTCAAAAAAAATACATGATCTAGATATGTGGATAGATAGATAGATACCGTCAAAAATATATATATATATATATATATTAGGCTTCCTCAAATTATGTGGCATGGTGAGTTGTCAACATCACATCCCTCTCACCACATAAACTCATTATTTACAAGATGTTCATGAACTCACCAAACCACATAATTTGAGAAGATTTTTGGGAAAAAATTTAGGAAGGTTAGCATTACTCTTTTTTTATACATATTTTTCATAGAACATCTGTTTTCTACATTTTTTTTTTTTTTTTTTTTTAAGGCAAGCATTTAACGTGCATAACTTAATACTTCCATTTTTAGATAATTTGTAAATAGATTTTATGTACCAAAATTGTCATCATATAGATATAGATTTAATCAATTTTACAGATGTGACAATAATTTATGCGATATAATAGATAAATTATCTAAAAACAGTCAATGTTATCATATATGCCACGTAATAATTTTTTTTTTGAAACTGCCACAACGGCAAGAGAAGCACAAAAGAACACACAGCCAGCCACAAGCAGCAAACCCAAACCCCCCCTACAAAACAAGAAACCTCAAAGAAGCACAAAAAGAATAAAACAGCCAGCCACAAGCAGACGTCCACAGCGCCCGCCCCCCCCCCCCCCCCCCCCCCCCCCAACAAGACACGCATCCACACCAGACCAGCAACCAGGAAAAACAGAGGAAAAACAAAACAGGGAGCAGACACAACAAAAATCAAAACACACTCCATACGACAACTTCACCATCCAAAATCACCCCTCTCTTAGCAAGGCCATCTGCCATAGTACTGGAGGATCTAGGAGCAAAACTGACCCAGGCATTGCCTAAAAGACAAAGCTATGCCACGTAATAATTAACCTATCTAAATTTAGTATATCTTTGATTGTTTATATCCAGCATTAATTATCTTATATTTGTGGTTAAATTTTGAATTAAAAATCCATTCTATAGTGCTTTTACAATTTGTTATACAATTTGAAAATGAAATATGAAAGTGGGTTATAACACGGTGCCTTGTCTTTGTGCAGGCAAAGGAGAGCTTGTGACTTGCTCTAAACAACAGAATTCTGAGTTGTTTTACGCGGTTCTTGGAGGGTTAGGTCAATTTGGGATTATAACAAGAGCAAGGGTCGTCCTGGAGCCAGCCAATTCAAGGGTACAAATAGAGATCATTAATTATTTTAATTAAGAACCCTAAGTTTGAATGAGCTTTTAAAACCTTTTAAAAATGTATATATATATAATAATGCTACTTTACCCAAATTTAGTGTCTAAATCTGGTTTTCAAATGATGCCACATCATCTGAGCATTAAATTTAGACAAAGTAACATTACTCATATGTTTATAAAGTGTTTGAGACATAAAAAATAAAAAGTCAAAAGCCATTTCTTGAGAGATTGAGAAAATGTTATTTAAAATGCTTTTTAAATAATTTAAAACGTTTTGACATTTATTTTACTGTGGTCTGTGGTTGACTAAAATTGGTAAAAGACTGACATATCTTGCGATTGAAAAAAAAGTTCAAATTGCTTGGTAAAAAAGGCATTTTGATACTTTTCTCTAGCAAATCAAATGTTTTCATATAATAAAAACTCTTGAAATATTTTCAGAAAGCATCTTTTATATGTACTCTTTTTCAAAAAGAAAAATATATTCTAAAATATAGAAGATCTTCACATTCCTGTCAACTTCTTAAAAATTAAGTAATTAGATATGGGTCAAAATTTTCATGAACATGATTAGTAAATGAGATTTTTTACGCGGCTTGTTAACATAACATGAATTATTACTCCTGCTTAGAAATGTTTTCTACCATAACAGTTTGAAATATCATTTGTGTAATATTTGTTGGTCTGGATGATCTTTAATTGTTTTACTGTGGTGAATATTGTTTGTAGGTTAAATGGTATCGATTGCTTTACACCGATTTCGATACTTTTAGTGAAGACCAAGAAACATTAATGGCAGTGAATGAAAGTCCTCAATTTCTAAATTATTTAGAAGGTCAACTATTGATGGACCCGAATTCTCTAAACGTTTACCCGCCCGAAGATCGCCCAAGAATCGCTTCCCTCATAAAACAATATGGCATCCTTTACGTTCTTGAAACTGCTACCTACTATGATGTTGGCACAAAACATTCTGTCAACAAGGTACCATCTCCTCATACTCAACTTCACATCACTACTTTATATATAATAATCATCTAATCAAGACGGTTACCAAAAAAATTGTTTCGTAACATTTTACAGTCAACTCTGTAATGTTATATAACTAAACAAATATAAATATCTAGTTTTATAATATTATAGATTCGGCTTAATTACAAAAAAAAAGTCCTAAATTCTTTTCATGGACCATTATGATTTGATTAATTTTTTTCCTGTAGGTACATAACTGTAAACATACTTATAGCATATTTATCCACCTTATCACTTTTGCTAGAAAAAGCAATGCAATTAGGTCAAATAATGCTTACATGGCAAAAAGTGATGAAGTAGATAAATGTGGTATAAGTATACCCACACTTATGTACCTACAAGAGAAAAATTGATGATTTGAGAAGTATAAGTATATAGTCTGATTCTGTAATATTACACAATCATCTATCTAACCTTACAAAACAATTCTTTTTATGGACCATTTTAATTTGAGAATTACACTTGTACTAGATATCTACTCTTTTTTTTTTTTCTTATCATATTGACTGGTGTCAGCATGCACTTCATTTTTGAACAAGTTTTTAATTTATCTTGTAGTAAACTCTATATACAAAGAATTTACAAAAAAGTTAACTCTTTGTAAAAAAAAAAATATTAATAATTTATTTAGTTACTAGCGAGTAGTGACTAGTGTAACGAAGTGATAATATTATTATTTTGTTTACAGAAATTGCACCAACTGTTTAGGAGTTTGAGTCCCCTCGCAAATATCTACACAAGGGATGTGACCTACGTGGAGTTTTTGAATAGAGTACATACTGACGAGTTGATCCTTCGTCAAAAAGGACTTTGGGATGTTCCTCATCCATGGCTTAATCTTTTTATACCAAAATCTGGAATACAAGCTTTCAATAATGGTGTTTTCAAGAACATTCTCCTCAAACAAAATTTCACTACATCAATTGTCCTCGTTTACCCTATGTATCGAAGCAAGTAAGTAATATTATTGCAAAATATATATGTATATTATTCGTTTTTTTCGAAAACAAAAAAAAAATGTTTTATTTATTTAGTTTGGATTAAATCTTATTGCTGATGATGAACTTTGAACTGCAGATGGGATGATAATATGTCAGCAGTTATACCAGATGAAGAAATTTTCTACACTGCAGGGTTTTTGGATGCAAGTGGGTTTGATAACTGGAAGGTGTTTGATAATAAAAATAAAGAGATATTGGAATTTTGTGATAAGGCTGGTATTAAAGTTAAGAAATATCTTGGTTTTCATGACTCCAAGGGAGAATGGATCAACCATTTTGGCTCAAAATGGAAGACTTTTCAAGACAGGAAGACTCATTTTGATCCAAAAATGATATTATCACCAGGACAGAAAATTTTCAATTAACAGTTTTTATGATGTATGTATGGGGAATGAGGATTTCCAATGATACAATAAGTGATATCTTTCAATTTACCATATGCTGTTCATGAAATTAAGAAGTACTTAAATAAAGAAGATCTTCGATTTCTTTCTAGTAAATAAAGAAGATCTTCAACTGGATAATAATGATATTATGTTAATCAATAATGTCGCACAACATTTGTCCTAGCACCATGTCACTCGTGATCACATCTCTTTATAAATTCTATGACAAAGACATGCAAATCAATCGTCAGTTATTTAGTTTGATTTGGACTAATGTTTTGATAAATATATATATGGTCCGGGTAACTACTCCTAAAACCAGGAGAAAGCTCCTCACATATACTTATAAAATGCGTATGATGAGACTCGAATCCCTAACCACCACTGTGAAAGGAAGGTGTACTATCATCTCTGCTGAGAGGTCTACAATTTGGGCTAATGTTTTAGATTGTAATATACATGTAACGTTATTTGTATTTGGCTTAGAGTTTATAAAATCAAAGCTAGTTAGGAATAGAGAATCGATGCTTTCGTTTTGTATTTTTTTTTTTTTATAGTTGTATACCACTTTTATTTGTTGAACTCAGGCAGGCAGCTATAGTTTTAGCACGATCCGTTGAATAATGTAGCACTTTTTTGGCATGGATATATCCATTGATTAATATCTTATTGCGTTAGGTGGAAATTATAAGTGTGGAAAGCTTGCAACATTGTTGCTCATATATACATCATGCCAGTCGTTGTACGCAACAAGATCATATATGATACCTTTTACATTATAACTTTGTTTGGTTGATATTCCTCTTGGCAGGAGCGGAGATACCATGCCGCCGCCCCCCCCCCCCCCCCCCCCCCAACCAAAATATTTTTAACAAATTTTCTATTTATAAAATTTTCATAATGTGTTATATAGGTAAAGATATCTTAAACCTATCATATTATTTTTTTAATTATAAGCATAATTATTACCCTTTAAAGTCTGGTCCAACTAATATATTTAAGACAGTTTGATGTGAGGCAGCATCAGCAACTATGAGCCTATAGCCATAACCGTTTTAAGAAGAAATTATTCATATGTTCCTATTTAATAATGTATCTAATGAATAGATATCATGAAGATTATTAACCATGATCACTAAAAAATATTAGATGTGATAAATTATTTACTAAAGTAATAAGTTCATTTTATGAGACATGCAACATAGATGTTCCATATATTAATGCATGTTACATTGTAATACGAGGTCGAACTCAACACCAACAAGATAGAGGTCGAACTCAACACCAACAAGATAATTTTACAATTAAACAATACTATTGGGTATGTACATATTTTATGTTGAAATTGATTCTCAATTACAATAGTTAAATATGAGTATATATTCGATTATAAATGATTTTTTAGATTTTAAAGAGCGGCATTTTGATTCATAAAACTTATGTTTATTTTGTTTATTAATTTATGAGACTAATCGGTATTACATTTATTTTTTATTTTTTTTAATAATTTAGTTTTTAAATATTAATATATTTCTTTTACACAAACTTAAATTTCTTTTTGTCTTTGCCCCCCAAAGCCAAAATCCTGACTTCACCCCTACCACTTGGCCTGGAAACAATCATTTAGTCATCAACTAGACAACTAGGCCTGCAAAAAAGAAAAAGAAAAAAATAGAAAAAAAAAAAAAAAAAAACCATCCAGTTCTCGTACGATTCCGGATTTTCTGCTTGCGGCAATCAATAATTCTTCTATGTTTGTGTTTGAACCGAAGCTTGTATCGTGAACTAGTATATTAATTACACTGTTAGACTCATAGTGAGATGATCAAAGTAGTTTAGTGGGGGCAACGTACGCAAGCAAGTCATTAAAAGCTCGTTTGGCATATCGTATTGGATTGTATTGGAATGTATTGTATTGTATCGTATTAGACTGTATTATCATTAATGTAAACCTGTGTTTGGTGATGCACTGTATTATATCGTAATAGGTTATTCCTATATGATTTTATTGTATTTTATTATATTATAAAAATATAATATTTTTTAAAAAAAAATACTTAATAATTAATTTTAAATATCCTTACATGAATAAATCAATAAATATTTTTATATAAAAAATCAATAAATATTTATTTTAATTGAAACAAAAAATTTAAATAAAATTTTCCTATGTATTTTGAAATTATAAAAAAATATATATATATTAATAACATAACACATATTTTATCAATATTCCATATCCGTTGAAAAAAAAAATGTTTTTTCTAATACAATACAACCTAATACCACCAAATATAATGTATTAGTTAATACTGTGTTTGTTATATTAGGCAATTAAAATGTACTACCAAACACTGTATTGTATTATTTTAGTACATTTTAATTATCTAATACAATACAATACGGCCAAACAACCAAAGCCTAAGAGTAGACAAGCAAATCAATTGCAGTCTTGCATACTAGAATTTAAAGCATCTCTATTCCAATATGCAATATGCAATTATGCATCATGCATGCTCTTTACTTAAGAAGACGTTGGGTGAGTAATTGGGCCTTATCGGTCCAAGTAGAAGTAGGACCTCATAATTTTATTTGTAATTTTGGACTTGCATAGAATTTGAACCTAGTTGTAGTTATTTTTTTTTTTAATACAACAACAACTACCGGGACCGGTGAGATTGGACTCTACAAGCTCAGCCCATAATACAACTCCCACAAGAGGAAAGACAACACCCACATATAGTGAGACAACAACCACACTATTGGTGGGAAAATTTGCACATATCATGCATACACTAGGTTTTAAAACTTGGTGGTGGGGAGTTCCCTTGGGAAGGCCCACCACCATGGCAAGGGAACCTAGTTGTAGTTATTGAGAGATGAATGATGCATGCAAGTTTGGGATAGTGTTTCTATTCAGAACCTAAAAATTTTGATGAATTTTGTTAAGCCAACTAGTAAATTTTACCATGCTGGACAGTGGTTGAAATGAAATTCTAAATCTCAGGAACCATTGGAAAAGAGGGAGCCGCAAGCCAACATTAGCTAATACCCTTTCAATGAATGTCCCATATGAGACAATTGAACCAACGAACATGAGTCTTCTAAGAGTAGTAATGCTAGACATCCCAAATTTTTTTCCCAAATTTTGATCCAAATAATGTGATACGTAAGGTGTCAGCATCATATAAATCATGAGATTATGTGGTGAATGATATGATATTGACAACTCACGTGCCACATTATTTGGGATAGAATTTGAAAAGGAAAAAATAAAATAAAAAAATAGGACATCTAACATTACTCATCCTCTAAAGGGGCATAAACGAAGGATTTGCATAACACTTAACCACCGAAGAACAATTAAAACCAGCCTGAATCTAGTAGGATCAATTTGATCAACTGCAAGAATAAATTAAAAGTCCTAGATTATTCATTTATTCTTTTCAAAACCATCGCTATTAACCTTAATCCAATTAGAAGGCGGATTAAGCTTATTTCGATGACAATCATTAGGAATTTTAACTTCAATGATAATTATCCTAATATTTTTGGTTGGAAGAGAACATGTTATAATAAACAAATATGACTGCATGGTATATAGTGTGCCAAGCTTGTTCAACATGGGCCATGCCCAGCCCAAATTACATCTTTTTGACACGCCGATTGTTACCAGTTTAGTTTGCCTCACCAAAAATCTTCAAATGCTTTGCACTTATGTCTTTATTAATATTCAATATAAAATGGTAGTGTACCTCCCTTCCACAGTAGTGGTGAGAGATCAAGTCCCACTATAAGTATTTTAAAGCTTGTGTGGAGAGTTTTCTTTCAATTTGTGAGAGTAGTTATTCTGATGACACATGTACTGTCTTATCTTGGCCGGTCTCAATAGTCCTATTGTAATAGTTGTAACTTATAAATCGTAATAATCACACACAAAAAAATATATATTCAATACAAAATGAATTTAATTATTTATTGTTTTATGCTCTTAATTATCTAAAGAAAAAAAGAGACAAATATTATAGTTTATGTAGACTATATGATTTGTTTTGAGAAGCATATTGCTCCAAAATTCAATACATCTTAAAAACAATTAAAAATTTAGATTATAATTACGAGTATAGTTTTCTTAAAAGGGAAAATTGCACTAAAATCCCCTAAGGTTTTGGAGTAATTGCATAAACGTACCCCGAGCTTAGGCCTAATTACACGTATATGGACTTCTTACCAAATATTACACAAATAACCCCTACCGTCAATTGACTTCCATCCAAACTAATTGTTGACCAGATTTTTAATATTAAAAGTCTAAAATATCCTTAATTACTTATTTATACTTTATTTTGTTCCCCTTAAAATAAAATAAATTATATAAAAATGCAAATAAAAAACTTTTAATTATATTTTTTTTTTTCAAACAAATGTTAAAAGATAAAAATATATAAAACAAAAAATTTAGACTTTAAAAGAAATTAGAAAAAAAAAATAAAAGAAAATTTTTAAGAAAATAAATGGAGAACAGATCTCAAATACGCCATTACTGGGACTTGGATCCACAATCATGTTAAACAAAACTACATTTTAAGTTTAACATTAAAATACAATCATTAGTGATGATTCATAAACCAATAAACCACAATTATGTTCAATTTTCAATCGTTAATAGGATTCCATTCAAGCCAAAAGATTTTTAGCAATAACTGGGATTCAACAATTATTTTCAATTTTCAATCATCAATAATGATTGTATTTTAATGTCAAAAGCTTAAAATCTAGTTTTTTTTTTTACATGATTATGGATCAAAATCCCAACAATGGCGTATTTGAGATCTATTCTCCATTTCTTTTCTTAAAATTTTAAAAAGTCCAAATTTTTTGTTTTATATATTTTTGTCTTTTAAAATTTGTTTGAAAAATATATAATTAAAAGTTTTTTATTTGCATTTTTATATAATTTATTTTATTTTAAGGGGAACAAAATAAAGTATAAATAAGTAACTAAGGGTATTTTGGATTTTAAATACTAAAAATTTGGTTAACAGTTAGTTTGGATGAAAGTCAACTGACGGCAGGGGATGTTTGTGTAATATTTGGTAAGAAGTCCATATGTATGTAATTAAGCCTAAACTTAGGGGACGTTTGTGCAATTACTCCTAAGGTTTTCCATATGGAAACATAAATTTTCGACAATCACACCTATGAGTCTCTGACCTCTCAAACTTAACAAATGTTAAAAACCTAGTCAAGCGCATCACAATTTCTCTAAAGAAAAGGTCTAAAATATCCTAGCATATAAATAAAAATACTATTCAATAAAATAATAAAACAGATTTTTTTTTTTTACAAAAAAAAGATTGGAGAGTATACCTATAACACTTTTAAGACAGAGTTTGACATTATCGATGCAATGAGGTTAGATGACGACGTCATCCTCCTCCGTCAGATATGCATGGAGAAGGAGATAAAAGGAGGCATATCATATATGTATGGTGACACGCCAACTCCTGACCTTGTCTATATCTAATGATACACTGACGTCCGATCTCATCGATGAACGACCTTTACCACATAAAAACACATCCTAACTTAATCGAAAAAACATCCCAAAAAATAACCTACTCATTTCAAAGTAGATGCTTTTGTTAACAACTTCTGCCAAATCAAACTCAAAATACTACACCATTGAAATGGGTATGGGTTTTTTTGAAAAAAGAAAGAGTTGTGAGGGGTGTGGTTATAGAATAACTAAATATGTCTATCTAGGTGTATGAAATAAAGAAACCACGAGGGATCAAGTGCAACTTTCTCTTCTTAAAATTGCAAACAAATCAGTAGGGAAAAATAAATAAAATAGTAAAAATGTTCATGTGATTATTGGCGTGGCACAATTAAGTGTAAAAAAATCCACCATAGAAGCAAGCAAAAAGTGTCGTTCCTGTTCGTTTCATCGAAAGTCGAAACGGGTATGGCGCTTCTAGCCAAATACTCTTCATTTGGTAACAATTACTCGACTTCCCTGTACCCACTTCTTGTTCAACACAAAACCCACTCTTCAAACACTACAACAAGCGTTAGAATTGGAACCTGTTGCGCTCATCATCAAATTAAAGCTCAACTTGAGACACCAAGGACCAAGAAGAAGCTCAGACCAAGCTTCTTTGAGCAAATTCGTCACAAATGGTCTTTCAAAACCACTTCACCGAGAGACACGTTTCCATGGCAACAACAAGAAGAGCCGTTGGAACAAGAAGAAGAAAAACCCCAGCTTTCTTCTGGGGTTACGTTAAGTGAGACAAAAATGGATGTGGAGTCACCACTTGTGAGTGAACCGGTGAGTTCTGCTTTGCAAAATCGTTTTGGTTCTGCTCCTTGGATTCATGGAAATAATTCTAAAGAAACCCAGTTGAATTCCCACCCTAAAATTTCTCAATTTATTGTTAGAGAAGAAGAAAATGTTGAACTAGTAAAGGACTTGTTGGATAATGATGTCGATTGTGATAACAAATTTAAGGCAAGTTTTGTTAAAATTGATGCAAACCCAGTTGAGATATCAAGAGATAAAGAGACAGCGATTGTTGGGGGTTTAAACAGTGTTGGGTCTGTGAAGAAGAGCCTAGTGAAGGCCAATGGAGTAACTAGTGGTTCAATTGGGTTACCATGGAAGAGAAATGTGGATTTGACCAGTGAAGGAGACCGGAGAGTGATGAGGAGCTACACAGAGTTGGCAGAGAGAATGATTCCTGAGCACGAATTGCAGAGGCTTAGGAATGTTTCTCTGAGAATGCTTGAGAGGATCAAAGTTGGGAACGCCGGGATTACGCAGGCATTGGTGGATAGTATTCATGAGAAGTGGAAGCTTGATGAGGTTGTGAAGTTGAAATTTGAAGAGCCTCATTCACTTAACATGAGGAGAACTCATGAGATTTTAGAGGTGAGCGTTTGTCATTTTGATGATTGTAGAGCTTTTCAGTAAATTTAATTTGCTCATCATGTATTTGTAGAATTGTTTGAACTAGATTTTTATTCGAATTATGTACTATGGTTTATCAGCGCAGAACTGGAGGTTTGGTTATCTGGAGATCAGGCAGCTCGGTTGTACTCTTCAGGGGAATGACCTACAAGCTTCCTTGTGTACAATCTTTTACAAAACAAAACCAGATGCAACACTTGAAAGATGTTAAGTTTGATGTCACACATAATGTGGAAGAGGAAAACTCCGTTAGAACAATGAAACCGTTTGACCCTGATTCTACAAAACCTCTTAGGAATCTATCTGAGGAAGAACTAATAGACTTAAATGAACTCAACTTTTTGTTAGATGAGTTGGGTCCACGGTTCATAGATTGGACTGGCTGTGAGCCACTGCCTGTTGATGCAGACTTGCTTCCTCCCGTGGTTCCTGACTATAAACCTCCATTCAGACTTCTGCCTTATGGTGTAAGACATTCTTTAAGGGACAAAGAGATGACAACTTTGCGTCGGCTTGCAAGAAACATGCCTCCACATTTTGCCCTTGGTATGTAAAATTAATACATATGATTGTGATGTTCATCAAATTATACTTTGTTAAAGACTTTTCTTTTACTTGATTGTCCTAGGAAGGAACAGAGAACTGCAAGGCCTGGCTAAGGCTATGGCAAAGCTATGGGAAAACAGTGCTCTTGCAAAGATAGCTATCAAACGTGGTGTCCTTAATACACGTAATGAGCGGATGGCAGAGGAACTCAAGGAAAGACATTATGACATTATGCTTCTTGAATGTAGATAATATTAAAATTCATGGTTTTTACTGTAGGTAACAAGAAGAAGTGGCAACTGTCACACAGCAGAGTTGCTGATTGTTATTATTAGTGTTTTGAAATTCATTGTCCTCCTTCATCACAATGAAATTGTTGGCCTGTCTTCTCTTTAACAGCTGTTCTGGTCCAACTGCCTGTAACTTTAAGCACTACGTTTTCAACTATAATTTTTTCTGGCTCCTAATAAGTGCATTTCATGCATGCAGAGATTGACAGGGGGTACACTACTTTCTAGAAACAAGGATTTTATTGTCTTTTATCGTGGTAATGATTTCTTACCACCTGTTGTTACGGAAGCATTGAAAGAGAGGGTGAAACTAGCAAATCTCCGACAAAATGAGGAAGAACAAGCACGACAGGTTGCCTCATCTTTAATGGAGTCAAAGGCCAAAGCGTCTGGAGTCCCATTGGTTGCTGGGACTCTTGCTGAGACAATGGCTGCTACCTCTCGGTGGGGAAACAAACCAGGCAATGAAGATTTGGAGGAGATGATGAGAGACTCAGCATTGGGCAAACATGCTTCGTTAGTCAAACATCTTGAGAAGAAACTAGTTATTGTGAGTTACTCATGTATTAAGTTATGTATTACAAGAAAGATACTTAGACTCCTCATAATTTTCTACTGTACTTTCTGGTCTATGATGCATTTCTAATCCTTGATGGTCATAGGCCAAGCGGAGATTGAGAAGGGCTGAGATAGCTTTAGCAAAACTACAAAAGAATCTGGAACCAGCAGAGCTCCCATCTGACTTGGAAACGATAACCAATGAGGAGAGATTTTTATTTCGTAGAATTGGTCTGAGTATGAAACCATACCTTCTTCTAGGTAAGAATAGCCACCTTTAGCCTTGACTCTACACAATGGTTCAAAGGGGAAGAGTCATATGTCGTGTGACTTCCTGTTTCAGGTAGGCGAGGGGTTTATGGTGGTACAGTAGAAAACATGCACTTACATTGGAAGTTTCGGGAGTTGGTAAAGATAATCGTCAAAGGCAAAACTCCTGGACAAGTCAAACAGATTGCAATTTCGTTGGAGGCTGAGAGTGGTGGAATACTAGTATCTTTAGATAAAATTACCAAAGGTTATGCAATCATTGTTTACCGTGGGAAGAATTATCAGCGTCCTCTAAAAATGAGGCCCGATAATATGTTGACAAGGAGGCAAGCATTAGCTCAGTCAATTGAACTTCAGAGACGTGAGGTAGCGTTATTATATGTTTTAGTGTTCGTATTTTTCTTCTCAAACTGAAATGCATTGTTCAATTAACATCTTAATTTGTTTTATTTCTCCAGGCATTGAAGCATCATGTCATGGACTTAGAGGAGAGAATTGATTTGGTGAAGTCTGAAATGGTATGATTACCTTCTGCTTTTTTCCCAATGTGTGTGTATTCATTTACTTATATTATAAAGGACGACTTGTGAAAAATCGGCATGGTTAGTAATTAATATTTTTTTTAATCTGTTGCTTCAGGAAGAAATGAAAGCTGGCAAGACAATTGTCTTAGACGAAAGCTTGTACTCAAAATTGGATGATGTTTGTTTTTCCGATGAAGAAACGGAAGAGGTAAACCATAAAAATTTCTCTATACGGAATATAACCCCAACTACATATGTTAGAATTAATAGAAAGGGCCTCTGACTTCTAGGTTTAACTTTGGTATTGACTCTTCCAACTTAAAAATGGCACTTAGCCAGCAATTCCCAATACAAGTTGCTTGCACCCCTTTGGGGTTTGGCATTAGCTATCGCCTGTTACTTAGAAAAAATATTGCTGTTTGAGGCTATGTTAGTTTTATTAGCTATCTTGTTTACTTGCACAACAGGGTTCAATGTTTCATTTAGATGAGGATTTCATGTTTCCATATGATTTTATTGAATGTAATAATTTCTTCTAAGTTCGAAACCAACAATGAATCTTAATTTTTAAATTTTCCGTGCATGTTTGAATCAGGACGAAGCAGACGAGGCATATCCCAAGCCATATGCTAGCAAAAATGATGGTGAATATAACCAAAATGAGTTCATGCAACAGAGAAGACCTTTTTAAGTACATATTACAACTGATTGGAGCTTAGGAGATCAAGCATTGAAGATTTCAAAAAAGAAAGGTGAACCTGCTAAGCATTGCCGAGACTAAAACCAATTATCAATTTCAGAATAAGTCAATATATAGTCGATATTTTCACGGTGGTGAAGAGAAACACAAGGGCATTTTGATTCAAAATCAAAGATTTGGGAAGGAAAACAGATAGAATATACAACTAGGCTCCATCTGGCTGTATGAACGGGTTGGCAATCTCATCTGTACCATCAGTCGGTGACACAAGCATCACAGCGGTTCCCCTACATACCTGCAACGAAATAAACAGAAAGATGATTCTGTTTCCTCTATTGATGTTTGTATAACATAGAGAAGCTTTTAAATACTACGGCAATGTAAGGGAACAAATTTTATCACAAGTTCAAACGAAAATTGAAAACTATGTTTCGAAATAAGGCCAATCTCTATGTTTTATCATTCAAGTAAAAATGCAATTATGGATTGAATAGATACAATTATACAAATATCCAATAAGCATGAAATTTAGCAGCATTTGGGATACCTTAAGATTATTTAATTACATGGCAAGATTATCAAAGAGCAAATTCTATTGACAGTTTTCTTTTTAAAAGAATCCGATAAAAAATTATTGACAGCTATTTAAACTAAATGCTCTATATAATCCGAATAGATTGATCTTAGCTTAGATAATTCACTATTATATGCAAAAATTTGCCAAGCCCACGCTAAAATTTGAAGCAGATGGGCAAGTGGCCTTCTTTTCTTGGACAATAGATTAGGTAAAAATTGCTCAAAAACTGCAAAAGAAATAGAAATCATACTATTAGACCAAGTTGTCTAGTCTGATCAGTAGTCTTCAATGGATCATCAGAATCTGCAACACAATTTAACAAATCCAAATCAATTTCCTATCATAAACTATACTTTTACAACAACAAAACAAAGAAAAGAAATCAAAATATGCTTCTGATAATTTGATCAAACAAGAAAGAAGAATTTTGATTTTCAATAGCAAATACTGAAAGAAATGCCTATAAAAACTTGTGAAAGGGGCATGTCGGTAGCAAATAGAAGGTTAAACAATAATGGAACTGAAAACTTAATCCTAAACAAAATAACAGACTGTTCATAATAACAATAGTTGCAACCGAGAAGTAATGTACATGTCGCTCAATAACATAAATTCTAAGATCATTTACTACAAACAATTATCAAACACTGATTCAAGATATCCTATAGCTAAAATAAGAGGCCAATGGTTTCAGCTCACACTAGCAAAAACTAACACCTAAACAGAAAGTAAAATCAAGGGAAAACACGTTTAAGATGGGGAGTCTTTCTAAGTCCTTTTTACACTGCCATCATTTTTCACCTGATAATAATGCTTATTTCAAACCTATAATCACACATTACCGGAAGGATATGCATATGAATTGATTTAGGCCGGTTTATCCTTTCTGCCACATTAACATGTATTAGCACGATTGACGATCTAATTGCAATTTTTTAGAGCTTTTCCGCACTGTTAAGCATGAGAAGCTTCAATTTTGCATCACTGAAATGTAAAAGCTAAAAGACTACTTCTCAATGACCATGATTCAATAGTGTTGTAATAAGCAAAATGAAGTTTTAACCATCTGATTTGTCTTCGGGTTTCTGAAATATAAATAACTTAAGTTAAATGAAAAGGAAGAAATCCACAGATTATATTTATGCGAGTAAAGAGTAAAGACTAGCATGATCTCATGCAAGCAAAATATTAAGATAGTTTTCTCCAACTGAGATATAGTAAATCAAATATTGTTAAAGACGATGAAAATTCTAGTTTCATATCTGTGTGATTCTACACTATACACACACAGAGACAAAAGTATCATATTGATGATTACCTCTTAGAAACTCTACAGCTTCGTCCAGGACAAGATTGAGCAACTGATCATATCCTTTGAGAGTCCCTGTTACTGTAACCAAAATAACAAAAAAGTCATGCACCCATTTACATGCCTGCATTAAATCAACAAATGAGAACTCACTCACTCCACTTAACCCCAGAAACAAACCTAGAAAAAACACATAAAATCTACACAACCTCGAGGTACAAAAGCTACCACCAACCAATGACAATTTGACATTTTACTCACGATGTATATCAAAATTTAATCAATACAACGGCTCTTTAACATCAATGTATACCCATTGCATGAAAAAATTATTCTTCCTAATAACCTAATCAGCCCTTCCACTTTTGGGTATCTTGATTTTGGATAATTACATACGTTAACACACAAAAATCACACTTTTTTTCTTGCTGCTCACCAACTGAAACAGTTGTTACATGAACTAAATAATTACAAGACAAGCAGCTTCAAATAATAATAACAAGTGGAGTAATAGAATTATAGTAAGGACCTTGTCTACCGCCAGTGAGCTTGACTTGAACACCCTTGTCTACAAACTTTGCCAAATCCAAAACTGTTTCTTTCCTTCCTGACTGTAAACAAAATTCACAGACAACAACACTACATGTAACTAAAAACAACTCAAATCAATCAAAGTTAACAACAACCCAATTTTTTTTTTTTTTTTTTTTTTTCTGGGTATGTAAGTTTAAGCTAAAACTGGAGTTCGCTGAATAAAATTTTACCATCTTGTCTGAACCTTTTGCAGCCCCTGCTCTTGAATTTCGGTTGACAAAACCCTAAATTGAAACTCACGAGCACACACCGCGAAAATCAATGAAAGGCTTGAACTCCAATGGAAATTGGAAAATTGTAAAAGAGGCACGTTGAATTTTACTTGGGCATGTTGGGCCTGAGCCTAACTACGTATTGGGTCCAAATTAGACTTCAAATGGCCCCTACCATTGGTCCAGTTTATAACAAAAAGCCTGTTTTGAAGAAATTTAAACATTTCAAATACCTCAAGAAATTTATCAAATCAATCCCCTATTATAATGATTTCTATTTGAAGGACTAATATCTCATAATTTTTTTCGATGATTTGGGAGATTTGTTCAAAAAGTTGTACAATTGTAAATGTTTTTTAAGGATCATGACTAATTAGTTTTGTATACATAACCATTTGGTCTGAATCCATCGTACTGAAACTGTTAACGCTGAAATGTTTCGTCCAACTTATATTAATTATCAAATAAGAATTGTAATCTCAACGTTTATAGGAACTGAAGGTTTTCAACAATTTTCATGAAGAAACAACCAAATTTGGATCAATTCACGAACTAGAAATATTCATCTTGTTGTAACTCAAAAACTATTGCAGTAGTGTTTTGGATCTCTGACTTCAACTGGTATCTCATTTCAGCGGCAAGCTTAGATCTTGAATGTCTCTTGGTCAGGCACCTGTATAAACATTAGATGTCGTCCCGAGCAAGGTCAGTGAGCTTTAATACTTCCAGAATACACCATGAACTCATTAAACAAGAGGTTGCAGAGGTCAGAAGTTTAGCGTAATTATGTAAATGAAGATGAGAAGTACCCGGGTGATCCTGCTGCCATGCTGCCTTTATGAAATCAATAACCGCTTGAGCTAGTTCAGCTTGATGTTTAGTGTATCCGTGATCGGCTCCATCTACAATATGCAGTTTGTGGTTTGGTATGATCTTGTCAAACTCTATTGCATCCAGGACGGGGATGATATCGTCAGATGATCCATGGACTGTCAAGACTCTGTGTACACAAGTATTAGTAGATCAACAGTGTGCATAAATTTTATGTTAATGAAGTAAATAAAACATTATTATATATAAATGGAAAACCATTTGCGTGAATAAAGAAAAACAATACAATGACTTCACATTAGAAGTGCATTCAAGAGTAAAACGTGTCTAACATGATCGAAGGAGTTCCAAACAACAAAACCGAGAGTAGAAGAGTCTAATAGCAAGCACTATGTTTATACCATTTGAAAACAGTTCCATTGTATAATAGATTTATTGTATATATTTAAGATCATTTTTCATATTTCAGAGAGCATCTTTCAAGTTACCAACTACTGGCAATCCAAAAAAGAAAGGGAGAAAAAAGATAAGAGGCGTGCGTCTTCATGATTCATAAGCTTTTTCTATCAGTGTTGAGAAACAAAATTACTGGTAAAGTCACAAATCATGAACCATGAGGCATGAACAGGAATCATTTTACAAATTTTGATTTATTTATTATGCTGCTTCTAACACATTGTATTATGCGTTCAAACAAAAATGCAAGAATGGATAAACAGACACAGTAAAAATTGTTGTTATGACCTGCATTCCTTGTCAACTTGAAGACATGCTTCATGCATATTTGTATTTAGACGATCCATCAAACTTTCCTCAGTAACACGATATTCAACAGTTCCTGCAAAAGTCAAGCAAGAATCAAGTATCAATACAATTGTAAAACAATGACACTGCTTCACACACATACATGTCAGGAAATTATGTCAATCAATCATACATACGCCTTGATCAGATAAGTGGGTGCAATGGTGCTCCATCATTGATCGCATTACCTCTATTCTTGAATCTCAAAAGGGAATTAATGGAAGGGAACAAGATCTGCGCAAAAATTGGGACTTCTGCTTTGCCAACAATATCATAGATAATTTTATTACATATATATATATATATATATATATATTGTGGGTAATTCTTTTCTTCAGTAAACTAAAGTAATACCTTTTAAGAAACTAAATAAACTGATAATTCTAGTATTCAAGTCATTTAATTGTGTTTGACCACACAAATACTTAAGCAGGGAGAATCCCATGTTGTAAACAAAATTACCGATTACCTGCTATATTTTTAATATCAATGAATCCGTCCTGCTTGATTTTTTCCATAAAGTCTTTTCCCAAGCGCTCTCCTATGCCTCCCTTCATATCATAACGGCCAGAAACATTGACAACCAAGCGGACATCATGATATTTAGAAGCATATAGAAGCACAACACCACCGCCTGCAATTATATAGCAGTATGGCTCACACAAAAAAGTATAATTATTTAATTACTATAATTAATATTTCAAACTCTACAAACATACTGAAAGAAATGGAAGAGAATAAAGGCTTATCAACAGATGCAGCCATACTAAATCTTGACGCTAGTAATTCCAATTTCCAGATGCAATGGAAGCTTTCCACATATTATATAGATTATGTTATCAACTCTAGATTCTGATTTTTACTTCTACTCAAACTACTTTCTAAACCCTAGGCATCAAGTGTTAATATAATAAATAGATATTCATTTTTGTTTTATTATTTACAAATTCTTGATGAAATTCCAACTGAATCTTAATTTAAAATTTTTGATTTCCAAAACTGCCATTTTCTGGCATGATCCACAGAACATTTGACATTTTATGGCACATCTCAATGTGAACTGGAAATATTATTAGATATTGACATATCCTACTTAAGCAAAACTTATGTACAAAATCATTTTTAAAGGGAAAATAATAATTGAGTTCTCAAAAACATCCGTGGTTGTCACTGAAGTCTGTTTATATGGACAACCAAGGTGTGAAAAGTACCTTTACCATCCAGACAAAACAAAAAATACATATAGTGGATCAATGAAGAAGTTGAGCTATTTATACATGGGATAATACTTTTTTGCTTGTTTAAGGTCTTCTCCACCTCAAAGCAAGTCTTTTAGTCATCATTCATCAATATCTGTATCTCAATGTTCTGATATTGGCTACAAGTTCAATAGTCGGCTCTCACAGAATTATACTAACTATGAAAGTTTAGTGGACAAGAGTTCTGCCAAAAGACAACATTGTTATTACCTGAATTAATTTGCAGTCTAGTTAATTGTGGACGGCAGAAATTATATCCATCAGATTGTTTCTCATAATTAAAATAATAATAATAATAATTCTACTTTAATTTATCTTGAACAATATTCTTGTATAAAACACTTGGAATAATCCAACATACCTTTACTGTGCCCAAGAATTGCACCTATTACACGATTTGCTCCATGAAAGTGTTGGATCACAGCATGTAAATCATCCACCTCTCTCCAATAGTTAGCAAACGAAAATGAACCTTCACTTTCTCTGAAAAGGTATTCAAATAAATAAACATAAAACATAGTGACAACTTAGAGAAATTCCAAGACTGACATTTTTTTTTGAATAGGAAACAAAAAATATATTGCAAAAAAGTTACTGACATTAGAAACTGGATCAATAACAGATGTTAGACCAAAAGTTAAACTATCTTCTTATAGAAATATTTTTCAGCGAAGCTTATGAAGTATATGCTACAACTGGCATTCATTTTTTTTATGACCTTCTAAGCCATACCTTTCACTTCTTACCTTAAACAAACTTCTGGCAGTTACCAGAGAACAAAAAATATAATTTCCTTACCGCTCTTATAACCTTATAGACATCCTCTACAGAAACCATAAAGAATATAATATAATGTCACCGATAAGTAAGCTATTTTAAGTGTTTTCTTAGAACAACTTATAATAGGTTAGAAAATAAAAAAATAAAAATAAAAAAGCACTTTCTGAACATCAAGATGTCATGGAATTCTAGGTAATCTTCAAACTTTCTATAGAAACAATCTTAAGAATAGCCATTTTCGTGATTGATGAGACTATCTAAGCAGATTATGAATTTCTAAGGCATAACAACTGGAATTAGATAGCTCCTATACTATGGCAATTAAAGCATTTCTCTTGCAAATTCTCTATATGCATTAGCATAACAGTAATTCCATGCAGAGAAGACCACACGATACAACTGAAGAAGTTTATAAATCTCAAAAGTCACATTTCTGCACTAAATCAACACGTGATTTACCCATTGCCAGTAAAGTCAAAACGAAAGGAGCTAATTCCTTCATTCTCTAAAGCAACAGTAAGGTTCACCATAATAGTATATTCCTGTAGAAAGAAAAGATAAGGAATAAAACTGTATCCCAAAAAACCAAGACAATTGTGCAATTTGATCTCGTTATTAGCGTTTACAGAGTTACTGGTATACACACATTTCTTTAATAAGGTTTCTGGGACATAGCAATTAAAAATTAGTTTTGGAGAACACAAGTTACAAACCATTTCTTCTGGTTGAGTCCTTTTAAATACTGAACATAACAAGGAATTCGATACTTGATCAAACCATAACAGGAAAAAGAAGTGCATCACAAAAATTTAAGAACCACCAACCTTAGTGGATTGGAAACCATGGCATAATATTACAATTTCAGTAGATCCAGTGTCATTTAACACACCCATGAGCTTTTCACCATATTTGTTTGGAATTATAACTTTATGCTTCTTCAGCACTGAAAAAGTGTAATTCACTTAACCTTTCAGAAAACTATTATGATTCATCGGAACAAAAAACGAATAATCAAGTCGAATCAAAGACAAAAGAACATACTAAATATATCACCATATAGTATTCTAACAATCCGGCCTCACAAACACAAGTATTTCCTCTGTCGATGTAATTCTCTAGCTTGAACTCCATTATAGTAATTTCAACATTATTTGCCAGTATGGTTGATCAAATTTTACTAGATATTTGGACAAACAATTATAAAAAGCAACATCGCGGCACCCGTAAATTAACTATCAAACATCTAACTTTTGAGAGATATAAGCTGAACTAGTATAAGAAAAATTTCTTCGACATCAGCAATCAGAAAACAAATTTCGAATTCAAACAAACACCGTCAGTTTCTTCAATGAAGTAAAAGCAATGTCCTGTTTATTACTTGGCATACTAAAACGCTTGTAGGTTGATGAAAATTGTTACCTGGGTTCTGTGAAGACTCAGACATCTTCAAGGATCTTGTAAAGTTGCAATTGGTTGATGAAATGATGCGTACCTGGTGAAGAGGATATTTTTGTGAAGGGGAGTTTTTGAAATTTAATGAATTTACTGGGATTAAATGTGAATTAAACACTAAAAGATTCCCATTTTTCATTTAATCTTTATTTATGTTACAACTTACAAATCCATGATCCTGAAAGTTTTTATTGTGTGGACCGTCTGCGGTTGAGAATTTTCTTATATCTACTTATGTTGGGCAGTTCAGCTCTCTTAGAGTGAAAAAGAGGCCCATTGGTCAATTGGGCTTTCTTTCTCAAAAAAATGATTGAATAGTTTTGGGCCGATTTTCCATTTTTTTTTTTTTTTAAATATAAGCCGAGACCTGTCAAGATCAAACACTACATATGCAACACGAATATCTACTCTTATAAACGGAAGGTATCTACTCTCATTAGAAGGTAGGGGTCTCCTCACACTTTATAATTTTACAGGTAAATGTCAATGTTAGGGTTAGAACCCTGTTGGTTAAGTTTTATTTTGAAGATTACACCTACCAAGGCAAATGACTCGTTGCCTAATTTTTCAAGAATTAAGCCATGTTTTATAGAACATAACAAAATTTCTAACATTGTTCCGGGCTAAAAAAATAAAAAATAAATAAACATTCACTCTCGGTAAAATAGTTGTGCACTTTCTTTTTATGATAAGAGTTTAAATCTCACATTTTGTCTATTAAATTGTAAAATTTGGAGAGACTCCTGACTTATCAGATTTCAAAAAACAAAAAAAAAATAGCTTCTAGTGTTTTGTTGTCAATGAGAACATTACAAGATCTATTAAATTTTCTACTTTGCAAAATTAGAAACATTGCAATTAAGTCTGATAACTTTAATAGAACAATGAAGTAGAATGATCCATATAAACAAAACAAAACAAACAAGCGAAAAAGTCCATTTTCCAATCACCAAATTCAAAGAGGCTAGTATAAGAATTATGAAATGAAATTAATGATGAGAATATACAATGTCAAAGCTACTTTTCCTATAATTATATATGAACAAGTTAATTACAATATTTCAATAGAATGACTATGACAGTATGACTGCTTGATGTGGTCACAAATCACATGGATCATTAATTTTAATTTTAATGTATACATAACCGTTTGGTCCAAATCCATCGTACTGAAGCTGTTACGTTGAAATATTTCATCCAACTTATATTAATTATCAAATAAGAATTTAAATCTCAACTTTTATAGGAACCGAAGTTTTTCAACAATTTTCATGAAGAAACAACCAAATTTGGATCAATTCACGAACTAGAAATATTCATCTTCTTGTAACTCAAAAACTATTGCAGAAGTGTTTTGGATCTCTGACTTCAACTGGTATCATTTCAGCTGCAAGCTAGATAGATCTTGAATGTCTCTTGGTAATAATGGGTATTGGGTAGATTCCATCAGGCACCTGTATAAACATTAGATGGCGTCCCGAGCAAGGTCAGTGAGCTTTAATACTTCCAGAATACACCATGAACTCATTAAACAAGAGGTTGCAGCGGTCAGAAGTTTAGACGTAATTATGTAAATGAAGATGAGAAGTACCCGGGTGATCCTGCTGCCGTGCTGCCTTTATGAAATCAATAACCGCTTGAGCTAGTTCAGCTTGATGTTTAGTGTATCCGTGATCGGCTCCATCTACAATATGCAGTTTGTGGTTTGGTATGATCTTGTCAAACTCTATTGCATCCAGGACGGGGATGATATCGTCAGATGATCCATGGACTGTCAAGACTCTGTGTACACAAGTATTAGTAGATCAACAGTGTGCATAAATTTTATGTTAATGAAGTAAATAAAACATTATTATATATAAATGGAAAACCATTTGCGTGAATAAAGAAAAACAATACAATGACTTCACATTAGAAGTGCATTCAAGAGTAAAACGTGTCTAACATGATCGAAGGAGTTCCAAACAACAAAACCGAGAGTAGAAGAGTCTAATAGCATGCACTATGTTTATACCGTTTGAAAACAGTTCCATTGTATACTAGATTTATAGCATATATTTAAGATCATTTTTCATATTTCAGAGACAGCATCTTTCAAGTTACCAACTACCGGCAATCCAAAAAAGAAAGGGAGAAAAAAGATAGAGGCGTTCGTCTTCATGATTCATAAGCTTTTTCTATCAGTGTTGAGATACAAAATTACTGGTAAAGTCACAAATCATGAACCATGAGGCATGAACAGGAATCATTTTACAAATTTTGATTTATTTATTATGCTGTCTTCTAACACATTGTATTATGCGTTCAAACAAAAAAGCAAGAATGGAAAAACAGACAGAGAGTAAAAATTGCTGTTATGACCTGCATTCCTTGTCAATTTGAAGACATGCTTCATGCATATTTGTATTTAGACGATCCATCAAACTTTCCTCAGTAACACGGTATTCAACAGTTCCTACAAAAGTCAAGCAAGAATCAAGTATCAATACAATTGTAAAACAATGACACTGCTTCACACACATACATGTCAGGAAATTATGTCAATCAATCATACATACACCTTGATCAGATAAGTGGGTGCAATGGTGCTCCATCATTGATCGCATTACCTCTATTCTTGAATCTCAAAAGGGAATTAATGGAAGGGAACAAGATCTGTGCAAAAATTGGGACTTCTGCTTTGCCAACAATATCGTAGGTAATTTTATTACATATATATATATATATATATTTATATTGTAGGTAATTCTTTTCTTCAGTAAACTAAAGCAATACCTTTTAAGAAACTAAATAAACTGATAATTCTGGTATTCAAGTCATTTAATTGTGTTTGAACACACAAATACTTAAGCAGGGAGAATCCCATGTTGTAAACAAAATTACTAATTACCTGCTGTATTTTTAATATCAATGAATCCATCCTGCTTGATTTTTTCCATAAAGTCTTTTCCCAAGCGCTCTCCCATGCCTCCCTTCATATCATAACGGCCAGAAACATTGACAACCATGCGGACATCATGATATTTAGAAGCATATAGAAGCACAACACCACCTCCTGCAATTATATAGCAGTATGGCTCACACACAAAAGTATAATTATTTAATTACTGTAATTAATATTTCAAACTCTACAACATACTGAAAGAAATGGAAGAGAAAAAACGCTTATCAACAGATGCAGCCATATTAAATCTTGACGCTAGTAATTCCAATTTCCAGATGCAATGGAAGCTTTCCACATATTATATAGATTATGTTATCAACTCTAGATTCTGATTTTTACTTCTACTCAAACTACTTTCTAAACCCTAGGCTTCAAGTGTTAATATAATAAATAGATATTCATTTTTGTTTTATTATTTACAAATTCTTGATTAAATTCCAACCAAATCTTAATTTAAAATTTTTGATTTCCAAAACTGCCATATTCTGGCATGATCCACAGAACATTTGACATTTTATGGCACATCTCAATGTGAACCGGAACATATTATTAGATATTCACATATTCTACTTAAGAAAAACTTATGTACAAAATCGTTTTTAAAGGGAAAATAATAATTGAGTACTCAAAAAACATCCGTGGTTGTCACTGAAGTCTGCCTGTACAGGAAATGATGCCTGGATGCAAGAACAGAGCTTAGTAATGACCCCCCTAGAGAACAATTTTTTTTTTCAAAAAAAAAAAATTATACACTTACTTTATATTTTAGCTCCTTAAATTAAACTTCTTTTATAACTTGGCCCTTCTAAATTTTAAGTTACGACAGTTTGGCTGCTCCATATCTGGTTTGCTGGCTCCGCCTTTACTAGATGGGTGGTCTCCTTCTGGCATACCTAGGCAGCAAATAATGTTTATATGGACAACCAAGGTGTGAAAAGTACCTTTACCATCCAAACTAAACAAAAAATACATATAGTGGATCAAAGAAGAAGTTGAGCTACTTATACATGGGACAACAGTTTTTTGCTCATTTAAGGTCTTCTCGACCTCAAAACAAGTCTTTTAGTCATCATTTATCAATATCTGTACTTGGAGCTCAGTTAAAACAAATCTCAATGTTCTGATATTGGCTACAAGTTCAATAGTCGGCTCTCACAGAATTATACTAACTATGAAAGTTTAGTGGACAAGAGTTCTGCCAAAAGACAACATTGTTATTACCTGAATTAATTTGCAGTCTAGTTAATTTTGGATGGCAGAAATTATATCCATCAGATTGTTTCTCATAATTAAAATAATAATAATAATAATTCTACTTTAATTTATCTTGAACTATATTCTTGTATAAAACACTTGGAATAATCCAACATACCTTTACTGTGCCCAAGAATTGCACTTATTACACGATTTGCTCCATGAAAGTGTTGGATCACGGCATGTAAATCATCCACCTCTCTCCAATAGTTAGCATAAGAAAATGAACCTTCACTTTCTCTGAAAAGGTATTCAAATAAATAAACATAAAACATAGTGACAACTTAGAGAAATTCCAAGACTGACATTTTTTTTTTTTGGATAGGAAACAAAAAATATATTGCAAAAAAAGTTACTGACATTAGAAACCGGATCAATAACAGATGTTAGACCAAAAGTTCAACTATCTTCTTATAGAAATATTTTTCAGCAAACCTTATGAAGTATATGCTACAACTGGCATTCATTTTCTTTTTATGACCTTCAAAGCCATGCCTTTCACTTCTTATCTTAAACAAACTTCTGGCAGTTACCAGAGAACACAAAATATAATTTCCTCACCGCTCTTATAACCTTATAGACATCCTCTACAGAAACCAGAAAGAATATAATATAATGTCACCAATAAGTACGCTATTTTAAGTGTTTTCTTAGAACAACTTATAATAGGTTAGAAAAAAGAAAAAAAAAAAGCACTTTCTGAACATCAAGATGTCATGGAATTCTAGGTAATCTTCAAACTTTCTATAGAAACAATCTTAAGAATAGCCATTTTCGTGATTGATGGGACTATCTAAGAAGATTATGAATTTCTAAGGCATAACAACTGGAATTAGGTAGCTCCTATACTATGGCAATTAAAGCATTTCTCTTGCAAATTCTCTATATGCATTAGCATAACAGTAATTCCATGCAGAGAACACCACACAATACAACTGAAGAAGTTTGTAAATTTCAAAAGTCACATTTCTGCACTATATCAACACGTGACTTACCCATTTCCAGCAAAGTCAAAACGAAAGGAGCTAATTCCTTCATTTTCTAAAGCAACAGTAAGGTTCACCATAGTAGTATCTTCCTGTAGAAAGAAAAGATAAGGAATAAAACCGTACCCCAAAAAACCAAGACAATTGTGCAATTTGATCTCGTTATTAGCGTTTACAGAGTTACTGGTATACACACATTTCTTTAATAAGGTTTCTGGGACATAGCAATTAAAAATTAGTTTTGCAGAACACAAGTTACAAACCATCTGAGTCCTTTTAAATACTGAACATAACAAGGAATTCGATACTTGATCAAACCATAACAGGAAAAAGAAGTGCATTACAAAAATTTAAGAACCACCAACCTTAGTGGATCGGAAACCATGGCATAATATTACAATTTCAGTAGATCCAGTGTCATTTAACACACCCACGAGCTTTTCACCATATTTGTTTGGAATTATAACTTTATGCTTCTTCAGCACTGAAAAAAAGAAACAGTGTAATTCACTTAACCATTCAGAAGACTATTATGATTCATCGGAACAAAAAACGAATAATCAAGTCGAATCAAAGACAAAAGAACATACTAAATATATCACCATATAGTATTCTAACAATACGGCCTCAAAAACACAAGTATTTCCTCTGTCGATGTAATTCTCTAGCTTGAACTCCATTATAGTAATTTCAACATTATTTGCCAATATGGTTGATCGAATTTTACTAGATATTTGGACAAACAATTATAAAAAGCAACATCGCGGCACCCGTAAA
Organism: Acer saccharum; assembly: GCA_030490815.1. Classification (NCBI taxonomy): domain Eukaryota; kingdom Viridiplantae; phylum Streptophyta; class Magnoliopsida; order Sapindales; family Sapindaceae; genus Acer; species Acer saccharum. The sequence goes on from CM059871.1 coordinate 36,191,929, forward strand.
TTAACTATCAAACATGTAACTTTTGAGAGATATAAGCTGAACTAGTATAAGAAAAATTTCTTAGACATCAGCAATCAGAAAACAAATTTTCATTCAAACAAACACCGTCAGTTTCTTCAATGAAGTAAAAACAATGTCCTGTTTATTACTTGGCATACTAAAACGCTTGAAGGTTGATGACAATTGTTACCTGGGTTCTGTGAAGACTGAGACATCTTCAAGGATCTTGCAAAGTTGCAATTGGTTGATGAAATGACGCGTACCTGGTGAAGAGGAAATTTTTGTGAAGAGGGATTTTTGAAATTTAATGAATTTACTGGGATTAAATGTGAATTAAAAACTAAGATTCCCATTTTCATTTAATTTTTATTTATGTTACAAATCCATGATCCTGAAAGTTTTTATAGTGTGGACCGTTTGCGGTTGAGAATTTTCTTATATCTACTTATGTTGGGCAGTTCAGCTCTCTTAGAGTGAAAAAGAGGCCCATTGGTCAATTGGGCTTTCTTTCTCAAAAAAAAAAAAAATGATTGAATAGTTTTGGGCCAATTTTCCAAATTTTTTTTTTTTTAAATATAAGCCGAGACCTGTCAAGATCAAACACTACATATGCAACACGAATATCTACTCTTATAAACGGAAGGTATCTACTCTCATTAGAGGGTAGGGGTCTCCTCACACTTTATAATTTTATGGGTAAATGTCAATATTAGGGTTAGAACCCTGTTGGTTAAGTTTTATTTTGAAGATTACACTTATCAAGGCAAATGACTTGTTGCCCAATTTTTCAAGAATTAAGCCATGTTTTCTAGAATATAACAAAATTTCTAACATTGTTCCAGGCTAAAAAATAAAAATAAAAAATACACATTCACTCTCAGTAAAATAGTTGTGCACTTTCCTTTTGTGATAAAAGTTCGAATCTCACGTTTTGTCTATTTTTTTTATTTTATTTTTTTTTGAAAATACGTTTTCTCTATTAAATCGTAAAGTGTGGAGAGACTCCTAACTTATCAGATTTCAATATATATATATATATATATAGCTTCTAGTGTTTTGTTGTCAATGAGAACATTACAAGATCTATTACATTTTCTTCTTTGCAAAATTAGAAACATTGCAATTAAGTCTAACAACTTTAACAGAACAATGAAGTAGTATGATCCGCATAAAATTATAAAGAAAACAAAACAAAACAAACAAGCGAAAAAGTCCATTTTCCAATCACCAAATTCAAAGAGGCTGGTATACAAATAATGAAATGAAATTAATGATGAGGACATACAATGTCAAAGCTACTTTTCTATAATTATAAATGAACAAGTTAATTACAATATTTCAATAGAATGGCTATGACAGTATGACTGCTTGATGTGGTTACAAATCACATGGATCATTAATTTTAATTTTTTTTCCTAACGGTATCTATTTATCTACCAAATATATTTTTTTTAAAGCTTTTGTCATTGGTAGGATTCGAGTCGTTAATTTGAAAGTCATTTACCCAAACATCAAGCTCGTCCATCTACCAACCGAGCTATGTCTCTGTTGGTTATCATTAATTTTAATTGCGTAATATATAATCATACATTTTATTATTTTTCATGCACTAGCTGCTAGATAGATATTAATTGGGTCATTGTTAAATTGTGACAAATATATAGAATAAATATATATTTATATTTAAACCGTTATCATTAATTTGAGATTTGAAGAGAAAACATGATTCAAACACAGAATCTCATATTGTAATAGGGGTTGGTGGCATGTCACTTTAGTAACCTCCTCATCTGGTTAATTAATATATAACTTTTACCAAAAAAATATATATAACTTTTACATCAAATTTGATACATTTTGCACTCCACGTATATAGATTATTATAGAACGGTATTAACTCACGTGTGTCAAAAAGTTAGTAAAATATGTAACTTATAATTATTTTTCAAAGAATATATAAAGTTAAAAAATAAAACTATTGTTGACTTGTATAAGAGCTTATTTGGTTGGGCTTTTGAAAAACCTCTATTGATAAAAAATCTAATTATAGTAGATCTATTAGAAATAGAGTTTTTGAAAGAAAAAAAAAATTATAGATGTTTGATTGGTAGACTTTTTTTTTTTTTTTTCTTTTTTAAATGTCTATTTGGAGAAGCACCTTCCTATGAGCTTTTACCTAGTAGAGGTTTAAATTCTAGTAGCCTCTATTTAATTTAAAATAGACATTCTTAAAAGCCCAATCAAACGACTAAAAAAAAAACTCAAGAGTGACGATATTGGCACCCCTGAAAAACTGTATGTGCACCCATTTCGTTAGTACACCCCTAAAATATTTTAAAGAGAGATTATTTTGACAATCTAATTTTTTCTTTTTACACTTCTTTTCTAAAAACACTTCATTTTCAAAATTTAAATTTTTAAAAATTCTAAAGACACTTCATTTTGTTACAAGATTATCTTTTTTTATCTTTTTTGAATTAAATTATTAAAAAAAAAAAAGAAATTATCTCTCCTAAATCATTAGATTAATTATTACATATTAAATACTCTCTTCTAAATTTTTAATTACCATATTAAACTCTCTCTCCTCCAATACATATCTCTAATTTTCTATCTCCATTCTTTCTAAAGCAAAATTAACAGTTAACAAAAAAAAAAACTTACTAATAAACTTGATTTTTAGGAACCGTAAATATGTATATATTAAAATAAAAATTTAAAATTCAAAAAACAAGTACCTTGTTTTTTTTTTTTTTTTTTTAAATTATTTGTAAATCGAAATATGAAAATGTTTTTTATTACTCTTGTAGGTATGTGATTGCCTAGAGAACTTTAATTCTTTCATTAGTCTTAGAAATTATGAGTTTAATCGAATTTAGTTACAACAATTCAAACTTTCATATATATGTATATATATATATATATATATATATTTTTTTGAAAATTGACTTTTTAATATATATGTATATATATGTATATATATGTATATATATGTGTGTGTATATATATATATACTGTTAGTAAAAAACCAAAATATTCATAAGTTTATTTTTCTTTAACTATTAATCAGAGATTGATCGAGAAAATATGGAAATTTGATTTTTTATTTCTTTTTTATTTATTTTATTTTTTGTAAAATGGAGAGAGATTAATTAGAAGAGAGTGTTTAATATGGTAATAACAGATTTAGGAGAGAGAGTTTAATACATAATATTTAATCTAATGATTTAGGAGATAGGATTTCTTTTTTTTTAATAATTTAATTAGTTTGGAGTGTCTTTAATTTATTTATTTTTTGTCTTGTTTAGTAATTTTAATTTATGTTAAAATTGTCATTAATAAAAAATAAAAATAAAAACAATTGGAGTGTGAATAGATAATTTGTGGATTGTAAGGAGAAGGTCTCTATTTTAAAAATCTCTGGTTCATAAATAAACCTCACTTAATGCCAAAAATACCCTTTCTTTAATTTTATTGTATTATATTTTTGTTAGCACACCCCACTATTTTGTTATCTAATTAGATTTATTTTAAAAAATTATTATTTTATATCTTTTTATTCAAATAAATAATTTCTAACTCCTACAAAAACATTTGATGTCACTAAAAAATTGTATGAAAAAATTTTCTTTTCATTGCATTAAAACTTTTTTTTATAATTCTTTATGTAAAAAGAGGCTCTCAATACACAACAGTGTATCTTAATTCCTTTGTTCCTAAGAAAGTGTTTTTTTTTTTTTTATAAAAAATAAAAATAAAAATAATAAAAAAATAAAAAAAACCCAATTGTTTATAAGAAAGTTTATTGTTGGTATTGATTTTTGTTTCACTCAATTATAGCATTAAATTGTTTGTGAACTCAATCAATTTGTATTCCATAAAAGAACTTGAAATTAGTAGTTAAAATAGAAGTTAGGGTTTGATAAAATAGAAAGGTTTTTATTATCATATCAAACAATTCATAGGAAACTTTCTTTTTCTTTTTTTTACAAAGGATTGATATAAAACCAATTAATAATTATTGGTGTGTAGTTACAAATTATTTATTCCTTTAAGTAATTTTACTCAAGGATAATATTGGATTTTTAAAAATATTATAAATTGGGGTGTACATACAATTTTTTAGGGGTGTAAATATCGTTACTCAAAACCCAAATAAAAGTTTGTAGACCTTTTGAGGTAGTAGAAAGCTCAACCAAACAAGCACTAAATCCAACCAAATATATTATATATATATAATATTAAATCATTTTAAATCAAAAATCTCTTCTAAATTTATAACGAATTGCTTAATTTTTATTTATAAAAAATGCATCAATAACTTAACATATTTGTCTAAACCATTTTTAATAAAAGTGGTGAGGGATATATGAAATATAGATAAACTTATATATTATCATCACTAATTATAACAAAGGGTACCAAAAACCAAAAGAAAATTATCACAATATATTAAACGTGGAAATGGTGGAATCTGTCACTATTTTAAACTGATTTGGTGAGAATGTCAGTGGTTTAATAAGTTAAGTTTAAAAGGCACCTATTATGGTGAACTACCAAAATTGCCCTTAGTTAATGATTTATGTTATTCTCTTTGGTCTTGTCTCTGTCCACACTTGCAACAAAAACGTCAGTAAGATTTAACTCAGTTTAACTCTCGTCTCTCTACAAATAAAAGTTCAAGGTGTTGCCCCGACTTTCTTCTTCAGTAAAATAAGGTAATATTTCTTGATCCTGCTTGTTTGAATATTTCGAGCATTTTAGTATTTTGTTAAACTGAAGCCATTGTTATAATGTAAGAACTTTTCATTTTATTTTCGAGCCTTTTTGAAACCATTCGTGCTTTTTTGCTCATGAATCGAGCCTTTTTGAAAAAAAATCGTGCCTTTTTGGTCATGAATCGTGCCTTTTTGAAAAACCTGTCGTGCCTGTCTGAAAAAAAATCGAGCCTTTTGGCTAAGAAATCGTGCCTTTTTGAAAAAAATCGAGCCTTTTGGCTAAGAAATCGTGCCTTTTTGGTCATGAATCGTGCCTTTTTGGTCATGAATCGTGCCTTTTTGCTAACAAATCGTGCCTTTTTGGTCATGAATCGTGCCTTTTTGGTCATGAATCGTGCCTTTTTGCTAACAAATCGTGCCTTTTGGAAAAACCTTTCGTGCCTTTTTGCTCATGAATCGTGCCTTTTTGCTAAGAAATCGTGCCTTTTTGGTCATGAATCGTGCCTTTTTGCTAACAAATCGTGCCTTTTTGAAAAACCTTTCGTGCCTTTTTCAAACAAAATCGAGCCTTTTTGCTACAAATTCGTACCTTTTTGCTCATGAATCGAGCCTTTTTGAAAGAAAATCGTGCCTTTTTGCTCATGAATCGTGCCTTTTTGAAAGAAAATCGTGCCTTTTTGAACTGAAATCGTGTCATTTTTAATGGTTTGTGATTATTAATTTGACAGCCTCATGAATCGGGTTAGAATAGTAATATCTTACAACGGTCGATGGGAGCAATTACTCAACGGAAGTCAGAGGTTCGTTGGATCTGATAACCGAGGAATGTATGTGTCAAAGAATTTGACTTACGATGAATTGGTGTCGATCGTGCATACTATTGTGAACTATGATGTAAGCAAATACAACGTTGATTTGTCATCAATATCAATGGTTCCTGGCAGTACGTGTCGCACATTTATAAGCAATGACGACGATGTCCAGTTTATGCTAGGGGAAGATCGAGTGATCCCTCAAGTATGTGTCAGTCTTATTGAGCGGACAGCTGGAGATGTGTTAGGGAATGATATTCCTCCTCCTGAAAATACCCTACAATTTGGATCCTTTAGTGGTAGCAACCAAGCGTTCACCCAAAGGAGTGGCAACGAAGGTGGGACAAACATGTTTGGTGTACCACAAGTTGTGGTCGACCATGCAGATGCGACTGAGACTCAATTTGGTGATGTGTTTGGTTGTCGAATTGAGCAGTATGATGCGCAGTACAATGAGCAGAACAATGACAATTACCCGAACCATGAGGTGGATAATGAGGCAAATAATGAACATGTTGATGATTTGCAAAATGCGAATGAAGAGCATGCACATATGCAAACACATGGTAGACGTGTAGAAGGAATTAGTGGCACTGCACCACCAGATATGCCTGGGACTTCCGAGGTCCGTTATAATGTGACAACATCTGATTCTGTTAATGCGACAACTTGGGTTATTCCGGGAGCAAATTCATACTCGTTTGGTACTGGTAGAAGCAGCACCTTGGAAGCTCAAGAACCGAGAACCATGATATATAAGGGTCAATTTTTCCCGAGTAAAAAGGATTTGAAGAGGCTAGTTGGCGATTTTGCGATGCGTAAGAACTTCGAATGGAAGGTGAAAAGGTCCAATAAGACAACTTTACATCTGGTTTGCATCATTGACGACTGTACGTGAAAATTAAGAGCAGTGAGGAGAGAAGAAGGGACTTACTTTCAAGTCAGAAGTTTTGTCAACGAACACACCTGTCCCTTGGAGGAGATTCACCGTCGCCATCGACAAGCTAGTGCAGTCACAATCGCAGAAGTTGTTGCACCTAGACTTCAACAAGCCGATGGTCGTCTCATGCGTTCGAAGGACATAATCGCCGATATGAAAACAATGTATGGCATCCAAATCATGTACAGTAAGGCACATGATGCCCTGCAATATGCATTGTCATTGACCTATGGAACGCATGAAGAAAGTTTCCAACTGCTGCCATCTTTTGCATACGTTCTGGAACAACAAAATCCAGGCACAATCACAGACTTACAGTGCGCAGATGATGGTAAATTCCTTTACTTTTTTATGTCGTTAGGGTCCTCAATTAGAGGTTTTCGGAGGTGTATGCGTCCTGTGATTGCAGTTGATGGTACCCATTTGAAGGGAAGATTCGGGGGTACAATGTTTGTGGCAACTGCACAAGATGGAAACGAACAGGTGTATCCAATTGCTTTTGGGTACGGTGACTCAAAAAACAACCTTTCATGGGAGTGGTTTTTGGAGTGCTTGAGAGGTGCCCTTGGTCATATAGATGATCTGGTTTTCATTTCCGATCGACATGCAAGCATTGAAGCAGGGATTTCTAAAGTGTTCCCTTATGCAACCCATACCATATGTTGCTGGCATTTTGGTGAAAATATGAAGAAGCGATTCCACAGAAAAGATGTTGCCGACATAATGGATAACGCTGCTAGGTCGTACTGTGAAATCCAATACGATCGCCACATGGAGGAGTTACGTAGGCTGCACAAAGGTGCATACGATTATGCCATTGATGCCGGTCCATACAAGTGGTCCCATGCTCATTGCCCCCAAAGAAGGTACAGGTTGATGACCACAAATGTTGCAGAGTGCATAAACTCATGCCTAAAATTTGCACGGCAACTGCCATTGATGACACTGGCAGAGTTCATTCGGAATATGCTACAAAAGTGGTTCCACGATCGTCATACAAATGCACGATCAATGCGTCATCGATTGACCGACGCAACACATCTTGTGATCCTTAAACGTGTCAAGAAATGCGGTTATATGACCGTAAATGCAGTTGACTGGAACATATTTTTCGTCAGACACAAGGGAAAACAGTGGACGGTTGACTTAGCCCGGAAGACATGCACATGCAACAAATTCCAAATGGACTTTTTACCATGTTCACATGCACTCGCAGCGGCAAGGTACATGACTCCGTCCATTTATTGCTTTATAGTACCCAAACGTGAATCTAACTGTGTTCATTGTTGTAGGGAGCGGAACGTGGATTTCACATCTCTATGTGCGGATTACTACAAAAGGGAGACACTAATTGATGCATACTCGGTTCCTATCATGCCTGTTGGTCATCCTTCTTCATGGGTAGTGCCATCCGACATCACATCACGGGTGGTTTTAAATCCAAGGGCGAAGAGACAATCCGGTCGCCCGATGGAGGGTCGACATGTCTCGTCTTCGGAGAGGATAACCACACAGTCGTGTAGAAGATGTGGACAACCAGGACATAACAACAGGAAGTGTTCCAACCCGCCTATGGTTAATGAAGGTCCCAGTACTATTGTACCCGAACAATACCGTCGCAAGTGTAGCATCTGTCATTCAACTGGACACAACAAACAAACGTGCCCTCTGAAGGACTCTATCGTGGAATGAATGGAGTCTTATAAGAGGAGACTTGACCCCACGTCATAAATGCTGTCATGGAAGCGATTGAAGGGATGAGAGTTGCATTGGGTGCTGCTGTTGTGCTAAACTACTGTCTGTAGTGGCTTTTCCATCCTGCTCCCTATATATTGGCGCTCAAGATGCTGTCGTGACTGCTTATCCAACACTAGACGACAAGCATAATAACATATACAGTAGGCCAGAGTTAGTGATGTTTATTTGAGTGCAACGAGTTTCAGCTAGAGAGGACAAAAAGACGAACGATGCAATCATGTCAGGGCTTATGTTTTAGACATGTGTTTTAGATTTTAGCTGCTGTAGTTTGTTTATTTCCTCAAGTCACCATACCAGTTGATATACTCATATATGGTATTTTTTAACTTTGTGTATGCTTTGATATATGTTCATATTTTAGAAATATTTTATGTTCGAAATTTTTTTTTAATTTAGTTGAACTTTGAACTGCAAACAACTTGAAATAAAAAAATAATAATTTCATTAACAACAGCTCTGTTATGTACAACAACTACAATATCCTGGAGTTACAATAAACCTCGATGGCCATCTTTTGCCGGATGATGGGCATATCGGCTTCCGTCCAATCGAACGTATCCCTGTTCGCCGTCAGGTACTCAATCATTCTCAACGTATGGGCACCACAGTTTCCCCTGCAATTAACCACATGAACAACCATTAGCATTAATACATTTCAAAACCGATTGGGATAGAATAACAACTTGAAATAGTCATACCCCAATTCCTGTTGGGGCACCCGGTCGGCTGACACGAATAACATCCGGAACGGCCCATCCTTTTTTGTGTAACTCTTGTCACCCGGTTGTCTGTTCCTGTGAAAGTGCACCGTATAGAGCTGAGAGGGTAGCAAATAGCGGAGACATGCAAACTGGGCATTCCTGTGCCTAAATGGGACCTCTCGTCTGAACGAGTCAAACATAAGAATGTGCCCAAACTGCAGATCGATGCTGGCCATGACCCAATGCATACCTCCAACGTTGCAAGGAATCAGAACCTGCAGGTGTTTCTCCAAGGTGTTATCAAAACTCGAATAAACATGGATGCAAAACTCGAATAAACACTCACAATGTCAACATCGTGCCAAGGCCGTATCCCTAACAGGAGCTCCCCACGGACCACCGCAAGCTCATCACGGGACCATGTCTGCCCAAACACGGACCAACCTGCTGGGGGTTTCCTCTCCTCACCAGTGCCGATTCTGTCCCATTGGTGATCTAACAATGTCTGAAAGAAAATTAACCGAAACGTTAGGCAGAAGATGTATGAACACATCAATGTTGAAGCGAAAACCGTATAATATTAACACTTACAAAGAATTGGGAATCCAGTATGTTGATCCTCGAACCGTATACAGTGGGGTGCAATCGCTGACGCCTCCGGACAATCTTCAAGTATGCGTCAATGTGCTGAAAATTTAAACTTGTATTGTTAGGATTCAACCATTTGTGACTGAGTTTTATAAAGACAGTTCAAGGAAGGAACATACCGTATCCTCCAACTCCATTAAATTGGTTTGCAACCGGTGGAACCAAGTGACAGGAACACCAACTGGGTCGTGCAGATCCACATCACGTCTGCATAAGTAGGGAAAAAGTTACATAATACTGACTTACATATTTGTCGAAAAAAACTATAAACAGAATGTAATACTTACAATTCCCCCGACGTGCTCCTCTTGTAGTCTTCGTACGCCGCAAGCTGTTCAGGATCTACCAGTCCATGTGGATTCCATACATGTGCCGGCGGCGGCATCACCCGTGCCCTCTTTGGTTGACAGGGGTCTGTGTATGGGCTCCGTTCCATCCAACCTCGACGTCGAATCCGGTCTCCACGCCTTAGGGTGGGGGAGTCTGTTCCGGACCATGGGGATCGGTGCGGGCTGAGGAGGAACTCGGTCCCCGTTCATCGACCTGTGACCGTGGAATCCGAAGAATCAAATCTCTCCTCGAGGATCGCCTAGAGGGGTCGACTGTGCTCTGGTCTATCGGAGGTCGCCGCTCGCTGGGATTGACTGGATGGGTACGCTGCTGCGACGTGCGGTCAATGGATAGCTCCTGGATATCGACAGGATCATGCAGCAGCTGTGATGAGCGGTCTGGGGTGACTGCCTGCGACGGCCTATGCTCCAATAATGCTGTCTCTGTATCGCCGGGGACCGCCGGTTGTCCAAGTGCATCTGGAGCATCTGGAGCCTGCTGCTCAGGTACTGTGTCTGTAGTATGGGCCTCCCTATGTCTGGTCCCTGACCCTGTCTCATCATGATCAGTACCTGTCCTTCCTGTACTGAATGCTCCATCATAGTCATGAGGTGGTAGGTCATCGAACGGTGGATCCTCCTCCACACGCCCCTGCGACGGGGGACCCTGCGATGACGGGCCATGCGACGTCGGACCCTGCGACGACGGACCCTGAGAAGTCGGACCCTGTAGCGTCCGAATCATAGCCACCAACTCCTCATGCTGTGAATTTCTTTTCTCTTCATTCTTTTGGATAGCATCCATGACATCCGTCCGTAATGTTCGGACAGCATCCATCACTTCTGCTAATTTCTGCTCCCAGCCCTGAAAGGATTGCAGACTCTGTCAGTACTAAAACTATTAAGTCAATGGAAAGTAAATCATGCGGTTAAAAAAACGGCTTATGTACCTGTGGATGCTCTTCAACGCCTTCAGGTTGCTGACCTTCAGGTGCAGGCCGTCTAGGCAATGTGAATCGTACCCGCCTACGCCTCACGGGAATAGGACTGCGAGCCTCCGGGTCTGAATCACTAGGTCTAGGTCGTGGTTGTCTGGGTTGACTGAAAGGTATCCGCCTAGACCTCGTGGGACTCTCACTACCAATGTCAACCTCCGGCTCTAAGCCCTCCAGATCAGAAGGTCCAGAATACTGAGGATCCATATCACTAGGTCCGTAATATGAATCCTCTGTATCACTGGGTCCGGCAGTCCTATGTCGATCGGGAACCGGGCGGTCACGAGGTAAATCTACGGCATCGTCATCATATAGACTGCCTCCCAGGTCTATGCCTTCGTAGTACAGTTGACGCCTCTCAGCCTCCGTAGGCACCAATTCAGCCCGAGCAAACATCTGCAATCGGAGTTATATCATTGTAATTGCAAACATACTCAAAATAATAAACATTAACAACATCAATACTTACCCTTTCAGTGAAAATCTTATCCAGCATTTTCCCCCGCGGTAGCGCAGTCAACTCCCATTTCAGAATACGTGGAGAGGGTAGCTCGATTACCCTGCGTTCCCCACATTTGTGCTTATTGCTGCTAAGATCCGGGATAACCTCAAAAGCAAATATCTGCATAATAGATAACACATTAGTGATATAAAATATTTTCTATTAAAGTACGACTGCAAATTATAAATTCTCACCAATAATGCGTGCACTAGACCGTATATGTTATACGTCTCAGTGGTGTTATCCGTGGCCTGTTCTTGCTGTCGTTGTTCGGACCGCTGCCGTGGACCATCCAAAGCATGCTTCAAACCAGATATGGTCCGCCTATACACGTATGCGCCCCACGGGAACGCATCAAAAGCGTCCAAGTCCTCAACTAGCTGAAACTGCCATAATGGAATTTTATGTCTCTCGTCCACCCCCATCAGTATCCAGTTCAGCAAAAACAATAATGACAGCTTCACCGCATCGTACTGCTGCTCAAAAACACCACTCCGCAGCACTGCTTTCAGGTCTTCATTCTCTACGACTCGACCCTGAAAGTATCGGTCGTGTATGCCATTTTGTACCATCTCATAACTTGCTGGGTCGGGAATGATTCTGAACTTCAATCCGGTGATTACACAAAACTCAACCTTCGAGAACCGGACCGTATGCTTACCCAACAAAAATCTCATCTCATCTTCCGGGCCGTCGTGATTCAACTCGCGCAACAGCATCCGATGGACAATTCCAGCTGAAAAATTCATCTCCTGATGCATGTCAAGTAAATGACCGAAGCAAGACTCAGTAAACCGACGACGGTCTTCCATCCGAAGAAGTTCAGGTACACTTTCAAGTGCGTTGTGGACATCTGTAATGTCATTCACATGGTCATGCCGAATAATTTTTCCCTGGAACCATTCTCCCACAGGGATTTTCAGGAAATCCTTCAGATTCACCCTCTGCATATTCACAAAAAAAAAAAAAAAAACATAAGTACAAAAAGGCACGATCACAGTTCAAAAAGGCACGATCACAGTACAAAAAGGCACGATCACTATACAAAAAGGCACGACCACTATACAAAAAGGCACGATCACACTATAAAAAGGCACGATCACTATACAAAAAGGCTCGATCACTATACAAAAAGGCACGACCACAGTGCAAAAAGGCACGATCACAGTGCAAAAAGGCACGATCACACTACAAAAAGGCACGATCACAGTGCAAAAAGGCACGATCACAGTGCAAAAAGGCACGATCACAATACAAAGTTCAAAAAGGCAAGATTACAATACAAAAAGGCTCGATTACAAAACAAAAAGGCACGATTACAAAACAAAAAGGCACGATCTCAATACACAAACGCTCGATTACAATACACAGTTTATAAAGGCACGATTACAACACAAAAAGGCCGATTACTATACCAAAAGGCTCGATTACAAAACATAGTTCAAAAAGGCACGATTACATCACAAAAAGGCTCGATTATATCACAAAAAGGCACGATTATATCACAAAAATGCTCGATTACAATACACAGTTCAAAAAGGCACGATTCAACTACAAAAAGGCACGATTCAACTACAGAAAGGCTCGATTCAACTGCAAAAAGGCTCGATTCAACTGCAAAAACCTAGATCTTCATCGTTTTCAAACAAATTTTTTTCCAAAAATAAAACCCTAACCTAACCTGATCTTATTCGAAAAAGAGAATGAATATGCTTACCTCACTCCTTCTGCTTCGCCGTTCAACTCTCGTCGACATAGCTACTGTTCCGGTGGTTCACCGTCAGATTTTGGTTCTGTTGTCCGTCCGTTTCTCGGTCAAAGCTTTTTCTTTGAACGTTTGAAAAAACTCACAAAGCGACAAATGAAGGGTATTTTTGTCTGGTGACCATAAATGGTGCCTTTTAAACTTAAGTTAATAAGTTGGTGACTTTTCCCCAAAAGGCACCCCATTAAGTGCTATTTAAATTTCGAGCCCTATATTAAACACAGAGCTCTATAGTATAAGTAGGGATATCAAAATTACCTATTGGTCCGGGGATCCGTTGGGACCCATCCTGTTAGGGGCGGGTTTAACCGTATCATTTAAGTTGTGGTATGAGACCAATATTTTTTTCAATTCCCGATTAATTTCGGTACTGTTACGGGATTTCAAGTTCCCGCCTCACCCCATCCTTGTACCCCCGTTATCAATATCAATATCAATATATAAATATATATATATTTGAAGCACGTAATTAGTACTAGAATTAACACTAAAAAAATAGTTATGTGACTACTGTCTTCAAAAAACATATTTTTCCCTCTCATTAACATAATTTTCCCTCTCTCTTTTTTCCCATTTTCTTTCTCTCCATTGAAACCTACTCCAATCCAGATCATCATATATAGTAATGCTAGGCTTTCTAAAAATTTTCTCAAATGGTGTTAGCATATGAGGTGTCAACATCTTATATATCATGAAATTATGTGGTGAGTGATGTGATGTTGACACCTCACGTGCCAAAACCATTTAGGAAAAAAATTTGGAAGTCTAGCATTACTCTAAAAAAAATACATTAATGGGATGTAGATTATATGAGGCAAAAAAAACCAATCCCCTAATGGAAAATCCCTGTACCTACACCGTTTATTTTAAATTGGGTATTCATCATGGATGGTATTACCCATGCAAATTGGTATTGGGGATGGTAATGGAAAACTCGTCTCCGACCTGTACCATTGACATCCCTAAATATAAGTTGTGCAATTTGCATTAGATGAGATTAGCTTAGTGGCATACCCATCACATTTACATTACTGAAGTTGTGAGTTAGGTTGTATCGGATGTACGGTGTATTATGTTAGATAGAAATGGAGCAAAGAAAAAAAAAAAGGAAAGGAAGAAAAAAAAAATAATAATAATAAAGTAGAAAGAGACACACTGCCTTCCTCCCTTGACTCTTTTCAAAGACATGGCGAGCGAGGACTTTGACCTTTACTTTTCTTCTCCTATTTTTGCCTTTCACCTCCTGGCTGGCTGCTCCCCTCTCTCTCTCTCTCTCTATACTTTTCTCTATTTCTTCTCTTATAATTATCTCTCTAACCACTACTTTCCAAGTTTCCACTTATTACATACAATTCTCCCTCGCTCACAAACACACTAGCTACTTTTCAAGTTCACACCTGTTACAGACAATTTCTCTTTTCCTCTCGTCTTTGATATTGCACTGGTGGTGGGCTACAGCCTACAGGGCTGCCTCTTCTTGATCTTCAATTCCTTTTTTAATCCTTTTATTGTATGATTGACTATTCTTCAATAAAGCTGTTGCTATCTAGCTCTGATCTTTTCTTTATCTTTGATCCTATACTTTTCAAAAATCTATCTGTCTAGGGATCCTCTACAGGATCATCAGCTGCAAAAGCTATACCTAGACTAGCTATATATATTAAGGAGTTTGTCAGCGTATATACAGAAAGGGATCGATTATCTCATGATCACGATGATGCAGCAAATTTAGTGAATAATATTTCTTCATCACTGGTTGATGGACACCACCATCCTTGTTGATGAAGTTACTCGCGCCAACTTTCTCCGATCAGTAATGAACTCTTTTGGCTGCACTTACATATGCCTCTGGTCTTATCTTCAACCACCCAAGTATGTACTATATATATCATCTCTTTTTATCTCATTTGATCAATACACGTACATTTATACAATTTTATGATTTATTAATTGATCAATGTCTGTCTGTCCATGCATGTTGTGATTTTTTTAGCAGCTGTTTACTCTTCTGGGATGGACTTTACAATGAAGAAAACAACCAAGCTCAGAGGCTTTTCCATGAATATTGTCAATCAGTGTTTCCCGTCTCCGATTACAAGTACGTGTACGAGTGTATATATATATATATATATGTATGTCCTTCAATTATTTAAACAAAATGTCTGCAAATTAATTAATTAGGTTAATGCTTCTATATATTTCATTGTGTATATATAGCAGCTGCGTTCCTGGACTTGCTTTCAAGAATAGTCAGCAGTACATTGAGCTTAATGAATCCGAACTTCATAGACTGGCTTCAAATGAGACACAGCGACGATTTTATCAAGTAAGAAATTAAAATAATTAATACATAGAGCATGCACCAGTTCAATTTCCAAATGCAGCATCTAACTCAAATATATTGTCGTTGTTATTTTTAACAGGAAGCGCGGATCAAGGTTTGATCAATTCTTCTTCATGAAATTAATTATTATAATTAAGAATAAGTCTCTTCTTGCGAGCTCAATAATTTATAATTAAGAAAATCCATTGAATCTTTCCTTCCTTTTCTATAACTGCTACAGACTGCAGTGTTTATGGCGTGCAAGAGTGGGGAAATCGAGATTGGCTTGTCCCATTCAACACAAGTAAGTAATTAACACCCATCAATTTCATTAATTCTTGCTTAATTGAATTTGTTTTTTCATTATTTTTTGTTGATTAATTTATATCTTAACAAAAGCAGATTAACATGGAAATGGAGATAAGGAATTTGTTCCCAGTACAAGACTCAGCTAGAGATCAGCTAAGCCTTCCATTGCCAACTGATCCGAACATACCTTCATCGTCTTCGTCGTCATTAAGATCTCTATCAATGGACAGCCCTGAAAGCTCTTCTCTAATCTTCAACATTCCAAGAACAACCTACCAATTACCAGAAACCCTTAAAGAGATTCCTTCAATATTACCACCAATTATAACAACAACCACAATTCCTAGTCCACACCAGCAAGCAAGGCAAGCCTTTGCACAAATCCGAAACCTTCAATTACCAACACCAGAGAATGAAGATGCTGTAATAGCAAGAGCCATCCTAGCTGTTTTATCAGCTTCATCTCCTTCTTCTTCAACGTCGTCGTCTCATCAACAATCCAAGCCCAAGCCCAAAGCTAGTGCTTTCAAGAATTACAACTTGGGTTTATCACCAAGTACTTCTCAAATGAAACCCAGTAGTAGTACTAGTTTACGCGGCGGCCTAAGTATGCCGAAACGAGCAATTTCATATTACAGAAGGCTGAATACTACGAGACGTGAACATACATTATCAAGCCGACCCACTAGTACCCAGTTGCATCATATGATGTCGGAGAGGAAAAGACGTGAGAAACTCAATGAAAGTTTTCAAGCACTCAGATCTTTACTTCCTCCAGGAACTAAGGTTCGATTGATATATATATATATATATATATATATATATATATATATAGCGGTGATTGATTGCATTTAATTTTTTTTATAAATGTATGTTAATGCTGACAAAGGCTCTTGTTTTTTTTTTTTTTTTGTATGTAGAAAGACAAAGGGTCGTTGCTTATTAGTACAAGAGATCATTTGAGCTCTTTGAAAGCTCAAATTGCGGAGCTCACTGAAAGAAACAAGAAGCTGGAGGAGCAGCTTTTGCCTTCAGCTTCAGCTTCAGCTTCCAGAGAAGCAGCTGCTGCTGCTGTGGAAGCAGTAATTGTGAATCAAAGAGTTGACATACGTGTCACTCCTGTACCTGAATCAACCTCGGAAGACAGAATCATCGACTTGGGATTGACTGTGATGGCAGAATCAGCTCCCATGCTGGATTTAGCTATTCGAATCCTGGAATTCTTGAAACAATTTCAAAATAATGTCAGCTTGATTTCCATGGAGGCCAATACCCGGATTTCAGAATCTGCTTCTTTTAACCATTTAACCTTCAGACTCAGAATAATTCAGGTAATTCGTAACAGGATTTTAGTAATTAATGTTCTAAGTTTAATTAGCGTGCCTAGAATGTAGAACTGCTATTAATTATGTTATACGATATGATTTAAGTAGATCAAACGCATATATTAATATGTTTAAAACGTAATTATCACATGACTTGATTTAAATTGATCGAAACATTTACGTATGTCTATATCCGTAAGATTTTAATTAGTAACTCATAAACTATAATTTGTTGCTTCAGGAGAGTGAATGGGACGAGTCTGCCTTCCTGGAAGCAGTGAGAAGGGTTGTTGCTGACTTGGCACAATGACAGTTTGACCAATTACGATCCGCCACGTGTGCTACATATACATAGTTTATACTTCATTATTAAGAGAAACAGTATACGTTCAAGCCACTTCAGCGACATATATTATAAATATATCATGTGATATCATGTGGTATGCATATTTCATGTAATTGGTTTTTCATATCACATTACATGATTTAAGTGGGTTGAATACGAAACCATAGAAACATTTCTTTTATAATATGGGACCGGTCAACTTAGACTTTTGGCGTGCGGTGGTGACCCATCCTTCTAAATAGGGCTCACCTCATTTTCCGCCGATGATCACATCCGTTGATCTCCACCACTGATTTAAGTTTGTGATGATGATGATGATGATGACATATTGTATCATATATATATATATATGCTAGTGATGCTTTGTAAGCTCAATTTGTTTGTTGTAGGCGCCATTTATGTATTTAATTTGTTGTATGAATAACATATTAACACTAATACATTAAAGATAAATCATGTGTCGCCCAAATTGACTGCAATTTGATAGGGCAGACTGTCACTTGCGATTTCAAAGAAAAAATCCAACAAAGATTGATAGATGAATTCAAAGATGGTCCAGCGTCAAATATACATACTTTTTCTCCTTTTGTTTTTTTTCAAGACCAGCCACCAACCAAACCCACGTCGTTTTTTCATTTTATTTTACTCTCTTGTGTAATATTTAATAAATTAATTAATTAGACTCTCTTGTTTTTCTTTTTTATGTGTTGTTAGTATTTGGCCACGCCATCACGTCAAAATTCTATATATAGATTATAGTGTTCCCTTCTCTTTCCTTGTTTTTTTCTTTTCTTTTTTTATAGTTTTGGGAAATCCAAATGTCACTTGAGACGGCGGTTTTGACTCACTATGTTTCTACTTTCTCGGTCTTCTAATCTCAAGAATTTTGAATTTTCTCACCACCACAAGTTTTGATGATCTGTGTTTGAATAATGAATAATATTCATGTCTGCCTCCTCTTTCTCTCTCAAGTTTTGATGATCTGTGTTTGAATAATGAATAATATTCATGTCTGCCTCCTTCCTCTCTCTCTCTCTCTCTCTCTCTCTCTACACAGTTCTTCTATTGTCAGTTCATCCTGATATAAAATATATCAGGACGAAGAATAAAATATATCAAGACGAAGAATGTGGACCGGTAGATTTACATACTTTAACTCAAAATGTATGCAATTATCAAAACTTCTTGTATATATATATACACATATTTATACTAGATATTTTTTTTTTTGAAGCTTTTTGACATTGGTAGGATTCGAGCTGCTGACTTTGGAAGTTATTCAACCAAGCTCGTCCATCTACCAGTTGATTTACGTCCATAGGGCCATATATATATATATATATATATATATAAAGTTTTTCTCTCCTCAGGACCGACACTTTTAAGATTATGACGAGATTTGTGAGTTATTGATAATTAAGTTTAAAAAGATTTTGACTAAGCTGAAGTATGTAAATCTAATGGTTGATAGTTGTGGAACTGATATAAATAAAATCAGTTCGTCTTAAAGAGAGAAAAACTATATATAAATATATATATAAAGGGAGACTATTGAGTAAATTTGTGAGGCTCATAACCATTATCAGTGTAACTACAACATTATTCATTCTTAATTTGATAAATTTCTGTAGAAAAAAATTTGATAAATTTAAACCCTTGTTCAAACTGTTTCGGTGGAAAAGGGCGTAAAATGTTTTGGTGGAAAAGGGCGTTCATTCAATCTACGCATTATTAGAAAGTGGTTGTCACTTTTATTTTAATTACCCGGAAGTTTCTATAATATCTCATAAACTATCATTGACTTCAACTACTATATTATCTCATAAATTATTATTTTTATAAGTCACTTTCATCTTAATGTTTTGATTTGAATATTATTCAATATTCTTAATTTGATTGAGAAGATTTTTATTTGCATCTGAAAACGCATAGAATCCCAAATCATTGCTACAACACCAACTTTTGAGTTCAATTCTGGAAGGAATTAAAAAATCAAAGCAATACAATTAGCGATGGAATGATCAATACTAGTTGACCTTATTATTTTATGATCATATGCAGATATATATATATATATATATATTGGCTTCCATGTATTGAGCCCATTAATAAAGTATAAAAAGTGATTACAACATCGTATTAACAACCATTAACAACCATAACAGCAGGAATTAGATTAATTAATTTATAAAGCAATTCTGATAAATTACAAGAGAGAGAGAGAGAGAGATATATATATATATACTTCATATATTGATGCATGTTTACATGAAAACGATAGCTAATACCCTCCATTAACATTAAGTTTTCTACCATCTAAACTATATTTCTCACAGATGATGACATGCATTCAACAACCCTCCACCGGATCAGTCGAAGAAAAAAAGAATTAAAAATTAAAAATAGATGGACTTCCGTTGTAACTACGTAAGTCCTTTATATTATAGGAGGAGGTTCTAGAAGAGGTAATGTAGCTATTTGGCATGGAAGGGTTCAATTAACAAATGAAAACCAATAAAAGAATAATTTACATAATGATTTAACAAAGAGAGACGCTATTTAATTTGTACATAAACTCGCCTTGTTTGATTTTTCCACTTAACAATTAATGTCACTTAATGTGTTCCATTCAGTGATTTTATTTGATTTTTTAAATGTTAAAATCACTTAATGGACCCTTAAAACCACTTGTTTTGAAAAGTGAAAAATTTTCACTTTTCACTTAACACAAATCCTACGGAATTTAATGCAAACTTTTCCTTCTAAAACTATCCTAACTAATTTATTCTATTTCCAATGCTATCAAGCCAAGGGTGTTGCTTGAATACAATCAAAATATTTCAATAGAGTTTGAACTAAGAGCTGGTGACAATCATGATCATGCATATGTGTGGTGACAATATTTATGTGACAATGGTGGCTCCATCGTTCACTACACACTCATTTGCAATGAATCAGATGCTATTGATTTTAGCTTTAGATGAGATTCGAAAGATCGGTTCTTGGAACCATGTTGTGAGAGGTCATGCACCGGCCATTGGGGCAGTGGCACCACCAGGACATTATCAGTTGTTTGTGGTCCATGAAGGTATTCCTAGTTAAGCTTTCTAGGTCAAAATCAAGTAGTAGTTGATTTTTTGTTTTTGTTAATATTTCTTGAGAATTTTAGAATGTATCATCATCAAATATTATGTTGATTTTCAATGTAATTCAACAAATGGAATAATGTATGAATTATTATTAATAACTAAATAAATTTATTTTAGAATTAATTTACATGTTATAGTTGTCCTTAATATATTAAAAATGTAAATATATAACAAATAATAGTTAGAAGAGTATAGATGTAAAAGTATTTATTTTCAGATATTTATAACTTAAAAAAAACAAACAACTTATCATTTATATTCAGTTTTCAGTAAAAAAAAAAAAACAAATATGTTTTTCAGTTTTCAATCACTATACAATCTTCAGTAACATTCAACACTGTTCAGTCTTCAAACAAAAAATCAAACGATACCTAACCCTAACTCTAAGTAACTTAACCCTAAATTAACTTAGCAGGAAGAGATGTGGCCGCCACCGTCGCCACCTCCATGATCTTTGACCGGAGGAGGCCAGCCTTATTCTTTGTGTACACCTAAAATCATTCAAATTGATTGATGTGTAATCCTAAAATTGTGGGAATGATACAAAATACAAGACAGAAACATTTCACCTTGCCAATTATATCGTTGTCAGTGAACACAAGTTCCGGTGCACATACAAACTATACAACTGAATAGACTCTGATATGACTAATATATATATATATATGACAACATTTATTAAGTGGGCCAAGAAGTTGAATATTAGCACTAGAGAAACCCACATCTGCCCCAGAATATAATAGTCCAACTACAAAATCAATGCACCAATAATGTACTTTTAAAACCATTAATATAATATCAAAGAATGATTAATCAAATTTGTTTTTTTTTTTTTTTTTTAAATATCTTCGATGCAAATATATATTTTTAAGTTTCTAAATAGTGTCACATCAACATTTCTATTTATTATAGACCCACTTTTGAAAAAAAAATTAGAAAAATGCATATTCACATCTCCAATGCAATTATTTAAGATCAAATATGTATCAATTTTATATCCAATCATAATAAAACAATTATTACACTTTCTCTCCTATTTTATTTTATAATTAAATGAGGTTTAATCTTATTGGTGGAAAGAGTTGAAAGCTTTAATCTTATTGGTGGATATAGTTAGAAATCCTAGTCAGCATTTCTAAGAAAGTTTTTAGAATTAGAAACCCAACTCCATATTCTCTAACTTTTTTTAACTTAGAGCATCTTCAATGCTATTATGCATTTGAAGAAAATGGAGTGCCACATAGGATAGATATTAAAAAAGTTAGAAAAACTCTCTCCAATGCTATTATCTAAGTTGAATATGGAGATGATATAGCCAAAAAAAAGTTAGAGAATATGGAGTTGGATTTCTAATTCTAGAAACTCTCCTAGAAATGCTGACTAGGATTTCTAATTCTCTCCACCAATAAAATTAAAACTTTCAACTCTTTCCACTAATAAGATTAAATCTCATTTAATTGTAAAATAAAAGATGAGAGAGTGTGTAATAATTGCTTTATTATGATTAAACATAAAATGGATGCATATTTGACTTTAGATAATTGCATTGGAGATATGAATATGAATTTCTCAAAAAAATTTCAAAAGTGGGCCCATAATAAATAGAAATGCTGATGTGGCACTATTTAGAAACTCAAAAATGCATATTTGCATTGAAGATGCTCTTAGATAATAGCATTGGAGAGAGTTTTTCTAACTTTTTAATATCTATCATATGTGGCACCTCATTTTTTGGCCACATCATCTCCATATTTAATTTAGATAATAGTATTGGAGAGAGTTTTTCTAACTTTTTTAATATTGATTATATATGGCACCTCATTTTCTCTAAATGCATAATAACATTGAAGATACTCTTATATAATATCACGTGATATAAATAACTAATAAATTTTTTTTATTTACTTTTAATATAAATATATTATATAATAGAAAGAATATCGGTGTGCCGGGTGCATTGCACCTTGAAGATTTTGTCCACCTTTCCGGTTTCACATGCGCACTTGAAAAAAAAGGCAGTTCATATTCAAAACTTGTTTCCCATCCTTCATACTTTTCCAGTTCTTCTACACAAAAAATGGGTCCACCTCAATACGGTGAAAAATCAACTGGTTGAAACTTGATTGTGTTCATTGAACTGAATCATAGATTCCAAGGAAGGAACAGTTAGCTTAGTGAAAAAAAGGCCATGCTCCATCAGAGGAAACAACAAAATACATAAGACACCCAGATAGATATATATATATATATTTAAGTCCCTCTCAAATCAAACCTAACAGTGAAGAATGTTCCCAGCTAATAATTTAATTAATTAATTAATTAATTAATTAATTAGTACCCAGTAAAGTCCCACATGCAAATTCAAAGATTGTCACAAAATATTGATCAAAATTCAAAAATCACATGTACACAAAGTTGAAAAAGCATAAATCTCCAAACAGGTAAAATAATAAATGAAAAAGACAAAAAGTCTCTATACAGTACTCCTATGGTAGTGTAGGCTAAAGTCAAATTCTGGGTGGAGGTTCAATTCCAATGAGATCAAAGCATATTTCTTCACATGACAACAATTGTTGCTTCACAATTCACATAGCAACAGCCTACTGGTTTCCTCTTTTGAACCACACACTTTGTTCTCTGTGTAAAACTTTGATGCTAACTGATGATACAAGTTATGACATAAAACTTGTAGCTTGAAACCAGACAATGCCTCTTCCAAAAATCTCAGTAAACCGAATCAAGTGAAAAGAGAGCAGTGTTCCCTACAGAATTGGTCATCTTATTGAAACTGAACTTGTTGTTGCTGGATATGTTGTTCTTCAAATCTGCATACTTAATAGCTGCACAACCAAGCTTCTCAGCGTGCAGTTTCGTCTAGCTCTTCCTCACTCCACTGATCACTAGACTTTTTCTCTTTAATTAGTTCCAGAACCTTTTCCTCTGCTACAATTCTTGGCTTGATCAAGTAAATCAACTAATCTTGGCACTTCTGAGTCCTGAGTTATTAAGCGTTTTCCGTCTTCTGCCTGAACCAAACCGAAGCCAACATGAATGGCTTTGGGACAACCCGAATCGTTACCAGCAGCAGCAACCTGCTCTCTCCGCTGCTTCGAAAACCATCTGAAAATGCCCTTTTTGACCTACATCAGTAACATATATGATCCAGTCTGCTTTCTCTTGATTAACACGATACCAAAGAGCCGCTAAATCTGTTGTGTCGTAGCTGTAACCACCATCGCTCTTCACAACAATAAGACATAATGATTTCCCACCTTTTCCAAGCAAAATTTCACTGAAGATCACTCTAGTACCATCATCATCTTTAACTTGATCACTCAATGCCTCCAACACCTCAGGAATATATGGACCGTAAAAGCTCCTACCCATTTCCTCTGATTGAACTCCAAGGCAGCGAAAAAGTTCATTATAAGCTCTGCGACTGATTTCTTTAATCTTCTCCCAAGCCTTAACAGACTTAACTTCCCCACCCTGCAGCCGGACCACAGATTTCTGTGCTCGCTCCTTGAAATCACTATCTTCCTTGAATCTAGCATTTGCTTTCTTAAAAAATGCAGCAAGATCGTGGAGGGCTAATTGGCCTTCGACATCCCAATTTGGATTCTCCTCAAATAACAACTCGAGCAACATACCAAATTGTGTCCCCCAATCACCCACATGGTTGCGGCAAAGCACTTCAACATTGGAAAACTCAAGCAGGCGTGCTATGGCATCTCCGATTATACATGTTCTCAAGTGACCAACGTGCAATTCTTTCGCTATATTGGGGGAAGGAAAGTCCACCACAGCCTTTTCTATCTCAAGTCTCGGCGCCCAAGTTTCGATGCCTTCAACGAGCATCTTCTTGATGGTCTTAGCAATCCAGCTGTCTGACAAGTGACAACACAACCCATTTCCGCCCACATAACAGGACTATGATTTCTGAATCGGGAAAATTCTGCATCATGTCTTGAGCTAGTGCCAGTCTGAGTGCATTGTCGCCGTTCAATTTTGAGCAGATGAGCAAGGCATTGATAATCGCTGTTTTTACTTGGACAGCAAGCAAGAACAAGAGGAACAACAAAAGCAGCAACATCTGACTCAGGAGGCGCTGGAATTGCAGGTGCTATTGCTTCAAGTGATTCTTCAAATGGTTTTGATACTTGCTGTTTGACACTACCCGGATAATTTTCATCATCACCTGCCATTTTTTTAGCTGTGCCACACAAAATCAAAGAAACTGTTAGAAGTCGCAAAGAAAAAATGGAAAGAAAAAAAAAAGGGTTTGTTTCATGAAACTAAAATCTTTAGAGCAAAATCCTACTATTACAAGAAAAGAAAATTATAATGCTAAATGCAAACAAATAGAAAGGAAATTTGAAGGAGAATAATCCTAGCAAAAAAGAATTTCGTATTCTTAAACACTTAAAAATAGAATCATGATATGGTATTGTCATGACATTGAAATATCTTCTATGTGGTGTTTCATATCAATTCAAAGACAAACTCAAGTGATCAAATTATTTGAATTACAAAAAAAATAAAATTATAATTATTTAAAATAATAAATAAACTTTAAAAAAAAGTTTAGCAAGGAATCTGACTTGTTGAACAAGTAATATTAATCGTTTTATGGACCGGTTTATATCCATCAGATTATTTTTTTTCCTACGGTGCAAAAACAACTTTTTAGCCAAAAATAAAATAAAATAATAATCAATGCTTACAGTTTTTTTTTTTGTCTGGAATAAAACGATAGTTTATGGCTTCGAATTTTCACTACTATTATATTATATAGACTGCCCTCAGTAACATAAATTATATAGCTCAACATTTAACAATCAGTGATGAAGATTACTCCGAAAATTTGGGCATTTGCCCTGCATTTTCCCAACTATTTTAGCTTACAAAATTTCCATCCACCACGTGCAGCTCAGCTATATATCACACTAACACATCTAACTTACAGAGTCATACGAAAAATTAAATATTTAACCATAAGCGGGATAGCGTACAGATTATGAACAAAAGACCTTCAATCCTCTTTTCATCAATTTCTGTCCACAGAAACAATCAGGAAGCAACTGCATATTCCATAGAGGACTGAACCCCGCCAAAGAAACCATGGGAAAACTCCTTCCATCAACAGTCTGTCATTGGAAACCTAAGCTTCAACTGCAGCAACTGTTTCTTCATCAGTACTATCAGTTGAAACGGTTTCTTCAGAGACGTCTTCATCTATAGCCCCAGCCTCGGGTTCCTCCTTGTTGGCACCAAGAATCTTTTCCTTGAGCTTCGTCATAAGTTCTTCTTTAAGACTTTCATTCTCAGCCATATACTGTTTCAAGGCATCCTTACCGCGAAAAGTCTGTTCATTAAACGAATAGAACCCACCAGCCCTTGTTATGAATTTGTGATGTAATGATGCGTCTATGATCTCCGATTCCCGGTTTATCCCCTTTCCAAATTCAAGCTCAAACTGGACGGTTTTAAATGGTGGGGCAAGTTTATTCTTGACAATTTTTGCCACAACTTGACTTCCAACAGTCTGCAAAATACAAAAATATCTAAGGACATTATGCACCATAAAGAATTCTTTGTACAACAAAAAAGAAAAGTAGGTGAAACATTATTACAAGCAAAGCAGATTTCACAGGAGCCCATGAAAACAAGTTTCAAAGGCTTTTGCTGATTCTATGCCACTGAATATGGATTAAAAAAACCGATTTGGTTCAACATTTTGTCCATACTTTTGGTTAAAAAAAATGAGAGGAAGAGAGAGATATAGATATTTTCATACCTCTTCACCCTTCTTGATGAGCCCTATTCTCTTTACATTTATGCGAACTGAGGCATAGAACTTCAAGGCGTTACCGCCACATGTAACTTCAGTGGGCCCAGCAAAACCTCCAAAAGTAGATATCTTTGCCCTCACCTGTATATGGAAGTAATCAATTAGGAAGGCATGATCATCAAACTGCTTTATTACACACTTTGTCAGCAGTACAAACAGCTCCTAGAAAGCCGCATACATGCTAACAAGGAAACAGTCGGTCAACGAACACTGCCAGAATCACTGAAGGTGAAAACAATAGTAACATTTCTATGTACACAGCCCCAAAAGCAGACAAGTTAGGCCAAGCTCAGACCAAACACAATCAAGCTTGTGACTCTCAGCTCAAGCTCAGGTTAAAGCAATTTTAAGAAAACAGGGTGATTTCAGATTGATTCAATCAAGCTTCAATGACTGCCTCACAAAATCAGTTACACATCAAGTCCATTAACAACAATCTGCAAACAGAACATATCTATAATTAATTAAAGAACAATAAAGGGAACATGCTCAGACCACCAGATTAGTGACACATGAGCCAAATAAATGGAATATGCTTTTGAAGAGCTTCTCTATTTCACTATACTATGGATGGGTCCCTAGCCTTCAGGCAGGTGCTTCTGACCAAGTGAGCCCAAGCGAGCCCAAGCTCCAAATGGAGCCAAACTGCATCAATTAGACATCCATTGGCTATGCTCTACCTAACTGAAGTTTCTCAGAAGAAACATACAACGAAAACAGAAAAGCAAGAACTTCGATATTGACTAAGTTTTGGGCAATAACATGCACTTCACAAGGAGATGAAAATACGTAGATAAGCTCAAAGCTCATCAATGGTACAATTGAGATTCAAAAGCCACACCTGATTAATAAAAATCAGAATGGTCTGAGATAACGATAAAGAGTGGCTCAATTTGCGAAGTGCCTGGCTCATCAATCTAGCTTGCATGGCCATGTGAGCATCACCCATCTCACCATCAAGTTCACCTTTAGGCACCAAAGCAGCTACCTGTCATTATAGATTCAGAATCAAAATCAGAGCACAAAAAGTAGATAAGAACTTGTTTCAAATATGAAATATCTAGCAAAAATCTGTGGATATTGAAAATCCACTCTACAGATTTTTTTTAACACAACAAGGGTGTATATGTCATGTTATGGCATTCTGATGTACAAGAAGCAATGATTTCTTTAAAAAGTCCTCAATAGATTATACAAGCATCACATGAGAAGCATTCTAGATGAAAATGAATAAATTAAAAAAGAAAAAAGAAAAAGAAAAAAAAAGGCAATTTCCTCTTAGAACAAGCACATTAAACATTTCCCAGCAACTACCAGCTATTAAAATTAAGGTGAACCAGATACTTCTCCATGCAAAAATAGTATATACCGGTAACAAATGTCACTTACGCTGTCAACAACAACTACATCAACAGAACCACTCCGGATCAGGGTATCCACAAGACTAAGAGCTTGTTCACCACAATCAGGTTGTGAAAGAAGCAAATTCTCTGTCTTTACTCCAATAGCCTGAGCTAACGATGGATCAAGAGCATGCTCAGCATCAACGAAAACACAATAACCTGGATTGAAATGGCACTTATAAAATGCATGAATAACCCATAAGAAGCTGAAGCCAAAAGTTCATTACAACAGAAACATTTTTTAAACTGAAAATTTCTCCATAGCTTATTGAACAATAATAACATATTGCCAGTCCATTTTATTATATTTATGAAAACAAGCCAGAAATTTGAAAATGTGATGAAATGCCTTGTAAATTTTACTTCTACAGAATTTGAGATGCTCTTTAAATAAGTGAATCACTCTTCTAATGCTAAATTTGAACTATCAATGGGAAAAGAAGGACCTTCTATGCAAGTGCAACATGAAAATAAACCAATCACAAAAACCCATCCAATTACAAAATTAGCAGACAGGTTTGACAACTTATATAAATGGAAGTTTAGGACCAATGAGTTAGTTAAGCCAACTATAAGTATTGATGACATTAAAAAGGAATGTTTGAGAATTTAAGCAACCTCCTTGTTTTTGTGCTTCAGCAATTACATGTAGCCCAAGAGTTGTTTTACCAGAAGCCTCTGGACCATATATCTCCACAACACGTCCCTGTAAAAGTAAATGTCGAAACAGAAATGTCTTAAGAAACCAATACATATTACAAAGTAACATGTGGGGTTGTCATGATTAGCTCTCAATTTTTATGAGAAAGCAAGAAGTTCAATAGTTCAACGAAATGAAAAGACAAATCTTGCATTCAAATCCAGTAAAATAAGATAACACTTTTTTTTCTGGTTTTCTAAAATTAAACTGACATTTACAACATTGATGAAGAAGCACCGGCTAATAGTTGCAAAAAGCAGGAAGCTGCATCAGGTAAAAAAAGACACTGAATCTCTTTCTTTGACCAAGAATTACATTTATCATTTACAAATCATTAACAGGATATTCTCTGAAATTTAAGAATTTCCAGGGCTTACCCATTTGCATTAACTGACCAGATATTAAATGAAGAAAAAATTTACAAGATACCTTCGGAAGCCCACCAGTTCCTAGGGCTATATCCAATACAAAAGAACCGGTGGACACAACTGGAACATGTCTGGAAGTGACACCCCGACCAAGCCACATAATAGATCCTTTACCAAATGAGCTAGTGATCTGATCCAAAGCTTGTTGTAAGGCCACCTCTTTCTTGGACATATTATCTTCGCCAGACTCACTTCCATTTGACTTGGATTTCTTTTTACCTTCAAATGGACAGAACTTTATATTATTACCTCAAAATTAATGTAGACAGAGGGATAGCTACAACATTGTTTATCAAAACCATAACCAAGTTCAAGCAAGCGGTATATAATTCTAACACTTAGAGACCAAGCATCAGGATGCAACAATCCACATGTGAAAAAGGAAAAATCATATATAGATAAAGAATATACTAATGAGACTTGAAGGTACCATTGATATAAGTAAAATTGACAATTTATAAGATAGTAGATAGTTTATCATTATAAGTCAAACAATACATAAAAATTTACTAGCCCTAAATATATAATCCATGTGCACCAACAATAGCAAAATTTCCAGTCAAAATTTAGTCCTTCAATTTGAATATCAACAGGGTTGCTCTCTAATATACTAAAAGGTTTAACTGCATGCTACTTTACTCATATCTCTTTTTAATGTTTAAAACTGCACTGAAACTATGCACACAGAGTATTTATATCTCAAAATCATTCTAAAGCTACAGAAATATATAACTTAGCAAACATTATGATTGTTAAAAACTGAGCAAAGAATGCTTCAGCACCTTTAGAAGAAAAGTTGCATATCTGAGAAGAGGAAGTACCCAATATCCCTCTCCTAAACCCCTGCAAAGAGATAAAAAAAAAGCATTAGTAAAGAAAAAACAAATAAATATAACAACCAAAAACAAATTGTTGGGTTGTGGTTTTGGTTTCGGTCAATTGTTAAGTTATTTGACATTCTATAATCCATATGTCGCATAATCGATCCCAACACAAATGTATACCAAGCTAAAACCTTAGAAGAGACCAAAAAAATTCAGGGTTTTAAAGAAGAAGAAAAAAAACAGAAGGAATGGGTGTTTGTTTCTCAAAAGCAAACGACTCAGTAAAGCAAAGATTGTTGCTTTCAAGGGCCATAAACAATCGACTATGCAGAAAGTAAATTTCTTCATTTTTTTTACTTTTTCCCAGAACTTTACGAGAGACCAAACAGAGCATAGCGATCAGAGAATGTAAAAAGGCATGAATCAAGAGGGTTTTGCGTGAAATGCAAAGAAAGGGTTAAGAAGACAACCTGTGGAGATAATAGAGCGCGTTTCAGGAAAGAAGCGTTTCGAATAAGCCCCGCCATGGAAACGCAGTGGAGGCTGATACTCAAAAAGTAAAAAATCAAAACTGAAAAAACCGCTTATTTGGAAACAAAATAGACAAAAATGTTAGTCCATTATACAATAATGCTTTTGAGAGAGTGCGTGTGTGTTGTGAGGGTTTTAGGGTTTAGGGTATTGGTTTCCCTCCTTTTTGAAATACTATATATCAGTGTCCCGCAGAGGGAGAGAGAGGGAGACAGAGAGAGAGAGAGGGATTGTCAAATTCGATACAAATTTAAAGGCCCCAGTAAATAGTAATTACCTGCAAATATTATTATTATTACCAAAAAAAAAAAAAAGGGCCCAGTAATCTAAGGTGATTCACAATTTGAAATTAAATAAAAGGGAAATTATTATTAAAATCCTCTCTAGTTCAAAGTATTCTACTAAAAAAATCCTCTCTAGTTTCATTTTTCACTATTTTTCTCCTTTTGTTAATTTCTGATAAGACTGAGAATCAAAAGTCTATTCTACCCTCCAATATAAATAGAAATTGACTATTCTACCCTTAAGATATTTACAAAATAATATTAAAAATAAATAAATAAAATAATGACAATATTAGCAAATGGGGAAAATTCATTAATAAAAGTTTAGTTTTGTAAATATCATTTATAGCCATTATCCTAAAAATAGATTTTTCATAATAAATTAAAACTCGATTGTACCAAATTACCTTTCATAAAAATAAAAATAAAAAACCCATGCAACGTCTCTCTCTCTCTCTCTCTTTCACTCTCTCTCTCTCTCAAAAAAAAAAAAACATTGCAACTACTACATCGACGAGAGAGAAATAAACATTTGTCGATGCGAGAAAGAACAACGTGATGCAGGATACTAACCAAAATAAACGAAGAGATAACATTATGTTACAAATACTTTATCGACGAGAAAGAGAAACAATCATCTACACCGAAAAAAATATCAATTATAACAGAGGGGAAGATGACGCGATTAAGACGCCAAGTCACCAACCATGCTAAAATGAAGAGGCATGCACAAAACACGTACATTTCAAGACATTAATGAAAACTATGAAAATATATATAGAAAATTGAACATATATCATAAAAATTTGACAATTCGTGTTCATAAACCACACCAAAAAACAAAATACAATCAAAACTCATGAAATGTATCATATTACAAATGCATTTTAGTGAAAGATTAACACACATCAACTTTAAATTATGATATGAAAAGTGTTGTTGAGTCGCCAATGGAATAAATCTTGTTTATTACCACTATGTGAGTTGATAATCTTGAAACGTATCATATTACAGGCTACAAAAATGCATTTTAGTAAGAAAATTAACACAAACTTTAAATCACGAGATCAAACGTATTGTTGGGTCATCAATGGAACAAATATTAGTGAAAGATTGACACACATCAACTTTAAATTACGATATCAAAAGTTTTGTTGAGTCGCCAATGGAATAAATCTTGTTTATTACCATTATGTGAGTTGATAATCTTGAAACAAATCATATTACGTACTACAAAATGCATTTTAGTAAAAAGATTAACACACAGACTTTAAATCACAAGATCAAATGTACTGTTGGGTCATCAATAGAACAAATATTACTTAAATATTGTTTATTACCACTTGATGCGTTGATAATCTTACGCATTGCAAGGAATTTGATGGTGAAAAGTAACTTTGTTTAACTAGATTTAGAGACATAGCAGAGCAAGAATAGCTCAACAAATGAGAGTGTTTAAAAGAAGATAAGAGAGGTGTTAGAGCTATTTTAAACTTCTTTTACTACTAGTTTTATAGTAAACAATCATTTTTTTTAAAGAAAACTTTCAAATGATAAGGGGTTTGGCTAGGTTGCTACTGTTAACAGTAACATTACTGGATCAATTTTGGTCTTAAAATAGAAAGTAACCCTCTTTCACATAACTACCTGGTAAGTAAGGAAACTGTTAACAACAAGGTAGCAAAACCCCTTAATAAAAATCATACCAAACTCCCGCAAATTAATAGAAATTCTCAAAACAATGGTTGTTGCTGATTTATAGGTATGATTTAATAATCAAAGTTTCAATATTTTAAAATAAAAATGGTTATCAAAAACAAGAGTTGAAGAGAACAAATGAAGAATAAATACTACTAATAGAACATACTGCATACAAGAGTTGAGTTGCTGGAAACATTCACATAAATTGAAATCCCAACATGCATCGACAAATCACTGCACAACCCTTAAAAATCTATCAGAAGATATGTCCTCTCAAACCAACAGATTAAAAAAAAAAAAAAAAAAAAAAAAAAGTAAAAATAAAAAAAAGATTAAAAAAATATGGAAAGAAGGATTCTCCATAATACAACATCAAAATAAATAATGTAAAGCCACCCAAAACTGCAAACCCCCCTGTGTATTTTCCCCCTTCTTTCCAATCAGAGACCACCCTATGACAACTCTCTAAGCCCTCCCAGTCCCCGCACAGCATCCGACAACCAATTTCTACTGCTGCTTGCATTCTGGAGGCCTCTCACCCTGCTGACCGTCCGCTGCTTGTGTTTTTCCACCCTTCTACAATATATACCACAAAATATAAGGATTGTCGAGTTAGATTTCTTTTAAACAAAATGAAAGAAACACTAATAAGTAATTTTAGTAGGAATTATACCTTGTTTCCAGCAGATGACTGCAACAACATTTCACACCAAATCAATTCACACTGGTTAGCATTTTGCCTTTCAAATTTCTAAACAGAATACAACTAGCTTAAAAAGATTGAATATCATACCTTCTTCTTAGTCTTGACCTCATCTTCATCATCATCATCGTCGTCATCTTCATCTTCCTCATCATCCTCTATATCT
The DNA here is from genome assembly GCA_030490815.1 of Acer saccharum. NCBI lineage: Eukaryota > Viridiplantae > Streptophyta > Magnoliopsida > Sapindales > Sapindaceae > Acer > Acer saccharum. The sequence goes on from CM059871.1 coordinate 36,225,140, forward strand.
TCATCTTCATCCTCATCGATATCCTCATCATCATCATCATCATCCTCTATCTCAAGCTCATCTCCCTGAGCAGCCTCCCCTGTGAACCATGAAACGGCATGGGGGATAATCTTGTCTCTAATAGTGGACCTACACAAAGCAATACAACATATAGGTTCAAATTCCAGTATTACTAAAATCAGAATGAGAAGAAAATACATGAAGAATTAGGAATCTGAAGGACTCAAATAAAATTCAATACCTAAATTCAACTACAATAATTTGTCATTACACTCAAAATGCATGATATAAGAACACAAAATAAAAATACAACAAAAACAGTATGTAGCTAACAGGGAGCATCATCAAGAAGATCACAACATAAGATCTTAATGAGGAGTTATCAAGAGTACACACCCGATGTCGTAATCCTGCTCCATTTGGTTTTGAAGCTCCTCAGCCTGTTTAAGTAATTAAAGATATAATTAAAAACAGAATAAACGGTCAATTATGAACAGTCATTTCTGGAGAAGCAGTAATAAACATACAGTATCTTCATCGATGTCATCGTCATCATCAGGAACTTGAGGAGGATTGAAAAAGTTGAAGAAACTTTCACAATCTTCAGTTTTAGTAATTGGCTTGGCATTCTTTGATCCCTTCTTGGGCTTCTTCTTAAGGAGCTTCTGTGTCAAGCATTTTCCAGGATACCATTCGATCTCCGTTCTACACACCAGCACCAAGTCACAACCAAAATTTTAGTAACAGTTTAGGGTTAGAAACAACTAAGCACAAGTCTTCTCAGTAATAAGACATTAAAAGATAGATGTTCTAAGAATAAAGGCAAGGTAGGAACATAAATTACCCAATAGCTTTTTCAAGAATAGGTTCATCTTCATCGATCATGTGGTAAGTCTTTGTCAGGACAGAATTCTTGAAGTAAGGATTGGTTTCAAAGAAGAACTCAAGCTTGAATCCCTTAGGATCCTCTATCCTACACCACTTAATGTCTTTAAGATACTTGAGAGCTCCTTCATCACGCTCGGTGACCTGACTCCCGAAAAATAATTCTGAGACCATGAGTTTTTAATCTGAAAGAACCAAATTGAACAAAATATTGGTACTCAAATAACTAACCTCCTCGGATAGCACTTCATTGTTTTTCATTGCAATGAGCCAGAAATCAGGCACTCCTTTCTCTGCATCAAGTACACAAATCATATATGCTGACATTAATAAAATTGCCACAACAGAGAAATGTCCTATTTCAATATTCAGTGGGTACCTTCAGCAGCTTTATCCTCCTCTTGGTCCATTGCAGCTTCATTTGTATTTCCTTCTGATTCATTAACGCCATTCACAATCTCATATCGCTGCAAATATTCAATGAAAGCATTAACTGAGGAATAGAAACAACATTAAGCAATGAATTCAACAGTGTTCGGTAGACCAGCGCCTAGGCGGACGACCTCGATGAGCTGGAGACTGGCGGGTGGAGTGACTGTGGAGGCAAGAGGAGAGAGGAGAGAGTCGAGTGGGAGAACAGAGAAGAAGAAAAAAAGAAAGAAGTCTAGGTTTATTAAAAGTAAGCCCTAAACGACATCATTTTGAGATTACTTTAAAAACAACCTCAAAACGACTAGCCTAACACTATATGCATGGAACAAAAAAGTTACAGGCATGGAGCCATGGAACAAAAAAGTTACAGGCATGGAACCAAAAAAAAAAAACAAAAAAACAAAGTATACTAGCATTTTCTTCATCTTTTTCAACTTGACAACTTGAAAGGAACTCTTCCATTATTAAATGAATGTACATGCCGACACACACAATAACACAGCAAAGATTTGTTGAATATATGTGTATAATACCTTGGAGTACAGAGGTTGATACAGCTTTTGATATTTAGCTTCCAGCGCCGCTCTCTCCTCAAAAAATTTTGCCTCTAATTCATCATGTTGACTCTGTAAATCAGAAAAGCAATTGGAAATCTCAACGCTTAAACATAGTATTAAATGATATATGTCTCTTCATCATACCAACTAATAGAAAGTAGAAAAATGAAACCAATGTAGCCTTGACAGCATTGAAAACAGACTAAACCCAAAAATGGAGTTCAATAATACAGTAATTTAAACTGGGACTACTGTTAAAACTCTAAAACCTTGGCAGGTGGCACGAGGGGGATTTGAACCCATGACCTCGACACTCAGGTCCACATAAATCACTCCATATAACATGTGGGTTTCATACCAATCAACATCAAATAGCAATAAAAAAGATAACACAGTGCAGATAATAATATCAATATCTAAATAATCATATTGGCCAAATCAATTAAATTGAAAAGTAAACAGCAAAGGACGTGCCTGGATCTCTCTCAGAACCTCGACGCGCTTCTTGACTTCAGGAGTCAAGTTCTCGAGGATATCAGAGTGCTGCCCAGCCAGACTGCTAAGCTTGTCCTGCACAGAAAACACAATCTCCGTTAGCCAATCAATCAAATCAAAACCCAACAAGCATGACAACAACACAATTGTGCAAACAAATCACCAACACACATCAATAATAATAATAAAAAAAAGGTTTCAAATAACAACAGCAGCAGACTGTTTGTTTGGTTACTGAGAAACAGACCTTGAGAACATTGACGAGGCCAGCACGATCCTCTTCGTTAAGAGCTACACAGCAAACACAAGAAAAATCAAAAACACGAAACCAACAGAGAAAGATAAATATTAGGGTTATGGAGATAAGATAAGAGATAGTACATGCGGTGAGATCGGCCATGGAAAAGTTGTCCTTTCCAGTGCTCATTCTACGGTATTGGAAGAGAATTCGAAGATTTAAAAAAGAGAGAGTCTAAAACCCTAGAAGCACAGAGAGTCTCGAATGGAGAGAGAGAGAGAAGAAGGCAAGGGTTTGAGAGGCGTCAAAAGAAACGTGGTATCTCGACTTAAATCCTCTTCCTCGCCCTAATAACCAAAGTACCAAACACTTTGCCTCTCTTTTATTTCTTTATGCTGCTTGTTATTTTATTTTTTATTTTTTCAATTCTTTATATAGACCGTGGGCTGTGAGCCCATGTCTATACGCGTGAATTCTTTATACAATAGACGGTAATTACAGGATTGTCCCCATAACAAATAAAGAAATCAAATCTTGATTTATTTAATTTGATATATTTTCTTTTCATGGATCATGCTAAATATGAATTAGCACGTATGGAAGATTTTTAGGGTGTAAAACATATTTTGTACCTAAAATGATCATCAATATCCTTCGAGTGATTAACAATGCACATATGTAGTTTAATCGAAATTTGATATGTAGATTAAAAAAATTTAATTGTGGATATAAGTATGTAACTAATATATATCACATATAAAGTTTGATAATTAATAATTGTCGATTTACGGTTTTGTAATCAAAATGTAAATTATGGGATTATATAGTAATTACAAATCACTAACCATACTGAAACCCGATAGAAGATTCGAATTTACACTCTTAAGTATTTTCTCTTAGGTCGGGAGATTTAGAGTAAAGGTAGTTTGGTCGGTGCCTCTTAAAGTCTTTTACAATAATTAATTTTCCTATAATTATGGTGAGCTAACCATCTACCAAGTCAGCTTGGCCATTAGAAACTTTGGCGCTTAAATTATGTTAGGCACTTCATCATCCTCAACCATTGCTTTGTGCTTTTACCGAGCTTTGATGCATAGCTGAGAATTGTTCTTGAGCTCGATACTTTACCCTTAATGTAGTGCGGAAGTGCGGTTGAGATCTTCTGATCAAACCATCAACCGAAGCTTTAAGATGCGTTGAATCAGTAACTAACCTTAACAGTTTCAACTTGATTTGTACTAAACTGAGTTGATGCATCTTTGTCAAATACAATTGATATGGCAATCATGATTATATAGTAACTACAAATGTAACAAATCTCTCGTCATACAAAAGCCCGATAGAAAACTCGAATGTACATACAAAAGTATTATCTCTTACGTTTTCTTATTAGGGAGACTTTGAGTAAAAGTAGTCACTAAAATTGTGAGTAAAGTTCGGCACTTAAATCGAAACCGACTCGAATCGACCCGAAACGAACAAAAAAATTATGGTAGACCTAAAAGTCTTATCTCTTAGGTTTTCTCTTTATGGTAAGGTAGAGTCGGGTCGACTAATCTAGAGTCTCGGTTCCTGTTTGGTTTTCATTGAAGAAAATCGAAACAAATCAGTTTTGATTCAATTACAAGTTCATAGACCTGAAATCGAACTGAAACCCTAAGTATATAAATGTTTTTTTCCCTTTTTTTTTTTTTCACATAAAACCCTAAATCCATTTCCCCTTTCAGCCGTTTCTCTCCCTTTTACAGCCACTGTCCAAACTCTAAGCCATTTTCTCAAAAACACTATCTATCTTCGTTGGTATTCTGAACCATCGGTTATCGCTCTTTCTTCGTCTCTTCCTTCTTCTTCATTCGGTTATCTCTAGCTTTTCATCTCTATTTCTCTCTCACTCATGTTCACATTGAATTGTCTTAGAGAACCCATGCATGTACTTTTCTAAAATGCCTTCATGACAATTTTTCTCTTCCTCGTGTGTGGTGTATGAATTCAATGAAGTGTTTATTGATTATGAAATGGTTAGCGATACTAGGAAACCACGATATTTACTAGATAATTTCATATATACTTTGTATGCTTACAATACGGTAAATATACGATATAATGGTCCAGTGTTTACTTGGTGCAATAGGAGGGATGGTAATGACATGATCCAAGAATGGCTAGAAAGGTGCTGGAATAATTTGGAATGGACACAATTTATGTTTATTGTTCTTTATTTTTATTTGACGGAAGAGATCAAATCTCCTTCGTCTATTTTTTTAATTATTTAAATAATATGCAGTTATCTTTTAACAAATTTTATTATGCAGTTATTTAATTCGTTTATAATGTTTCAATTGCAAAAAAAAAAAAAACCTATTCCGACATTAACAACTAAAGATAAGAGGTTAACGACAGGGTATTTTGGTGTCAAATTTATGAAAGTCATCAACATCTTGCTGAAAAGTAAAACATCAGGGTGCTCAAGTGTAATTAATCCTTCATGAATGAATTTTATCTTATTTTATTTTTTATATATCAGAAACAACCACATTTCACGTCTTATCGTTTGTGGATGGAGGATTATCCTTCGTGTGTGGAGAAGTATGTCTTGGATGACATTTATGTTTTAAGTTCTTCTTAATAATGTTTGATCCTTAAAAAAAAAAAAAAATAAATAAATAAATAAAATAGAGGTAGGGGTGTGCCAATTGAATCGAATCAATTGGATTTTGCCATGATCCAAGATCCGATCTAATCTTAGAGCAAAATCCGATCCAATCCAATCTAATTACATTTAGATTCAATCTGATTTGATCCAATTGTAAAATACTTAAATCCCATCCAAACATTTAGGAAAAGGGTTCGAGAGGCGTCAAAAGAAACGTGGTTTCTCTTGACTTAAAAATCCTCTTCCTCGCCCTAATAACCAAACACTTTGCCTCTCTTTTATTTCTTTTTGCTGCTTGTTATTTTATTTTTTATTTTTTCAATTCTGTATATAGGCCGTGATCCCATGTTTATACGCGTGAATTCTTTATACAATAGATGGTAATTACAGGATTGTCCCCATAACAAATATATAAATCAAATCTTGATTTATTTTTTTATCAAATGGTAATTCATTTATATATTCTCTTTTCATGGATTCACGTAATCACGTTAATATTAATTAGCATGTATGGAAGATTTTTAAGATGTAAAACATATTTTGTACCTAAAATGATCATCAATATCCTTCGAGAGATTAACTATGCACATATGTAGTTTAATCGAAATTTGATATGTAGATTAAATTTTTTTAATAGTGGATATAAGTTTGTAACTAATATATATCACACATAAAGTGTGATAATTAATAATTATTGATTTACGGTTTTGTAATCACATTGTCAATTATGGGATTATATAGTAATTACAAACCACTTACCATACCAAAACTCGATAGAAGATTCAAATTTACACTCTAAAAATATTTTCTCTTAGGTCGGGAGATTTCGAGTAAAGGTAGTGTCTCGTAAAGTCGTTTACAGTAATTAATTTTCTTAGAATTAGGGTGAGCTAACCATCTACCAAGTCAGCTTGGCCGTTTGAAACTTTGGCACCTAAATTATGTTAGGCACTTAATCATCCTCAACCGTTGCTTTGTACTTTTACCAAGCTCTGATGCACAGCTGAGAATTGTTCTTGAGCTCAATCATTTACCCTAAATGTAGTGCGAAAGTGTGGTTGAGATCTTCTGATCAAACCATCAACTGAAGCTTTGAGATGCGTTGGATCAATAACTAACCTTGACTTAACAGTTTCATCTTGATTTGTACTAGACTGAGTTGATGCATCTTTGTCAAATACATATGATATGGCAATCATGATTATATAGTAACTACAAATCTCTCGTCATACAAAAGCTCGATAGAAGACTCGAATGTACATTTATGTACATACAAAAGTCTTGTCTCTTACGTTTTCTTATTAGGGAGACTTGGAGTAAAAGTAGTCACTAAAATTGTGAGTAAAGTTCGGCACTGAAATCGGAATCGACTCGACCCAAAACAAACAAAAAAATTATGGTAGACCTAGCTAAAAGTCTTATCTCTTAGGTTTTCTCTTTAGGGTAAGGTAGAGTCGGGTCGGCTAATCTAAGGTCTCAATTCCTGTTTGGTTTTCGTTAAAGAAAACTGAAACAAATCATGAATATGATAAGCACACACATAAATATGATAAACACACCCATAAAAAAAATCATAAACAGACCTTCCAGACATACTATGATTTGTATCAATTCTTTTGTAGATTTTATTCAGGATCTTCCAAAGTTAGTTCAATATTAGGGTGCCGATATTGACACCCATAAATATAATAAGCACACTCATATTTTAATAAAAAAATTAATTATAAAAATATCTCAATATGAATTTATCAATAAGGACAAATTAGTTTAATTAAAAATAAACCAAATATTATGTAAACCCATTAATTATACCCATATCTTCAACTATATCTCTTTATTAAAAAATAAAAACTAAACCCTAATTAAACGATGATCCTATTTCAAGTATCAAAAAGTGGCTAGGTTTTTTTTGTTATAAATATATAGACTCTTTATTTGGCTAATTTATTTGGTGGGTACTAATACAATGCATCAATTTAATCACCAGTCATAGATTTTGATTATGTTTTGTTTCTCCTCACTAAAGAAATAGAATCCATTGTCTCTCACCATCCAATTGCAATACCAAATTCCTAGTGTCATTCATTCTTCATCGTGTTAGTATATATTGGGTACACCCAAGATGGGTCCAAACCCAATTCCATGGCTTTGGCTCATGAAGCCCAGCCCAACCCAACACATGTTAATAACTGTTGTAGCAGTTACTGTAGATAACTGCCTATGCAATTATTCTACAGACACCACTTATGCAGTATGTGAGTAAATGTAGGACTCAGTGATACAAAAGGCAAAGTGTCTGTAAGTGGATATCACAAGTACGTGAATTACAGATATTGAGAGAAACAATAAAAGAGAGGATTCTTATACTGTGGTTTGAGTTTGAGTTCCATTTATTGGTGACTCTTTCCTGACCTATGAAACATTCTGTGATCATTCCAGAACCGAAGAAATGTACATAATCTTAATACTTTCTTCTTATGTTCTATATGAAATGTAGTCTTCATTTGTATCAGAGCCTGAAAGAATGTTTTCTGGTTTGGAATTTTTTTTGTGTGATTATGATATGCATGGATCAATGTTTTACTGTTGATAGTTTAATAACATGTAAACCTATTTTTTTTTCGGGATTTATTATATACACAATGTATCATGTATGTGTTTTATAATACCATGTAATCATAATTTTTGTTGTTTCGTTCCATATGCAAACAGGTTTAATATGCATATTTATATTATATATCTGTTTTATGTAAAATGTATATGGATCTGTGTGGCTTGTTATTTGCGAAGTCATATAACCATCATTTAAATGTGATTTTTGTAGCCATACGTTTTTTATTATGTTGAATGCCATGAATTTATTTTTCTTTGGCTATTAATGAGTTCACATATGAGTTTTACTGTAATTTTAAGAATTGTACGAGTAGAAATATTTTTTGTTGTTTCGAATTCATTAAAATTACATGTGATATGCTTATGATTCTATGTGAATTGTTTTATTTGTGTTATATGCCATGAAAACTTCAAGTTTAAAGCATATGAACACTAAGATATAGAGCCCTAAAAACCGAAACTTTGAGTAAGTTGTAGAGGGTCAAAATTGTTGTCATTAGTTGCGATTCTGGTACCATTAGAAACTAGAGATCCCAAGCTTTCCAAAGACACCACAATCGCATAATTTGGTCTGGTAACGAGTGAGAATGAGTCGATTGAAAACTGGGTCGAGAACACATTTTTTCCATAATTTTTTTTAAGGTTGAAGATGATTGAACAGTACCACGCGCTATTAGGGCGGCGAGTGTACTTCACCGCAGATCCATTTTTCAAAACTAAGGGCAGTAATGAAATTAGGATGTTATTTAGAGTCGGATGGTATTTTTCCGATGATCAAATGATTCTGGGAAGGTGGCGCATGGACTACACACACCTTCTCTGTGCATGTGAATTCGCATAACAATTTTGTACCGTTGACATGTGGACAACCCAGAGAGTGACATGTGGTCCAATCCCCTGATGCCATGTGGCAGAGAGTGTCACATGTAAAACTATCGATCGTTTCTAACGATCGGAACGGTTTCTAATGATGGTTACCGACGACCGGAACAATATCGAAGTCAGACCATCACCGATCCATTTTCTGGTGCCGGTTCACCGGTCGGATAGTTTTTTCGACGACCGATCTAAAAAAAAAAAAAAAGTTAATTATTTTTTTTTCCCTTTCTCTACCATTGATTGTTTTCACTCCAATGGAAGTTGAATAAATGCCCAATAAATTTTTAAGTTCTCAATTTTATTTTATTTTTTTTACTACCAAATTAATTCATGGGTGTCTATTTTTCATTTCTCTGTAGATTGAGGAAATGTATAACCACAACTCATCTAACACTGATCCTCAAGAGGAGTACTCACCACTATCAGTGGAGGAATATTCACCACAATCGGTAGAAGATAATTCACCATTGTCGGATGACTCTGATCCTCAAGAAGAGTACTCACCACTGTCGGTGGAGGAATACTCACCACAATCAGTAGAAGATAATTCACCATTGTCGGATGACTCTAATCCTCAAGAGGAGAACTCACCATTGTCGGTGGAGGAATATTCACCACAATTGGTAGAAGATTATTCACCATTGTCGGATGAAATGTCCATAGAGGAAAATATTATTGAAGGGTATACACCTAGGACGCTTGAGGACGATGAAAGTCAACAATCTCTAAGGATGGAGATGGATGAAGCGTATATTGAAGGATACAGGAATTTCGAAATTCTATTAGCTGAGTTCATAAACAAACTAGAAGGTCATAAAATAGATTTCAATACCGGTTTTTATGAACATTTGTTAAGGTTTGGGGATCTCATTGTTTCTAAATAGCCTAGGAGTGATGGTGGGATAGAATATATTTGGAAAGAAATAACTCATGTCCTACTTAAGGTTCTACTAGAAGAGCTACGATGATATAATTATGTAATCCTTACATTGCTAGAAGCATATGTACTTACCACTTTTAATGAAGCATTAGAAATCATATTAGATTATGATGATCATCAAGTGCGTAGAAATCTTAGAAAGCATGCGGCTTTGAGTGTGGGTTCCAGTTTGAAAACTAAAAAACGTTATGATTCTAAGGCAGGGTGGTACATAAATAATGCTTTTAAAAACTATTTGGTAGACATAAATACTACCTACCTCAAAATGATAAGCAGAGTATCTATTCAAATTTTGATAGAATCCTGCATGAAATCCTAGAGAGTTTTAGAATTACTGATTGAGAATGTAATTCTTAGGAAGTATATATTTTTGTAAATACTCCTAGTTTGTAAATACAACTCTTTATTATTAATGAAATGGGATGTTTATGCACATAATTATGCAAAGTTTTATATACTTGTGCTTATTTAATTTGGGTGTTCTAAATTGTAAGAAACAATGTTAGAATTGTTTTGCGCAAAGACACTGATAAATATAAACTAGTGAATATTAAAGACTTGGGTGATGATCGAAAGCTTTAACTCTTATTTCGATTCCTATCATAATATTCCTCTTATTATATTTTTTATGTGTAAGTTTGCTGCATGAAATTGTGCTAAGTGTGAAATTATTAGAAAAACATGCTAGAATAACTATTAATTACACTATGTGTTAAATAAATTTTCAGGAAATGGCTTCTGCATCTAAGTCAATTGTTGCTGAGTTGAACAAGGGAGAAAAGCTGAATGGTGATAACTATGAGATGTGGCACTGAAAGGTTCAGCTCATCCTTGAAGAGCAAGAGGCTCTTGAAACTCTTACTAATACCATGGTTGAACCACAAATTGGTAACACTGCCAACACAGGAGAGATATGGAAACATATCAGACTTGGAAGAGAAATAACAGTTTGGCTCGTATAATGATGCTAAGCAGTATGACTGATGCTCTCACGTGTGAAAATGAGGGGTTTGACACTGCGCAAGATATATGGATTGCGTTGAAAGACAAGTTTGGTGGTACTTCTACTACCAAGCTTAGGAGACTTACAATTAAGTTTGACACCTACAGGAAGCACCAGAATCATGATATGAGGCAGCACCTGAGAGAGATGTCAAACATGATATGTGAATTAAAGTCTGCAGGTCATACTTTAACTGATGAGCAGCAAATCCAAGCAGTGATCCGGTCTCTTCCTAATAGCTGGGAAAATATGAAGATCAACATGACCCACAATGATAATATCAAGACTTTTGATGATATATCACGTCATGTTGAACTGGAAGATGAGCGCCTAGAGGCAGCTAAGGCTTCCGGTCAGCTTTACATGGCTGAATCCAGCAAACGTAAGACTAAGAGTTTTATGCGTAAAGGAAAGAAAGAGAACTTCCAGAAGGGAAAATGGAAGGGTCCTGAAGAGAACCTTAAGAAAAGTGAGAACTTTAATAAAGGTGAGACCAGATTTCAAAAAAGGAGCAAGAGTGCTAGGTTCAAGAAGGACAAAGCCAAATTGAAATGTTACAATTATGGCAAACAGGGTCATTTTGCTCGTGAGTGCACTAAGTCAAAAAAGGTACGACCCAATTCAATAACTGATAACTATATTTTGATTTCTAGTTCTGTTTTTTACTCATTGAATCTCGTCCTTTGTGGACTGTAGACTCAGGAGCCACAGACCATGTAGCTAGAGACAGAGCAACGTTCGTAGAATATCGTCAAATCAGTCAGGGGACTAGATGGATTTACATGGGGAACAACTCTAGAGTTGAAGTGAAGGGTATTGGCACTTGCAAATTGATGATGCATGGTGGTCAAGTACTTTATCTTCATGATATTCTATATGCTCCTGGAATCTGACGAAATTTAGTTTCAGTTATTGTCCTTATAGGTTTAGGTTATGAACTAAACTTTTATGGTGTTTGTATGGATATTTTTTTAAATTCTGTTTGTATTGGTACTGGATATTTGTTAAATGGTTTTATTGTATTAAATACCAAGTTAGACGGTTTTGATTGCAGTGATGGTTGTTTTTCATTAATTGCTTCCGCTAATAATGCCAATGTTGATGTGAATACTTGGCATGCTAGACTAGGTCATATTGGCCAAGATATGATGAACAGATTGACTAGAGAAGGCCTTTTAGGTTCATTTAATAAGATAGAATTACCTATCTGTGAAAATTGTCTAGCTGGAAAAACAACTAGAAAGCCATTCGGAAAAGGAACTAGGACTGAAAATCCATTACAATTAATTCACTCCGATATCTGTGGTCCAATGAGTGTAAAGGCAAGGCATGGTGCCTCATATTTTATTACATTCATAGATGATTTTACCCGTTTTGGTCATGTCTATTTGATTTCTCATAAATCTGAAGCATTGGATTGTTTCAAATTATACTTAAACTTAGTAGAGAATCAATTAGAAAAAAGGGTTAAAGCATTACGTACTGGCAGGGGACGAGAATACCTTTCAGATCAATTCAAGGAATTGTGTGATGAAAAGGGTATACATAGACAGTTAACTATTCTTAGAACTCCGCAACAAAATGGTGTGGCAAAAAGGAGGAATAGAACATTACTTGAAATTGTTAGATCTATGATGGCGCAAGCAAGTCTCCCAGTGCACTACTAGGGAGATGCCTTGTTGACTGCCACTTATGTACTTATCCAAGTTCCCTTAAAGTCAGTTACTTCCACACCTTATGAGTTATGGACAGGTAGACAACCTAACTTAACTTATCTGCGACCTTGGGTGTGCGTGGGTTACATGCATGATCCATCCAACAAGTATGGAAAATTGGGTGCAAGAGAAAAGAAATGTATCTTTATTAGATATTCTGAGCATTCAAAAGGATATATACTAATAGATGAAAATTCGAATGGAAGTGTGACCGAGATAAAATCACGAGATGTGAATTTTTTAGAAAGTGAATTTCCTAAAAGAGGTGAAGTTGATAGAAATATTCGATTCTACAAATTGGATAATTTGATCGAGGATTCAAATCTAAATACTCCATTAGAGGTTAATGCGGATCTATTAGGAACTTCTGTCCCTAATGGGAGTGAAACTCCACTTGAAGTAAATATAGATCTACCCGGACCTTCTGTCCCTAGTGGGAGTAATGACGTTGTTGAAACAACACTTTTAGATTTACCTTCTCGTAGAAGTAACCGTGGAAATGTCCCTCGTCGTCGTTTTGAGATTGAGGGGGAAGCATGTATGGTTGTTTCACATGATGCTGATGAGCCTAAAAATGTGAATGAGGCTCTCAAATCACCTGATAATGAACATTGGGTTAAAGTCATGAAAGAGGAGATAGATTCAATGAAAAGTAATCATGTCTGGGACTTGGTTGACTTACCGCCGGGAAGGAAAGCCATGGAAAATAAATGGGTCCTTCGAATCAAGCGAAAGGCGGATGGCACAATAGAGAGACATAAGACGCGTTTAGTCGCAAAAGATTATACTCAACAAGAGGGTATTGACTATGAAGAAACTTTTTCCCCCTGTGGTTAAGTTTGCTTCAATACGCCTTATTCTGGCAATCGTCGCACATATGGACCTAGAATTATATCAAATGGATGTAAAAACAGCATTTCTCAATGGAGAACTAGATGAAGAAATTTACATGGAACAACCAGTAAATTTTATTTCAAAAGGCCAAGAGCGCAAAGTATGTAATCTCAAAAGGTCAATATTTGGCTTAGAACAATCATCTAGACAATGGTACCTACGGTTCCATCAGGCTGTTGTGTCTTATGGGTTCCAAATGGTTGAAGAGGACCATTGTGTGTACACAAAACGGGATAAAGATAAGTATGTGATGCTATCTTTATATGTGGACGATATTTTATTGGCAGGAAATTGTAAAGAATATGTGTTGGCCATTAAGAAATGATGTCTTCAAATTTTGAGATGAAGGACATGGCTGCATATATATTAGGAGTCAAAATTACAAGAGATCGTTCAAAGAAATTACTTGCTTTGTCTCAAGAGCCTTATATAAGGAAGATTCTTGAACGATTTAATATGGCTGATTGTAAGCCTATGGATACACCCATATCAAAAGGCCAAAATCTTAATCTTAACATGTGTCCCAAAACTCCATAAGAACTTGATAGTATGAAAAATGTTCCTTATTCCAGTGTTATCGGTAGTCTCATGTATGTTATGTTGTGTACAAGACCAGATATTTGTTATGCGATAGGATTCGTAAGTAGATACCAATCCAATCCTGGATGGAAACATTGGATTGCCGTGAAGAGAATTTTAGCGTATTTAAAAGGTACTGCCGACTACTCCTTTTGTTACCAATGTGGAGATTTACGTCTCATTGGATATACAGATGCCGACTGGGGAGGCGATCTGGATGAGTGAAAATCTACATCAAAATATGCATTCCTACTCAGTAAAGGTGTTATCTCTTAGAGTAGCAAGAAACGGACATGTATTGCACTATCAACAATGGAGGCCGAATTTGTGGCATGTTCGGCAGCAGTACAAGAAGCCGTCTGGCTTAAGAGATTTTTAGAAGATTTGGATGTTTCTAAGGGCATGGGAAAGCCAATAACTGTTTACTGTGATAGTCAAGCAGCGATTGCTTACACTAAAGACTCAAAGTATCACAGTAAATCCAAACACATAAAGACAAACTACAATTTTGTTAGAGATATCATATCGAAGAAAGAAGTAATGATTCAATACATTTCAACCCATGAGATGGTAGCTGATCCTCTCACTAAAGCTGTGACTAGAGACGTCTATGAATCATATGCTAAGTCATTAGGGTTGCGTAGATTGTAAATGATAGATTAAATCATTGTACTGAATGATGTTATTATAGTTATGGATAATAATTGGGTTTTTTTTTTTTTTTTTTTTTTTTTTTTAAATCTTATTAGCATGTTATATTTCACACATGAATTGTTTTTAGTAAAATGTCGTCAGGTTGAGACCGACATTCTTACACGTGCGGTCGTCTCAGTTGTTTGGGAGAACAAGTTGAGATGAGACACATATATAATGTAGAATATGTGAGAAATATTCTAAAATGAGCTAATATATATGAAATGTCGCATTGATTGTGTCAATATGAGGTTCTTAACGAATATACATATATTTAGAACCGATCATGATAGACCCCACTATCATTGATACCCGATTTAGCCAGATATGTGACCTTAATGTGGCACTAGAGAATGGCGAGCTTTTAAGAACTCGGGTTAGTCATAGAATGTGACTGAACATAGATCTGTACAGTGAATTAAAGAAAGACATGGTCATTCTCGTTTAGAATGAAAATCACTGTAACACGTGTTTCATACCTCATGTGCTATTTGTGACCGATGTGGAAAATGAGAGAATGAATCCCTGCTTCCTTATTGTGTAAGTTCCATTGAAGTTATATAACACTTCAAATGATGTCCTTATAACCATTCACTTTGTCTTAAAGTGACAGAATAATGTTAGCACCTTTAGCATGTTATTTCTATGGCTATGATAATACAGCCTATGGGGCATGTCTAAGGTAGCAACTGTTTTGGAGACTAAGAGACTAAGATAGAATGGGAAGATTTAATACCTTTTTATCTTACTTATGTGTTCACTGGCTAGCCAATTGTATTTGAAGATACAGTTGTGAATACATGAAATGTGATAAAGTCAAGCATAGCTTCATGAGTGGTTAAGTATGCTTCGGACTGATAAAAAAAGATTATAAAATTAAATCTAGGACACAATAATGAACAACATTATATCTCTTGTAAATAGAGAATTTACAATTGAGATTTCAAAACTCCTTATTTTTGTATTGATTGTTCATAGGTCACACAGTACATTTATCCGTATAAATACTCTTATACAATTTTATGATGATGTCATAATTATGTTCTCTCTGATGGAGCTGTGTTGGACCCATTTGTGCGAGTGGGAGATGTTAGTATATATTGGGTACACCCAAGATGGGTATAAACCCAATTCCATGGCCTTGGCCCATGAAGCCCAACCCAACACATGTTAATAACTGTTGTAGCAGTTACTGTAGATAACTGCTTATGCAGTTATTCTACAGACACCACTTATGCGGTATGTGAGTAAATGTAGGACTCAGTGATACAACAGGCAAAGTGTCTGTAAGTGGATATCACAAGTACGTGAAATACAAATATTGAGAAAAACAGTAAAAGAGAGGATTCTGATACTGTGGTTTGAGTTTGAGTTCCATTTATTGATGACTCTTTCCTGACTTGTGAAACATTATATGATCATTCCAGAACCGAAGAAAGGTACATAATCTTAATACTTTCTTCTTATGTTCTATATGAAATATAATCTTCATAGAGAATATGCACAATGAGTCAGTCGTCATGCGACCAACAATGCATGATCAGTGGATCATCGTTGTTTTTGAATGCGTTTGTTATGGAAACTGTGTACTTAGGGCCCAAGTGAAATGCAAAAGCCGGTTGTCGTGTTTGAAACATCAGGATTATTATAATAATACTATTAGACATATTGGCAATCGAGAGAATAGATTATTCTAAATTGTATGATCAATATGAGTGGCTACATATTTCTTTATTATTATTATTTTTTTTGTTATGAACTCTATCGATAAATAAAAAAGTGAGAATTAATTTTATTTATTTTTTTTAAATAGCAACACGTATCTCATTGTTGGAATAATGATCAATTTTTTTTGTGAATTCTCAACAGGTGAGATTGGGTGTGTTAATAACATAAGAGGGTTTATAAATAAAATATATTAAAATAAATACATTAATTTAAATAAGGGTACTATTGATATTAAGATGAGTGATCATAGTAATGATTTAATTTTAAATTATAGACATGGGTGTATTTATAAATATGGGTATGTTTAACATATTTATGGGTGTCAATATTCGCACCCTTAATGTTATTTAAAATTTAAAAAATTCATAACCAAGAAAACCTAATCTCTGATGAAATGAAATGAAACTACATCAAAACCCTAACTCAATATCTCAAAAAAATCATCAGATAATCAATACAACACTCACAATTTACCACCAACAATCCAATCGACAACAAAAACATTAAAAAAAAAAAAAAAAAAAAATCGCATTTAATAAAAATGGTTTTACCATAAAATAAGAAGAAAAAATAAATCTTGAGAATGGATATGAGAAAACTGTATATAAAGAGATGAAGTGTGTTTTTTATTTTTATTTATTTTAAATAATGGTGTATTAAATTTGAAAAATAAGGGTAGTCTTAAAAATAAATCAAAAAAATTAACAAAATCATTTAATTTTATATAATAAAATCAAAATTTAAAAAACAGTGGGGCATAAATAGTTACATGGAGCACTAAGCACTACTCTATTTTTTTCATGAAGAGGCACCAACAATCTGACCCCGAGGCTTCTCCAAGAGAAAAATCTCTGGCGAAATTAGAGTGTGGTGATGCGAGAATGGAGAAGTCACAATTAGAGAAGCGTTTCTGTCACTCTTCTCATCGTCATCTCAGGAGCGAAACTTACCGTACTCTAATTCAAATCCTATCGGCTTGCTATGACCACTCTCATGTTTCTACTCCTCACCAGCCAACACCAGGTATTTGATTTGTATCACTCCTTCTGTTAATTTGGTTGTTCTTTTTATAATTTTTATGTTGAAACTGTTTTCGTTTGTTAATTTAGTCGAAGATACACGTGAGCGTGGTGATTTGGTCAGTCCTAATAGTATGGTGCCCGATAATTCTCGGCCTGATAATGAAAAAGTCGTGGATGAGGGTTTTGAAGCTACTAAAGTAGCAGATGGCGGAGTTCAAAACAATCGAATGGTGATAGACGAGATAGAGGATATGATGCGAACAGAAGAAGACAGTAATTTGTTGGAACAAAAGGGTTTGGTGGTTGGTCATGATGTTGAAGGGACTGCTTGTCAAGATACGGAATTTGATAGGCAACGGATGTTGCTAGATGAATTAGAGCATATTGTGAAAGGAACTGATGAACTTGTTGAGGAAGATAGTAATAGTTTCTCAGGCACATCAGTGGTTGCATTGACGAATAACGGTGATGAACATCTTGGTGTTCAACAAATTGCTATTGAGGAGTCTCGAAACGAGGCTCGGGTGGATGGAGATGAAGGACCTTGTAACGTGAAGGTTTCTGAATCGTTTGATGTGTCTTTAGGTAAAAGTATGGATTGTCAAGTTTCGAAAACAAGTGAGGATATCGAAGATAGAAGTCCATTCGGGACTAATGAGTTGGAATTACAGCTCGAAATGCAGCAGAAGGAGATGGAACCAGAAAAAGTGGGTCTTAACAATGGCATAGTTGGTTCTGATAACTATATAACTGAAGATGTGGAGGTTGAGGATGGAGAAATTTCTGGGGATTTTGAGGTTAATGACGAATCACTTGATATTTTGTTTGATGATTCTGTAGTATCAGAGGAGAAGAAGGTAGATGAGAAACAAGTTTCTCATGACATAATTGACAACAGAAAGTTCCCTTCTAATGTACAAAACAAAGTAAATGAAAACTTTTTTGAGTCCACTTCTGTTATTACGAATGCTGCTGATCATGCCAATAGTGACAGAGCAGTGGAACTCAAAGAAATTGTTAGGAGTGAGACACAGTTTAAATCCAAAAGCGTTGTTCATGGAGCCTCTATGATGGCTATAAATTCAGAGATGTATAACCATGCGCCAATAGCAGAAAGAAACAAAAGGAAAGCTATTGTATATGAGGATAGTATTGTCTATCCAGCAACATGTCTTAGTAATCCACCAGTGAATGGAGATATCTTAGAGCAGAGTGCA
Source organism: Acer saccharum (assembly GCA_030490815.1). NCBI lineage: Eukaryota > Viridiplantae > Streptophyta > Magnoliopsida > Sapindales > Sapindaceae > Acer > Acer saccharum. The sequence continues at coordinate 36,243,683 of CM059871.1, forward strand.
AATGGAATGCAAGGAATTGCATCTAAGGAGATGGTATGGCTTTTATTTGCCATTTTCGTTTAGTGCTTTTACAATTAAATATTCTGCACTTTGTTACTGTAGTGTATCAGTTAAATTGTATAGTACATTTGTTGATATGTTCCATTCTATTATACTTGTCAAATCATTTCTATGTTAATTAGTAATGTGCCATTTTCATAAGTGGGAGGATCTTTTATTGGATATAATTCTATTCTCTGCCGTGTTCTGTGAAATGAATAAGTTAGACTAAAGGATATATGGTTGAGGAGGAAGCTTTAGATCAGATTCTATGGTAATTTTTAGCTACAAGCATGGCTTCAAGCTTTTATAAATTTCCATAAGTTTAATTGCATTCTCATGGTTATTAGAATTGAATGGAGCAGAATTTCATAATTATGGTTATTGTGGGTTTATGCAGCTGGATTCTGGTGTTGGCAATAAGAGAAAGCGGAGTACTCCCTCTGAGGAAAAAAAGGCAAAGAAAAAGGTATTACTTAGCTCTTTTATGTTTGTTTAGATGTTTAAACTGAATATATTGTCTCTATAGTTTATAGCTCTTGATTGATGTGTGAGAATTGTATTAAATCAATTTTTTAAATTCTTACTGTCAATCTGTCATCTGAGAAATTAAAGCTTGGAATCTATGGGAAATTGTCACCATTTACATTGGTTGTTTTATCTATGTGCTTATGAAGTATATGACTAGTTTATACATTGAAATTGTGTTTTTCAGCACAAAGAACGGAAAAAAAGGGCAGAAAAGAACCGAGAACTTGGTGTTAGAAGGTTAAAATTGCGTCCAGTGGTGAAACCAAAACCTGTAGCATATTGCCGCCATTATCTTATGGGACGATGCCACGAGGTTGAATCATTTTCCAATTTCTATTTTATTTTGGTGTTCTTTAGATTGTTCTGCTGCTGAATTTATTTAGAAATTAATTTTAATTAATTACTTTGTTTCACTTATTATGATCAGCTTTTTCTGCTTTGCTTGTTCTTTATTTTTTAATTTTTTTTTATTTTGGTGTGGGTGTGTGATATTGAATTACACCTGTTAGGTCATTATATCATATTATTGTAGTATCTGTTGGTGTTATAAGGTATAATCATTTTTTATGATTAAAATAATGACTATAACAGACCGCTAATAAAAGTGTCTTTTACTTGGCTAAATTCTTTTAATATATATATATATTTTTGATAGGAAACAGAAAATTCTTTTAATATATATATATATATATATAGTTTGGGTGACTGTGGGTGCTTTTGTGTTGATGGAAAAACTTTATTATGCCTGTCCCATAAATTTCTGTTCTGGGAGGTAAATGTGGACCATGACTAGCAGGGAGGAAATGGTTGGATCAAAAAGTTGAAGAAAAACTACTTTGATCTTTCCTTCAGATTTTATTCCTTAAAATGAGTTTCCAGGAGATATATATTATGTTAATTTGACAATAAATGATCTAGTATCTTTTAGTTTTCTTTCCTTAGCCGCATGCTAATTATTATTTCTGGTTTTACAGGGTGACAAATGCAAATTTTCACACGATACAGTACCTTTGACAAAGTCGAAGGTATGGTCATTTTAATTTGATGCATTGTTCTGATATGATTAATTGTTGCAGTTATTTACTTCAGTAACTACTTTAGGCTGAGTAGCTGACTATGATATATTGATGGTTATTGTGGCTATGGTCAATCACTATTGGTTTAGCATCTGTGCTTGCATTTCAGTCGATTTGTATTTATTAAACTGAATCTGTAATGATAATGGATACTTCATAACCTTTAATCCAAAAACACTGGTTTCCATCCAAGACAGGTACCTCCCCCTCCCCCTCCCCCTCCCCAGTCCCCATCCCTCACTGCCGCCCAAAAAAATTAATGTTACTTTTGTTTATCTTGGGTTATATTTTCCTTTGGACATGTCAAGCTCTGTGAATCATAACCTTCTCTCTATTTTGCATTCTGGTGCTGCAGCCATGCTGTCATTTTGCCCGTAACTCATGCATGAAAGGGGATGACTGTCCATTTGATCATGAGCTCTCCAAGTATCCCTGTAGCAATTTTGTGGACAAAGGCTCTTGCAACAGAGGTGATAATTGTATGTTTTCACACAAGGTACCTTCTTGCTCTTACAAGATGCTACTTGTTTTGTGCCACTGTCATTGTTTTGATAAACTGTGTAGCTTATCTTCTAAAGCAGTTCAGTCTCAAGGCTTTCAGCTTAGTTGAGTTGAAAATATAATTTACTATTTTTGCTTCAGATTCCACCGAAGGAAGATTCCTTATCTGCTTCAAGTGGTGGAAAAAATGAACTGCAGCCTCCATCCCTGCTTATTCCAAATTCTCATAAGCAACTGAGCTTAGATCGAATTCCTCATCAGAATGTTGATGTATCCAACTCCAGAAAAGTTTCTTCGTACAAAAATACAGAACAGAATGTGGCAGAGACTGTAGTGAAACCACCTGCGCTTGCACCCAAAGGTATCAGTTGTTTGTTTCTTGGGAAATCGTCAGCGCTTGAATCCAGTAAAACCAAACAAGGGAACTCAGCTCCAAAGGGAAGTGCCGATGGGAAAGTTGGGAATCAGCGTGAACCATCTGGTTCAAGCACTTTCCAGAATATGAATGAAACTCCAAATAAAACTCCAGCAGCAGTGGCAGTAAAGGGTGTGAATTTTCTCTCATTTGGAAATGCTCCAATGGAATATTCCAGTGGCAAGAAATTATTATCTAGCTTGCTTTTGAATAGTGATGGTTTAAAACCATCTGTTGTAAACAATGTCAGTGGGCATAAACTAGCTAGTTCATCATGTGATGGGGAAAATAGTGCCAAAATTGGGAACCAGACAACCCAAAATGCGTCAAGCACAATTCAGATGCCAAATGATGAGACGCTAACTAAGATCACACCACTGAGAATGGATTTCCTCTCTAATAAGAATGCTTTAGATGAATCTACACGTGATGGAAAGAACTGTTTGCCTTCAAGTTCAAGTAATGGTATCAGTAGATCTCTTCAAGAGAGTCAAAATACCCCCGATAAACATCAAAACTCAAGTGGAATTCCATGGAGGCTTCTGGGTTCTCCTCTTGCTTCAGGTCAAACTAAAAGCACATCAAACTCAGCTCAGAAGGCAGTCGAGTGTACTCTAGCCATTGCATCGAAGATCAATGCTCCTGCTGTGAGTAATGAGTTCAATAACAAAATGAGGGGTAAAAGTAGCAGTATTGGTACTAGTCGAGGTGCACTTAATGACTCAGCAAAAGCTTCAAAAATTTTGGAATTTTTGTCTAGTTTTGGTAATAAAATGAGGCAGTGAATACATGATTGCTGACTGTTAAATTTAGAATACAGCTCGGATGCATTGGACCACTGATCATGTGGCTAGTTCAATGATCTTGGATTAGTGGTGTCTGTATATCCTTAATTGGCGATTGATTTGGCCTTTATTTTCACTTCTATTAACCAGGTGCAGTTTTCATTTCCTGCTATTTGACCACGGCTTTTAATGCTTTATGTTAGTTATCTACTGTTAATTTACTAAAAAGACTAACAGGGAACCGATTTATGATATAGGTGGATTTTCATATCTGCGGTTTATGAGTCATTGGTTTGAATTATCAATTTTTCTCTGGAAGGTTCTGAACAGTATATCTTCTAACCAGATGTTGCAAAAATTAAGATGGCAGCATGCTTGGTAGGTTGCACATTTAGTATTACTCAGCATTGGTGGCACCAGGCTTGAGCCTGGAAGCTAGGAGCTCAGTGCTGAAGATTCCTCTGCATTTACTAATTTCAGGTTGGCTTACTATGCGTATTGATTTTTACTCATGTAAACCCCATCTTGAGATTGCGGCATTGCAAGATTCTTTTATTTATATACTTTTTTAATCGTAATGCTCAGTAGTTGTGAATTGTGATACTATTATTAGGCTATCCCAACTTTCTTATTAGCAAAGCAGAATGCGTATTTCTTACATCACATTGACATCTTAGGATTGTTTTTAATTTCTTCTTCAATAAAAATTAATTGGCAGGTTTGACATACTCAAATGTTCAAAGTTCAATGAACAAGTTTTTAGCACGAAAGGAGTCAGCCTGCTTCAACAGATAAAAAAACAAACAACAAAAATCAAATAGTAAGTACATTTATGCTTTGAATTAGGTTTTTATTTCGAAGTTTTACATCAACGGATCAAACCGTGGATAACCTGTTTACATTTTTAGAAGCAATCTCTATAAATAGAACCTAGAACCTCTTTCCTTCTTCTTGGAAGTAGGGTAGGATTTCTTTCTCATGGAAATCTCATCATTTTCGTCATGCTATCATGCTACGTTATAAGCATAATAATGTGAGGGTTCATCAAATCATGCATTTCTGCTCACTAAATGGAACCCAAATGTTGTTGTTGGGGGAGATTTGGGCGAAAAAAAAAAACATCTGTGCATTGTCACTTTAAGATTTAGATGCTGCATGTTAATATTCCTATTAGTCTTGGGATCTGGTAAGTATTATTAAAGGTACCCCATGTAAAGTTGTCTTCAGTTGAGGAACCATAAATTAAATCAGATCTGTACCATTGTGTGGTACTCATTTAAATTATATATCAGATTCAGGTCTTTCCATGTGAATGATGTTGAATATTTATATGTTGGAAAGGTAGAGGGTGCCATTGGCTTTTAAATTTGAATGGAAGCTTTAAGATTGGTGTTTGAAGTCATTTTTATGGGCAGACAATATAATCGAATGGTGGGCCTTGATGTGGGCCCATTGGAGGGCTTTTTATTCTTGGACCTTGTTGATCAGAGTTGCTGTTATCATAAAAAGACTATGATCATTATTCAAAAATGAGCTGCTAAAGCAAAAGAGCACATGATCTTGATAGCTGTTTTTCCTTTTTCAATTTTTAGTTGTCTTTGAATTTGGAACTTGAACAGTTCCAACTATTCAAATGCTATTAGAATTATTTCCTATTTTTAAATTGGAGAAATTTCTTTCAACATTTCTTAGATCTTGGTCAAAATAAAGCTAGGTAGTTTGTGTTTGCCGCTGCCAACTTATTGATTAAAACAATTATTTTGATGAGTTTCATTCAGTCTGTCAATGTCCCAGATTCGAGTCGTCATACCCGCTTGTTGCAACAATGCAACCACTTGTACAATCAATATTTCCAATATCAAAACTAGTCATAAAATTGGCAGAGGAGAGTAGGGCGTGAGAGGCAAGTAACCCTCTTTGTTGGTTTTAGTTTCGTTCGGTTTGTCAATGTCCCAGATTCTAGTCGCCATACAACCACTTGTACAATCAAAATTTCCAATTGTCCCAGATTCAAGTCATCTACCCGCCTGTTGCAACCGCTTGTACAATCAAAATTTCCAATATTGAAACTAGTCATAAAATTAGCAAAGGAAAGTAGGGCGTGAGAGGCAAGTGACCCCCAAATTTCAAAAAACTTGAATGTAGACGTGATTTCACCAAACATGGCAATTAATGACATTTTTGCATCTATTAGTTGACGAATACAACTCTATGAACCTAACATCCTTCAATTTGGCAACCGTAATCGCGGTTACTCCATCTCTATTAAGGAACATGTGGCCACCTCTTAATAGTCATCTTGGGCCCCAAGCATGAGCCAATCTGACAGTGCAATCAATACCATATGATGTACATCACCCTGCCCATGAGAAAACTGTTAAAATACAATGATGGTTCAATCCTGATAAAATCTTCGGTATACCAAGTGCACTGTTGAGTGGTGTATTTGTATAGTGATGGCCAACGAGTGGTTCATTTGGCCACTGAAGATATGATTTTGTAATTGATATATCTGTATTTTTTTTTATCATATGTCACATCTTTGTGACAGTGCACCTCTTAGAATTGCAACAATTACGGTCAAGTTTTTCTCCCTTATTTGAAGGATGAGGTGCAGCTGGAGGAGCTAGTAATCATGTGAACCTCACCCACCTATTCTTTGATTATGAATTTATGATTACCTCTTTTTTGGTTTTAGATTAGATTATGTTCCTAAACGGGAACAACTTTTAAAATTTAAATAGTTTTAATGAAATTTATTCAGAAATTTTTTAATTTCCAAAATGATCACGTAAACGGGATTGATTACTTGAATTTTGGGTTAGAAAATGGAGTGAAGAAATTATTTCATAATTTACTTTAACGTTTAACTTACCTTCGATGTCCTTTATAATTTTGTATGGCTTGTCCAATTATAAAGATTTCAATAAAACGTAATCTGTTGGGGTGGGATATAAATTGAAGTATTACCGTGGTACATGGCATGCTATTATTATTATTGTGAGATATTATAAATTTACAATAATTCAGGATTTGAGGAAGACGACATTTGAACCCACAAATTTATGGTCTGGGTGTGATGTGCATACCACTAGGTCAGACTCAGGGGCGAATCATAGTGGGGGCTGCACGGGGCTGCAGCCCCGTCTGCCATTTTATTAAAAAAAAAAAATTAAGTTTATACTGTTGTAAATGTTGTGTGAATTTACACGGGTTGTTTCAACCACCTACCCACCTTCTATTGTTTATTTTATCCTTGAGTTAACAATGCAAGTGGGGTTAGTTTCAAAGGCTATATATATATATGTTTTCTCTCTCTCCTCTCTCTCTCTCTCATCTCCTTCTTTATTATTTATTATTCATTCATTGTAGTTACTAATATGTTAAATTTATACCAAAAGAAAATACAAGTTGTCAAGTACAGTCCAATCCTAATATCTCTTATATTAATTTAAAATATTACCCACTTATCTTGCACATCACCTCTTAGCATAGTTGATAGTGCATCTCTCTTCCACATAAGTGGTGAGAGGTTTAAATCCCATCATACGCATTTTATGAGTTTTCTTCCCGGGTTATGGAAATAGATATCTGGGGCGCACATGTATTGTTTGATCTCTCGACAGGTCCCGACAGTCCTATTGTAAATTTGTAATAGTTATTGTAATACTTAAGAAAAAAAATAAAAAAAATCCACTCCTCTTAGCTAGAGAGACTCTCTACCTATTGGACCACAACTTCTACGGCTGTTCCTCTCACGAGAGTGAACTTTCGAGAAGACTAACCCTTGATTTTTTTCTTGACTTCATTTTATTTTGTGGGAATATACATTTCTTAGATTTATTATATCTCATAATTTGTGTATTTAATTTTTATTAATGAAATCTATCTTCCTATTAATGTTGTTTAAAAAATTTTCTAATTAGTACTTAGTTTAACCCGTCGGATAGAAAATCTTGGATTCGCCCCTGGTCAAACTTATCTTGGCCATAGCATGCTATTACTAATCGGGTGTTTATATCTCTCCTTCCATATTAGTGGTATGAGATTTAAGTTTCACCATGTCCATTTTTACAAACACGTGTGAGAGTTTTTCCTTGGTGTTGGGTAGTAGATATCCCCCGCTTGCAGCCGTATGCATTTAAATTTTATAGTGATTGATCTCGATGGATTCTAAATCTAATAATTTTTTTATAAAAAAAATGTAATAACAAAAAATAAGGATTTGGAATCCCGTGATACATGGCAAACTGTTACTGGTAAGTGGCTTACGATCTGTAAAGGTAGCAAGCACGTCAGTGTCTCCCTCCAACGTACAAGAAAAAAACCGACCGGTTCAGTAAGTTCTCTGGACCGTCTATTTCACTAGAACCGTCTATTTCACTGAAGCTTATAAATAACTAAATACAAATCCACAAATAAAAGTATAAAACCAACCAAAGCCCCCCCAAAAGCCATTCCTGCTGCAACTACAATGACGACTTCTGTGAAGAAGAACAACTTCTTGCCTCCATCGCTGATCTCTAACCTCCAACAAGTTCTCATCGCCAGAAACGACGGCGTACAACCACCCCCCAAGGAAAACGAATCCTACGAATCGAACGGCAAGCTTTCATCAGCTGACGTCGACGATCAGGCCAATAATGCAGAGCAGGACAGTGAAAAGCCGGTGATTTTAGTGACAAACGGAGAGGGAATAGAGTCACCTGGTCTCACATTGCTCGTAGATGCTCTGCTTCGTGATTGTCTTTTCAACGTTCATGTCTGCGCTCCGCAATCGTTAGTTCCCTTTCAAAACCCCCATTTTCTACTTCTAATGTAACTTTGGAATTTGAACATGTCGTCATTGTGGGACTGGTCTGGAGGTTTTAAATTTTAATGACTATGTAATGATTTTGAATTTGTAGAGATAAATCAGTGTCGGGTCACTCTCTGACTGTTAGAGAGACTCTTGCTGCGACTTCAGTTGAATTAAGTGGTGCCACTGCTTATGAAGTTTCCGGTAATGTATCTTTTTGTTTTCTATTCACTGAAATTGAAATTGACTGTTGATATACTGTTTGTGGTTGTTAGAACAAGTGAATACATGATCCTTTTGGGGGTTTTTATGTTGTATAATGAGACTGAAAAATGGGATTGACTGTCGGTGTTTGTGATCAGGAACTCCTGCAGATTGTGTTTCTTTAGCTTTATCCGGGGCATTGTTTTCTTGGTCGAAGCCCGTTTTGGTATGCTACTGCTATGCTTTTGGTTAGTTTCAGCTTAAATCTACTTAATGTATCAGTTCCAATGTTCTTATTTCACTTCTATAATTCAGGTTATCAGTGGAATAAACAAGGGATCGAGTTGTGGCCAGAAGATGTAAGTTGTCGGCTGTCTTTTATTATAAGTTATATTATATTTTAAACTTTTGAATCTCACCGAGTTAGGGAAACTTGATTTAAATGACAATTTTTTGTTTTCCAGTTTTGCTGTCATACTTTATGTCTTAGCCATTCATCAAATTTGACATTATAGGTTCTACTCCGGGGCTTTTGCTGGAGCTAGAGAGGCACTGATCTCTGGTGTACCATCCCTTTGCATATCGCTAAACTGGTGAATGTCCATATATTTTTTAAATTTATTTGCTTATTTATTTTTGTTTTCACTTTGTCAAGCATCTAATATGTTGGAGTTAAATTTTGTTTCAGGAAGAAAGATGTGAGCTGTGAAACTGATCTAAAGGATGCAGCCAATGTTTGTTTACCATTAATATATGCAGCAGTTAAAGATATTGAGAAGAGAAATTTTCCAAAAGGCTGCTTATTAAATGTAGATATTCCCAGTTGCCCCTTAACAAACAAGGTTTGTTTTTCTAAGTATTTTCTTGCAGTTTTGTTTTCAGAAATATAAATATTTTCATTCTTGTGAAAGTGTCACCATTTTTAGTACTTTAAAGCTATTTGCATCATCTGTTCAAAAACTCAAAATATGTTGTCAAATCTTATAAAGTATGTTGGAACTTCTGTGTAGGGCAATGGTCATGTTCATGTACTCATGAGTTATGAGTCAGTTTTTCTAAAATGAACTTAGTTTCCATCCGTTTGACAATGGATTGATTTACTTGAATGTGATTTTAGTGAGATAGGAAAACTACAAAGCATTAATTATCTGATTGTAGCGATCAAGTCGTGAAATCATGCCAATACAGTTAAAACTCTAATTACCACTTTTCGCAATATAATTGTATTTTCAGCAAGTGCTTCTGAAAGAAACTTAGGGGCTGTTTGTTTTTTTATTTAAAGTCTTATAAGACCTTAATTTGTTTGACATATGGATAAGTCTTATAAATCAAGATACTATGATATGTTTGTTTTTTTCATTTTGGATGACTTATTACAAATATAAAATTGATTAGATTGTGTTAGGGTTTCTTTAAAATTTGGAATTTTTGGAAAATTTATTTTTAGGATTTTATTATGTGCGCATAAAATTATAAATGTATGAATTGATATAGAACATTTGTGGAAAGTTACTAAAATACTCTACTATATCACTTTTTGAATAAGATAAAAGTAAAAAAAATTTACTTTTTCTAAAAGACATATATCTTAAAATAAGATACAAGTTAGAAAAACAAACAAACTGCTTATCTTAATTTAAGATATAAAAGGCAATAAGTCTTATAGTGAAAAAAACAAACAGCCCCTTAATGTTATATCTTCAATTAGACTTTTAATGAAATGTCTGAAATTGGCAAGTGTTGGCAATCTATGGAACCAATTGAGCTGTTAGTAGACACTATACTTTAGGCAAAGATGGGTTAAGTTTTTGTTTGCCATTATGTTCTTAAATTGTAGGTGGAAACAATGTTACATCCTTACAATGATTTAACTAGAAGTACGAAGCTTTTATCTGCTTGACCAAGGCCGTTTGTTGTTCCAAGGGTTTTCAAAAAATCATAGGGCATTAAGATAATTGTATAAAGTCAGCCTTCATTTTTGTCTATCTCATATAATGGCTTGAGTATTTAAATAATGGTGAGGATGTCAAGAAGTAGACTCGCCTGAATTTACAACTTTTAATTCCGTAATAATCATTCTGTGGCAAAACTGGCCTGGTTATGGAAACTTATGTGAAATATTTTGCTTTTTAATTACAAGAATGCCTGGTTATGGAAACTTATGTGAAATATTATGCTTTTTAATTACAAGAATAGCTCATATATTTATGGTGTAATCTGTGCTTGACAGGGATTAAAAGTCACGAGGCAGAGTATGTGGAGGTCCTCTCCTAGCTGGCAAGGCGTGGCAGCCAACCGACATGCTTCTGCCGGACATTTCATGTCCAACCAACAGAGCCTTGGTATTAAGCTTGCACAGCTCAGCCGAGATGCCTCTGCAGCTGTAAGTTCCTCATATATGATATAAAAATTCTACAATTTCTTAACAGGGAACTACATTATTCACCGTTTGTTGTCACTCAATTAACCTATCCTTTTTTTTTTTTTTTCCAAATTCACAGGGTGCAGCACGCCGCTTGAACTCACATCAAAAGAATGTGGAGGTTGAATCTGTTGGGGTTGCAGGAAAGCAAAACTCTTACCAAACTGTGAAAAAATACTTCCGTTTAGAGGTATAAAGAAATTATATGCGTTGGTAATAACAGTTAACATTCTGTTTTAAAAATTTATACAAGAATTTTAACTGGCTTCTTGGATTTGTTCATCATCTTTCACTCCCATTTTCTGTTCAACTGCAATAATTTTGGTTAATTTGAGGAGTTCATACATATTTGTGAGGAGTGATTGAACATTTTTTATGTAGTTACTGGAGAAGGAGCCTGAAAATGAAGATGCCAATCTAGATTTTAGAGCACTTGAAGATGGATTTGTGAGTTGGGTTGTTCATTGCTCACTATTTACTCATCAACCTCCTACCCCAGTTTCTTACTTTGTCTTTTACCTTTTGGCATGGCAGGTTGCTATCACTCCTTTCACTTCATCTACATCCGAACAGCCGGAGATTGAAACTTGTGTTTCGAATTGGATTGCCGCTGCAATTAGCAGAGAGCAATAAAGCTTCTTCTACTGGAATTCTACTGTGATATTTATGCACATTACAGAAAAGCCTCCGTTATTTCATTTTACCATTTATATCATTTTGGCTTTAGATTGCCTTGGCTAGGCTACATATGTTGTACCCACGATGAAGCGGACGCTCTGCATTATTTGATGCGTGTAATATGCAAAGTCTTGTGCCTTTGTTAATTTATTTAAGTTGCCATGTAAATTATCTGCCAACTCCTCTACAACAACAAACTCGTTGAGTAATGCAAATGATTCAACCCTCCTGTGTGAAAAAAACTGGACAGCCCAATTATGAACAACCATACAAGTTAAGATTATATATATAGAGTGATTCTATGCGCAACCGGGGTCGTGCAACCTTTGTGGTCCCGTAGTGCAATTTTTATAAAAAACATATGGGGTCCGTGTATTTAATGCGTGAGACCCATATGTTTTTTTTTCAAAAATGCACTACGGTGCCGTAAAGGTTGTACGACCCTGATTGTGCAAATCATTTCTCTTATATATATATATATATATATATATATATATATATATAGAGAGAGAGAGAGAGAGAGAGAGAGAGAGAGAGAGAGAGAGAGAGAGAGAGATTAGGAGTAATTTGTCTAAGATCCAAGCTGGTCCGTCCATCCATCCGTTAAGTTACACCCCTATTCGCATCTATTGTATACCTTTCACATTTATAAATTATACCATAAGATTGTGGATTCGAGTAGGAAAGAAAATATCTTCTCTTTGCTTAATAAATAAATTAGACAGTTGTCAGTTCAATCAACTTTATCAAACAAGTTGTTTTTTTTTTTGTTTTTTTTTTGGAAAATGAAGGAATACGATTTGTTGTCACTTCAAAGTTTAAATGAGTATTAAATAATGTTATCTAACTTCATATGAGGTACAGGCTGATATGACTGCTTAGGTGATTTTCTTCCTGTCTTGTTCGTTCTTGCTGCCCATTGTATCTCTCGGTTGCTTGTTTTTTTTTGACACAATTGATCATTTTAAAATATAAGTGAAAGAAAAGGCATTGGGAAAGCAACTATTCGGATCAAACATTTAATATTTGACCTCGATAAATCTGTACAAATCTCGACCAAGACTTTAAAAAGTACTCAAATAATTTAAGATGCACATGAAATTTTTTTTGTTATCTTTAAATCGGTGTCCGATTTCTGGCAACAAGACACCACGTTGGTTACTTACTTATTAGGAGACTTACTTCAATGCATGAAAAAATATATATATATATTTAGAGCAATGCTACATTGTTCAAATCTGGTGTCCAAATGATGTGACAATACTGTACACCATTCATTTAAATTGTATTAGATTTACATTATTTAAATGAATGGACTAGAATGTTGCCACATCATTTGGACACCAAATTTATGCAATATAGCATTACTCATATATTTATATATGGGGCGGTATTCATGGCCGCATTTGTTTACACAAGATTTTACACAATTTCTTGTCTATTAGATTTTAGTTGTTTGGATGGATAAGATTCAATAATTTTTAATCTCTTTTCTCTTTCTTCATTTAACATTTGTATTTTCTCTCCCTTATTTATTCAATTCGCTCTCCTATATTTTATTATTTTATTCCATTCTTTCTCCTCTTTTAATTTCTCTCTTTCAACTTTTTTTTTCCTATTTTTTTTTCACTCTTATTTTATTTTTTTTATTTCTTTTTATTTCTCTCTTTATATACCGGATCTTATTTCTTTTTTCCCCTCCTATTACCTTGACATAAAACTAGAAATTTTATTGATGCATCACTGGTTGGTTTTTCACTCTCCTCTTCTATTTTTTTTTTTTTTTAACTTTTTTATTTTATCTTTTCATACACTCTTATTATGTGATTTTTCAAAACTAACAAACAATATTATTTTCACTAATATTTGGTATGACAGTTAATAAACAAATTTTGTTTTAAATAAGTTAAAAAACAATTAGATGCAATAATTTTGACATAAATTTAGAAAGAGAAAACTTAATATCTCTATGATTTACAATAGAAATCATATCAAAGAAGTAAAAATATGCAGTTCAATAAATTTTTAATATTAGTTGAATGTAGTACATACTCATAAATTTTAATTGAAGTTTTTTTTTCCTCGTAATTACTTCTCTTCTTTCTTTTTTTTTTCCTTACTTTTGAAAGAACATAAAAGAAATGATAATAATTTATTACAAAATTTTCTTTGATATCAATGGTCAACGTTGGTATTAGTAAAATAAAAATGTGAAAAGACGAAGAGATAAAAAATTAAAAGAGAGAATAAAGAAAAAAAAGAGTTGAAAAGGGAAAAAAGAATAAGGAGAGAGATAATAATAAATAGGGGAGAGAAAAAACAAATATTAAATAAAGAAAGAGAAAGATAGATTAAATACCATTGAATCTTGTCCATCCAAACAACTAAAATCTAATGGACAATAAATTGTGTAAAATATTGTGTAAAAAAATGGGGCCATTGATCCTGCCCCTTTATATATATATATTTTGATAGACAATCAAAAGTGGTTTACGTACCAATAATTCGTTGATATGACAACAATATCAAGAGATTTACTTTCTATGTGGCATAAAAATAGATTTGACAATCAATTTAAAATTTGATCTCTAATGTTTGTGTCTAAAACACAATTTTTTTTTAATGACATGTCCTCTTTTTTTTTTTCCGTTTTATTTTTATTTTATTTTCTTACTAAAAATAGATGAAAAATTAATATTAATTTTAAATACTTGCCGAGTCAACTGAAATAATAGTTGTGCAACAGACCGTCTGAAAGTAAACGGTCATGTTGACAATGTCTAATATTTTTTTTGCCACCTCAACTGAAGGTTGAATATGCACGGCTGCATTGGAGAAATATTTATTAACATAATATCTATTAATCCTACGTGACATTTATTTTTTTCACAAGCCACTTTTACATTGGAGATGCTCTAATGCTAGTGTGGCTTACATTTAAAAAAAATGGTGATATGTCAATATTGTCAAAACACTTGCTTCTTATATGGTATATAACTAAACTTGATAGACAACCAAATAAAGAATTCGTCTCTAATACTTTACTTATAAAATATTTATTTTTAATGACATGACAATTTATTATATTATTTTATTATTTAAAATTTTACCAAACTATTAAACCACCCAAGACTGTGCACTGTCAACTCAAAAATGAAACTCGCAAACTCGACTAAAAAATACAAAGAAGAGAAGACGACTGTTCATAATCATGCGGAGGAACTGATAGTGATTTGTGAGTGTTTCCTCCGTACATTTGTTTATATAAATATATATATATATATATATTGAAGTATTATAACTATTACAATAGGACTATTGGAATATGTCATAATTAGACAATACATTTACAGTCCGAATATTTACCTCCACAAATCGTGAGAAAACTTCTCACATATGTTTCTAAAATGCATATGATGAAACTTGAACCCCCAACCACTAACATGGAAGGGAGGTGATCAACCACCTATGTTAGGATGTCATTTTATTGTCTAATTTATGATTTATTTATTTTTCGCTTTTAAAAAAAAAAAAGATATATTTTTCAAAGAGGGGTGTAATCCATTCTCTCAACTCACTCTCTCGACCAACTCTCCTTTCTCATTTTACCACTTGTCCTATATTGACTTTTTAGAAATAAATGTTAGAGCTATCATTAATTAATTGTTTTTGTATGCTAATTTGAAATTCAAACTATCAACGTCTTCCCAAATTGTCCCTTTTTTTTTACAATATTATTAATGAATTTTTTATGTTTTTTAACAATATTTTTAATATCGTGTAATAATAATTACTTTATAAAATATGATGAACTTATAATAATATAGATAAAAACAATATTTTTCCAAGTATATATTGTGTTTGTGATGACATTTTAGAAAATAAAAAATGAGGTATATAAAAATAATAACAATATTAATAATTAAGAAAAGGACAGCTATGATAATTTGGTGTAAAAAAAAGGGTAATTTGGGAAGATAAGATAGTTTGAATTGTAAATAATGAGAGCTTCTCCTTAGAACCCATAAATTATCTATTTACACTCCAATTTAATTTATTTTTTTATTAATGATAATTTTAATCTGAATTAAAATTATAAAAAAAAAAAAAATTTCTAAAAACACTCCAAACTAATTTTAAAAATTTTATGGTTGATTATATTGTTAAATTGGAGTGAAATATGGATCTATATCATTATCATACAGTGTTATTGCTTTGAATATGAGTAAAAATATCAGTCTTTTGATCTCCAAAAGTCCTGCTTTGGTGCAGTCCGTAAAGACCTTTCAGTACCGTGACAAATTCAAATTCATATTTCAAGCATGAATGCCAACTATGATATACTGATCCAATATAAAAAAAATAATGAACAATAACATGGAGCAATCAATCTAAAGAAAGAATGATATTTCTCTAATATTTTTTTGGAATTGTTTAGTTTAGTACAAATAGCTATTTAACTATTTGCCTTAAAAAATTTATTGGAAAAACTTTAATTTTGATTGATTAGCATTTTGTTTCTGTTACAATTGTGAAGGATGAAGATATGACATATGATCATATTGTTAAAAATGAATTGCACATTGCCGACTGCACCAAGGCTTGTACCACTAAAATGGTACGTAACTTATTGGGTTTCTTGTTACTTATCGGATGGAAATTGTGGTTTTTGAGCTATGGGTGATTTAATGGGTATGGGTCAAGATAATTGGATTCAGGTTAGAAGAGACTTAGTCGATGAGTTGCTGAGTCATTTTGATGCATATAACCAACTATTTGGATATGCTAATATAGCACAGGAAGTTTTATTTTCACTATCTTATTTTAATGTAAAGCCGACTAGTGAATATTGGATGACTATGCCTGAGGTCAGCTATCTTGTTGCTTCCAAATATAATGTTGTTCTAGTACTCCTATCTTAGCAGCAATGTCTTACGTTCCTCCCATTCAGATCGGTACCATTGCCTTGCCCCTCTCATAAAATAAAAACGGTTGTACTTGTTGCTGGATATCATTTTGTAGAAGTATATATATATATATATATATAATGCATTTAATATATGTTTATTGTCAAATGGGTGTACATATATTAAGGTTTTATTTTGATTTGTCTATGCCTCCAATAGATTCCGGTTGGTTGAAATATCAGCATCCATGTACAAAAGGATAGGTAACTTCATATACTACAAATTTTTTTATTTTTTTATTTTTTTGTTTTTTTGATATATTCATATACTACAAATATAGTTGCTTTCAAAGAATTATTTTTTAATGTTACATCACAAGATACAATTGATTTGAACAATCAATAACAAATCAAATGTGTGGGGTCTATTTAATTTGTGTTAAAGACACTTTTTTTTTGTTTTTTTTTGTTTTTTTTGTCAATTGAGTTTAGTTTAGTACAATGGTTTATCATGAGATATTTGTGTATTGTACTATATTTGTGTTTGCTTTAGTGCCTTTTGATTGAACTGTTGTTTCTCGACAAAAAAATATCATATCAAGTTTTGCTTGAAGAATTAAATAACGGCTTATTTTTCATTCAACAAATATACAAAATAAAAAACGAGTCTATAATATGAGTTGTGCTACTGTTGTATATGTCGACTAAAGAGATCAAATTCAAACTACTATTTTTTTTTTTTTTTTTGATTTTAGTATATGTTAAAATAAAAATAAAAATATAAAAATAATAATAGGTAAAATATTAAAATAAAATAGAGTGTTTTCAAAAATTTTATTTTATTTTAAATAAAGTGTTTTTAGAATAGAAGTGCCAAAAGATAATTTTAGAATAAAAGGAAGTGTCTTTAATTTTTTTTTTTAAAATTTAAATTTTGAGAATGGAGTGTCTTTAGAAAAGAAAGAAGTGCAAAAAGAAAAAAATAGATTGTCAAAAGAAGCTCTAGTAAATAATGGACCAGAATCCTCTCCTCACCTCATCTTTTCCTCACCTTTTCCTCACCTTTTTAAAACATGTGATTGGCTGTTAATAAAGTGTCAATCACATCTTAACTATTCATTTATTGCAATGCTTATGTGTCATAAGATTAAGTGAGGTGAGGAGAGGATCCTTGTCCGTAAATAATATGCAAAAACAATCCATTAATGATGGATCTAAAATTTATTTTCAAAAAGTAAATGATGGATAATTGTCAAAATGAGAAGAGAGAATATCTTAGAAGAGTGACTTGAGAGCGTGATTCTGACGCTCCTCCTTTTGAGAATATATTCTAAAGTATTTTTAAATGTTGTGTCTTTATTTTTTAAAACTTTTATTAGAATATTTCAGTTTTTTTTTTTTTTTTTTTTTTATATTGATTTTTAGTTCGATTAAAATAACTTTAATATCATATTTTATTAGATTTAAACAAATTCAATTAACAGAAGGTTTTTTTTTTTTCCGTAATTATAGGATTTAATTGGCATTAATTAATCTGATGCTTATTTTCTATTTTTGTCTCCTTGTTTAGTTTAGTTTTTTTTTTTTTTTTAAATAAAAAAAAAACCATTAAACTATTTAAAATGATTATAAGTCTTGCCGGTAGAAAAAAGACAGGTTATGACTTATGGTTTATGAACTATAATGAGACGTGGCATACATGCGGTTGAGGGACCGACATGAGAAGATATTCTCGAAGACCGCTTGATCCTGACCATTGAAAATATGGACGTGTAGATCGAACGGTCCTGTCATCACTGCTTGGTGAAGGGATAGACCTGCTACCAGAAGCGTCCAAAAGAGGACAATTATATTCTCTGCCTGCGACTACTTGAAGCCATCGCGAATTCCACAAAAGACAAAACATTAATCACCACGTGACACTCATTCATTGGATGTGGAAATCACGCGTTGAAACGATGCGTGGTTGATAGGGATATAAAAAGATAAAAGCGAAATTCCGGTCAAGGGCCCCCACTCCCCAGCATGCATTTTGTCGTGACATAACACGGCATTTATCCAGCGAGATACGTCGAATCCAAGGGTGGTGGTTTCATCAGAAGAAGAACGAACGTCCAAGATCGTACCTTTGACCCCACGCACTAGATTGCGACACGTGGCTGGCTGGCTGGATATGTATTCAAATAATTAATTAATTAAAGTGTCAGAAGACGACAAAAATTAAAGATTAAATTGTGGGGTCCCGTAACACGTATCCACAAAATGGCAAAACCACAGGAACGTGTCGAATCGTCGAGTTTTGTATTAAAACACACGAAGACACTCTACACACAAATATCTCTCTCTCTCACACTCTCTTACTCTGTTTTGTATTTGACAGCAAAAGCAGAGCATCGACCAACTACACACAAATATCTCTCTTACTCTCTTTTGTTTTCGAAAAATATCGTAAAAAGAGAAGAAAAGAATGGTGGTGCCTCATTTTGATAGCGGTGGTGGCGGTGGTACTTTTTCTTCTTATATATCGACTCTGATATCGAAACCCAGTACTCAAGAAGCTGAGAATGGTAGACCCGTAGAAGCAGATTTATGTACAGTCAAAAAAGAGCTAGACCAAATGACAACACTCAGCGACTACGGGACTCACTGCGGTGGCGGAGGGACGTCATCGTCGTCTTCATCGATGCCGACTTTAGAGAACCCAGAAGACGGTTTCATGAGGATCAAAGAAGAGGAAGACGAGGAGGTGTTTGATGATATCAACAACGGCGCTGGTGGAAAAATCAATATAAATGGGTCGTCGTCTTCGTCGTCATCAGCGGCTTTGGTTAAGCCAATGGAAGGACTAAACGAGTCGGGTCCACCGCCGTTCTTGAAAAAGATATATGAGATGGTTGAGGATCCGGAAACAGATATGGTTGTTTCTTGGAGCGTGAATCGTAGTAGCTTTGTTGTTTGGGATTCTCATGGTTTCTCTGAAAATTTACTTCCTAAATATTTCAAACACAAGAATTTCTCCAGCTTCATTCGCCAACTCAACACTTATGTGAGTCTTTAATTAATTAGTTGCATATTTTCCTTTCCTTTTCCTTTTCTTTTTTCTTTCTTATTTCTATTTTTTGAAGTATGGCTTGGCTGACACGTTATTACTATTATTTTTTATTTTATTTTATAATTTTATCTTTTGGATTTTGTTTGTGTTTATTTATATGTATCCTAGGTATATAAGCTAATTAATCTACCTAATTATTTAAATAATCTGTAATTTAGTTTCCCCTGTTTTTTGATAATTTATTATTGTTAGTAGAATGGAGCAATTTAGTTAATGTATTTTGCAAATATGAAATATGTAATTTGGCCAGGCAGAGCTGATCTCGATTTGCACAGAGTGCAAATCGAGATCCCTTGAAAAAAATGGAAGATGGGTATGATTTTTCTTTAAAGTTGAGGTTTTTATGTTTTTTAATTAGTCATAAGTTGATATTTTTAATTTATTTTATGTTCTTGTGTTTTGATTTTTGAGTTAGCTTTGTAATGGTGTAAATATGTTTTATAGGGGTTCAGGAAGATTCATTCGGATAGATGGGAGTTTGCAAATGAAAAGTTTCAAGGAGGGAAGAAGCATTTGCTTAAAAACATCAAGAGAAGAAGTAGATTTAACAAGTATCACGATGGAGCCTTAACTTGCATTGATTCGAACAAATTTGGAATGGAAATTGAGATTGAATCTCTAAAGGATGATCAGGACACATTGAAAATGGAAATCCTGAAACTGAGGCAGCAACAAGAGGACTCACAGAATCAAATGAGTGCTGTTAATGAACGAATTCGATGTGCAGAGTGTAAGCAGCAACAAATATTGAGTTTCTTTGTCAAAGTAGCCAAATACCCCAACATAGTTCAACAACTAATTCATAAGAGAAAGCAACCAAGCAGAGAGCTTGATGGAGGCGAATTTAGTAAGAGAAAGAGATTGCTTGCAACCCCAGATCCTGAAAGCTTGCCTGTGGCCATGGACAACAGTCAAAATATCCATTACAGGAACCAAGCTCAGGAACAATTGGCATCCATGCAATCTGAACTCAATGATGTATTGCCACAAAGTACTACACATACTGATACAATACAAAAAGCACAATTCACAGCTTCTATGGAGTATGAATTTTGCAATCCTGTTCAGGATCTTAGAGGCAATAATGTGATGTGTGGAACAAGCCCTCAAGATACATCTTCTGTTTATCAAGTCCTGGTGGGAAACCTATTTGGTGACAGTTCAATTCAAGAAAATAATGTGTCTGATGAAGAAATAGCTGTGAATGACACCCAAATTTTCCACGAATTGGAGGATTTGATCAGAAAGCCATGCCATTGGACTGGAAACGGATATGCAGGCGAGCAAACCGGTTGTGCAGTACGGTCAATGCTTTGACATGCCTTGAGATTTCATCGGTATGCTTCATCCGCTTATTTTATCAAGTTCTACTACATGTCTACATATAAATAAGTCATTTTCTCTCCGGTATGCACTGATATAATAATTTCAGTTTCCCATATTATAGAATCATCTACTTTCACGTAGTCAACATTATTCACTTTATTATATCAATAGTGCGTACTGAGGAGAAAACTAACCTATATATATTACAGGATGTTTTGTTACCATGTAACAAAATGTACGTAATGAATATGCTTGTATTGGTCATCATAAATATGAATGTATATATTCAGTCTACAGTGTGGCTCTTCCCTAGCACAGACCCAGTTGAAGAACGCAGGCGGAGGTGGAGGAAGAAACCGTTAAACCCTATGTCGCCATGTCGGCTTTCCTTGTTATAGTCCCACACAAATGTTCATGTCATAACTAGTCTCTTTTTGCCTTCTTTTCACGGTTAGATTGTATAATTCTCCTGCTCTTGTAAAGTCTAAGATATGGTAATCGTATGGCATATACGTACATATAGAGTTTGGTTCTCTATCAAAACTAGCTAACTATTGTCATATGAATACTCTCTGTATAGTGGTATATAAAAGTTTTAAGTCTTTTGGTTGATTATCTGCTTTAAATTCTTTCTATTTCTATTTGCATTAAAAAGATGAAGTAATTTTGGTTTCAGGGGTTTAGAGAAGGGACACGATTCGAACCCATGACCTGGTCGCAAAACAACCTTATGTGGTTGGGGCACCAAAATATATATATATATATATATATATATATATAGTCTTTCTATTGTTAGTTCGTTCTGACAATAAAATATATCAGAACAAAAAATGTGGACTACAGATTACGAAGAAGTTTTAACAAGTGCTTTGAGTTAAAGTATGTAAATCTAGTTGTCTATATTTTTTATTCTGATATATTTATTATCAGAACGAACTATAATAAAAAATATCTCTATATATATATATATATATAAAAATTTGTATCAACTCAAGAGTCCCCAAATAACAAGCTTGAAGACTAGATGATGTTGGAACTACTATATACACTACAAAACTATTGTCCCTTTGTGATTTGGTTATGCTCCCTAGTCCCTACGCATGACAAAAAATGGATAGTACTTGGTGTCCCCATCCTGAATTTAAAGTTTGGTGAAAGCTTATAAGCTAATTATAGTATTATTATTTTTTACCCTATAAAGTTCCAACCGGTGCTCCAGTGCATGCCACGTATCTTTATACTCATAAGTCATAAAGCTGATATATTCTATGTGGTTGGTGGTTGATTTTGAGTAAAGGAGATAATGTGATAATGTGATAATGTGATGTGACTTAAAGTGGTTTTGGATTGTAGTTGGGTTTTTGTGCCCAAAAAAGCAAACACTTTCATTGAATGAATGATTATTGAAATTCTTCCTCGTTGAATATTTTACAAAGTCCAGAAGCTGTTTGAAACAATCCAGACAAAATTAGGAATTCTAAAAATTAGATATGAAAATCGGGAATGGATCCCACTTCATAAATCACTTCCTCTACAAGATTATTTCCTTCAAATCTCACTTTGAAGATGTGCAGCATCACTAACTAATTCATTTTTATACAAGTAGATATGTCGAGTGTGGACCGACTCTAATAATTAAAGTTGAACACTTGCTGGTTTTTTTTTTTTATATAAAACAACTTGCATCTATATAACTATATTTTTTGCCCCCAGGGTGTAGTTTTGCGGGTAGATTGATGGGTTTGGAGCTTGGACAAATGACTCTCAAGTCAATGGCTTGAATCTTACCAATAACAAAAAACTTCAAAAAAAATCTCTGGTCTATTTAGATGGATAGATAGATAATGTCAAAAAAATAATATTAGAATTAGGGGTTTAAGAAAAGGGGTATCACTTCAAGAGTAATGCTAGAGATCTCACCTATAATCTCTTATTTTCCGTTTCAACCCATGTGGCAGCTGAGGTGTCACTTGGTGGGTGGATACACATTAATTAGTTTTTATCTCACGTATCCATATATTCACGCACCAAGTGACACATCAACAGCCACATGGATTGGGATGGAAAGTATGGGATTGTAGATGGTATCTCTAGCATTACTCTTCACTTCAAACAACAATCTCAATGTTAATCTTATATGGCTACTCGTGATGTCAATAAGTAAGTTGTAATAAAAAAAAAAATTGACAAACCAAAGGTTTTCAAAGAATTGTAATAGATAATGTGATGTGATGAGGTTAAATCCTTGCACTCACATAAATGAGATTGTTTATTTGGATCTTATTCACCTCCCCAACTCCTAGATCGTAATAGATAGAAAAAAAAATAGTAAAAATGAATTTAACTAATTACTTTTACAAAAATCCACTCAGTAGAAGATTATGGAAAAAATACAGAGAATGACTTGATGTGTTGATCTTCAAACATGTCTGGAGGGTGTTGGCGAGGTTGTCGGAGTGGACAATATGGCAAAGGGTGCTTGTGGGGGTTGTTGGTGTGCTCACTCTAAGACTCAAGTGAGACTCTTTCTAGAAGGAGTGAAGTAGTGAGATATCATAAACCTAATCATACCATGTGTTTATAATCAGTCATCTACTTCGTCGAAATCTAATGAACGAATTTATAATTATATAAAAATAGATTTATATTATCTATTTATATAATAGGTTAACAAATATTATCTCATAATTATATAAAAATAGATTTATATCTACAGAAGATGTTATCCGAATTTTAAATTAAATCTCGATCACTTCTTCGATCAAGAGTATTTTAGCTCATTATTTTGGTGTGTTTCTCTTTACACAGCAAATAATCCATTATTATGTAGCTTTTTTTGTAAGTACATTGGCTTTTAAACTTTAGTGTTCACGTATGACATTTTGAATAACACCTAAATTTTAGTACCTAATTATCGAGATGCAACTCATTTGGTGACGGCACGTACTTTCTTCTACTTTAATATCTAGGTTTGACTTCTTAAGTTACCCCAAAGTTTCTTATAGGTTATTATTCATGTGTGACTTTTAAGTCACATCTAATTTTCATTGGAGTTTATAATTCAAGTGTGACTCATTAGATCACACCATTTTTTTCTCTCTTTTTCATGACATATAAGTTGACACATTCTTGTGACAATAACATCTCATATGACACATGACATTATTTAAATTTATTTATAATCATTGGGTCATTACCTCACACAAAGATTAAAGAGTAGATGTTCTTTTAACAATGTTTATGAATAATTTTCAAGTAACTCTTTCTTGTAGGGGTGAAGTATTGAGATATCAAAAGCCTAATCATACATGGTGTTTATAATCAAGTCATCGGTTTCGTCGAATCCAATGAGCTCATATGTTAACAAATGTTATCTAATATTTGTATAAAAATAATTTTATATATGCAAAAGATGTTGCCTCGATTTTAAATTAAGTCCCAACCAATTCTTCTATCAAAAGTATTTTAGCACCTTGTATACTTAATGACATGACTTCCTAAATGTTGGTTAGTTAATCCTCTTAAGCTCATTATTTTGGTGTGTTTCACTTTACACAGCTGATAACCCATTATTCTGTATCTATTTTTATTTTTTTTAACACATTCTTATTGTAAATAGTACATTGTCTTTTGAACTTTAGTGCTCACGTATGACCTTTTGAGTAACACCTAACTTTTAGTACCTAATTATCGAGGTGCAACTCAATCAGTGACGACACCACACTTTCTTAAGCGTTAATATCTATATTTGACTCCTTATGTTACCCTTAAATTTTTATGAGTTACTATTCATATGTGATTCCTTAAGTCACATCTAACTTTCTTTGGAGTTTATAATTTAACTGTGACTCATTAGGTCACACCTCTTTTCTCTCTCCTATTAATGACATATAAGTGTCAATATTCTTGTGACAATGACTTCTCATATCACACATAACGGCATAACGCTATTTAAATTTGTTTACGGTCATTAGATCTTTACCTCACAAAAAGATTAAAAAGAAAAAGTTCTTTTAACAATGTTTATGATTAATTTTCAAGTGAGACTCTTTCTTGTAGGGGTGAAGCAGTGAGATATCAAAAGTATAATCATACTTATAATCAGTCATCTGCTTCTTCGAATTTAATAAGTTCGTATGTTAACGGATGTTATCTTATATTTATAAAAAAATAAATTTATATATGCCGAAAAATGTTGCTTGAATTTTAAATTAAGTCTCAACCAATTCTTATATCAAGAGTATTTTAGCATCTAGTATACTTGATGATGTGACTTCCTAAATGATGGCTAGTCGACCCCTTTAAACTCTTTATTTTGGTGTGTTTCTCTTTACACACTTGATAACCCATTATTCTATGTTTTTTTTTTTTTTTTTTTTAATTAATTTATTTATTTATTTTAACTCGTTCTTCTTGTGCAGTCTATTAAGAGTACATTGTCTTTTGAACTTTATTACTCATTTGTGACCTTTTGAGTAACACCTAACTTTTAGTACCTAATTATCGAGGTGCAACTCAATCGGTGATAGCATCGCACTTTCTTAAGCATTAATATCTATGTTTGACTCCTTAGGTTACCCCTAAATTTTTGTAGGTTACTATTCGTGTGTGATTCCTTAAGTCACGTCTAACTTTCTTAAGAGTTTATAATTCAACTGTGACTCATTAGGTCACATCTCATTTCTCTCTCTTATTAATGACATATAAGTGTCAACATTATTGTGACAATGACATCTCATATCACACATGATACTATTTAAATTTGTGACCTTTTAAGTAACACCGAACTATTAGTACCTAATTATCGCGGCGCAACACAATTAGTGATGGCACTGCACTTTCTTGAGCGTTAATATCTAGGTTTGGCTCCTTAGGTTACCCTTAAATTTCTTATAGGTTTATTATTCATGTGTGATTCCTTAAGTCATGACTAACTTTCTTTTAAGTTTATAATTCAATTGTGACTCATTAGGTCACACCTATTTTCTCTCTCATTTTCTTGGCATATAAGTTGACACATTCTTATGACAATGAAATCTCATATCACACATGACGCTATTTAAATTTGTTTTTAATCACCGGGTCAATACGTCACAAAAAGATTAAAAAGATGTTCTTTTAACAATGTTTATGACTAATTTTCAAGTGAGACTCTTTCTTGTAGGGGTGAAGTAGTGAGATATCAAAAGTCTAATCACACTTGGTGTTTATAATCGATCATATGCTTCGTCGAATCCAATGAGCTTATATGTTAGCATATGTTATCTCATATTTATATAAAAATAAATTTATATCTGCAAAACATGTTGCTTGGATTTTAAATTAAGTCTCAACCAATTCTTCTATCAAGATATTATAACATCCGGTATACATGATGATGTGACTTCCTAAATGATGGCTAGTTGACCCCTTTAAGCTCTTTATTTTGGTGTGTTTTTCTTTACATTGATAACCCATTATCCTATAGCTTTTTTTTTTAACCCATTCTTCTTATGCAGTCTATTAAGAGTACATTGTCTTTTTAACTTTAGAGCAACTACAATGTACAACACTAAATTTTACTCTAATTTGAAGTTAAAAAAGAAGTTTTTTGAGAATATGTTAACATCAAATTTTTTTCCACTACAATGTTCCATACCAAATTTTAGACAAAAGAAAAAACATCTTTAAAGAATATTCTTCCAATAAATATTTATACAATACTAATTAATTTCTATTGGTTAACTTATACAATATTCAATAATTTTATTGACATAAAATATATATCAATATGGGTGTTATTTTAAATATCTCAATAAGATTTTTTCAACGTTATATTTTTTAGGAATACATATTATTGGAATTAAATATAGGAGGGCTAAATTAGAGATTTGAAAGGGTTAAATTAGAGATTAGAAATAAAATAAAATATTGATTTGACATTTAAAGATTTATTTTATTTTTTTCAAAAAAAAGGTTGGTAGCTTTGGTGTATGAACGGTGCGCGTCATATATAGTGCGTGCGCACTGTAGTGCAGCACCAATTTTTTTTTAAATTATTTTTAGAAACATGAATTTGGTGCAACGTTAGAGCTGATTTGTGAACAGTATGCTTTATCATAGAGTTTGGTATAAGGTTTGAAGTGTAGTCGGAGATGCTCTTAGTTCTCTCATGTAAGCTTTTGAGTAACACCTAACTTTTAGTACCTAATTATTGAGGTGATGACACCACACTTTCTTGAACGCTAATATCAATGTTTGACTCATTAGGTTATCCTTAAGTTTCTTATAGGTAAATGTATAATTTCTTAAGTCACGTCTAACTTTCTTTAGAGTTTATAATTCGAGTGTAACTCGTTAAGTCACATTTTTTTTTCTCTACTTTCATGACATATAAATTGACACATTCTTGTGACAATGACATCTCATATCACACATGATACTATTTAAATTTGTTTATAATCATTGGGTCATTAACTCACAAAAATATTAAAAAGATGTTCTTTTAACAATGTTTATGATTAATTTTCAAGTGAGACTCTTTCTTGTAGAAGTGAAGTAGTGAGATATCAAAAGCCTAATCATACTTGGTGTTTATAATCAGTTACCTGTTTCATCGATTCCAATGAACTCATATATTAATAGGATAATCTCATATTTATATAAAAATAAATTTATATATGCAAAAGAATTTTCCTGAATTTTAAATTAAGTCTCAACCAATTCTTCTATCAACAGTATTTTAGCACTTATACTTGATGAGGTGACTTCCTAAAGTTGGACATTGATCCCATTAAGCTCATTATTTTGGTTTGTTTCTCTTTATACATATGATAACCCATTATTCTATAGCTGTTTTTTACTCATTCTTCTTACGTAGTCTATTAAGAGTACATTGTCTTTTGAACATCAGTACTCACTCTTTTGAACATCAGAACTCACGTGTAACCTTTTGAGTAACATCTGACTTTTAGTACCTAATTATCGAGATGCGAATCAATTGGTGACGGCACCGCACTTTCTTGAATGTTAATTTCTAGGTTTGACTCCTTAAGCGACCCCTAAGTTTCTTATAGGTTATTATTCATGTGTAACTCCTTAAGTCATACACACCTAACTTTTTCTTTGAGGTTTATAATTCAAGTGTGACTCATTAAATCATACCACTTATCTCACTCATTTTTATGATATTATAAGTTGTATCTCAATATCTCATATCACACATGACCTATATAATTATTGGGCCATTACCTCACAAAAAGATTAAAAAGAAAATGTTCGGCAATCCTATAATTTCTCTACATTAATTGCCACAAATCGAAAAAAGAAATACCTTAATCTTATGATATGGCACAACTTACAAGAAAGCATTGGAAATTATTAATCCTATAATCACAAAAGGAATTATATGATACAAGAAATGCAACAAGCCTCACATTTAGGCCTGAGCAATGAGCATTAATTCCTGTCAATGAGGTCTACCACCACCACCACCACCACCACCAAAAGGCCTCACCAACCCTACTGATTTTGAGGATGATGAAGATGATATAGCAGACCTATCAAACTCCACTTTATCCTCACTGAATGCCTTATTCAGAACTTCTTGAAGTTCAACGTACCTTGTTCGCTTCAGGACTCGTTCCTCCGGAGAGATATTACTCCCGACTCTTGCTAGCTGAGTTAAGTCCTCGGCATCCATGATCTTGTTGAGTACTTCTGAACAACGAGGGAAAAAGCGTTTCCCAAGTTCCACTGATCACATAAAGGAAGACGGACATGACAATCAATCAGGTCTATCGATATCTAATAAGCACAAGTGACATACATGTATGTATATGCAAAATTAAATTCACGTTTGTTGAACCAAAACAAAAGCAATGAGATGGTTTTTACCAGTTGTAGAGAGTGCTTTCAGTCTGTTTAGATGTTCCTCTTTAATTATGAAAGGTGCCTCATTCAAGTCCACATCAGTTGGCCTCTGGGCACTGGCCATATTCTTAGACTTGATTCCTGCTAATGTAAACTCACAAGTGCCATCGACATTGGCAATATCCATCGCAACTTTTGCTTCCATTGGAAATAGAAGTTTCGCCAGTCCAACTGCAAACAACAATTCGACAATAGCACATCATATGCCGGTTCATCAAGCAACAAATAATGCCTGATTTTACTCGAAAATTAAATTCCCTTATGCTAAATTAGTTCACTGTGATGCTCAAAGCAAGTAAAGTTTGAGACTAATGAGAAACGTACCTCTATTTTCAAGGTACAAAAGTTTGATCCGTAGGTCCTCACCAGCCATAGCAAGAGAAAAAGAAGCTTCTCCAAGCAATGGATCTCTTCTTTCCGCTTGCTCCAATATCTCTATGCACAACCGATCCTTAGGAGAAGATTTTCCCTCCTCGGTAGGGGTAAAGTAATCAGCAGCCCTTGTGAGCCGCTTCGAGATCTGAATTGCTTTTCTACCATCCAATGTAAGATCTGATGGCCGAGCTCCCTTCGTCAAAAGGGATACTATGATCTTAGGATCCTTGCGCGTTGCAGCAATGTGCAGCACAGTGTATCCCCTTGGATTTCTGTGGTTTACATCAGCAAGTCCAAGATCAAGAAGCTCTGTTGTGGTCTTTGCATCACAATATGCCACTGCATAATGAAGTGCACAGGCATCATCTAGATTAGTATGTGCCTCCTTCAATAGCATCCTGACTAATTCAACATCATCTGAATCCAGCGCTCGGTGTATTCTCTTCATATGTTTATCCGAAAAAATCTGGCTTTCGGGTTTTACCAAGTTGAGTTCGATTTGTAAATCCACAATTTGTTTCACAACGTTTTGCGGCAAGGCTTTATCAAGAGTTACGATATCAACATCAGATTTCACAACAATTTCAATACAACTTGCCAACAATTTCTCACAACCATTAGAGCACATATTCGCAACAAATAATACCACCAAGATATCATCTGTTGCAACCTTGTCAAGAATGTCTAGTAGCTGCCTCTGCAATCAAACAAACAGTGAATCATTCATTCAGAGTTGCCTTGTCAAATAGTGTACCAAATTGAATATCATAACTTTGTTCAAGATACATATGACCCACAAAAAGAACAGAAAGAAAACAAACAATTGCCACAAGAAAATAAGAATATGACAGGGGATGCTCTGCAGCCCATGCTCATGAGTCCTCTATCGAACAATTCAACATCAATGAGACTACTTGAAAGCATGGAAATTCTTTTACAACAATTGGCATTGCTTACTCAAAAGACACAACAATTATATTCAATTTTGAAAGTAGAAATTATACCAAAACAAAACTATAAAGCATAAACATTGAAGTAAAAATGAACAGGAACTAAAAAAAAAAAAAAAAAAACGAGTGTGGCACTGACCTGATAAAGGTCCACCAATTCAGGAACCTGGAACACAAAAGACCCATAAAGCATCTCCACCGTGGAATCCACGGCGGGCCTACAACCGACATGCGAGCAACAATCATCGACACACACACAAACACCTTTGGGCAATGGCCTCACTTTCCCAGTATACAAGTAACCCAAAACGGAGACAAGTGAATCGAACCCAATATCATAATCTCTCACCAATTCCTTCAATTCAAACTTGGCTCCACTCTCTTTCCCATCAAATACATTCTTAAAAAACTGACTCCTCGCCGATAAAATGCACCGGTGAACCGGAACTTCTCTACCGCTCGAAAGCACAATCTTGGCGTCACTGTACAACTCGAAATCCGGAGATTCGAAAGCTGAGTTGAGGTTGTTTGAGAGAATACGCAGAGCTGTTATGTCCGGATTCAAAGTCTCCGTAGAAAAGAGGGTCTCTGTATTTGCTGCGGCTACACAAGATATGCTACTGAAATCGTTCGAATCCGAGAACCCATTTCTATTATCCATCCAAGAATCAATTATAAAAAAAAAAAAAAAAAAAAAGGTTTCTTTTTTATATATGTACACAAAGATCAACCGCATGGACTATTTTACAACAAAGCTACAGCGTCCACATGGGTGACGAAGGGTGGGAAACAAAAATTGCCATTAAAGTGAGAGAGAGAGAGAGGTGGATGATATTTAGCTTTTCCTCGAATTTGGGTTTGTCATGTCATTGGTTAATTGACAATTGACAGTAAATCTCCCGATTTCCGTCCGTACATCACGATCTTGAACTGATGAACTCAAAACTCTGTGGTCAGGTCACACAAAAACTGTCTTGATTCGATCTTACTTTTTCTTTTCTTTTTTTGGTTTTTGAGTAACCATGTCCTTTGTCCTGTCGTGGACTCGTGGCCTGTGATTGGAATTTGGAAATAGACGGCGGGGATGAGTTTTGTTACAGTTTTATCCGAAAGAGTTTGACTATTAGTTGGTGAAGAAACTACTGTGGTACTTGCTGTACAGGATCGTCGACGTTTCACACGTCTCTGTAGCAACAAATCCAGTTGTTCCTAACCCGTCACCACCATTTGTCTTTTTTGTTATAAATATATTTTCGGGTGTCATCAATGACCAAGGTCACTAATTAAAAAAAAAAAAAAAAAATTTCTCTTTGAAAAATTTTCTACTCCATAATAATCGATCTACTCCATCCAATTCAAAGAAGGTCCCTCTCATGTCACCAACATAATATATATTTAAATTTGTCTAATTGGTGCTTAAGCGAAATTAAAAAAGTTTTAAGGTGCTTTGAAAATTTGTTGATTGTGATGCTCACGAACTTGATGTTGGTTTATGATGTCATCGAGTGTGATTTCAAAATTATACGTTACATGTAGCTAGGTTTCATTTATTTTATTTTATTTTATATATATATATAATTATTATTATTATTATTATTTCTGATTGTCTTGGAGAAGAAATGCAACAAGATAAGATCTAGTGGGCATAATTTATACAATTATTTTAAGGGAAAATAAATATTATAAGAAAAGCTCAGAATAAAAAACTATAAATGTCCTATACTCCTATCCTATAAATAGATAAAAGTTGGAAGATAGGATCACATTTATTACTAAAAAAAAAGGAGTGCTGGGTTGGAAACCAAAAGTCCAAAATGATCAAACAATGATTGATGGGGAATCCAGTGAAAAAGGCCCAAATAAACAGCCTGGTAAATAGACAAGATAGTTAGATGTTGAACAGAAGTTAAAGACAGTACAGCTGTACAGGTGAAGAAAAATTCATGATCTAAGCAGTAAACAGCATGAGATTACACAGTTGAAAGAGTGAATACATTGTTGAATCCTGGACTCCTAGGAGAACCAAAGCTCTGATACTATGTTAGTAACCAATAGACCCAAAAGCTTATTGTTGGGCCCTTTCCTATCGGCTTAAGCTTTTGGGTCTATTGGTTTCTAACAGGTAACAAATCAGGATTCGATCCAAAATAATTTATCAGTAATACAATACTACAGGCTTGACTCATGAGAAGTTCTGTCCTGCTTGTTTTTTATTCACACTAAAATGACAAAGAAAAATCAGAATTTCAAGTTCTAGCTTACAAATGCTCTCAGCACAACACATACGAATGAGTTCACAATTTCAACACTAGCAAAACTGTCTATGATCATGTTTAATATCTATCCTGTAGTTGAATTTCGACAAATCAGCAAGAACAATCAGACCTGTACATAAAAACTCGATGTTAATCTCTCTTTCTACGCGAAGGACAGCATGCATTTTCCAGCCACCTCCCAATAGAGGACCAGAAGCCTCTTTCCTCCTTAGGCGGAAAGACATGATCGCTTGATTTGTTGTTGTGATGGATTGTTTCAACAAGTGCCTCGATTTCTTCCTTTGCTCGTTCAAAGAAACTCGGTCCTTTCACTTCATCGATAGGGGTGTTCTCATCGATGTCATCCCTCCTTCCGTGAGTTTCTTTATAATGGTTTTGTGATGACTTCACATGGTGCACGATAGCTTCTATCTCTTCCTTAGCTCTTTCGATTAAATTGGGTGCCTTGACTTCTTTTTCTATTAAGATTAAACATTTGCAACACTTAAGATTTGGCCCTAGACCCTTGAATCAAAATATCAAAAAAGAGAACACAGAGAAACACTGCAAAATTCATGATAGATAGAAACTGATGATTTCACAGCATTGTAACACAACAACAGAAGAATTTTGAAATGTAATCTAACAAAATCAATTAGATAGCAACATAGAATTAAAAATTAGACATGACTAAGAACCTAACTTCTCTGGTTTTGACCCTGCCATTGTAGATTGAATCCCACCAAAAGAGAAAAAGTATTTAAACTCTTTTTATTAGTTTGAGACTCTTTCTTTTAATGGATTTTTTTTTTTTTTTTTTCATCAATGCTGTTATGCAAACCATGATTTTGATTTAATTTTTTTCATTGTGTATTGGCTTGCTTAAATCTTATCAAAAACACAATGACAAGACACAGATGGCATGAGAAATGATAAATCTTCAATATTATTAACAAAAATAAGACAATGAATCATCAAAGCCAATCAATCCAATACACTGACATTGTAAATGAGGAAAATTGGAATCTAAAACAAATAAATCCAATCCAATCGAGGGGTCCTAGTAAATTACATGTCTTCAATTCTAACCAACTCAAGCATCGAAGATTAAAAGAGAAAATTAACAATCATTTTTATTGATTTCTCAACATAGAAAAGTACATATACATGAAAAGATGACAAATGATTCAAACAAGATCATAAAAGTAATTATTCATAGGGGTGAAAATAAATGCAGGAATTGGGACATTGTTATTGGCTAGTAAACGTAAACAATTTGGATAATTAATGTGTTGGAGATATATATATATATACCTGGAAGAGTGCTTGTTGAGTCTGGGTCTGATTCTGCCATTGAAGGTTGCGAGACGGAGGAGGAGGAGGAGAAGAAGTTGTTGAGATTTTCGATGTGATGCGAGTTTATGAGTTTCGAATCTTTCGATGGTAGACTTGCTTACAATCCAAGTTTTGTTGTCTGCCAGATTGGATTAAGCAGCGTTTGACTCCACTGCCACCTCATAGTTTTTATTTTATTTTATTTTAATTATTACAAGTTTCCAAGGCCGCCACACCGATTGAACACACGAATCTCATGACGACGGGTATATCACTTACGGATCTTATCCCTTTGATAGGCTTTGATGATTCGAGTTAAAATTTGGAAATCATAGGATTACGTTGGTTCGATGTCATACCCATCACAACTACTCTACGAGACTACTAGATAATGGGTTTAAGTCTTCCCCCTCCCGATAAAGTCCTAGATTTATGTAATATGTCAACAAAAGAAAAATTAAAATTATGGATTATTGTTCAATGGCTTGGTGGTAAGAGTGGTTATTTAACTTGATAATGTCCAAATTTGAGTCTCAATAATGTTCAAATTCGAGTCGCAGTGGTAAAAGTAGTATATAAAATAAATAAATAAAATTTAAAACCAGGGAAAATAAATTATTTTAGTCCCCAAGTAATTAGCTTTTCATTATTATATATATATATTAATAATATTGTATGTTTTGTTCCCATACATTTAAAATTATTGGAAAATTATCAATTTAGTTCTTTTTTTTTTTTAATTTTTTAAATATTACAAGAACTATTACAATAGGACTAGTAGGTCAAGAACAAACGATATATATACGGTCCAGATGACTACTCCCAGAACCAAGAAGAAAACTCTATATACATGCTTGTAAAATACGTATGGTGGGATTTGAACCCTTCACCATTTATGTCTAAGGGAGGTGCACTACCAGCTCTGCTAAGAGGCGATGTGCATCAATTTAATTTCCTTCATCGAATCTTAACGATCAATCCAAATACAAAATAAAAATTGATCATTGATGTTAAACGATGTATTAACCCTCCTATTTGATAAAAAATTACAAGTTTATATGTACGTATAATTTTGTATTTCAAAAAAAATATATTTATAAAAATCAAAAATCAAAACAACTACAATGCTTAGAGCATCTCTAACCTTGCGCCAAAATGGAGGAAATTAGGAAAGTAGAGGCTCTCCAACCTTGCGCCAAACATCAGCGCAAATTTGCCTCCATTAACAGTGTTGCACCACTGTACATTTAGCGCAACAGTGTCCCCCTTTTTTTTAATTGTTTCCTTTTTTCTTTTTCTTTTTTTGATTGGTTGAGTACACTATTTTGTTGTTGAGAAATATTAAAAAAGGAAAAGAAATGGAATATTCACAGAAATATTCTTTTAGTGTAAAATTTGGTACAATGGGTTGGAGACGAAATAATTAAATAGTATGAAAGTTGCACTATTTTGGTGTAAAAGTTACACCAAAAACACTATTTAGGTTGACGAAGCCCTTAACAGATTAAACATCAAAATTTTAAAAATTAAATAAAATGTGGTACACGTCTGCACTGCCAAGAAGTCAACCTATCCAATTGGTAAACTGTATGACCTTACTTAACTACCCATGGGTCCTCATGGTTGGTAAAAAAAAGAGGTGGATTGCTTCAAAAGTTCGAATCCCTTATATCGGTAGTCTTCTTAATTCGGTAGTAAATAATGCTCATTTAATTTATTAATATTCTAAGTTTTGATCTTGGATGGTATATATTTGGTAAAAAAATAATAATAAAATAAAATAAAATAAAGGTGGATTGCTTCAAATCCCTTATATCGGTAGTCTTCGTCATTCGGTAGTAAAGAATACTCATTTAATTTATTCATATTCTAAGTTTTGATCTTAAAACTTATATATATGGTAAAAAAAAAAAAAAATTAAAAAAAAAAAGGTGGATTGCTTCAAATCCCTTATATCGGTAGTCTTCGTCATTCGGTATTAAAGAATACTCATTTAATTTATTAATATTCTAAGTTTTTGATCTTGGATGGTTTATATTTGGTATTAAAAATAATAATAATAATAAAAAAAAAAACGTGGATTGCTTAAAATCCCTCATATCGGTAGTCTTTGTCATTCGGTAGTAAAGAATACTCATTTAATTTATTCATATTCTAAGTTTTGAAAAGAAAAAAAAAAATGATCTTGAAAGGTATATATTTGGTAAAAAAGAGAGGTGGACTGCTTCATATCCCTTATATCAGTAGTCTTCGTCATTCGGTATTAAAGAATACTCATTTAATTTATTAATATTCTAAGTTTTGATCTTGGATGGTATATATTTGGTAAAAAAAAAAAAAAAAAAAAAAAGGTGGATTGCTTCGAACCCCTTATATCGGTAGTCTTCGTCATTCGGTAGTAAAGAATACTCATTTAATTTATTAATATTCTAAGGAGGGTGTATTCAGTTAGGATTTTAAAAGACTTTTAATAACTTTTATGGAATTATAAAGTTTAGGCGTATTCAATATAGACTTTTAACGACTCTATAAAAGTCATAGGGTATTCAATAAAAACTTTTATAGACTTTTAAAAAGTCTATAAAAGTCATGTGATATTTAATCAAGACTTTTTAACAAACTATGAAAGTTACGAGGTATTCAAAATCTCAATAAAATCTTTGTGACTTGTAATGACTTAAAAATATTAATAACTTTTAATGACTTTTAGTTATAACAAAACTCACAATTTGTCTTTCATTTCTATCAAAGACTTTGAATAACCTTTTTTTTTTTTTTTTTTTTTTAAATAGAAAGAATTTCACTATAGAAAAAGAAACATAAAACTCTTTGAAAAACATGAACCACCAAACATATGTTATATTTTCAAATAAAAGCACACTCATTCTTAATTAACAAATTTCACAAATAAAATAAAACGAATAACTTTTAAAATGAATAAACACTATCAAAAATAAAATAAAAAATACAAACATTAACAATCTATAAAATAAAATAAAAAACAAAATAAAAAAACTAAACAACAACTATGCAATTAAGGATAAGAGATTTTTTTTTTTATATATATATATTTTCAAAGCAATTAAACAACAACGAAATAAATCAAATGAACTTCATTTATGTTAAATAAAAATAATAAAAGCCAAAAGCCACTACTTAACCATGCCAATTTGTCATAATCAAAGTTGTGTATCAACGTGACTCCATGTAATTTTGATCTATATCAAATTACTCACTTTTAGGTATGGGTATTATTCAACAATTAGGTGTGGTTTTTATGTTTTAGTAACTTTAATTAATTTTTGGTAGATTTTTATACTCATTGTTATAATTTTATAGAGATATGTAAACGTTAATATTATTATCGGTTTGCTACATTTATTCTAAAAGAAAATTTATAATATTTTGACTAATTATAAAAAATAAATAAAAGTTTGACTAACTATTAAAAAAATTAGGAGCATAATGTCTTTATGATGCAAGATATAATAAAAATAAAAATAAAAATAAAAATTTAAAAATCACATATATAAACATGAATGCTTTTGTCAAGTTTAATTAACAATGATTTTTTTTTTTATTCATTTGAAAAAATATTTTTATTGACATGATAAATATATATAATTGTACTAAAACAAAGTAGTTAGTGAAAGTCTATAAATATCTATAAAAGTCTACGAAAGTCTTTTGAAATGAAAGTCTATAAAAGTCTTTTAAAATGAAAGTTTTTCATAATTCTATAAAGCCTATAAAAGTCTATGAAATCTGCAAAAGTCATCCACTTAAAAAAAAAAAAGTCTTTAAAAATCTTTTGAAATCCTAATTAAATACACCCTCCTAAGTTTTGATCTTGAATGGTATATATTTGGGAAAAAAAAAAAAAAAAAAAAAAAAAAGAGGTGGATTGCTTCAAATCCCTTATATCGGTAGTCTTCGTCATTCGGTAATAAAGAATGCTCATTTAATTTATTAATATTCTAAGTTTTGATCTTGGATGGTATATATATGTGTTAGGTTGATAATTAGTGTTGGCATTAATTCCATATCAAAACGTGTTTAACTTGTAATGTTTAGTGGTTAGTAATTGAAGAATTTCGAAGACGAAGGACGTCTCAACCATTATTCGTTAAAGTTGCCGGCTTTCAAGAGTTTCGGGCATTATCGGTCTACAAAGGTATTCAAAGACCTCTTATCTCTTACAAGGCTAGGCACACACTCACACATATCATTCTTGTGTGTCCCTTCATGATTTTATTTCATTTACATTTCACTTTCACGCAAAATATGCTCATGCATTCACATTTAGTTAATAAACTTTGTGTTTTGCATTTTCTAGGACTATGTCCGGAAACTAGCATATGTTTCCGTATTTTGTGTTTGTATGTTTCCGTATTTTGTGTTTAGGACTTTAACTTGTTCTTATTCAATGCCTTATTGAGTTCCGGTCGTTTCGGTTACTCATTCATAAGGTTTCGAGTCCAAACAAGTTGACTATGCCACTTTACGTTCTCTTTCGTTGAGTTGACTTCATCGATGATTTCCGAGATGATTTCTCAACCGTTTTTCAAAGTTGTATAGTCGTCGTCGTGCGTGAGAGAGTCACGGTTTATAATCCGAAAACGGATTCAAATTCGGAGTTCGGACGCCCGAGATACGGGTTGACGAACCGAGGGAGTGCGCGAGAGGACAGCCCAGGCCGTGGGCCACATGGGCTGGCCGTGGTTGAGGCCGTGGGCCCCACGGCCTGGAGCAGCCTCTGCTCCCGTGTGGGCCACGCGCCCCCCACGGCCAGGGGGTGACGTGGCACCACCTGGTTGGCCGGAATCTTCCCTCTCTCTCTCTCTCCTATTTCTTCCCTCTCTCTCTCCATTTTGAAAATCTAAGAAGAAAAATTTCAGATTCCCGTAATACATCCTCTCCAATTTTTCCGAACTTCAAAACACCATATCTTCCTCATCCGGAGTCGGATTTGAGTGATTCAAGTTGGAGAGTGTTCGTATTTGAGTCCTCTAACATCTCCAAGTGATTTGGTGGCTGTTTGATCGTGATTTCAAGTGGTTGGACACTGAATTTCTCACCAGCTGCAGAATCCGAGGTTTGAGTCTCAACTTTGGGATTTCTTGTTATTTGACCTTCCATTTGCTTGGGGTTTCTTCTTATATATCTATGTTATTGTTTGGTAAAAGCTATTTGGAAAGATAGCTTGATTATCATTCTAATTGAAACTCAATTTGTGGACTAATGTTGACTAGATTCTATGATTCTAGGTTTTACATATGTTTGTGAGTTGTATTGTGATTAGAATGGCATCTTAGGTTGTTTGATACTTAATTGAATTAATTTTGTGTTAAAATGACTTTGAGATTTGATTTGATCCTTTGATTATTAAAATCTAGGATTTGTGTATTTGTTTGTGATTTAGAGAATATAGGTTTTGATTGATGTAAATCTCAAAACCTTGCTCTATATTTTTGTCTAGTATATTGATTGATTTTAATCTCATATATCTAGCTTTTAATTGTATATTGATAGCATCTTGAATTTGTACTTAATGAACATTTTGTGATTCAAGTGTTATGTGTGTGAATGAGACTTTGAGTATATGTGTTAGGTGTTTCACATGCTTAGGTTTCTATTCATGTATTTTTGCATCTAGACTTGATTATTTGTGATTTCACATGTTTAGGTCTATTTGTGCCATAGAATGTATTGATCACATATTCTATGTTGTATTGAATGGTTGCATCATTTGCATTCACATGATCACACTAGGAAGTCCTTGTAAAAGGCATGAAGTCTTGGTTAGAGTCGGGGTGACTCGGATAGCCAAGCAAGAAGTCTTGCCTAGAGTCGGGATGACTCGGATAGGTAAGCAAGGAGTCATGGCTAGAGTCGGGAGGACTCGGATAGTCATGCATGGGAGGCTCCCTAGAGGCAAGAGTGCCTTGGATAGGGAGTTGACTATTGTATTGGTAGGCCTAGGCGTATGGTTAGACATAAAGTCCGATAGAGCGGGGTACACGGGAGGTGTATGCACTCTTGAGGAATTTCTAATCTACCATCGATGTTGGTTGAGTGTGTTGTCCAATATATGGTGGTTCCGCATCATTGAGGGATTTCACACTTTCCAATAGGGTTGGGTAGGCTTAGACTTCACTAGGTTGGGTGAGCTAAAGATTGGTCACTTTGTGAATGTTCTATGTTTGCTTTCCAATAATATAGTACTCAATGGTTGTAGTTCAACCCGTGGATGTTTCCTCCTTGGAGGTTTTACCACGTTAAAAAATCCCTTGTGTTAATTCTTCCTATCTCTTTCTCTTATATTTTAATTGTATATTTTATTGTCTTGATTCATAATATCCACATGTGATATATTGTGAAGCAAGTCTTTGTATAGTGTGATTAGTGTATTCATTCTATAGATCAATTTGTATCTTTGATTCTTTTATATATTGTAATTTTTGTATAGTGACATTTTGATCACTCTTGTAACACATTGAATATCTTATGAAATATAAGTATATTTTGTTGTGTTGTTTATTTGCTATTTTACCTCACATAACTTATTGATATACTTAGACGTTGCTCTTATGATTGTATTATCTCATTGTCTATGTGTGTCTTCCTTGGCTTATTGTGTTGTGTGTAAGGCTACCTTGAGGGACAAACGAATGTTTGTTCAAGGGTTTGAAAAAGGTGTAAGAACCTATTCACCCCCCCTCTAGGTATGCTTTAAGCAATTTAACTTCGTTTGTGTACATTCAATAAATACACCCTCCTAAGTTTTGATCTTGAATGGTATATATTTGGTAAAAAAAAAAAAAAAAAAAAAAAAAAGAGGTGGATTGCTTCAAATCCCTTATATCGGTAGTCTTCGTCATTCGGTAATAAAGAATGCTCATTTAATTTATTAATATTCTAAGTTTTGATCTTGGATGGTATATATATGGTAGTTCTTTAGTAAGGACGTCATGAAATTATAAGTTAATGATGTCCAATAACAGCCACATATTCATATTGGGTGTGGGTATTTGTTAATGTAGGGTTGTGGACCCACTGTGAATGTGTGACTATAGTTAAACGTCATAAAATTATAAAGTCAGGACGGTCCTAATTAGAGAAGTATTATATATATATATATATATATATATATATATTCTCATTCTTATGTGGACGTCTACATGTAACTTCATGAGGATATTGAATGTGAGTCACTAATTTTGACAAGTGCATACACACTTGAGTCAAAGCATGTAAAGCTAGTGGCTCACATTCAATATCCTCATGAAGTTATATGCGGACGTCCTCATTTGAAATTATATATATATATATATATATATATATATATATAGAGGAAATTGCAAGAAACAACCAAAAAATTTATGGAGTGATTGTTTTCAGCCAAAAATTTATCTTTTATTGTTTTCATCATCTTTAGCCTTGAATTGCCAAAATTGCCCACACTTTTGTTTTACTTGGTAAACATTTTCCCTCCCAAAAATTCCCCCCCCTCTGATCTCAAAATCAGAATCACTCCTCTATCTCTCATCCCTCTCTCTCTCTCTCTCTCTCTCTCTCTCTCTCTCTCTCTCTCTCTCTATCTCCCACTCCTCTCTCTCTCTCTCTCTCTCTCTCTCTTTCTCTTTATCTCTCACTCTTCTCTTTTCCGACGAACTCCTCTCTATTTTCCGGCGAACTCCTCTCTTCCACGCCATTCTCTTCATTTCCTCGAGCTCGAACTTGTCTCTTCCACCCCATTCCGTTTCTTCCATCGAAACCGAGATAGATCCGGAGCCGAACGACCTTCGAAAAGGTTTGTATCCCTTTCCCAGTTGTTTTTTACAAATATCATAATGTTTGATATGAAAAAAAAGAGAGTATTTTCCAGATTTAGTGAAACCCAGATTTTGTAATTTTCTGGACCGAAGTTACATGCCCGTATGTGTTTTAAATTTACATGCCCGTTAGTTTTAAATTTACATGCCCGTTTGTTTTAAAGTTACATGCCAGTTGTTGTAGACTTTAGATGTAGACTTTACATGCAAGTTTATTTTATAAGTTACATTACATGTCATCAGTTATTCTTTTATTACATGTTAGTTCATTTTAAAGTTACATGCTGGTTAGTTATAACTTTACATGCTGGTTAGTTATAACTTTACATGTCAGTTTATTTTAAAGTTACATGCTGGTTATTTAAAACTTTACATGTCAGTTTATTTTAAAGTTACATGCTGGTTATTTAAAACTTTACATGTCAGTTTATTTTAAAGTTACATGCTGGTTACTTTACATGTCAGTTTATTTTAAAGTTACATGCTGGTTAGTTAAAATTTTACATGTCAGTTCGTAGTCATTTTAAATTTTCATGTCAAATACTTGACATGCAGGAATATGGATACAAAGAGATTGGTCATCTATCACGGTGGAAGTTGGGTGGGCAATTGTTACGAGGGTGGTTTGACAAAGTTGGTCCATGTTCCTAGAGGTTTGACTTATGATGCCTTGGTGAAGTTGATACAAGATGTTGCCAAAGTTGATGTTGCTAGGTACACCATACAATTATGCACATTGGTCTCTACGATTAGTGGTGTTGCTCGATCGATACTTGAGAATGACAATGATGTGTCATGTATGATGGTTGAAGATAGGTTGATACCGGAGGTTTATGTCACTATTTATCATAAGAGACCAACAGATTGTGTGCAGAATGGTACTACAGTGGATGAACATGACAACCTACTACAGTCGAATTTTGTTCAAGAATGTAACCAATCTACTCCACAACCTGGGTATAGCGGGTTTGTCCAGCAACTGGCAGCATGTGGGTCCATTCCAATATCAGACCCAATTGTATGTACTGATGAAACCGTTCATGATGAAGAGAATAGTCAGGCGTCGGACACCGATAACTCGGATGATGTGTTGATACCCAACGTTGACACCGAAAACTCGGATGATGGTATGCATGCTGGTTCTCCTAGTGCTAGTCCATCGGGTTTTGCTACCTTAGGTGAAGGTTCCTTTGGAGAGGATGGATTGGGTGAGGATGGATCGGGTGAACATCCAACCCCACGAGCTTGGAGTATTCCTGGATCCGAAAGGTATTCCTTACAACCCAATCTTATGGACGAAGAAATTTCAAATGATGACTGCTTATACAAGGGTAAACTCTTTAGATGCAAGAAAGATCTTAAGCGAACGGTGCAGAAGTATGCTTTGAAACAGAATTTTGAACTCCGCAATAGAAGGTCTAGCAACACACGTTATGAGGCCGGATGTAAGGATGGCGAATGTGAATTCCAATTACGTGCATATAAGATGCAAAAAGGAGAGTATTGGGTGGTTCGAATGTTCGTGAAGGATCATACTTGCAATATCGATGGTTTCCACGCACGTTTTCGACAAGCAAGTTCTTGGACTGTCGGTGAACTATTAGCGCCAAAGTTACGAGTGAACGGCCACTCTCTAAAACCCAAAGACATCATGGTTGAAATGCAAGTGGAACATGGACTACATTTGTTGTATACCAAGGCTTGGAGGGCAAAGGATCATGCAGAGGCATCTGTTTTCGGTGCTCCCGAAGAATCATTCAAACTATTGCCTGCTTACTGTCACCGATTGAAAGAAGTAAATCCAGGGACTGTTACTGCAATGAAGACAAATGATGCAAATCAATTTGAATATATGTTCATTGCTCATGCCGCTTCACTTCATGGATTTCGTACTGTGATTCGGCCAGTTATTGCCATTGATGGTACTCATTTGAAGGGTAAATTTTCTGGTATTTTGTTTGTAGCTATATGTCTAGATGCAAACAACCAGGTTTTTCCTTTGGCATATGGCTTTGGGGACGTTGAAGATGAACTC
The DNA here is from genome assembly GCA_030490815.1 of Acer saccharum. NCBI lineage: Eukaryota > Viridiplantae > Streptophyta > Magnoliopsida > Sapindales > Sapindaceae > Acer > Acer saccharum. Next base: position 36,287,172 of record CM059871.1, read on the forward strand.
TCATGGACTTGGTTTTTAAATGAGCTTCAAAAAGCTATTGGTAGTCCTGAGGATTGCATGATCATATCCGACCGCCACCTTGGGATCAAGGCTGCAATGGAGAAAGTGTACCCTGATGTACCGCATGGATATTGTGTGTTTCACATGGCTCAAAACATCAAAAACGATTACAAAAGAAAAGATGTGAGTCTTCTTTTCAAACAAGCATGGAAGGCATACCAGAAATCTGAATTCAAGGAAGTGATGTTGGAGATGATGAAGGTTAATAGTGTAGCCTACGAAGAGTTAATGAATGTTGGGCCCGAAAGGTGGTCTCGTGCTTACTCTCCCGTGCCGCGTTATCGTTTGATGACCTCTAGCATTGCTGAGTCGATGAACTCATGTTTGGTACATGCTCGCCAAATGCCAATAACAACCATGGTTGAGTATATTAGAGAGATGATCCAAAAATGGTTTTATAAGCGCCGTACCAAGGCTGAAAAAACTCGGACACAATTGACTCCACAGGCCACCGCATTAATAAAAGCAAGGAATTATGATTCAGAAAAGTACACGGTTTGTCCAATTGATTTGGTTAACTTCAATGTGAAGGATGGAAATAAAGATGGTTTGGTGAACCTTTCAGAAAAGACTTGTAGTTGTATGAAATTTCAAGTTGATAAACTGCCATGTCGCCACGCATTAGCCGCAATAAGGTTATTATCCTCTTGTTCCATTGTATCTTACCTTCTTACCAATTGTGATTCATTTAATTACTCATACACTTTAATTTCGTAGGTTCGCGAAGAAGCCTTTTGGAGACTTTTGTGGGGATTGCTACAAAACTACTAGTTGGGTTGAAGCATATTCCGGGAACATCTTCCCTGTCGGTCATCCTAGTGAATGGACTATTCCTGAAGGTGTGAGATCAATGGTTGTTTATCCGCCTCCTTTTCGTGCGCAAGCTGGAAGGCCAAAAAAGAAGAGATACAAATCTGCCGGGGAACATAGAAATGGTAACACAAGACATTGCACGATTTGTGGTAAATCCGGTCACAACCGACAAAATTGTCGGAATGCACAGCCATTCAGATTCCTGTACCATCAGCAACATCTGCAACAACTGCAACATCGAAGCGACCACGTAGACCATACAGGTGCAGGAAATGTGGAGAAGAAGGCCACAATTCACAAAAATGTCCATTGACACCGGAAGTTGGTGGTACAACTTAGTTATTAGCAATGATGTTTTAATTCTTAAATGTATTGGTGAAATACTATATTTGATACTGCAGACATTTTGAAGTTACATAACAGTAATGAATTCATGTATTTTTCAGATCAAATTCCAGTATTTTTACATGCCAAGACCTTAACAATTTACATGCCCGTGTATTTTGATTTTACATGCCAGTGTGTTTTGAAGTTACATGCCAGGATATTCTTGTTTCCGTAGTTGAAAGACACTCACTTAAATGATCAAATTTTAGTATTGTTACATGGCAGGTCTGCTAACAAGTTAGGAATGATTTATCTATTTGAAAGACTCCAATGAAAAAAAAAACATTCCAGTATTGTTACATGCCAAGACCTGAATAAGTTACATGCCCGTGTATTTTTAAGTTACATGCCTGTGTATTCTGAAGTTACATGCCCGTGTATTTGAAAATATTCCAAGACAGAACGGCAACCATCTACTAGCATTCTGAAACAAAAATTATCCAAAACCTCACAAAAGGAGGCAATGATAAAAGAAAAATATAAAAACCACTAAGTTTAAAAAAAAAAAAAAAAAAAAACATGACAGTATTGTTACATGCCAAGACCTGAATAAGTTACATGCCCGTGTATTTTTAAGTTACATGCCCGTGTATTCTGAAGTTACATGCCCGTGTATTTGAAAATATTCCAAGACAGAACGGCAACCATCTACTAGCATTCTGAAACAAAAATTATCCAAAACCTCACAAAAGGAGGCAATGATAAAAGAAAAATATAAAAACCACTAAGTTTAAAAAAAAAAAAAAAAAAACATGACAGTATTGTTACATGCCAAGACCTGAATAAGTTACATGCCCGTGTATTTTTAAGTTACATGCCCGTATATTCTGAAGTTACATGCCATGATATTTGAAAATATTCCAAGACAGAATAGCAACTTAGTTATTAGCATTCTGAAACCAAAATTATCCGAAACCTCACAAAAGGAGGCAATAATAAAAGAAAAATATAAAAACCACTAAGTTTTTTTTTTTTTAAAAAAAACCATTCCAGTATTTTTACATGCCAAGATCTGAAGAAGTTACATGCCCATGTATTTTTAATTTACATGCCAGGCTATTCTGAAGTTACATGCCGGTTGACCAAGTTCAAAAATAAGAGAATATCATAATTTCCAGTTGTTTGTTATAATCATTCCATGTACACGACGGTTTATAAACTTCAAAAACAAAGATTAAGCACCAAAAAGGTTATCATTCTACCGGTACACTATTTGCAAAAATACCTAATGCCATCTCCTTCCTAAGTTGGGGGACGTTTTTGGTTCCCCATCCCCAAAAACATTTAATACGCATTAACATATCTGCGTATCGACATATAAAAACACCACAACTATCAGCGTCTAGTTGTGCTGGTAACTTCTTCGGCGGAATAGAGTGTTGAACGGTGAACTTGCTCCCTTTGGGTGGTATGCCTTTTTGTTGAAAATACCCGGAATATTGTAAAATGGCTGGTATGAAATTTAAAAGTGGGGCGATTTGCTTCCGACGGTTGGCAATCTTCGATATCTTGTATAATGGATCATAAATGCCAACTTTTTGGTTCAGCAAATCAACTTGACATAGTATCCAATGTCCATCAACAGCACACGGGACTAACAGCTGCAAGAAATGAGTAGAAAACATTAGTAACGTTTAGTGCACTTGCTTTATCAAAATGAGTAACGTTTAGTGTACTTACACATTGAACGGACGTCCAACATTTTCCCCACCCCGGCTTGTCACCGGAAGCATATAACAACCAATCATCCGGACATTGATAAGTTAGTGCATCATATTCACATATCAATGGTGCATCCTCGGACGGTTCAAATTTCTTCCACTCCTCACATAACTTTGCCTACAAATTATACTTATATTAGGACCATACGTACAAGTTAAATGATCAATTGAATCTAACAATAAATGTTTAATAAATCCTTACAAAAAAGTCCGTGCATAGCACCGCAACGTCAGACTTATAGTCTTTCCCATTCAACTCTCTCTGCTTACAGAGTAAGCTCATATATGCATCTACGTGCTACACGAACATTTATATAAATATAAATGAGTAACGGTGAGTAAAAAAACATTACAAATGTTTACAAAATTATATAAGTTCAAATAACCAACCTCGTGAGACAACCAACATGTGTCAGATTCCAACTCCACAAAGAAATCTTTTTTTGCAAAGTAGTCGGAACCGACATTCAGCCTGCATTTAACAATAAAACTGTTTAACTTACAAATCTTTTATTAACAAGTGTTAACAAGTGAGAGAGACTTACGCTATGTCGTTCTTGCCTTCCAGAAAACGTTTGTACTTTGCCATTAGTTTTTTCCTCTCCTTGTCCTCCACTTGGAAAGGGTCAGTGTATGGTGTGCTCATGTATCGAGACCTAATCTTGAACCGTTGCTCACGTTCATCCTTCACAGCGAGGTACTCTTGCAATGTTCCATCCCCAACTGATGTGTCAACTCCCAATGGGGGAGGGGTATGGAGTTCCACTGGGGTACAGTGGGTGTCATCCCTATGGGTAAGATCTCCCCACCATGGATGTCATCTCCCCCACCATGGATGTCATCTCTCTCAACATGGGTGGCATCCCCAACCCCCCCACCACCCCCACTATCTCCCCCACCATGGATGTCATCTCTCTCACCATGGGTGCCATCCCCAACTCCCCCACCACCCCCACTATCTCCCCCACCAAGGGTACCATCTCTCTGACCATGGGTGTCATCACCAACTCCCCCACCATGGGTACTATCTCGCCCACCATGTAGGTCATCTCCCCCACCAAGGGGACTACTAATTCCTCTATGGTCATACTGATGTTGTGGCGTCGAGAAGTTATGCACCTCAGGGGTAGTCTGTATGATTTAAGAAAAAGAACTATTGTTACATGCTAATACAAAATAGAAGTTACATGCCATTTGATAAGAAACTTACATGCTAATACAAAAATAAGTTACATGCCAATACAAAACTAAGTTACATGCCGGTCAGGAAGTTACATGCCTATAAGTAAGTTACATGCTAATACATATGAAGTTACATGCCAGTTAAAAAACTGAATAAATTAGTTACCTCACGACGCGCATCAACAAGTTGATCCACACTTTTCTCCACCCGGGTAAGACGTCTTTTTATGCGACGCTCCATTGCTGAAATCTCCTTTTTTACTATGTCTTCAAACCGATCTGACATTTCCTTCATGAGTTGCCTTGTTTGAGAAGAGACCGTTGAGTCATCACCCACCTGAAGATTAAAAAAGGATGTAACATGCTGAATAATGGTTTGTATTTAAGTTAACACACTTAGTATCGGTTAGTAATCAACTTACCGGTGACGTGTCTCCTGATGTACGCTGCCTTTTGGTCTTTGGTGTGATTTTTTGTTTACGAGGTGACCTCTTCCTCTTCTTTTGTTGAGGTCATGACTGACCTCCGTCATTATCATCATTGCCAACCTCAAAATCAACTCCTTCACGACCATCGTCCTCTTCTAAATTGTCCGGCACAAACTGCGGACCGTCTGACAAATCCGTGTCAATGCCTTCCAAGTAAGGTTGTTCCCTTTCATTGACCGTTGGATGTAGTTCCTCCAAGATAACATGCTGTACGAATTACACAAATGTCATTTTGTTTTTATGGTTATTTAATATACACAAAAATGTAATGAAATAAGATAGGAAAACAAAAAAACTATACCTGTCCATCTTTAACTGCTTGTTCATACTTTGCAAATTTGGTAAAAAAGTCGCGAGGCCTCTTAAATATTCTCCAATTCCTGAAACGAGGATGGGTGTGGCCTAAGTTTTCTCCCACCAATTCAATCAACGATCCCAAGGCTTCCATTGCCCATATCTACATTTTCAACAAATTGAAAATATATTAAGTTCAGTAATAAAAGTTCTACGAAATGCTTTAATGTAATTTCAGAAACCTTACCTCTAATGCCCAAGGAAAGCCGTACAAGTTGTAATGCGCGATTCGCTTCGTTGGTTTATTTGCGGCCCGAAATGCTTGTCGGAGGTAGTGGGATGTCATCATGTATACATAACTACCCCACTTAAATGAGTTGAAGGATTCTAGATCCTCCACCAAATCAAACAACCACAATGTCACTTTCTTTCTTTGGTCCCGACCAAACAAAATGTTGTTAGCTATCAACATAAGAGCCATCTTCAAACCATCCTTTGGTTTGACAAACTTTCCAGTGAGAAACTTTTCCCATACACTTACTAGCTGTAAATTCTCATCTTTGTCAAAATACCTTTCATGAATCCCGCCTTCAATCGAAGCATAAGGTTTCAAAAATATGTCAGACATCACCCCAATTTGCAGCCCCGTTACCAAACAGAATTCTCTTTGTGTGAATTGTAACAATTTTCCACCAACGGAGAAGTGGAACTCATTCTGTCCGGTGACACCCGGTACATGTACTTGCCGCAACAATAGGTTATGAAGTACGCCAGCTGAGAAGGTTAAGTCTTTCGGGATGTCAATTAGGTGCCCAAAACAGGTGCGCCAGAACGCAGCTAATTCTCCGACTTTTCGGAGAACCTTAACAACGTCCGGAAGGCCATTGAGATTACAATAAACGTTCGTCGTTGACTTTGTAATCCACTTATCCTTCAGTTTAAGGAGGAAATCATCATAATTCATATTTTCCATCTACAAAATCAAATAAAAATAACGTTAGTTACATGCCAGTAAAGTTACATATCATATCACAACAGCGCCAGAAAAGTTACATGCCAGTGTCTATGTAATTTACATGCCAGTGTCTATGTAAGTTACATGCCAGTGTATATGGAAGTTACATGCCAGTGTCTATGGAAGTTACATGCCAGTGTAGGAAGTTACATGCCAGTGTCTATGTAAGTTACATGCCAGTGTATATGGAAGTTACATGCCAGTGTCTATGTAAGTTACATGCCAGTGTAGGAAGTTACATGCCAGTGTCTACGAAAGTTACATGTCAGAATACAAAACAAATATAATAAGAAAGATAAAGAGAAAAAGAGAGAAAACTAATCAGTAATCAGCTTAGTTCCAAAATAATATTCAAACTTTTCATATTCAATTTTTTATTTTCTCCTATATCAATATCTACTTTTCTTCTTTTTCAGTCAATCCCATAAAGGAAACATTCCACTGATTCCAGTTAAAAAAATTAATAAACAAAATAAAATTGAAGAAACAATTATATGAACTATTTTGAAAATATTATTGTATGATAGCTACTGTATATGAACAAACCCTCATCCATGTACAAACAGAGTGAGGTAAGACTCCACTAATTGATCCTTTTCATTTACAGGGCAACATGGTAAATGTGTTAAAAGCTCCGAAAGAAGCATTCAGCCAAAACAACTATATACAAAATCAAAAGTTGAAAAACTAGATAAAAAAAAGTTTCACTATAAAAGTCAAAGGTTGAAAATATACAAATTAACTGAACTAATACAGAAAAAGAAATTAGATTGTAAATCATAATAGAAAGATAAACAAATTATGACATGATGTGTGTAAATAATTACATTTATTTTCACTTTAAACTAAAGTCATGGGACCTCTTAGGGATATCAAAGATGACTCAAACAAATTAGAGTAATTAATGGGTCAAATGGGAATAAGGGAAAGATGTGAGTTGTAACTTGTAAGTATGAAATCATCACACAATGTGGCTTAGTGGTAAGACTACTCTTTTAACCTGATAATATCTTAGGTTCGAATAGCCACCACTGCATGTGATATTAAAAAAAAAAAAAAAAGTTGTAAGTATGAATTTTTAGTATATTTAATACTACATATCATCAATGTTGTTAAAAGCTGGTTAGAGTCTCTTGTTTTGGATGATTTCTAGTCTTCTTCTATATAAATTTGCTTTTTCTGTCAAAAAAAAAAAAAAAAAAAAAAAAAAAAAAACATTTAAATTGATTACGACTTTTTGTTAAAACATCCCATGCTCAATTTTGATATTGGATTAGAAGCTCAACTTCTCAATCTCTTCCAATTGGATTAAAAACCCAATTTTAATTGAGTATTTATAGTTTCTATTTTAGTCTTTCTCATCGGTAGATCTTCTCTGCTTCTATTATTTACTTTTTCACCAGTTGCATGGAAGAGAGGATTTGGGATTGGCTGATTTGGCTCAATTGTTTGTAAATTAGTTTACATCTGTGGCAAACCAAGCATATTTTCATGTTTCAACGACTTCTTAACAGCAACTTTGAAGATTACATTAATATCTATTGATCATTCTATATGAAGAATTTAAATTGAAGCCACTTTATATAAGAAAATGAGATTGCTACACCTTATAGTCTATAAAAATTTCTGAATTGAGAATTTAAATGTACCTAATCCATCACAATGCACTTATACTGTAACAGATAGAGCAACACCTATGTCTTATCACAACAATTGTTCTAACTGTAGCCTCTGTAGTAATCCTATTCAATTTGAGTCATCCTAAGCATAAATTGTATAAAAATCATTATTTCTTTCATTCCTCTGTTCTTCATATAGAATGATCAATAGATATTAATGTAATCTGGAGCAATGTAATCACAGAGATCAATTTGATCTAAGAGTCTGTACAGTAATAAACTCAAAAGTAGTAGCCACATTTATCAGTTTCTGTTTAGGGAAGATATCATGTGCTAGACTGAACTAGGAGGAACATAATGTGTTAGTAATAAGTATAAATGACTCTGGAAGTAAATAACCAAAAATGAATAATCTGTACCATTGGCAAAAAGAAACATAAACCATAACTTGCTGCCCTAATTCGTTTCTTTAACAAATATAATCTCTCTCAATGAACAGGAAGATATTTTATTCATACAATTAAACATTATAAACCTGGGTATCTATAGACGAAATAATTTTAGAATTCTTTTCCTCGTATCTGACAACTTGTTAACATACCGTGGGTTTTGTAGTTGAAAACAGAACCGGGTTGGCGGGTCGGTCGGCGGAGGGCCAGCAGCACCGAGGACGGCGAGCGGCGAGCAGCACCGAGGACGGCGAGCAGCGAGCAGCACCGAGGATGGCGAGCGGCGATCTCGATCTGCGGTCTCGATCTGGGTGACGGACGGCGAGCGACGATCTGTTCTGGGCGACGGACGGCGAGCGGCGATCTGTTCTGGGCGACGGACGGCGACCGGGATCTCGATCGACCTCTCTCTCTCTTCTTTCTCTCTCTTCTTTTTTTACTTTTGATCGTTTGGTTTTACTGATGGTGGGTTCCACCCTAACAATCAATTTACTGATGGGTGGGTCCCACCCTCTCAGCTTATTTTCTTTTTTTTTTGAATTTCAAATTGTAAGGGTATTTTTGTCCAGAAATGGTAAAATATGACGAAAACAATAAAAAATAAACTAATGGCTGAAAACAATAAACCCATAAATTTTGTGGCTGTTTTTGAACTCACCCCTATATATATATATGTAAAATCTTTCTATTGTCAGTTCGTCCTGATATATTTACCATAGATTATGTAGAAATTTTGACAAGTGCATACACTTTGAGTCAAAGTATGTAAATATAATGGTCCACATTCTTTGTCTTAATATATTTTATATCAACACGAACTGACAATAGAATAATTGTATATATATATACAGAAATTCTATTATCAGTTCAAATTGACAAAAGTTATATCGAACTGACAAAAGTTATATCAGTTCCTTCCATGTGTGCCACTGGATTTAAATACTTTGACTTGGTTGTATACACTTGTCAGTCAAAGTGTTTAAATCCAGTAGCCCATATACAAGGAACTGATATAACTTTTGTCAGTTCGAACTGATAATAGAAAGATTGTATATATATATATATATATATATATATATATGGATTATAAAGTGAGATATCTCTAACTTTAATTTCGGTAAAGACCTCGATGAAATTACATTGATTTTTATGAATTTTGATCTGAATTTTTTTGTGGATCATAAGTTTGGATTTGGATCATTTCCTCACCTCATCTTCTATTCACCTAAATCAATGGTATTGATTAATTATATTTTTGGTAGAGTTAAAACATAAAAATTAATAGAAATAATTCAGATCATTGACTTATTATATTAGACATGTGACAATAGATTATGGAGGTGAGGACAATTAAGGTGAAGAGAGGATCTGGATCCGATAAATTTAATGAAATCTACCTATAAATAAAATTTGAGAATTTTTCATTACTAAAACTTTTTTTATTATTTTAATTTTCCTATATTTCTCTCATTTTCTAATGCCTTCATATTTAACAAAATCGGGATAAATAGTTATAGTACCTGAAAAATTCTCAAATTTTATTTATAAGTAGACTTTATTAAACTTATCATTCACAAAAAAATTCAAATCAAAATTTATAAAAATCGATGTGATTTCATTAAAGTCCTTATCGAAATTAAAGTTAATGATACATCACTTGATAATTCTTTTATAAATATATATTAGAAGTCAAAACCAAATAGAAAGTATTTAATCAACTTTAAAAAAAAAAACAAAGTATTTAAATAATAATAAGATAAGCCAAAGAGAGAGTTTTTATGGATGTTAAAACAATACACTACATGTAAAATGTTATCAAAATATAAAAGGTTAATGATATTTATTCTCTTAAAATAAAGTTTAATTGATAGGATTTTTTAAAACTAATTAACTAAATATATTTCTTATATTTCAAGTGGGTGATGGCTATATATATATATACATATATAATTTCAATTCAATACCAACTATCCATGTGAGCAAATCACTTGCCTATTTAAAATAAAAATAAAAAAAATATATAAAAAATCCAACAATAGTTGAGTTCGAATCAAATATCAATTATTACAAGTACGATCTATAATGCAAGTTCCCATAAAATATAATATGGTTGTTCAATTTTGAGAAGCACACGACTGAAAATAGTCTTAAAAGGCTGTGTCCTGTGTGTATGGTCAACAACTATAACAAAAAAAAAAAGAAAAAAAAAAAGAGACACCGATTGTTCAAGACTATGGTGGAAAAACAAAAACTTGTTTTAAGAAACAATATATTAATTTGGTCAAATATCTGTTTCAGTCTTGCGTTTATAAATTATAATCTACCTACTAATTTTAATCATGTTGCTCATTGTTTAGTAATACTTGCTTCATCCAATAGTCATGATCAGTTCAGCTGGTTGGAGGATTACCCTTTTTGTATTGCCAGATTATTGTTAGCGGATTGTCATGGTAGTGTGTTAGGTCTGGTTTGTTTGAATAAAGACTGCAGTTTTTCAAACAAAAACAAAAAATCTACAGAAAATTTGATGAAAATATGGGAAATATAAATATATCGAAAATATTATTGATATTTACTTTATCAAAGAGACCCTAGACATCAATCTTCTATGTGAAGTTTAAAAATGATCAATTTGTAATTGAACATGGAGTATCTTTCATTCGTCTTATATGAATTTAATTTATTTTTAAAACAACAAGAATCGACCCAATTGTATTGTGACCGTATTATCATATATAATAGTGATATGTCACAAGACTATTAAAAGGTGGAATAAACTCATATGTTTGTAAAATACGTATAGTGAGACTCGAACCCATGATCACAAGATGTGGAAGAGAAACGCACTACCATCTCTAATAAGAGGTGATGTGCGAAAACAATACTCGTCAATACTCCAAAGTCATAATGAATAATTTTCTACCGTAAGATTGTCAAGTAATGACTTGAATTCGAAAACAAAATATATATGATAATTAATTACAAATGGTCTTGATTTTTGACCATCTTGCGAAATGGGGCAATAGCATTGAAAAAGTCTTATGTACCAAAATTAAACGAAGTGCACTGTTGACAGTTCAAAAGGAAAATCAAATCAAAAAGATCCAACACAACTCCCCCTTTTCATTGTCTTGATTTTTGACCAATCTAACTTGACCAATTTAGTATTCACCAACAAACGCTTGGTCCTAGTGTCGTGTGACAGTAAACTAATTTGATTTTGGCTGCCTATTTACCCTTTTAACCAAACGCTTTAGGTACTAATCCATTTAGTTACTGTGGTAATTATTGGATTGAAATTTAATGACAAATAACCACAAATTTTCTTTTCCTTTTAAGATTACCACTCATTAACGATACAATATTGCATCTAAACCCATAACCAAGCTATTGATCAACATTAATTATCATTAAATGCTCATTGTCAAAGTTATATAAGTGTGTTTGGTATGACTTTTCAAATAGAGTTTCTAAAGTATATATATTTTTTATAATAGAGCTTCTAAAAAAAAAGTTTTTGGTTGTATAAATTACAAAAAATATGTTGAGAATGTATTTATAATAAAAGAGTTGTATGGTTACCAATCATGTGTTGGTGTGAGTGGTTCGGCGCTCTCATCCCTTAAGCAAGATCGTGGGTTCAACTCCCCTTGCAAACGAAGCTACACATATTGAGAGCACTTTATCCTTAGTGGGCCCCGGTGCGAATCCGGATTACTCGGGGTATGGTCTGGGCTGATTGCACCGTATGGTGGATCTGCCCCACCGCCCCACCCGGAAACCGGATAGTGTAAACCAAAAAAAAAAAAAAAAAAAGAGTTGTATAGTTGAATATCTAAAATTTATAAATGATAGTTTAGACAATTCATATGTTTTAAAAAAAACACACAAAAAAAGCTTTTTTGGGAAAACCCTAATTTTGGGCTTCTCCTAATAAATATAAAATAACTTTTATAAAGGGTAGTTAAGATAATTCATATATTAAAAAAAAAAACTGTTTTGAGTTTTACTATAAAAAAATAAAATTAAAAAAGAGGCCTTTTAATCCTTATGAAAACCATATCAAACACACACTTGCCAAAAGCGCTTTTTTAATGTGATTGTCCACACCAGAAATTTTTTTATCGTGATTGTCCACACCGGAAAATAATTTATTATTCATGTGATAAACACTACTAGTTGATAAAGATATGGGAAAATAAAAGCAGCAAAGGAAACATAACTTTATAGGCGCGTGCATGACCAAAGACATGAGCGAAGAGCTGTTTGACTGGTATGAAGTATGAACACAAACATGTGCAGTAGATAATAAAGTAATTAAATGAAAAGAAAAATCTAAGGGTGTGTTTGGTATGGATAAAAAGGGAAAGAAAAGAAAAGGGTGGCATGAAAAGGGAGAAGAAAATGGGGGAGTATGTATTTGGTATGGTGAAAAAAATGGAAGGTTAATCCTCCCAAAAATGAGAGGAAAAGGGAGAGAAAGGAGAGAATAGTGTTTGGTTTAATTGAAATTATGAATTTACCCTTTATTATTATTTTTTTTGAGGAAAGGGAGAGAAAGGAGGGAATGGTATTTGGTTTAATTGAAATTACAAATTTTCCCTTTTTTATTTTTTTAAACTAACTTGTAATGCATAATGTATTAATTTATATATATATAATAGGTTAAAAATTTTGAAGTCATTTTGTAAAACAAAAAAGTTGGATTCAATATTATTTAAATTTTATTTATTTATTAAATATATATATATATTTAAACTGCATCAAATATAACAAAGATTTTCCATCCTATAAAGAAAATTTTCAAATATAAAAATATATAATATATATGATTTTTCATCCTTTGTCTTTTCCTCAACCATACCAAACAAAGGAAAGAAAAGATTTCTTATTTCCTTCTTGTTTACCAAACAACTAAAAGGAAAATTATTTTCCTTTCTTTCCCTCATGTTTTCTATCTCTCCAAATCTTTCTATCCATCTTATTTTCTTTCCACCCTACTAAACACGAATTTGGATCATCTATTGATCTAATCTTTTTTCTGACCTCACCTAATCTCACGACACATAAGCATTGCAATGAATGTGTGGTTAAGATGAGATTAGTTTCCACAACCGCTTTATCAACAACCAATCATATATTTTTAAAAGTTCAAAAAAAGATCACATCAGTAGATGATCCAAATCCACCAAACACGCTCTAAGTGATGAGATTTTAAAGGCAATTCCGTGTATTTTCATGGAAGCTTACTTTCTTTGACCGATCACATCTCTCTCTATGACTCTTATCTATTTGCCCATTTCTTGCGTAAAAGAAGTTTTATAGAAGGCCGGTTTCACAACCAACAAAGAGTCTTGCATTCAAAAGTTCAAGCTTTGAATTCATCAAACAGCTACCTCGTGTTTTTGATTTTTTTGAAAACCTGGAAATCGAACCCACCTAAGAAGTTTACAAAGACTGCTGATACAATCTGTACGCTTGGCACGTTTTTGAAGGTATAGCAGTGGACTACCTTTTGTCTTCATCTACTAGGTCCTATTATATATATATGACTTGCAAAATCAAGAATCAAACAAATTAAAACAGTTTTTGTTACTTGAAGAGCTTTGATTTTTAATTTCCCAGTTTTTTCATTTGATAATTTGTTTAAGAGAGAGAGAGAGACAACTGCAAGTTCTGTGTTCTGTTATTTTACAGGTAAATTAAAGAGAATGTCAATCATTAGTTCTTTAATTACAATTTCATCGAAATTTAACAAATTTTTATTAATTATATATTGACCGGTTGCAGGCTTGAAAATCTATGGGTTTATCTCTTTCGCTACTATCATCATCCTGGGAAGAAATTCTACAACACAGATTCTTTAGTTTGGCATACGACATCAGTTTCAAGTCCAAAGATGGAGAAGTCATTGTGCGAGTTAATAGCTTCAAGAAATCATCATCAGAAACCACCCCAAAAACTGGAAATTCAAGAAGCTTGGAGAGTTGCAGACCGGAAAATGTAGTGCTCGAGAAAAAAATTTCATTCAAGACACTGGTTGATGATCAAGCTTCAGCCAAAGATCACAATATGGGTCCATCAAATAAGGGTGTGATAATGCACAAACCAATGCCTGCACTTTCTCTTCCTGAACCGTCGATACTCTTTTCACCTAGACCGGTGAGTGAGCTCGATGCAGCCGCGGTTAAGGTTCAAAAGGTTTACAAGAGCTACCGGACCCGAAGAAACCTCGCAGATTGTGCCGTTGTCGTTGAGGAACTCTGGTTAGTCTCCTACCTGTTTACAGTTCGAATATAAGATATTATCGGACTGAACAAACTTATTATTATTATTTTCATTGATTTAATTGATTCTAATTGATTGATGATTGTATATAGGTGGAAGGCATTAGACTTTGCAGCTCTAAAGCAGAGTTCGGTGTCATTCTTCAATATGGAGAAACCGGAAACCGCCGTGTCACGGTGGGCGAGAGCCAGGACAAGAGCAGCCAAGGTACTTCACAAAAAACACATATATCAAATCTTGAACTTAATTTCCTTTGTTTACTCTTATAATTATTCATGTTTTAATAATTGTATTTGACTATATATATATATGTCTTATTGGGTAGGTGGGAAAGGGTTTGTCAAAAGATGAGAAGGCTCAAAAGCTAGCATTACAACATTGGCTTGAAGCTGTAAGTTCCCTCAATTAATATGCACACATTCACTTTTTATTTTCCACTTGTGGTTTTTGGATTAATCTTCTTCTTCTTCTTTAATGTGTTGACCAGATTGATCCACGGCATCGGTACGGACACAATCTACACATGTACTATGATATCTGGTTTCATAGTGAGAGCACTCAACCTTTCTTTTACTGGTTGGATGTCGGAGATGGTAAAGAAGTAAATCTGGAGAAATGCAAGAGGAGTGTTCTTCAGCATCAATGCATCCAATATCTTGGACCAGTAAGTTATTTAACTAATAACCCTATAAATAATTAAGCGACTCTAATGTTTTCCTCTAATATGTATTAATTTGTTTTTGTTTTTTTTTTTTCCTTTCCTTCTAATTGCAGAAAGAAAGAGAAGCGTTTGAAGTGATAGTTATAGATGGAAAGCTTATTTACAAGCAAAGCGGAGTAGAAGTGGAAACTATAGAGGGTTCGAAATTGATATTTGTGCTAAGCACAACTAGATCGTTGTATGTGGGCCAAAAAAAGAAAGGACTTTTTCAACACTCCAGTTTTCTAGCCGGTGGCGCCACCACCGCTGCCGGAAGATTAGTGGCACACAAGGGAATTCTGGAGGTACATACACATTTATTATATATATATATATATACACATATGCATGCATGCATGTACACATCATATATTATAATCATGGTCGGTCATTTTTTTACTTTGAAAAGCAAGACCTTCAATCAATGTATTGACTTTTATTTTTCTTTTTTACCTTTTCAGGCAATATGGCCATATAGTGGTCACTATCTCCCAACAGAGGAAAACTTCCTGGAATTTATAAGCTTCCTTGACGAGAATCATGTAGATCTCACTAATGTTAAGGTGCGTTGTTGTTTCATTTTTCGATGTCAAAAATATATTTTATCCAAGAGTTGGTTCACAGGACAAAACAGCTGATGATGATTTTTTCATTTACAGAGATGTTCTATTGATGATGACAATCCTTCATATATATCCACCGTTGAAAAATCAAAACCGGAGACTAAGGTGGGTCCGGATGTAGCTAAACAATCGGATGCGGACGAAAGCATCAAGTCGACTTTAATCAGAACCGTCGATCAGCAAGAAGAAAAAGTTGTTAATGTTGATGGTAAACCACCATTGTTTGGTGCTTCCAAACGCTTGTCATGCAAGTGGACCACAGGTACTGGTCCTCGAATCGGGTGTGTACGGGACTATCCTACAGATTTACAGTCGAGAGCACTGGAACAAGTCAACCTATCGCCACGTGTTGTAAATGGGCCGGTTCCAGTATACGGCCCAATTCCTTCTCCAAGGCCCAGTCCAAAGGTCCGGCTCTCACCAAGACTTGCTTATATGGGCCTTCCAAGCCCAAGGACTCCAATTCCTGCTGCTAGCTAAGCTCTCTAGACACCAAAGGAGACAAACAGAGGCCACTAGCACTGACTTGATTTTTATTTTATTTTATTTTTTCCACCCATTCTTTTTTTTTTTTTTATGACTTAGTTGAGTCAAACACATATAAATTTAATTAATCTCTTTTCAAATTCTGTTTATTATTTTTGGTGTAAAGAGAAATAAGGAGATAATTATCCCCCTTTATAAATATATATATGTTCCGAATTCATATTCTCTTAAATTCCAAGGTCATTTTGGGTTGATAAATATTATTTCAAAAGGAAATAGTCTAGGAAGTAAAAATTTCAATTATGTGAAAATATGAAATACGGGTATCGTCAATATTATCAAAATATGAGAGATATTTTCATTATAGTAAAAATATCAAAAATATTTTGATGAAACATGTACATTTATATGTATTTGATATAATATACAGGGTGATTCGATTTGAACCGAACTTGAAAAATTGCTAGAATTAATGAGCATAATTTACCAAATAGATTTAGCTACAACAAAATAACTATATTAATATATTGTACTTCGAGTGAAAACTAGATATTGAATATTAATCAAAAAATAAAAAATCTAAAAATAAAATATTTTCTTATGATAAACATATTTTTAGCTGACTAAACATTGCAGCTAAACATTGCCGTATCTCTCTCTAGCTGACTAGCTGGTGAGTCTCAGACTCTCAGTCTATTTATGCAAGTACGTGTGTCCGTGGAATGGCAAAGTTGATAAGAACTCGTTCTCGTACAAAGATATATCTCGTCATCAACTTTCAACAACAAGTGTCGTCATGAGACTTCTGGTTCTTCTTCCTTGTTAGGGTACATAGTGGGGGTCTCTCTCTGCACCTCCCCTCTATAGGCCGGCGGCCTCTTTTTTGGGTGGGTCCGTATGCATCCTTTTTGCATGATGACTAATCTTCAGATCTCTCTGTTGAATAATCACGTAAAAAGATTTTCAAAAGCATTAATATATCATTTTTCATGCAATTTGTAAATGGATTACGTTAACATGTCACTTAAAAAAAATTATAAATATGCAGATTCCTACCAGGTCAGGTTCGTACAAGTGCACATTTGTGATAAAAAAAGCTTCTCTATCGAAGCAAAACGAAGGGCAGAGCTAGCTTTAATTAAAGATTTCCTGAATACGAGCTGTTAATTAATTTGGTCAAAGTAAATCAAGCCTGTGAGATCGAACACCAAAAATTAGTGATGAGATAATGATATGCATGAGTCAGTGAGTCCCATTTAAGTGATCGGGACACATCATTAAGCTAACTTCAATCACCCACCACTCATCTCTCTCTTGATCTTAATTGGATGGTCCGGATTGAGAGAGAGAGAGACCCCCTTGTCTCTTCTCTATCAACCCACCTGTATGATATTGACCCAACTTTGAGTATAATATAGATTTATTTCCAATCAAGGCACTATCATTAGTAGGCTTCAGTGCTCTTTTGAAGTCACCAGTACCTTTCCTTTTATTGGAACCCAAAGACTATGAGCAGAGGCTCAGCAGTCTAGGAAGCCTAAGGTTTTATACTAAATTCGTAAATTTGTAGATTGTAGTAGGAGCCAATAGGGTCTGTTTCTTTGGACAAGACAACTTAATTTCAGTACAAGTTTATTGTTTATCTGAGCTTGTTATGATGTGATGAGCTGGAGAAAGTTCAGTGTTAAAATACTAAAAATCAAAATTACTCTTTTCAATCTTATATTTTTTTTTTCTTGAAATTGTTCCGGTGATCAACTGAGTTGTCTCATTGACAGGAGAAAAGTGCTTTCACTTTTTTGACAATAAGAAGGCAGAATCACTTGTCCCAGAAGCAAAGATTGTCATTCATACATACATACATATATATATATATATATATATATATATGTTTTGCTTAGTACTACATAGTTGCTTTTGAGTAGTTCTGTACTGTCCTTCTTCTTTGCCTGTTATTATTATTATTCCATTTCAACAGTCAAACAAAATTTCCCACTCAAAAAAGGCTGCATAAAGATCATTTTCCCAATCTAGAAGGGAAAAAAAATATATGATGAAGAAAACAACAGTACTGTGCTGTTTTCTGGTGGTAGCAACTCTGGAGATAATGATGGATCTGGTTTCTGTAACAAGCAGACCTCACTCATCATCACAATCTTTTCCTGATCAAGGTTAGTGTATATATGTATATGTTTCTCTTTATAATTTATATGCATTGCATGCCCTTTTCCACTAGTTTGATTCTGATTTCATCTTTTTGTTCTTTTGTTTTTTTTCGTTTCTCTTTATGCTTCTCTTAAATAGAAAGCTAGTTTTTAACCTTTTTCTTGTACTGATATGTATGGTTCTCAGATATTGTTGATTCTCCACAAGTTTTTTCCCT
Source organism: Acer saccharum (assembly GCA_030490815.1). Classification (NCBI taxonomy): domain Eukaryota; kingdom Viridiplantae; phylum Streptophyta; class Magnoliopsida; order Sapindales; family Sapindaceae; genus Acer; species Acer saccharum. The sequence continues at coordinate 36,305,680 of CM059871.1, forward strand.
TTCAAAACTTGTCTCTTTCTGCTTTTGGTGTTTGCTTTGCTTGCTTACTCTTTATTTTCCATACTTGCTCAAACAGACCAAATCCCAAATTTCCCAGAAGCTGTCTCTCTCCCAAAACAGGTAAAATAAATTATCTCCATCTTTCTCTCTCTCACTTCATGAATTGTCTTCTGATTTTTTTATTTTTTTCATATATATATATATGTTTTAATAGGGAGCGGTAGTACTTGAGGTTCAAAACAAGGTGGGAGGTGCAGGGGTTGATGGAAATGAAGAAGAAAGATACAGGGCACTAGGGAGACTGGGGTCAAGACCACCAAGCTGTAACCATAAATGTCAAGGGTGTGAGCCATGTGAGGCCATTCAAATTCCTGCAACTTCTGATCAAATGGGGCTTCAATATGCCAATTACGAGCCTGAAGGATGGAAATGCAAGTGTGGCACTTCTTTCTTTAACCCATAAAAAAAAAAATTATTATATTAATTGGATTAGATTATCTTTTGTGGAGACCGGAGAAGGATACACTTTTGTAGATTTGAGCTTTGATCAGCTAAAACTTAGTTAGTTGTAATATTGTATGTTAATTAACAGGTTTTGTTTTGGATTTGTTTATGTTAATTATTGAGCAAATTGCACTAAACCTCGGGTCATTAAATGACACTCACACTCACTACCGTTAGCTCAAACTTAACTGATGATTCACTGTTACCTTTAAAAAACTAAACTACTCTTGATCCCTAAATTAAATTAATAAAAAAAAACTAAAAAAATCATTTTTTAAAAATGAATCTCAACCATCTATCTCAAACATGGATGGTGGAGATCAAATATAATTTTAAATAATTAAAAATTGAATTGAATTAAAAATTATATAAATTAAACGAAAATTAGAAAATTAAAAACAAAATAATTTTAAAAAGAAAAAATAAAAAGTAAAATTGAAAAACTGGAAAAAAATATCATATTTTATAAATATCATTGATGTATCTCACATGCACAAACAATTATATTTTTTTCCAGTTTTTCAATTTTAATTTTAATTTTTGTTTTTTAAAATTGTTTTGTTTTTAAATTTATGTTTTTCTTTTAATTTATATATTTTATAATTCAATTCAATTTTTAATTATTTAAAATTTTATTTGATCTCCACCATCCTTGTTTGAGATGGGTGGTGGATATCCATTTTTTTTAAATGTTTTTTTATTAATTTAATTTAAAGATCAACGGTAGTTTAGTCTTTTAAAGGTAACAGTAAAGTTTGACCTAACGGCGTGAAGTGTAAGTGTCAATTAATGATAAAATTGTTTCTGGGTGTAAACGGTCAAACCTCAGGGAGGTTGAGTGCAATTTACTCTTAATTAGTTTACATATTTATTTATTGCATTTTTTTTTTTTTTTTTTGGACATAAACAACAAAGAAAACATTACAAAGGCATATCTGCCTAGACTTCTCTAGCAGCACAATACGGATACTCTTCCATCCAAAATTTGTCCTCAACAATCAGGAGAGCATTTTTGGCAAGGATATAAGCAACACCGTTGCCAAGCCTTCGGGTAAAAACAAAACACACACCTCCCATCTCAGAAGAGAGGGAACTAATATATGTCAGAATAGCACCATAAATTGACTCCATCTGACTATTTTCATTGATCCATCTGACCACGACCTCCGCATCGGATTCAAACACACACGGATACAAGCCACAGTCTTTACTAAATTGCATGCCCCTAAGGATGGCACACGCCTCGGCCGCCTGAGGATTTAAAAAGCCCACCATCACTTGGGAACAGGAAGCCATGACCTCACCCACCGAATTTCTGATAACCAAACCAAAACCAATACGCCCTCTCCTAGTATCAATCGCAGCATCACAATTAACTTTGAAGAAACCAGGGGAGGGAGTATTGCATTGTAGATGTATACATTACGTACTACATTTACATTCAGAATCTTGACCGATAGAAGTCAGATTTAATTTCAAAATATAAATATTAAAAGGTAGTGGATTAGTTGGGAAGGGTCGATGCACAAATCAACCTAATTCGGTTGAACGTCCCCAACCCAGAACCTAAATTATAATTAAAGTCTGACAAGAAAATAAACTAATAGGCTTAATTTACATAAGAGATATGACCAGAATGGTTGTTTCTGCATGGATTTTTTTTATTTTATTTTTAAATAATATTTTTCTTGTATCAAATTTGATTGTTATGATCATTACAAAATTCATATGGATAACGATATCAGGTTTTGTTTTATTACAATACAATATTCATTTCTTCCCGTGGATTCCTCCAAACTTTTGGAATTAAAACATTTATTATATTATGTTAAAGACTAGCCCACCAAATGTATCATAATTCATAAAATTAGAAAATTATTAATCTTTGTTTTCTCTCTTTGTCTCTTCTTATGTATAAATGTTTCTATATACGGCTAGACAGTTTGTTTTTTTTGCCCCCTAAAATTACATTATCGGACCTTTTATTAATGTTCATTGAAATTAATCTTAAAATGATAAATAGTATTTTTGTAAAACATTTATTTCCCTCAAATATATAAAATAAATATATATTGCAGTAGAATAAGAGGTCTACCAATATTAGATAGTGTTGATCTATAGTATGGTATCCTAGTGTACATCATCTCTTAGTAAAGATGGTAGTGCACCTCCCTTCCACACCTGTTGGTCAGGGGTTAGAATCTCATCATACACATTTTACAAAACATATGTGGAGAGTTTTCTTTATAAATGTAATATTAAAAAAAAAAAAAAAAGGTTTAAAATTTTATAGAAAAGAAAAATAATAATAATAATATGGTATCTTAGTTAAAATTAAAAAATAAAAATTCTTACTAGACTCACCGACTTATTATTAATTTAGAGTTTCGGTACTACAAACATAAATAGTTTTATTTATTTTGTATACGAAGCATATTGTTAGATTGAAAATCTAACGCTAGTCATATTGGGGATTTGGTGAAAATATCTATTAATACGGAATCAGGTATTTTTTTTCCGTTGATCTGGGAATCATTTGTCCAAACCCTAAATCCGTCAATCTACTAACTGAGCTACGCTCTTGTTGGTAGGGATTTAGTGAAATCAACCACTATAAGTAGTTAAGTACGATTTGAAATACATATCTCACTCCAAATGTTAGATATTAATCCTTGTATCATTGAATGTAACCTTAAAGATAAATTTTTGTCGGGCACGTTACTACTACTATAGAATTAAATTGCGAGTGAGAGAATGAGAAAGGAGAAGCAGAGACCAACTTCTTTGAGACTTTTGACCTATTGCTTATAGTCATGCTCTTGGTACACCAATAGTTATTAGGTACATTCAATGATTAAAGTATATAGGAGCCGCGAGTGGGTTCCGTAATACAAAAGCACAAACGCACTAATATCATCACTTTCCATTTCCATTTTATCCTGTAATTTTACCATTAACTTCTCCTCTAGATATAATCATATATTTAAACAACTATTAATCATGCTCTCCTAGATCGACTAATCAAGTCGCCCACGGCCTTGCATTCAGAATGCGTTGATGGATGTTGGAGACAAATTTTTGGATGGAGGAATTTCCTCCCTGTGATAGGAGACCTGTGGCACATTCTCTCTTAAAAAGAGTTTATTTTATAGTGTCGTGAGAAAAGACATTTCTGACAAATTTTCTTTTTATTGTATATATTCAGATCGTACGTGCATTGCTTGATATCGACCTCGACATTGTGAGAGTTGATAACATGTGTGGCTGTATATGAATCCCCTTTTTTCTATAAGCATAACTTAATTAAAGTTTCTTTAGAAAGCCTCGTGGGGCCAAAGCAAGGCAAACGTGTACGTAGCGGTCATAATATAAAACGAAACCTTTTTTACTTTTGTCTGTCAATTTTTGTTTTTTTGAAATATTTGATATTTTATTTTTAATAAATAGAAAGTTCTTTCAAATCATTTTAAATGTTTTTGTCATGCCCCCAAGCTTTCAAATTTGATGAAGATTCCCTTATTTTTGACCGTTAGTTTTCTTTCGAGTGGTTTGTGAGTAAATATTCAAACCAGATATGTAGTGTTTGGTCTCAGACTCTCAATAGGTTTTGATATACCCGTAATTTTGTATTTGAAAAAAAAAAAAAAAAAAAAACGACCTAGCTAAATGGTGCTACTATCAACATATTTGGGTAGCAATACAAGTGTTTAAGTGATTATCTTCCATATAACCTTAATCAAAAAAAGATTTTACTATCGTATATGAATACTGCAAGGTAGTTATGAATAGTTATTATTATTATTATTATTATTATTATTATTATTATTAATTCTTTAATTTTTGTAGACACTTATATTGAAATCCATAACTGGTCATGTAACTATACACAATGTACATATATATATACACAGTCTTTCTATTATCAGTTCGATCTGACAAAAATTATATCAGTTCCTTGTATGTGGGTTACTGGATTTAAATACTTTGACTGACAAGTGCATACAGCCAAGTCAAAGTATTTAAATCCAGTAGCCCACATGCAAGGAACTGATATAACTTTTGTCAGTTCGAACTGATAATAGAATTTCTGTATATATATATATATATATATATATATATATATATATTAAAAACTATACACAACTTGTATACTCTTCAAAATCAAATGTGTATAATTATCGAATAATTTTGTAGAGTGATATATATTTTTATTTTTTAAACGCTAACACAATTATAATATGAATAGTGTTAGTAAAACTCCTATAAATTAATCTCCTCTAAATTAATAAAAAAATCTCGGTCCCGATTTGGGTTAGTGTAAAAAGTTAATAAATCTCTCTATCGTAATAATTAATTATTTTTTTTAAACCTAATTTAAAATTTCGGTCCTAACTATCGCATAAATTAATAATTTCATAAAAGTACAAAATATATAACATAAAATTCAAAAACTAGAAACATACTTCAAGATGTTAATTTGCACAAGGTAACCATGTTTGACATTTTTTGACTTTATCTTTCATCTTTTGAATTATCTTCAAGAAATCAAATTTCCATCTTTTAGATTATTCAAAGGGTGAGTATCCTTGCTCTCTAAATAATCACATTTTCTTGGAAATTTCCTTAACAAATCATTCATAACACAAGGATTATTGAAAGAAAGAACTTTCCATAAAAAAAAGAAAACCGGCTAAATAAAGAAATCCCAAAAATGAACTTTCCCTAAACAAGTAAACAGACTTCCATAAGTTTTTTAAGACAAAGTAATATTTTATTAGAAAAAAACATTTTAAATTAATAACCCCGTTGTAAATTAATACTCAAATGGTCGGTCATAATAATGTTATTTTAATTTTTTAGACACTATCTATCCACATTTTTTTTTGAAGCTTTTTTACGCCCCTGGGCCCAATAATATTAAATTAAAAGGGTTTTATTGTATTTAATTGAATATGAATAGTGTTAATTACTTTAATAATCAAGCAGACTGTGTCTATAGTTAAACCACCTGGCCAGGGATATTATAGTAAATAAATTAAAACGAGAAGGTGTAGAAAGCAGTGGCATAATCAGCAAAACGCACGCAAATAAAATCACGTGAAGAAAACGCTCGGATAGAAGTCACGTGACAGGTACCCCACACCAGACAGCGACGCGAAAGCTTCTCGGTTCCTCTTACGGAGAACTTTCGCCACGCGTAGTTAACACGCGTGGTCAAGCAAGCATTTCTCTCTCCACGAAACTCCTCCTAAAAAACGAGTATTATTTTTAAATAACAAAAAAATAAAATAAAAAAGAAAAAGAAAAAGAAAAAGGAGACCCACACACTTTGTCCGCTGTTCAAAGTAATTGCTTCCATTGGATCAACATCCCCAATGCGAGAAAATAAGAAAGTCTTTAGATAGAGAGAGAGAGAGAGAGAGAGAGAGAGCGATGATGATAATCCAAGTCTTGATTTTATTAACCTAACTTTTCCTTAATTTTTTTTTTTTTCATTTCGGGCAGAAATACGAAACCCTAGATCTTCAATTTTCATCTTCCCGTTCAATTTTTCTTTTTAAGGTTTTCGTCGGTTGTCGGTGCGGTTGATTCTGCTTACCGTCGTTTTTTTTTTTTTTTTTGGTTGATAATTATTAGGTCTTTCTCTTTCTTTATTGAAATTTAGTGGATATATTCGGTTATTAGTTAGGGTTTGACGTTAGAGTTAGGGTTTCCAATTCTGATTGTTTGATGGAGCCACGTGTTGGAAACAAGTTTCGGTTGGGTCGAAAGATCGGTAGCGGGTCTTTTGGAGAGATCTATCTCGGTTCGTTCAATTCGTCGTTGTAATTTTGGTTTTTTGTTTGTATTTATGGATTTGTTATGTGTTGTTTAGCATAATTGTGTGATTGGATTGTCTTTTGCAGGTACTAATATTCAGACAAATGAAGAAGTCGCCATTAAGCTTGTGAGTTTTCCATCTTTAAGTTTATGAATTTCTGTGATTTGTTGTAGGATTCAATTCTTTGTGCACGTGTTGTGCCTGATTTATATTGATTGCATATTTCGTGGCTTGTCAACACTATGTAATATTGTAATTACAATTCTTGTATACCAGAAACTCACCCATTTATTACTTTAATAATGCTTGTGAAACAATAGAATTATTGATTGGATAATTAGGTGCAGATGTATGTCCGTATGGGCGACATAGAGTGGGGAACTTTAACTGTTACTTTGCAATGTTAAACTTAAGTTTTGATACTTGAATTGTGATCTTAAAGAAACAAATTACTTTTTTGATTACTAATTCACAGAAGGAAATTTGGTGGCCAGAGCAAATAGGTATTGGTAAATAAATGTTGGTAAATAATAAATGGAAGTCGTTATTCGAAGGCCATTTGGAATATTATGTTTGACTGTGCAAGCAATTTGATTACACTGAGTCACGGACAACCTTAATGTATTGGTTATGTGGTTATTTTAGTTTTATTTGAGGTAACTGTACGGATTCCTTTCCTCCATTTTTTACTCTGGTGGAAGCTACTATATTGTCCATTTAGTTATAATTGTAAGTAACAGATTTTACTTAATAATTTTGGTCTGACCTTGATACTGTTTAATGTCTCCACTTGGACAAAGATGTTTTTTTATTTTATTTTTAAATAAAAGATGTTTTCATCTTTACACTGTTAACTGGTATATTTTAAGTTTTTTTAATTATTCGATACAAGAAATTCTGTTTCTGGACAAAGTTGAGGTTGGCCCAATGGTGAATCCCTCACACCCACATCAGTGAGATTGTAGGTTCGAATCATGTCTTCCTCCTCTAACTTTTAATTTTGTAATGGTTAAAAAATAAAATAAAAAGTTCTTTGTCTGTATTCATTGGAGTTGTACATTGGTTAAAGACATAAGATTTTAGGTTCGAATCATGTCTTCCTCCTCTAACTTTTAATTTTGTAATGGTTAAAAAATAAAATAAAAGTTCTTTGTCTGTATTCATTGGAGTCGTACATTGGTTAAAGACATAAGATTGGTATCATGATGTTGGTTGACAATTACATGGTAATGGGTACTTAAATTGGGATCTTACCTTGGCCACTGAGTGGACTCTTATGGCATTAGCTCTGAGCTTCTTCTATGAACCATGTAGCAAGTAATATATATGTTATACATTGAAAATTGGAAGGTCACTTAAGAGGTGTTTGTTAGTGTTTTGTTTTGTTTTAGAAGTGCAGCAGATGGGTCTGTGTTAATGGCATGCAGAAATAATTATATCATGAAGATTGTGGAGCATTATGCGCTGAATTGAGTATTTTGAGAGCATTTATTACTGAAGAGGCTGTTAAGGATTACTTGTTTCTGTCAGAGGACAACTTTTAGCATTCTTCGTCAATAGTGATCACTATTTTTCGTGAATTTTGATTGTAATGTATATGATTTAGTGGAAATTTTCTTTCTTCTTGGATATCGAATTTATGTTAGTTTTTTCTAAAAAATAGATATCTAACAAGTGAAGCTGAATGAGCTGGGATTATCTTATTATATATTTCTTTGATTTTAGGGTTATCACTTGAAAGTAATTTAATTCTTTATATGTTTGTATTTTGTAATTGGATTTCCTCATCATATTGTGTCATGTCTTATGTTGTGTTGTTTCCATTTCTTTCTAATCACTGCTCACTGTTTGATTGTTCAGGAAAATGTCAAGACAAAGCATCCGCAGTTGCTATACGAATCTAAGTTATACAGAATCCTCCAGGGAGGAAGTAATGAGATTCTGAACATTGAGTTTATCTTCTTCGTTTTTACTAGAATTGGAACTTTTATTAAATGCCTGTGATCATCTCTGTTTTTTTTTTTTTTGTCATCTGATTGAGTTTATATTTCCAGCTGGGATCCCAAATGTGAGATGGTTTGGAGTGGAAGGAGACTATAATGTTCTAGTGATGGATTTGCTTGGTCCTAGTCTTGAGGATCTATTTAACTTCTGCAGTAGGAAACTCTCATTGAAGACAGTCCTTATGCTTGCAGATCAGATGGTAAGTTCTGCTGATTCTTTACATTTTCTTTATTAATGGAATATAATTTCTGAAAACCGTGGATTAATGCTGCTCTTGACGCTTTTTCAGATCAATCGTGTTGAGTTTGTTCATTCAAAGTCATTTCTACATCGTGATATTAAGCCAGACAATTTTCTTATGGGCTTAGGAAGGCGTGCAAATCAGGTTTTTATTACTTCATCTGCTATATTTCATTTCTGATCTCTATATATCAGGTTTTCCAATGAATCTTCTTATTCTCTTGCAAATAGGTCTACGTCATTGATTTCGGTCTGGCTAAGAAATATAGAGATAGTTCAACCCATCAGCACATTCCTTACAGGTGAGAAGACTGTCTGTGAGTTCTGGCTGTAAGGTTGTTTTTTGGTGTTATGTCAAATAGATTTCATGCACTTACACATTAGTTGGGGTGTGAAAGATGGATAGTAAATTTGAAACTCTGTGCATATAATACAAACACTTTAACAACTGATATGCTACTACTGTTGACTTCCTAGGCTATTTTTGTGCTCATGGTTTCGGCCAGTTTGGAAATAGCATCTCCCTTCCCATTTTTTCTCCTTGCCTGTCTAATCTTACCTTTTGTTTTCCTGAAGTATATTCACCGATTCCAATCATTGTTCTCACTCTTAGAAGTTTCTATCATATGCTGAATTGATCTTGTCTCCGTTGAACATTTGAATCAAGTATTCTTTATTTAATTTTCTAGTTGCTTTATATATCCATGGTTGTGGCCTTTGAGAGTTGGATGAAGGAATCTTGTTTATGTTTGCCTCTTGCTTAAAAGACTTTTTACTTAAAATATCTTTCAAATTGACTGTGCAATACCAATGTTAATTAATTTTTTATAACTATGCTCTATATGTCGTTTCGGGTTATATGCTCATTTCATCATGTTTTTGTGAAGATTCATAGCTGTCAATTTATATTGAAACATTAGGCTATTGAGATAAAGTAAGTCACTGCATCCACACTGAACGAAGGTGACAACAATGGTGGTGGTAGTGCTCAAGTTATTATCTTGATGTTAATGTTCTTTATACTGCTCCATTTTACTGGCAGACAGGTCTCCTGTCTCTGATCACTCTGCTCCTTGTCTCATTTGTCTGTTTTGTATTTATGTCTATAGAATTGAGTAACATTTCATCGTGTGGATACTAAGTGGTAACTTTGGTGAGTGTATTGTTGATCGTTGGTTATGAAAACTGCAGGGAGAATAAGAATTTAACTGGAACGGCAAGATATGCAAGCATGAACACTCATCTTGGGATTGGTATGCTTTAACCTTTTTGCATTTGCTGTTCTTGGATTAGCGTTTATTATACTAAATTTTTTCTCCCTGTATCTTGTACCCCACAGAGCAAAGCCGAAGAGATGACCTAGAATCTCTTGGTTATGTCCTTATGTATTTCTTAAGAGGAAGGTGAGTTGTTTTAGCTTGCTCTAGCTTCTTTTTGCATGCATTCTATTGATTTATTTAGTAATAACTCTTTTTTTTCTTTTTAGTCTTCCATGGCAGGGATTGAAGGCAGGAACTAAGAAGCAGAAATATGAGAAAATTAGTGAAAAAAAGGTTTCTACTTCGATTGAGGTAATTTTTTCTAAAAAATATTTTGAATGCATGCATACTCTTTCTCCACGTTATAGAAACGTGAACTGTTGATCTGTTGCTTTTTTAGGCCTTGTGTCGGGGCTATCCAACAGAATTTGCATCATACTTCCATTATTGTCGTTCACTGCGATTTGATGATAAGCCAGATTATGCCTATCTGAAAAGAATTTTCCGTGATCTCTTCATCCGTGAAGGTTTGAATTATATGTATTATGTTATGAATATTACTTAATTATTTTCCCAGCTTCATAATTACAGTCGATATGTGGTCCATTTTTTAAATTAGATTGATGGAGGGCATTTATGTTTCATCTTTTCATTGTATCTATTGATCTTTGCCGCAGGCTTCCAGTTTGATTATGTATTTGACTGGACCATTTTGAAATATCAGCAATCACAACTGGCCACACCTCCAGCTCGTGCTGCTGTAAGTGTTCTTGTATACTTGTGATTAGTTACTTCTGTTGGTCATCGTTATTGTACACATTTGTATAACATTGTTCCCATTAGGTCCCTGGTGCCGGAACTAGTTCTGCAACACCCCCTGTTCTAGCCAGTGCTGACAGACAGACAGGTATTTCTATGGTGTTGCTCTTTTGATTGGTGCAAATATTTGTGTTTATTGGCATCAATTTTTTTGTTCCTTCTGTATTTTAGTTTTATAGTGGATGTCCAATTGGAGTAGTCTTTCATTTTTTTCTTTCTTACTCCCAACGTTTTTTTCAAATTGTGTTTTTTTTCCCCGGTCTTTACCCATACGCTTGGGGTTAATGCTAGATGCCTATCTTTGTTGTAGGTGGGGAAGAAGGTCGACCAACTGGTTTGACTGCAATGGATTCCTCAAGGCGGAGAATGTCAGGTCCAATAATAAATTCTTCAAGCTTTTCGAAGCAGAAGAGTCCAGTTGTAAATGACTCAGCAATGTCTAAAGAGGCTATGGTAAGCTATTGTAGATTCATATATATATTTTATCATCTGTTGTATGATTTTCTTTCATGCATGATCTTGATCTCGGATTGTACATTTTTTCATGTGGTCTGATCACTGGTGCCATTTGAATTGCTTTCTTTGTTTTCCCACACTTGGGTTGATGAAATTTATACAAATGGAATGCTGTTGGCTGATTCTCAGTGGATAGTCCTAACTATTCGTTGTTTTATGTCAGTCATTTATTTTTATCCATATTTTGTTTATAAAGTTGAAAATGGTGTAGTTGAATTTCCATAAACAACACCAGTTGTGCTGAATTAGGATTTTGGGTCATGTTACTATACAGGGGTCGTATATGGTCACAGGCTTGGTTTCTAGTCATTGGATTTTAATCCAAGAGTCCACACAAATCATAAGTTTGAAAATTAAAAAAAAATCTAAAAGAAAATAGACCACTCTAGTAACTACCATTTATGGATGGGGAACCATGCAGATCTTGTATGGTAGCAAAATCTAAAGATTTTATTAAATGGACTTAAATTTGTGTTGTGCATGCAGTTGTCAAGCTCCAATTTTTTGGGACGTTCAGCAGGTGGATCCTCAAGGCGTGCTGCTGCTGCTGTTTCTAGCAGTCGGGATGCATTTATCGGAAGTGAGTCTGATCCTCAACGAAGTCGCACTACTGAGGCAAGCCCTGGAGCAATGCATAGAATTTCAAGCGGGCAAAGAAGTTCACCTGTTGGATCTGCAGAACATAAGCGCACAACATCTGGGAGAAACACTAGTCACATTAAGAACTATGAAACAACCCTGAAAGGCATCGAGGGACTGCATTTTGACAGTGACGAGAGAGTTCATTATTAGATGCTCAAACCACTGTCAGTGGCATGTTGTAAATCACGAACTGGTTGGTGTGTGATGTTACCCCTTGCAGTAGAATCGTTACTCCCTCGGAGTGGAGATCGGATGGAAATTGTGATTTAGAGCCCAGGGAGATGAAAATTTTAATTTCTACATTCAAAGCGAAAATTGATTGATTGCGAGATATCAAAGTTTGAAAAGCTGAATTTAACTGCAAAAAGTTGAGTCAAGGCTGTCCATAAACAGGCTGGTTGTATTTTCACGGCTACTTTTTTCTTTTCACAACAGTTCAACCCTTATTTCTGTGGTCAGCTGTTCTTTTTAAGCCATGTTTTTTTTATTTTTTGGGTCTTCTCTAAAACGTTATTTTGAACTCAGCTTTATGACTCGTTGGCCCTGTAAATTGGCCGCTGTATTGGTATTCGGCTTCTAGTTGTCATGTTGAAGTTTCGTAAGAGTTACGGTGGTGATCCATCGGCCTTGTATGACATTGGATTATTCATGTTAAGTACACTTGGTGATGAACAAGTGTAGAATGAAGATATAAAATTTAAGCTGTTGATAGGTTAAAGTGGGGGTGCAGCCATTCCTTTTGAGCATAAAAAAACGGTGCAGCAAATGGAAGTATGGAGTTATGGTGAACAACATGGTAACTTTCATTTTTAACAATTTGTTTTGAATTTATTCTTTGCAAATCGGCTTGATAGAGGACAAGCTTTTCTTACGTTTTCTTCGTAGCTGTTTGTTGGAATGCCAAAGCTGCACACTACTATAGTCCAGGCTCCGGCCAGAGACAAAGGTATTAAACATTACAATAATACTACTACACCCAAATTTCAATCTAAATGTGAGGTGTCGTCACCACACATAACATGGGCCCACATCAAATCGATCTTCCCTTTGAAACGAGAGTCTTGGACATAGGGATGGCAATGGGGCGGGTCAAGGCCGCCCCAAACCCGTAACCTGGTTTTCAACGGTAGACACAAACCCGATCTGTTTGGGTCAAGGGTGCCCCACACCCGACCCGAATGACCCGATTAATTTACGTAATTTAAATTTAATATAACACGATAACTAAGTTTAATAAACATTAAATTCATCCGTAAAGTACAAAATACAAATCCCAAAATGACTTGAATAAAAATACAAAATACATACAACATTTTCGGTATCAATAAAATCCATTCAATATCTTTACCAAAATAGTTTAAACATAAAAAATTCAAATTGTTTTCTTTTCAGCCAACATAGGGTTTCCTTCTTTCTTTTCCTTTTATATTTGAAATATATATATTCCGGGTCAAAAGACCGCCCCATACCTAACCCGGTAACCCGGTCGGGGGTAGAGAAATGTGCCCCAAATCTGTCCCGTTACCCGTTTTTACTGCCCCAAACCCACCCCAAACGGACCAGGGCCCCATGGGTTTGGGACGGGTCAGGGATTTTTGCTGTCCCTACCTGGACATACAACTTGTGCGTTTCACTTCAAAGAAAAGCCGAAGACATCAATAGGAGTCAAGTAAAACACATGGTGATCAATAATTCAGTTTTTGTCCATCAAGCAAGCTCTATCAATCATATTGGAGTCTACAATTCAAAGGCCGGCTTTTGACTACATGAGGGGAATTAGGAATTTGAGAATGCCATGTTAATGCCAAAACCAACATATGCTAATCTCTAAATGAAATTACTGGGCAAACCACCGGAAATTGATTCGTGTCGCATTAGCCGTCAGACTTGTGTTTTAATAGTCAAATACCATACATATAAAAAAAAATGACCGCGTGGGGTTAGTCAGTTTGTACGCGCCTGTTGCACGCACTTGGTGCGATTCACGCGCTCGTGTTTTTTCTTCACGCGCCGCCATTTCTTTCCGATTTCTGTCTTCTTTTTTGGTTTCTTTTCTGATTTTTCTGCTTTCTTCTTTGGGTATGGACAATCCGAGTGAGGTTTTCCACTTTTCTGCTCAACAAACAGTTAAGAGCAAGGTAAGTGAGGGATTTGGTTTGAATCTGGGAGTTGGAGGAACTGCGAAACGTGCTAGGGCTGAGATCGATGCTATTGGACGGAATGATGTTGAAGAAGGTAATCCCAGAAGCAAAGTCATGGGAAGTTTCAAGTCTAAGCTTATGGGTATGGCCCGACTGAGTTCATGGTTTGGGTGTGAAGCTAACAGTGAGAAATTAGAAATTGAGCAAGATGATATTACAGTTTCTAATGGTCCTGGAGGTCCAATGATGAAGCTATCCCCCAAATTGAAAGAGCAATTAAATAAACCTTGGATCAATGCTTTAATCTTGAAGAACATGGGTCGTTTCCATACATTAAGCTTTATGATTGCAAAATTATCTCAGAAATGGTCTCTTGCAGGTCAATGGCATTTGACTGATTTAGGGGAAGGATATTTTGTGGCTCGATTTCAGTTGAAAGAAGACCTCGATTATGTGCTGACTAGTGGACCGTGGGTGATTACTAATCAATATCTGGTGGTGCAAAGATGGAAGCCTAATTTTGTGCCTGGGGAGGATTCAATACAGAGTATGCCGATTTGGGTTAGGTTATCGAAGCTACCAATGGAGTGGATGGTGTCTGATCTCCTCTGGAGTATAGGTGGTATGTTAGGAAGAATGTGTAAGGTGGATTCGATTACTGAAAACCAAGCTAGAGGTAGGTTTGCTAGAATTTGTGTTGAAATAGATATTACCAAACCCTTATTAGGATCTCTAAGTATTGAGGATAGATCCATTAGGGTGGAGTATGAAAGTCTTGGATTAATTTGTTTCAAATGTGGGAGGTATGGCCATAGTAAGGAGAGCTGTAGAGAAGGCATTGTGGAGCCAATTCAAGAGGAGGTTATGAGTGAACCTAAGGCAAACATTGAGAAAGAGAAGTCCCCTTTTGGACCGTGGCTTCTTGTCTCTTACGGAAAACAGGGCAGTAGAAGCTTTAAAGGTAAGGTGTGGAAATCGGGGAATGGTAGTGCTAACCCAACTACTAGGTATGGCAATGTTAAGAATGGCCATGAAGATAACAATAAGAGTGGCTCTGATAATGATAATAGGAAAATGGGAGCAGAATTTACTGAGGTGAAATATGGAAAAAAATACATTGTGAAGAATGGGAATGCTAATTCAATAAGTAAAGAACTAGTGGGTCAAGATTCGATGTTTTGAATGAGGAAACGGAGATGAGCATGAATGAGGAGAATCATCTACCAAAAGCTCAATTATCTGGTAGCAAGCTCAAGGAGACAGTGGTTCTATCAGAAATCACCAATATGAATGGTAGCCAAGATGATATGTCAGGAAAAGGGAGCAAAAAGGTTTTTAAAAAAGTTGATAATTCGGTTAACAAGAAGGCTGTCCCACAGGGAAAAAATAAATACTCTAGAGATATTATGGGCACTAGTAACAATCTCCAAGAGCATCATAACTCTACTCAGGTTAATGACAGTGGGGGGAATGACAGTGCGAGTGTTTTGCACAAATTACACAAGAATATTCAAGAGTCTGGAACACAGTGTATGACAGTTGATGAAGGTTGTAGTATGCAGGATAACTTGAATAATTCTGATGTGCAACAGGATAGCAGATTTGAGGTAGTAGCCGCCACTTTAGAGGAGGCTATGTCTGAGATTTTGGAATAATTTATTCCTTCCCCTTTTCCCCCTCCTTTATGATTTGTGTGTGGAATGTGAGAGGTGCTGGAAGACAGGGTTTCTCTAGAATTATTAATGATTTACGTAGTGTCTATCACTTTGATATTTTGGCTATTCTTGAACCTAGAGTTAGTGGTCTCAAGGCCAAGAATATTATCAAGAAACTAGGTTTCACTAACAGTTATGTGGTTGATGCTGAAGGCTTTTCCGGTGGTATATGGCTTCTTTGGAATGATAGTAGTGCTAGGATTCACATCATTGCTAATTCTAATCAGAGTATTACAGCTCTTGTGGCTGCTCATAATAACCTTTGGGTTATTACCATTGTCTATGCTAAGCCTTGTGTAACCTCTAGGAACACTTTGTGGAACTATCTTGATGCTATTAGAGGGTGTTTTAAATTGCCTTGGCTTATTGCCGGGGATTTTAATGAGATCACTTGTAGTTCTGAGAAGAGAGGAGGTAGAAATAAGTATTCTAATAGTGGGTTTAGCCATTGGATTGACAGAAACAACTTGGTAGATATGGGGTTTATAGGTTCGAAATTTACTTGGATGACTAAAAGGGGTATAGGAGAGGAAATTTGGGAGAGATTGGATAGAGCTCTTTGCTCTATGGATTGGAGAATGTGCTATACGGAAGGCTTTGTTAAGCACCTCCCTAGAGTAGTTTTTGACCACTGCCCTCTTCTCATTCATCCGTTTAGTAACCAAATTCCTAAATGTGATCTAAAACCGTTTCGTTTTGAAACAATGTGGATGAAACATAAGAATTTTGATGAGGTTGTCCACAAGTACTGGAGTACTCATAGAGAGAATGTAGGTGACAAATTGCAGGCTCTTGCTGGTGTCCTTCGTGTGTGGAATAGGAGGATTTTGGAAATTTATTTCATAACAAACGCAGGCTGCTGGCGCGTATTCAGGGAGTTCAGAATTGTTTATGTAACAAGTATGCTTTCCACCTTGCTATTCTGGAAGAGAAGTTGGTTAAAGAGTATAATGAGTTGCTTGAGCAAGAAGAGCTTTTTTGGCAACAAAAGTCTAGAAATAGCTGGTTGAAAGAGGGAGATAAGAACACTAGTTTTTTTTTCATCTTTCCACTGTTGTTAGAAGGAGGAGAAATAAACTTGAGGGGCTCAAGAAGGAGGATGGGGTTTGGACCGAAGATTTGGGGGAGATGAAGACAGAAGCTATACGTTACTTTCTTTCTCTTTTTGAGGAGAAACTTTGTGATGGAAATTATGTACAGCTGCCTGCCTTGTTTCCGCAATTGGAGGATTATATTGTGGAAGGTCTTAATGCTAGTATTAGTGAACAGGAAGTAAAGGAGTGTCTTTTTAATATTGGTGGGTTAAAGGCACCAGGGCCGGATGGGTTCCCTGCTCTCTTTTTCCAGAAATACTGGAATATGTGTAAAGATGAGATGACTGATTTGGTGAAGGAGTGCTTCATAAAGGGCTGTGTTCCTGATCATATAAATCAAACCTACATTGTTCTTATTCCAAAAGTCCCAAATGTGTCTAGTATGTCTCAACTTAGGCCTATAAGCCTTTGTAACACATCATACAAAGTGATTAGTAAAGTGATTGTGCAGAGACTTAGGCACCTCATTCCCCTTGTTATTAGCCCAAATCAGGTTGCATTTGTCCCAGGTAGGCAAATTCAAGATAACATAATTGTGGCACAAGAAGTCCTACATACGTTTAAGAAGACCAAAGGGAAGGTGGGTTTAATTGCTTGG
This sequence comes from Acer saccharum, assembly GCA_030490815.1. Taxonomy (NCBI): domain Eukaryota; kingdom Viridiplantae; phylum Streptophyta; class Magnoliopsida; order Sapindales; family Sapindaceae; genus Acer; species Acer saccharum. The sequence goes on from CM059871.1 coordinate 36,323,033, forward strand.
AAAATAGATTTAGCAAAAGCTTATGATAGGCTCCAATGGAGCTTTATCAAATCTGTTTTGAGTGAGGTTGGCATAGAGGGTAATCTTAGTAATCTAATTATGAGTTGTGTTTCCAGTGTTCAATTTAAAGTGATTATGAATGGAGAAACTTCTGATGCCTTCCGGCCTAAATATGGTATTAGACAAGGTGATCCGTTATCACCTTATCTTTTTGTTCTATGTATGGAGAAGTTGTCGCATATCATTAATCAGAAAATTTCTGAGGGGAGTTGGAAGCCTGTGAAAATCTCTAGACAAGGGCCTGCAGTCTCACATTTGTTTTTTACGGATGACCTCATTCTCTTCGGTCGAGCCTCCCTTCAACAAGCTCATGTCATGAAGGAGTGTCTTGATCATTTTTGTGATATATCTGGGCAGCAAGTTAGCCTCCCTAAGTCCAGAATTCTCTGTTCCAATAATGTCAGTGATCACTTTGCTAAGGTGCTTGCTGATTTGTGTGGGTCTCCGGTCACTAAAAATTTGGGTAAGTATCTCGGGGTTCCGCTCATTCATGGCCGTATCTCTTCGGACACTTATAAGGAGATCCTTGAGAAGACGCAAAGTAGATTGGCTGCCTGGAAAAGTTCCACCCTCTCTCTTGCTGGGAGATGTGTGTTGGTTAAGGCAGTCTCTTCCGCTATTCCTATTTATGCCATGCAAACAGTCAAGCTCCCTGCTGAAATCTGTTCTAAATTGGACAAACTTAACAGGGATTTTTTATAGGGACATACGGAGGGTAATAAGAAGGTGCATCTGGTGAAATGGGATGCTGTGGGCCTCCCTACTTGTAAAGGAGGACTTGGCATCAAGAAAACTAAGTTAATGAATCAAGCATTGTTAGCTAAGGCTGGATGGAGGTTCTATCACAATGGAGATAGTTTATGGGGCAGGCTGCTCAAGCATAAATATATGAAAGATGTTAGCATTGTGAACTCTGTTAATAGTAAAGGCAGTGATTGCTCTAGTACATGGAGGGGAATCACTCATGGTGCTAAACTTTTACGGGAAGGGCTGAATTGGAGAGTGGGTGATGGTAGCAAAATTGATTTCTGGTCTGATATTTGGATGCCTGACACTGGCAGTCTGCTTAAGCATGCAACGGTTTCCCTTTCTTCCAGTCAATTAACTGAAAAGGTTAGTAATTATATGGAGCATAATGAGTGGGATTTTCGACAGCTTAGCTTGGTTCTCCCATGGCATATTGTCCACAAGATTAGTAGTATACATGCTGGTAGATCCAAGAGTGGGAGTGACAGACTTATATGGGGGTTAACTAATAATGGAGAATTTTCTGTTAAAAGTGCGTACAGGAGTTTCTTTGAGAATGATGAGACACCTAATTGGAAGTGGAACTTTGTGTGGAAACTCCGTCTCTCTCCTCGTGTGCAGACTTTTCTATGGACTATGTTGCATGGTAAGGTTCTTACTAACGAGCATCGTACTGCGAAAGGGCTGACCATGGACACTACATGTTCCAGATGCAAAGAGGGATGTGAAGACCTCAATCATGTGTTCAGACAGTGTCCGGCCTCTTTGGATGTGTGGGAGAAGTTGTGTAAAGGAGTTACTAGGACTGGTCCCTTTAATGTGGAGTGGACTGATTGGCTTTTTCAGAATCTGAATTGTAGCACCTTAATCATGGGGAGATTTCCTTCCTACCTTATTTTTGCTGTCACCATTTGGTTTATTTGGAAGTGGAGGTGCAAAAGTATTTTTGACACCAGTTTTATGGTGCCTGTGTGTACCGGCAATTTTATTTTCAATTATGTTGAGGAGTGGCTTAAGGCTAACAGTGTTAGTAACAACAAGATTAAGCCTAAAAGCTGTCTGTTTTCGTGGTCTCCTCCGGAGGTTGATTGGGTTAAGTTGAACGTGGATGGCAGCCTAAATCCTGAGCTGGGTTCAATTTCAGCTGGTGGTGTTGTTAGGAATCATAGGAAGTTGTGGCTTGGTGGTTTTGCTTTGAACAGGGGATATGGAAGTATTATTGAAGCTGAGCTTTGGGGCATATTTGAAGGATTACAGCTCTTGTGGAAGGCTGGGTTCAAGAAAGTTGAGGTTGAATCTGACTCCTTAACTGCTGTTAGTATGTTGACTAACATTACCCCTATAAATCACCCTCTTTTCAGCATCATACAATCTTGTAAAGCTGTGATGGATGAAGACTGGGTTTGCAGAATTCAGCATGTGTTTAGAGAAAGCAACAGAGTTGCTGATGGTCTGGCTAAAATGGGGCACTCTCTTGGTTTGGGAACTACGGTTTTTGATGCCCCCCCCCCCCCCCCCCCCCTCTCAGATTTTGAGTCTTCTGGATGATGATTCCAATGGTCTAGCTATTGCTAGGCTTGTTCCTTCTTGTTAGTCTTTTCTTTTTTTTGCTGGGCGTGTTGCCCCCCTTCTTACCAAAAAAAAAAAAAAAAAAATTACTGGGCAAACCATCTCAAGGAAACCTTTAAATCTTAACAACTGAACATTTATACATGTTAAAAGATGAGCAAAAATTAGATTATCCTAACATACACAGCATTAATTTTCATGTGTAGTTTCATTGAACCCATCTAATATGCCTGTACAAAAATTGAACAGGTTAGATTAAAGGCCACCAAAGATTCAAAAATACATTGATAGAATCAGTAAACTGCAAAAGAAGACCATTCTTATTCATCAATAGCAATTCAACACTTGTAAATTAGCATATGCAATGGCTAGAGAAGCATAAAAGAAGAAGAAGAATCACCACCATCCATAGACGACTCTAGAGTATCTGTCCTTGATCCATCTAAAGCTCTTCCTGAAAGTGCCTTTAACTTTGCCTTCAACAGTGTACACCTTATAGCTAGCTACCCTTTTCTTCCTCTGCAACTCTGGATCACTCAAACTCCAACTCTTTGAAGACGACCCATTTGTCGACTTGCCTTTTTTGAACTTCACATCGTTTCTCTGCTGTTCGCTCTGTGACTGTGTTGGCCCCACTGAAGATGCATAGCTCGCACTGTAACACCTCAGATCTTGCATGCCATTCACTCCGCCGTACGTGGACGCTGCTTCCGTTGACCCACGGTTGCTCTCTATCTGCATTCTTCCATCACCGCAAGATTTGGATCTGAAATCTTCCATCACCGTTTCTGAGAAAGTGAAAACAAAAAAGACGAAAACTCGGGAGCTTTTTCTTGAGCTGGGTTTCGTTTCCTAAATTAAAAATTCAAACTTTTTAATTTAGTTTTAATAGTCTAGACTCTAGAGTTGTGGATTAAGGTAGAATCGGCGGTGTGGTGCTTTGTGTTATATATTGGTAGTGGGATTGTGGCAATTTTATTTTACGAGATTCTGTGAAGCGCTGATTAAATAAACACTAGACTGGTGTCTAGATTCTAGCGTCGGTATAATAAATAGGAAAAAAAATTGAATTATAAAGAAATGATGAATTAGCTTTTAGAAAACATTGTCAAATCTTGTATGCTTTTTACTACTGTAATAAATCATGCTTCGGATCTACTTTTTAGTACATTGCTACGATGTTTTTGAATTTTGAGTAAATGTTAGGTTTTCAATTTTTTTTTTCTTTTAAAATTTCCTAAATTATGTAACACAGTGAGTTGTCAACATCACATCCTCTACCGTATAAACTCATGATTTACATGATGTTGATAACTCGCCACACCATGTAATTTAGAAAGCTTTTTGGAAAAAATTTTTTGAAAAAACTAGCATTACTCATTTTTTTTAGTTGTATATATAAAAAAAAGAGGGAAAATTTCTCAAATTCTTCTGAATTGAATTAATATTTCATAATTGCATAAATATCCGTCGGAATCCTTTGATTACCGTTAATCTTAACGTTTGGTTGATCTTGAATCGAGGAATGGCCAAACTGCCTTTGAGCTAAAACCAGATGTGTTTGTTCAATTATGGCAAAATATTGTTGTTGCGTGCAATATTACCTAAGTTCAGGGGGTTTGTACAATTTTTGCAAAAAGTATTTTATTAGTGAGTTTTAGATGAAAATACCCACAAATTAATATAGTTGACACGAGAAAAAAAAAACATATATAGCTGACAAAAAAAAACTAGGAAACCGACAAGTCATAGGTTTGAATGAGAGATGAGGACTGAGGAGTTCGATTTACAAAAGAAAATATAATCCGATCAGGACTGGGATTATCAACCCTATAAATTCCTATAAATCCCACTTGTTCTATTTTGTAAAGTCTATCAAAACAATACAAACAACATCAGTAATCAGATTTCAGTGATGGGGAACCCGTTTCTGCTGTTGTGCGATGAGGATGGGGAGGTTGATTTGTCGAAGCTGACGGAGAAGGCGGCGGAGATGGAGGTGAAGAAAAAGGGGAGGATCCAAGAAATTGAGAAGCAAAAGAATATCATTAATCCTCTTCTCCTTCCCTCCTACCACAATGATGATGATGAAATAGAAGGCGATGAGTGGAAGGTGCATGAAAGTAGACGAAAGAGGGACGGCGGCGGCGGCGGCGTCGAGAAGGGAGGAGAAGCCGCTGTGGGGTCGGAGACGGTGGTTGAAAAGAAGGAGGAGAGTGGAGGATGGGAAGAAGAAGTAAATGTATATGATCAAGGGTTGCTGGTGGAGGAGATAACAAAAGGAACACAGAAGATGAAAAGAATAGTTGAGGAAAGGAAGAAGATTAAGGCTGCTGACATTGCCATTCATTCCAAGAAGAAAAAGAATGCCATTAGAAAGTTTTACGGAAAACACACTCATTGATTTTTTTGTTTTTTGTTTTTACATTAATTAGGTTTGCTTTTAGCATAGTGGATATTAGAATATGTTTGTTTTGTTTTAATGAAAAGTTTAATTAGTTTTAACTTTTAATTGATTTTTACATTCGGATCATTCTATTCTATTCAATTTGAGTTTTCTATTTCTCTCAAAAAAAAAAAAAAAAAAAAAAAAAAAAAAAAAAAAAATTTGAGTTTTCTATAAGTCTACGACTCTTTAGACGAATTAGTCCAATTTAAGTTATAGTCATACCCACACAAGATGAGTTTGGTGGAGTGCTTTGTCCTTCGTATCTATATTATATTATAAGGTTTAATTATTGTTATATTTTTTAAAAAAAAGTTATAAAGAATGGCTACTTGAACCAATACTATATATATATATAATCAATTTCACAAAAAGTTAATTCTTAAAGAACACAAATAAAACTAAACAATTTCAAAATCAAGTGAAGATTTATTGTGACTTAGATTATTAAAATTTTCTTCCAATTGAAAAACTCTTCTATAGAAATCATAAACCATAATTTAAAATATATAAATTGATCGATCCAATAGTCAACGCATGTCTCAAGTTATTTTAATAAAAACTGTAAATAGAAACATTATAATAAAAAATAGGAAATTAATTGGGTACTGACTAGTTAGTACCTAAAGTACTAACCTCATTAATAGGGTGTTGCCATGTGGTTTTTTTCTTTCACCTGTTACATTTATCTCACGAAGCAACACCTCATTGGTGTGGTCAGAACCTAAGCAATGCTAAAAAAAAAATAATAATATATATATAGAGAAATTCTATTATCAGTTCGAACTGACAAAAGTTATATCAGTTCTTTATATGTAGGTCACTGGATGGATTTAGATACTTTGACTTAGCTATATCTACTTGTCAGTCAAAGTATTTAAATCCAGCTGACTACTTGACTAGACAAATTTGGATCCAATCTGGCTTTTATCTTAAACGGCTTTTTAAAAAGGAAACTTGAGTTTGAATGAACTAAGATATTTTGTTTAAGCGTCGGCGAACCGGTAACAATCTCTATTTTAGTAATCTTTTGTGTTGTTTAACATGTTAAACTTTATCACATGCTATCATGTAGGAAGTGGGAACTATAAAATTTAAATCTTTGAAATCTCACTTTCCCAACACCTAAAAATGAAAAGTGAAGTTTGGTGCACATGGAAATGAAATAAAGTCATTGCAAAAATGACAACTTTGTTTTGACTAGTCATTTTAATTCCATAACGAAACCTGCACAACACACTACTGTGGAAACAGGCACTGCCATCAAATTTTTACTTTCAAAATTGCCTGTATATATCTATATATATATATTTTTTTGGGATCATATTGACAAAATCTACTAAAAAAAATTGTATACATGACGTGATCAAATATCTCCACAGGATACCGCATCGAACGTTTTTTACTCTAATTAACGTGATGCCCTATAATAAAATGAAGTTATCCTGCAGAACTACTGTAAGCAACACATTCCACGGTCTCATTGATATTACAGGAGTTGAGACATTGATTTAGCTTGCCCTCCGCGATTCATCAAGTCGTGGTAATATAGAAGCACGCACATGGGTTGACCAAATATGCAGAACATGAACCAGAAGATCATATTTCCCACCTGGAATTTGGAAAAATAAAAAGATCAGTTAACATAGCTAATATGCATTTGAAGTACCTAAAATTGCAGATAGCAACATGATTCTAATTTTCCGATTATAATATCACAACTCAAATTAACAATAGAGCTGAATTGTTTTGGTTCCACCTTTTGTATATAACATTGTTATGTTGCTCCAATAGGTTTATGACAATCCAAAACTCAATTAATTTTTTAGGATTTCATTCGAACACCAAGTCCTACAAAAAATGTAGTACCTACTTAAAATTATGGTGATCAGATTTATCTATCGATGTGATTGGAATCTATCTATATCCCGAATAAACATGCCTTAGGTATCTTAGAAGTTGATGATATGTATTAGTTTGGTTTCTTAGAAACTGTGAAGAAAAGAAAATAAAGATAAAAAAGACCATACTCTATTGCTCTGCAATCATTTATTATTATTATTATTATTTTTTACGAAATTGTTGTAATTTTTAGTTTCTCCAAATCTCTTTCCAGAGGTGGAAGTTCAGTAGGCCTACAATCTCCAGCATCCACTTCATTTGTTTTCTCACACATCAAACAAACATGATAATGAATTTAATAGTTTCTCCTTCAAATCCTTCTGCTGGTCACAGCAACCGTGAACAAGAAGCTTGTATTACGAGCTATTTGGCCCTATAGCCGAACTGTTATAGATTCAAATAAGTTTTACAGTCTTGCTACATTTTAACTAAAATAGTGCTTCTCAGGTGTGGGATCCCAGATATAGTGTCCGTTTGGGAGAGCTTGTCTACTGGCTAAAAGAGCTTTTTTAATTAAAAAAGCTCTTTTCAATTTTTTTTGTATCGTTTGGTTGTCACCCAGTAGAGCTTTTAGATGATTAAAAAAGCTGTTTTACGTCTACTTGGAGAAGCCCAAATTTAAAGCTTTTCCAAGTAGATCTTTTGGAGTTTTTTTAATAACACTAAAATCTCCAATATAACCCTATAATTTAATATTTGCTAGAGTATTTTGGTAATTCTATCATTAAAAAAGCTCTATTTTAATTGACAACCAAACGACCAACGACTTTTATTTCAAAGCTCTACCTCTAAAAGATCTACTTCTAAAAGATCTACTGGAAAAAGATCTACTTGAGAAGCTCTCCCAAACATACTCATAGTCATGTCCGGAATCAGGATTCTCTAACTTTAGAGAAATTGTTCTCTAAATGCTAAAATTGGGATCTTGCACATAACGTTAGAGACGTGGTTCTCTTAACCTTAGAAAACCAATATCCCGGACATAACTATGTCTGAGATCCCGGACCTGAGATTTTTTTAAAAATAAATATCTCCATAAAGTTATTATAGATATAGGCAACTAGAACTAGAATGCTGACAAATGAGATAGGCTTTTGTAACTTAATAAAAGAAATTATATATATATATACACAAAACATACCATTGAGTTAGTGAACCTTGATTGCAGAGAATTGGTGATCAAGACTAGTGGGACCTGATTCAAAAATTTATGACAAAAACAATTTATTAGTCTCAGAAGGTTACACCAATGTAAGAGTAAGAACTAACTAGTTCTCTTTAATTGTAATTTTCTGCCAAGGAGAGAGAGAGGTGTCAAATGGGTTGGGAAGCCCAATGTTAGAGAACTCACATGTGAAACTAGAGAAGATAAAATGAATCCCACATTGAAAACATACAAGGCAAGAGAAGGTATATATATTAATGGATACCCCAACCCAAATAGTCTAATCTTTTGAGTTGTAAGGCTATATGCCTATATTTATACACCACTTCTCATAAACATCAAAATTACAACAATTATGAAACAAAGCTTTCGACAAACGTCATATAGGCCTAGGCCAATCTGTATCAAATGGAAATTCAAAAAATAAATATATATAAGGCCAATCAAAGCCAACTTAGGCTTATATGTGAGGGTGTGTGTGTTTGAGCTTCCATGTGAAGCTAGAGAAAGATGAGATGAATCTCACATTGAAAACACATAAGGCAAGAGAAGAGGTTATAGCTCCAAATTTCAACAAAAATCCACTATCCTAGTAAAAAGAAGTAAGAACATTCTTACCTGAAACATTATTCCAATAAAAGCCCACCACTTGAAAAGGTGGCAAGGAACAGCAATGCACAACTGTTGATAAATAACAATGTCAAATAACAACATAAGCCAAAACTCAAACTATCAAAGATTGTAAATCAAGGAAAAAAAAAATAGCGAAGATTGGAGCAACACAATGCAAGCTGGTGTAAATAGCTACAGGAAGTGCTTTACTAATCTATCAGTGCAACAATTAATTACATTCACTTTGTTCAAACAGATTTCTTTCACTTTGAACAGACAGAACATGAAGGTCCAGCAATGGTTTAAAACCTGGACATTGATGACTCATTATCATGTGAGAAAGTGTAAAACATTCTGCTATAATCATTTTAAGATGTAAGGGTTTGTACAAAAAATACCTAAGGACATTCCACCCATTTCATATTAACAGGTATTATAAATTTATAATTTCTAAACAATCCCTCCTTTCTTCCCCTCCTATTCATCATTTCTGAAATGACTGACAATCACAGGAACCGAGCCTTCCCCTCACCTACTTCTTGTTCATTTTCAAAGCCAATAAGGTTTTGACAAACTAAGCAAGAACCTTCAAGACCGTGGATACTAGTAGTACCTATGTCAAATACCTAAAAAATGTAAAGAATATACAAACTATGGTAGGTAGATTAATGTTTAATTCCTGATTAGTATGATTTTTTTTCTAAAGATGTGTATAAGTTTAATCTTGAATTGAAGTATATTCCCTATAAGTCACACCCCAAAGAAAAAGTGAACTCCCAAATACAATGACTATCTTTGCTTTCTAGAATATACATTACTCTAAATAAATCTTGTGTACAAAAGATTATAGTGATTCTCTGAATATATTCAGCTTGTAGACACAATGATAATGTAGCAAAATTAATCATTAGAAGTTTCTATTAGAGTGCTTAAATACTATTGTTGGGCAATTTTCTAATAGCTTAAACTTTTAGGTCTAACGGTAATTATTATGGTAACATAGCCTTGTGTGATTACAGTTATTAGTTATTGGAATTTGTTTTGTGCTTCTGTTTGGGGCTTTGGAGTTTTTGGGCTTGAGCCATGCGGCAAACCCATAGGGTCTTGCACGTGAGAGAGTAAGAGTACTTACATATTATTGTTGAACCATTTCCTATTAGCTTAAGCTTTTAGGTCTAGCAGTTACTAACAATTTCAATTCCCTTCTACAAGAAACAAGCACTAATCACAACAGAAGATAACATGGAGAAAGTAAAAACTGTTATACATACCTCGTGGAATACAGCCGAAAGTAAGAAGGCGATGACAATGGCACCTCCCTGGATAATGAAGCAAGAACAAATGAAATAAAACCCAATTGTTGAATTTATTCAAAGAATAAAACCACTTTTATTTTGGATAATATATGCTATGTTACTCCCACAGTTAAAAACTAAAGAAGAAGGGCAAGTAGCTTTATCTACCAAAGTGCAAAAAAAAAGGCAGACTTACCTTGGGAACCCCATGTCGTAAGCACGGAAAATAGACATGTCGAACCATCCATTTATGAACAGGCTGTGATAAAAGATTTCATCAAAAAAACAATTGGCACTTTAGGAAATAAACATTGTGGATCAAAAAGATGTTGTAATTACAGAAATAAATAAATGAATACATAGGAAATCTAAAAATAGCATGAGATCTCCTGTCTTATGATGCAGACTGGAAGATTAATCCTTTATATTTTCATTAATGAGTCCACCCTAAAACAGGCCATGATCTTCCTAGTGTTGAAATTAACTGAACCAATAGGAAGCAAAAGCCTGACTCACTATGCAACAGGTGCAAAATATATAGGGGGAAAATTCAAAAGCGAAGACAAGATGAAGCTATAGATTTAGAAGGAAATCATAAAAAATGCCACCACCCATTAGTGGCCCCATGTCATTTTACATTAACTACCTATATAACAAGAAGAACAGTGATGATGGCAGCAAAAATGACATTACAACAAAGTAAACACAATAGCGTTTTATAATATCAAAGAGTTAGCTTTTCATCTGAAGAAAAAGGGTCGATTTTTTATGTAAGATATAGGGGTTAATTTGTTCATGAAAAGAAAAAGACGGTACAATAAAACACTTTGGTATTTTCATAGTTAACATAATCCACCAGGGCCCCCACATACGTCACCAGTGAAAGAAAAGTAAAAATAAATCATGAAGATTGTATTACAGTTCTAACAACCACAACATACTAGAGTGGGAGGGTGGGACCAAAGAAACTGTATAAAATTGCAAATTTCACAGCAGCAAAAAGAAGAGCCATGACTGTGGCAATAACCTCCATCATAACAGTTGATAAGAATTGAAAGTCAGTAAAGAATCATACCATATTCCACATTCTCCAGTACTGATGACAGCCACAAAACAAGGAAGTGCATGCAAAAGACACAGAGTTCCTGAGTTTAATTAAGCAGAGATAGTTGAAATAAAACTAAATAAACATTTCCTAGGATATAGGATCTACCTCGTCTATGGTTTTTGCATTCCACCAATCTTTGTAGAACTCCCGATCACCAAAACAAAGCAGCTCAGCCAGTATATTCAACCTATATTAAAAACTATAAATAAGAACAATACGTCTAAAAGAAGATAAATATTATAAGATGTAGAATTCTCGATCACCAATTGATGAGCATGAACAAGATTTTTATAAATAAAGCAAACCTATGCCTGGGTGTGCAAGTGTGTGTGTGTGTGTGTGTGTGAGAGAGAGAGAGAGAGAGAGAGAGAGAGAGAGAGTTTATGAATAAAGGATAATCAATTTCTTCCAAATGGGGGGAGTTGAGACTATTGAGTGATGGGTGAAGAAGGTTAGTCCCTGGTGAATTTGTAAAGCTTAAATTACGCACACAGATAAGAGTTTTGTTATGATCAATTGCCACATTAAAATGCTCTAGGATCAAGTGCAAAAAATTAACTGAGAATAACAGCTATGTAATTGATCATGAAATTACTCAATATAAAAAGATAAAGAAAACTTAACAGGTACTAAAATTTTTAAAAGAGAAAGAAGACTATGCTCCACTAATCAAGAAGAGTAGACAAACCAGAGGTGGAAAAAGCAGTAGAACATGCACAGCCACACATAAAGGTTTGGAACCGAAAGCTTCAAAACTCTCTCTATCGCATATAAAAGGTTCCCTTTCAAAGGGTGTTGTGAATTTCGAACAATGGGATTGATATACTGTAGAATTATACCAAGAAACCGTGTCAGGATCCCTGTGCCTCCCAAGAAAAATGGTAAAAGTAAATCTTTCTCAGTTAATAAAAAATACTACTTACTTGTTCTATTATGAATCCCATAACTCCAGTAAATATTATTAACTTGACAAATTGACGAACCACCCAACCCTTCCGAACACATGCTGTACGTGGATAACTTGTCTACAAAAGCAATCATGAAAAATATGAGATTTCCATGACTAGATCATCATAATAACTGAAAAACACTATCATGCGAAATAAAAACCATGCTCTTTAATCCAAGTATATTTTTGAATTTAGCTCTTTTACAGATTAACAGAAAGAAAAAGAAAGCAATTATGTTATAACACCTATATAACTGAAGATGAGTTACTGTTTGAGTTTTCAAGCAAAAGGCAAACTAATATTAGACCTAGTGAAAATATGTAACACAAACTGCTACTCTCACACTGTATATATGGAAGAGAAAAATAAAGAATGTCCATTCTAACAACTTCCATCAATAAATTTCCTATAAATGACAGAATAATAAATATGGCTAATATAGTAATATATAATCACAGCTGAACGAAATGCCATGCAAATTCACAGATGAATACTTCTACACTTCCGAACATATGTAGAGCAAGCATATAATATCTAAAAAGAACTCATATTAAGAACTGTAGAATTCTTTTTTCTTCTTCTTTTTTTACGTAATTTTATCAAAAAGCATCAAGAACATGCAGAGTATTACACATTTTAACACTGGCACAAAAATACCTACAAATTTTCCCTATGATGTTTTGCATGACTTCAAAAGTTGATGTGTGCAAATGTTTTCAGCATATAAGATACCAATACCTCGATTGAATTCCCCAACCTCACTTCAAACAACAACAAAAACACATTTGGTTGCGCACAGAAAAAAAAAATGAAAGGAAGAGGACAAAGAAATAGAAACAAGGCACAAAAAAACTTGTTAAAAGCCTATGTTTAACTGCCTATACATGAAAATATACTTGACTTTCCAAGTATCTGTTGAAAGTGAGCCCAGAATATTTCAAGGCCACTTCACCGGCTCATAATCTATGTGTAGCCTATTAAACTAAATACACACAGATCAGCATAGTTAAAAAGTATAACTCCAAGCATATTATTAATGATTTCATACATTAGAACAATGCCAAAAAAAACAACAATCACATACACAAACCATTGTCAAACACATTTCCAGATCCATTTTACACAGAATGAAAAGAATATGCATCCACAGTTCATAAATAATGATATCACACATTTCCTCGTTGAATGGTTAACCATCGACCGAAAAAAATAAAAAATAAAATAAAACTTCATTCCAACCATCATACATAGAATATTATAAGTTGCATTTTCCTAAAAGTGTCATTGTCTAAGCTAAAATGTAAAAAAAGACAGCAAAGAGATATGCCAAAAAGAGGCAGATCAAATCTTCAGTTTTATTTGCACAAGGAACTTGTTCGTTACCTGGTAACATAATGTAGGAGCAACCATGAAATACACCAAACTCTTGAAGCTAACGTCATATGAGCAATCTGCATTTTGAGAACCAGATGAGGCAACCCCCTGACATCACAAAAGAACCTTATTGATTAATATAGTAAAAACATTCAGCAATGACCCATTTAAGGAGATCATTGCAGAAGGTGAAACATCCATCAGATTTAGTAAAGTTAAAGAGATGGAGAGAGAGATCTATTGTTTACTTGTGAAGAAAGAAATCAAAATTCTAATTCCAAGAATACTCAAGAGCTAAACAGAAATTGGAGTGATCAGAATGCATGAGTTTTTGTGCCTCTGATTTTTTTTTTCCAACTTATTATGAAAATATTGAGCAAATTCTTTTCCATAGATTGAATTTCAGCATCCTATAGAACATTTAAAAAAATATTTCCTCTGCGGTCAGCACTAACACTGCAATCTTTTCTATATAGACAGAAAAGGATTTTTCATTTGCGATTATTATCAGTATATTTTTAAAAATATCACCATACCTTATCAACTGACTTGGCAAGTGATCTCATGTCATGGTTAGTATGAGCATAAGATACCAATTTTAACCACACGATGCAAGCCAAGAGCATTAACGTGATGCCAAAAAGAAAAGCAGAGTCAAACCTGCACAGTTCAAAGTCAAAAAAAGATTTTCACCAGAATCAATAACAACCAAGCAATATGACTAGCACTTGAAGCAGGCAACATTCTTATAGTGTATTATGTTCACATAACTAATTACTTGAAGCAGGCAATCTTCTGATAACCAAAGAATAAAACAGTATTTAAATGTAAATTCAAATGAAAACTGACAGGAAAATCATAGAACTCACCGAAGGATCACGAGAACTGGATATAGAACTGACACCGTTGTAATGATTACATGTAGAATAACAACAACCTGCATTATTAGAATTGAAGTTAATATCACAAATTCAGCCACTGATACCAGCTCTATCATAATTTTATTTTATTTATTTATTTTTAAAGCAGAAGAACAAAATCCTACAATTCAAACAGCAAAGGGATCTCTGTGGCTACATCCTAATTAAATGAAAACTGACAAAGCTTTTGCTGTGCAATTGCACTTGAATCACTTACAAGTTCGGATACATAATTTTGTTGCGCCAACTTTTCAACTACAAAGGCCGCAAGTGGGAAAATGGGAAGAGTAAGACTGCAAAAGAAACCAAAATAAACCAGAGTAAATAAAACTGAAAGCACGATATTGCCTTGAAACAATCCATTTGTCAATGCAAACTAAATTCTGGCGAAAGACATTACCAGCACATAAGAAGTGGCCAATCGCTCAATGACTTTGAGCTAAACCAAAAACCAGTTTGAATCAACCAACCATACTGCAACAATAGTGGAGACAATAATAAGCCAAAAAAAGTCTATGAACTTAAAACGACATTGCTTTGATAGAAAAAGAAAAGTTGGGACCAACCTTCATTAAATTTTCGATGATAAGCCGGCTGTTAACGGCAACAAGCACTACTATACATAGATTGAATAGACCTGCATGACTCTGCTATAATATGACAAACCAATATATGAGAAATTATGTTACATCACCCGAAATAAAAAAATAAATACTTTTAAAATCGTTTTAAAATTTAAAGACAAGTATTATTATTATTATTATTATTATTTGAAGTAAAGGATTTTTATTGTTGTTCATAAGGATAACTGATTCTACCTGCTTGAAAATTGCATCGGAGCTGAGAGGACTCTCTTTAATTCTGCGATGGGCCGGAACAGAGGGCCGATACGTGAATTTTATATCGAATCCATCGCGATTGTCTCTTTTCCTGACGACTTCGCCGTTCCTCGCCGTCGAATTCGCCGAATCCACCGGACCACCGACGGCCACCGCCTGGCCATTGGCCTGATTGTCCAATTCGGATGCGTTCGGTTTGGAAGTCGAATCCGCCACGTCTCTAACAGCGGCAGCACTCGGCCTCCTCCGGAGCGCGAAATCGAGATCCGAGTCGCTCATTGCAGTAGTGGTCGTAGCTCCCACTCCCACACCGTCGAGCGAGTCCGACATCGCCATTCGAAAAATCTGTAACACCAAAACACGAATCGTATAGCAGAAGCTGACAGCGATTGATAAACAAAGAAGAGATAGAGATAGAGAGAGAGGGAGATATTTGTAAAGAGGAAGAGAGAAACTACAAAGACGAGTTTTAGCTTTAACGAGTCATTGTATCGACGTGTGTCTCACTGTGTTGTTGTTTAAATATATATACAGACTTCCAGGTTCCATCATGCAGAAAACTTAGCATTTATAAACTCTGAATTTAAATTAAATGATTTAATAATTACCTTTTAAATAATAATAAAAATTTTAATATTTACTAATAAAGAGAAGGTGAAATATGTAATACGGTAGCGGTGGGTGGTGCCGTGGCGGTGGCGTCGACTGTTCAAGAAGACGAGACAAATAAACCGGATTGGAAGTAAAGAGATTTTTTCCAAAAAAAAAAGGGAAAAAAAATCTAATATTCAACTGATCAGGTCCTTTTAAAATTGAGATGACATGGAACGGACTAAGGATTTATTGAGACCAGTCGATATCGAAATCAAACACTACACACGTATCCGAAACGTGGCTTACCTATTGTTGGAGATATGTGTAGAGGATATTACTACGGTCCTCACGAGTACGTACCTTCCTGGGTTGGTTTTTTTCATAAATATTGTTTTTAAAAAATGAAATGTAAAAAGTTCTATTATATTTGTTACTTGAAAATCTTAGAAGGTCATGACTATGATTTTATCTCTTCAAAATGTCAATACATATCTTTGATAAAATACATATGTGATTACGTATACATTGTTATTGTCCTACCATTTCCATATTTAAAAAAACATAATAATTATTATTTAATGTGATTAAAAAAAGAAAGTTAGAAGACAAAAAAGAATAAATGCGTGGTGTGGATAGTAAAAAAGAGTAATGCTACTTTACCCAAATTTGGTGTCCAAATGATGTGGTAACACCCTAGTCCATTCATTTAAATTGTATTAGATTTGTATGATTTAAATAAATGGACTAGAGTGTTGCCACATCATTTGACACTAAATTTAGACAAAATAGCCTTACTTAATAAAAATTTGTTTATCTATGGTGCCAACGAATAGAATTATAGAATAATAAAATAGTGAAGAATTAAGAGAGTGACATCATAATTCATAACTAATTAAACTTTTGTTAATAACCATTTTTGAAACTTTAATTGTTAATAGCCACTTTTTAAAAAAAATTTCAGTGTATGTCTGTAAATTACAAGAGTGCCCCTGAAATTAGTTTTTTAATAAAAAAAACCTCAAACTTGAAATCATGGCTAAAAACTTGAATGTTGAAACTTGAAATCATGACAAAAATTAAATATGAAACTTGAAATCATGACTAAAATGAAAATATGTGAAACTTGAAATCATGCCCAATTTCCATTATCCCCTTCTTCCCCAAATCCCCAATTCACCAAATTAGGTTTTTTTTTTTTTGTTTAGGTTTTTCTTTTTTTTGCAGGTCACACCCGGCGAAGGGGAAGCACGGCCGCCGAAGACGTCGTCGCCTGGTCGTCGCCCATCGCGGGACGTCGTCGCCGACCACCTGGGCTGTGCCGAACGTCGTGGCGAAGCTCCACGAACCAGCAGCGTCGTGCTTGACGAACCACGGTGTCGCTGGTTTGTGGAGCTTCGCCACGACGTCCAGCACAGCCCAGACGCTCGGCGAGGACAACCGGCGACAGCGCGAAGACTTCCGGCGATGTTTGATGGCGATGGCGCGACGATTTACATGGAAAGAGAGAGAGATCGGGGAGAGAGAAAGGGAGATCAGGGAGAGAGAGCAGAGGAGAGAAAAAGTAAAAGAGAGGAAAAGAGAGAGAGGGGGTTTGAGAATGGTTTTTATATGAGGGCTTTCCAGTAGTTTCTCAAAAAAGTGGCTATTAACAATTAAAATTATGTATGTGGTTAAAAAAGAATTTCCTATAATTAGAGTTGTTATTTTTGACAATTTTCACTTTAGTTTTAGCCTTTAGGTATACAAATGTAGCATAAACAGAGTTTAAAAGGCACATTTATGAGTACAAAGCCAAAAAAAAAAAAAAAAAAAAAAAAAAAAAAAGCAAAGCCTCGTCTCACGAAACAAATATTATAATTTTGTTGAGCAAATTGCACTGAACCTCCCTGAGGTTTACCTTTAGACACTCGGAATCAACTTTATCAAAAACTAACACTTAACCCCCCTAACATTAGTCAACGTCCATCCAATTTAACAGTTGATCATGTCAGATCATGTAAATATCTAAAATGCCCCTAACATGACATCACACTATTTATTTACATTTTTAATCCTGCTAAAAGACAAAAAAAATAAAATATTATTTTATTTTTGAAAGGTAACTCGGTTTGCAACAAATGTTGGTTGTTAAATTTTTCTTTCGACAAAAATACCCTTAAAGAAATGCAGAACTGTTTATAAAATGGCAAAGCCCAATTGTTTTTTCTCAAGTGATTCAAATATATTTTTTTCCATTCATATTATCTATTAAAAAAAAATTCCCATTAATTACTCATTCTGCTAAGAAACTTTCTCCATTTTTTTGTTCAAACGTAGAAGGTTTGTGTACTTCAAATAATAAAATCAACACAGTTATGATAAAGTTTAAGAATAGATTATGCTATGATTAAAAAAAAAAAAAAAAAAAAAGAATAGATTATGCTGTTGTTGGAAAAAGACGACAATCAAAATTTATGAATCTAAAAAATCACATAAATATTTACAAAATAAAATTCATTTCAATAATTTAGTTCATTAATCAAGAATCCACATGAATCATCACTACAAACACCGATTCATAATTTAGAAATTGAAAAGCATCACAATGTAATTCAACTAATACCAAGTTCAACTATCACCAATAACCACCGGTGAATTTGAAGACACATTCCTTTGCTCAAATTCATCCAACACATCCAATAGCTCAGCATCGTTTCGAATTTCCTGCACTTCTTCTCCATGGAATGAGAACTTCTTATCAGAACTGGTACAGACTCCAACCCCAGTGATTCATGCAAAGTAGAAACCCACGGATCCTTCAAACACATGTAATCTCGGTCGAATCTTCCAACTTCAAAATTTTTACCCATAAATGTTGTTGTCCCTGTGAACTTTAAAGTCTTGCAAAATAAATAAAAATTAGAGATATACATATGAAATAGATATAGATATAGATAAACATGAAAGTCCAAGTGAACTTCAAAGTCCTGCAAAAATAATGCACAAAACAGAGATATACATTTGTACATTATATATAGATGCAAAAAAAAAAAAAAATAACGATTTAGTAATTAAGTGGAACTTCAAGAACATGTGTCAAACTCACATATATCAGCAACTAGTAATTGGAAAGAATAGTGTGTTGAAAATGAAAAGCAATCCTATAATATATAATAGAAACGGGGCACAATTCAGAGAGCAAAGCACCCAAGAAAATCCTATTCTTGCCTCTTGATTGCACAACAATCTATAATATATATTTTCTGGCCTGAAAAAGACTTGTGGATGTGGAATTCACATGCAAAGTAGGCCCTTTACCATGACTTTCACTTGCCCAGTTGCCCCGAATGGAGGGTTTTTCACTCCATTCCAACAAAGTGATGCAAAATAGAGCATCAAAATTATTTAAACAGAGCATCCGTATCACTATATGGATCGTTCACTTGGAACCCAAAAACAAAATACAAAATTATTTTAATCTTTAACAAGCCGAAAGTGGATACTTGTAAAAACTCTCCAGAAATTTCAATCCAATCAAATACCCATTCTTGCATCCAAAAAAATTAACAAGTCAAAACCCTAAAAAATCTATATGGTGGCCGATTGAAGTTACGCATCAAACCTTGTCAACAAATAACACACGAGATTCTTGAATACAAAAGGAAAATGGAGGTTGAGGCAGTGCATTTACCTTTCACCCATCTCGATGCCTTTACGTTTCAACCAAAATCATGCTACTACTTCTTCGACGAACACCAACACTTCACCGCCTAGGACGACACGAAGACGATGACGATGGCAATGTACGGCTTTGCTCTTCACCGCCTTCAACAGTAGGGTTCTAGACAGAGAAATGGTCTGGTTTTTCACGAGAGAGACTTCCTTTTCAGAAGTAAAATGTTGCATCTTAGCTTCGAGACTGTTTATTTCCAAAAGTAATATATTTTTGTTTAATTTTTTAATTTATTTTCAATTTAAAATTCAAAAGTAATATAGAGCTTTAAGGGCGCGTTTGGTATCGTTTTTAAAATGGTGTTTTTGAAAACTATTTTTAAAAATGGAAACCATGTTTTAAAAATGATGTTTTTAAAAATGTAATGTGTTTGGTAGTGTTTTTTATAAGTAGTTTTTGGAAACGGAAAACGATATAAAAATGTTTGGTTATTGTTTTTAAAATGAGTAAAATAATTGTTTGGAGGGAAAAGTTATGGTTTATTTTGAAAACCTGTTTTGAAAACAATAGAAAACAATAAAAAATTGTTTTTAACTTTTTAGTTATAACTTTAAAAAAATTGTTTTTTGTTTTCAAAAACAGTTTTGTAAAATGTTTAACCAAACAACATTCAAGTTGTTTTTTGTTTTTAAAAACAAAAAACAGTTTTTAAAAACACAACCAAACACCACCAAAATGTCTGATTTGAGGTGTACAGTACAAACCCTTTGAATGACAAAATTACCCTTTAAATACATGGTTAACTGTTAAATTAGATGGGTGTTGACTAACGTAAGGGGTGTTAAGTGTCGGTTTTTAATAAAGTTGATTCCAAGTGTCTAAGGGCAAACCTCAGGGGGTTTAGGTGTTATTCACTCTTTAAGCCTTTATTTAATTTTCTACTGTTCTTGCGAGATTGAGACGCAATCTACTTTGATAGAATATTCTTTGTACCTAACTCTATCAAATATCAAATATAATAATCGAATTCTAATGTCGGCTGATTATTAAAGCATGAAAGTAGTAAATGCCTGATGAGGGATGATGCCATTTTCAAATCATTATTTGAGGTTTCTAAGATTAAACCGACAGTTATTGGATAACATCTTTGGGGTCAGCGGCAGCTTGAGAGGAACAATGACAAAACTCATACTAATAATTGATAGATATCTATGAAACCTATCTTTTTTTTTTCCTTGTCAAGCGATTGAAATATAGTATTTTTTATTTTATTTTTTTAAAAATGGCACATGTTAGAAATTGACTGTAACAGGAAACACAATAACTGCATAGATTGAGACAAGACAATTGTCATCAGAGGCGTAGCTTAACTGATAGATAGTTGAGCTTGGATAAATGACTCCCAGATCAACGGTTCGAATCCTATTAATGGCAAAAGCTTTTAAAAAAAAAAAAATACCTAGTCCCGATTAATTTGTGTTGCTTAATGTATAATTTTATAAAATTTAATTTAAGATTAAAAATAATTAAATAGTTTTTGTATTAGAATAATACAATACAATGATTGACTAATATAAATGTATAAGAATAATATAAATCCAATACATCGTATCCTTAGTGTTGATTTACAGTTGAGGGGGAGCCTTTTGAAAAAGATGAAACATGTTTTTACGCACCAACATTTTCTAAAAGGTGAACGTGAACATTTTTAAAGTTTGAAAATTATATAATTTGTGAGTTAAAATAAAGACTCCAATTTCCTTACCTTAGCAAGAATAGAATTTATGTTTTGGTTTTTGGTATCTACCAAAATATCAAATTGAATAAGTCAGAAGGTGAACGTGAACATTTTCGAAAATTATAAGACCGTGGGGCTGGGCACAAAATATAAATACAAGAGAAAACAACAAACATGTTTAATGCGACGTTGTTTCCTGTACGAATGGCAGTTCTATCTACGATCAAAACAGTAGATTTCCTTATTCAAGAAGTAAACAGATTTCTTAAAAAAAAATAAAAAATAGATACACTTTACGTTTTAACTACTGACCACTAAAAGTGGATACGTGTTGAATGAATCAACTAATAGAAAACGACTTGGTTCCCTAATCCCTATACAAACCTACAAGAAGTGCAACTAGGCATGATGTCAGTTCCGGTTCAGTTCCGGGTTCGAAATCAGCGATTCCAATTCCGGGGTCACTAGAACCGAACCAGTTCCGGTTCCGACGGTTTTGTTCCATTTTTATTTTATTTTTTAAACAACCCACTTAGTGTCTCAATCCCCACTCCCCAAATCCCCACTCCCAAATCGATACCTAAGAAATTTTCCCAAATCAACCCTCTCTCCCTTTCTCTGTCTCCCACAAATCAACCTAGAATCCCATATATATATATATATATATATATATATATCTCTCTCTCTCTCTCTCCCTAAATCAACCAGATCAACACAAATCAACCTAGATTTTCTGGCGGTAGAGCCGGTCCTAATGTATTAGAGGCCCGGGGCGAAAATAAAAGGGCCCTTTATTCATAATTTTTTTTTTGAAAGATGACTTCTGATTTATTATTATTTTTTTACTATATTGTATTTTACAAAAATGAATTTTTTTTCGAAGACAAGACTCAAAGCAAAAGCTAGTAGAGAAGAAAAAACAGCCTAGAGGCTAGAGTGGTGCCTGTGGTGGCTTGTCATAAATGTCACTTATTAGTCTCCACAGGGAATTGATACAAATATATTCTTTATGGAGCATTTTAATATATTCTATATATATAATTAAAAAATGAATCAGGCCCTTTAACTTTTTTTTGCACAATTTTTTTTTTAATATATTCTGTATATGTAATTAAAAAATGAATTGGGCTCCTTTAACTTTTTTTTATAACGAATTGGGCCCTTTAATATATGTACCTAAAACAGTAAAATCAAATACTACAAAGACTTTAATAAAAAAAAAAAAAAAAAAATGGGGCCCAGGTCAGTTGCACTTGGTGCACCACTCTAGGGCCGGCCCTGTCTGGCGGTTGGATCGATCATCATCTTCTTTCTTCGTCTATCTTCTTCTTCTTGCTTGGATCGATCAATCGAGAGAGATGAGATTGGGGGTGATGCCATGGTGGTCACCAATCGGTGGATGTGTATGATCGAGTTTAGGTGGTGGTAGATTTTGGGTTTGTGGTGGTAGGTGCTTGACTAGTTTGGATTAGAGAGAGAGATCTTGTTTGAATTTTTGAACCAGTAGAGAGAGATCTGGGTTTGTGGTAGAGAGAGAGATCTGGTTCCAACAATTTAAAAAAAAAAAAAATATATATATATATATATATATATATATATGGTACTGGAACCGCCTGAAACCAAACAGGTGGTTTCGATAAGTTTCTCATTTTGGGGAACCAAAAACCGGTTCTGATTCCGAGGCCACGGTTCTGATTCTGTTACACAGTTAGAACCAAACTGGCGTCATGTCTAAGTGCAACCCAAAAAAAAAAAGAAAAAAAAAAGAAAAAAAAAATCGTTAATTTGTTTTATTTCGACATATTTTGAGAAAAACATAACGAGTACATTATATAGCCTTGTTTTGTTGTAAATTGTAATCGAAATCGCAAAGGAATTGAGATCTCCAGTTGGTGAATATAACTATAACGAACAAGTCACAATAACAATAGGAAACTAGCTCTACATACAGAGTTGAACATGTAAAGAATGAGATCCTTTAAAATGGAATATTAATGACACCAAACCATATATATGCTTGCTTTAATGCATACTAATTTCAATGATTCTAAAATTGGCCAATACTGTAACCAGTCCAATAATTTGACTGATTATCAGGCATTTGCTTCAAGTGATACACAAGGGTCCCCCTATAACATGTGGGTATCAAGGCTTACCTTAACCAACCCTGGACCGGGAATTACCATCAAGTTCCGCCCTAGAATTAATGGAACACATGTAAAATCAATCCGAGCCACATAACATACAACTCCGCAAAAAGAAAAAAATATGGATTATTAAAATGTACACAAGGACATATTTTGGATCCAAAAGTAAAAGCCACTTAATATAATAAACTTAGTTAACGGAAAATTTGCAACAACAAAAACCCACCACACCAGATCTGGCAATGGATGGGTTTCACATAGCGAGACAGATGTTCAAACATAATAAAATTAAGACACTTAAAACACTATAAAACAAGGCTTTAATCTAGAGATGAAAAATAAACAAGGACAAGAAAAAAAAAGGCACATCATATCACGCTTACCAAACGGAAATCCAGTTTTCATAATTATAACGGGAGAGCAAAATCTGATTAGAGAAGATCAGCAACATTTGATGGCAGCTCCTCGATGACCACATTGTAAAACCTCTGGATGTCGAAGAGCATCCTCTCATCATCCTTAGTCACAAAATTGATTGCCACACCTTTCCTCCCGAATCGTCCACTTCGTCCAATACGGTGAAGATAGTTCTCAGGCTGTGTTGGTAGGTCATAATTTATGACAAGGGAGACTTGCTGCACATCAATACCACGAGCTAAAAGATCTGTGGTGATCAGAACACGAGATGACCCAGATCGGAATTCACGCATGATAATGTCTCTTGTGTTCTGGTCCATATCTCCATGGGTTGCAGACACTGTGTGGTCTCGGCTCCGCATTTTGTCAGTCAGCCAATCCACCTTACGTCGGGTGTTCACGAAAATGACACTCTGGGTAATCGCTAAGGTTTCATAAAGATCGCAGAGTGTCTCAAGCTTCCAATCTTCTTTTTCAACATTAACATGAAACTGTTTAATACCTTCCAATGTAAGCTCATCACGCTTCACAAGAATCCTCACGGGTTTTTTCATAAACTTCCTGGTAATTTCAAGAGCCTCAGGTGGCATGGTAGCAGAGAAAACTCCAACCTGAATATCCGGTGGCAGGAGCTGGAAAATATCATAGATCTGATGGAAAGAAAAACCAAGATTAAAACAATTAGGACGGCACTTCAATTTTATGTATGAAAAACCTAGTATTACATGAAACTAAGCATTAAAGAACAGAAAAATAAATAAATATATCACCAAGACGTAACAACAAATATTACAAGATACTTCATTTTTTTTTCCTATAGGTAACTGACAAAGACGAATTAATAAGAGAGAATGTATAAACCGAATTGAAACAGCTGATCACAAACAAAACAACAACCAGCTCTAAAACAAAAGGCGTATGCATCCACAGTAAATTGAACGTGGAAGAACTGGCTGCACATGTTTTGTTAATATAAGGATAGTACCCACAATATATAGAATCTGGGTCAAAAAAGCACCTGATCCTTGAAACCTCTGGAAAGCATTTCATCAGCCTCATCCAATACAAACATCTTAATGTGATCTGGACGAAGCGACTGCCTGCGCAGCATATCAAAAACACGGCCAGGAGTGCCCACAACAACATGAACACCACTGGAGAGAATACGTTGGTCCTCACGAACACTGGTGCCACCAACACAAGCATGTACCTTGACACCGAGATAGTCTCCAAGTGCTCTCATAACCTTTTCAATCTGCTGCGCAAGCTCACGAGTGGGTGCCAAAACCAAAGACTGGCACTCCACCAAACTATAATCAAGCTGCTGTAGAATACCAGAACAAAAAGTTGCAGTCTTCCCTGTTCCAGACTGAGCCTGTTGAATCACGTCAAGTCCCTTGCAAAATGGAACAATACCTCTTTGTTGAATTGCTGAAGGTTTTTCAAAACCTACAAGTGACAAGGTACATCAACACATAAATATGCAAGTACTCAGTTCCCCAACATTTTTTTTTTCTTTTGAAGTAGTTCCCCAACAGATTATTACGTGTGGGGAAAAGATTGAAACATGCAGGACAACCGATTGGTAATGGAAGTCTGAAGCTAAAATATGAACATGCAATTTGATAATACCATATGCATAGATGCCCCTCAGAAGATTCTCTTGCAAACCCATGGCATCAAAAGTCTCACAGACTTCATCATATGAAGTAAAGAAATCCTGTCCTTCAGATGATAGCCTGTAGCCATTAATTTATCAAAACAAGCAAAGAAATTAGTATCCATCTTACAAGTTCTTAACATTTGAAAGCTCAAAAGAAATTAAAGAAAAGAAATGGATGCAAAATTTCCAACATAATCAAAACTCAAATGACAAATGATTGACAAAGTGAAAAAGAGGAAGAGCACTTACAAATCACTCATCTTAGCATCATATTGACGAGCATCGAACTGTGAACCTTCTGGTGCCGCTCCTGCCATGACTGCTTAATGCACAAGGCCAACATAATATTATTAAACACTATTATCCAAAAAACCAAACAACACATAATGACCAACAGAATTACAGTATCTATAAATTGAAATTCCTCACAAGAGTGAGGGAGTGGGGGTGTATGAGTATCTGTGTGCAAGTGTATACATCTTTGTGAATTGTGAGAGAAGGTCTTAAGATTTTACAGAGTGAAAAACTCAACACTACATAAAAGGATTACAAACATATATATACTCTTTGCACCGATTGCTAAACCAACTAAATTTGTTAAAATAATAATAATAACAACATGTAATCTCTTTTAACAATCATACTTCACCCTATTTCCTCATAATATAGTCCAATTTATACTCCACCCTGGCATCAAATTCCTAGATCATGTGAGATGGACATTGTCAATGAATCATAGCTCTTCATAACATTGACATTTAAATACGTGTTCCATGTTAGAGCTTATATTATAATTTTACCCTATACCAATCATCAGTTTAATTTTTAGGGATTATTGGTAATTCAACAACCCATGATGCGTAACTCACGGAAACAAGGAACAAAACTTCAACCAGATTGAAGAAGACTTCTATACAATTTTCTGAAAAATAAATAAACTAATATCTGAATTGGACACCTGCCCTTGCATACAAGACATAGCCTCCCAACTAATGCAATGACACGTTTTGAAACAAATCCAACATAACATGTCAGAAAACCAAAAGTTATACACGCACAGAGTGAAAACAAAATTTTATCTCTACAACCGCAGAGACGCTTGTTTATTTAGTCGTGAGCAATAAATTCATATAAATCAAAGGAAAAAAAAATCAAATCTCAAATCAGTTGTTATTGTTTTGGTCTCCAGACACTACAAAACATATCAAATAGTGATTGCAGCCTAATATTTCAACAAAGCGGAAACAAGCAAAATTAATATTAACAGCAACTCACTAAAATCATCAAATTCAATTCATTCACTTGCAGGCACTAAACCATAAATTTTTTAAATTAAAAACAAAAGAAAAAATAGAACTGCATATCGCGAAATCGTACACAAGCATCGATTCATAAGAAATCGCAAACCAAAAACGATCAACGATTACAAATATTCTATAAAGTAACAGCAAAAAGAGAATCAGTAACAGTTTAGATGAAAAAGTAACCGTCGGATCGAAGTTAATGAAAGAGAAGAGAGACCTGTTGATGTTGATGATGATCGGTGAAGATCGCAGAGCGAGACTTATCGGCTGCGTTGAGGTTAGGGTTTTTTTTTGTTCTTTCTTTTTCCCAAACTCCTCGGATCTACGCCGCGGAGTTGAGGAAGTAAGTTTTTAGGAGAGTGTATGAGAGAGTCAAAAGTGAAAAGAGTACACGAACTTCTCTATCATAAAAGGATTTCTTTCGCCCTTCGTGCGCTCCTTTTTTCAGGTTTCCGGATTTGCCCCTGGTTCGTGCGAAACCGACTTATGGAGCGAGGATAAGTGGGCTTTTACTAGCCCGGTACAAACCACAGCCCAGCAATGATTACACGGGTTCAAAAATTAAAAATTAAATGACACTCTTTGGATTTTGGAGTTGGCTTTTCAAGACTATCACCATTTTAATAACTTATTTTTAAAAGACACATATTATAGTGAACGGATAAAAATGCCCCCAAAAGTACTTCCACGTCAGCTATTTTGAAAACTTAAGTTTCATTTTTAGTTTTTTACCTTTCATTTCACAGAAAGAGTGAGAGAGAAGTTACGCGACGGTTCAGAGCATCCAAGCAATCGGATTTCGATAGTAGATGGCGACGATTTTTGTCCGAGTTCCATTTCAATTTCGATTTCGATTTCTGTAAAAAAAAAAAAAGATATGTAACTTCAACGATTTGGTTTTGAATACCAATTTGATTGTGTTTTGTTAGGTTATACATCCGTTTTGTATTTTTGAATTGTTAGATCTTGTTTCTAGGGTTTTTAGTTTTAGACCTTGTTTCTAGAGTTAGATTGGGGAAGACAATAAACAGTAAATAGGTTAGTAAAAGTCTCGGAACGCTAATACAAAAGTCTCGGACACTGTTACAAAAGTCTCGGACACTATTACAATAGTCTTGGAGACTTTTGTAACACCCTCCAAGACTTTTGTCCGAGATCGGAAAGCATACAAAAGTCTCGGATAAAAGTCTCGGGTAGAAGTCTCAGATAAAAGTCTCAGGTAGAAGTCTTGGTAGGTTTATGAAAAGTCTCGGAAAGCATTCGAAAGTCTCGAAAACTAAGTTACTGTTCATCGTCTTCCCCACTCGAAAATCCCAACAATTAACAACTTTAACAATGGAAGATTCAAAATCTCAGCGGGGAGCTCGACCCCCGAATGTGTCAACGTAGCGCCATTAAACTAATCCAATAAAAATGCATTGATAATGTTATGAAGTTGGTTTTATTTTTTAGTTTGAGTTGAGAATAATTATACAGAGCTTTAACTTCCATGTTAGAGAGAGAAGTTGATCTCAAACAAAGAGAAAAGTTAAAATAAAAAAGATAATAAAAAAAATGTATAAAGTGAGGGCATTTTTAGAAATCACTTACTTTGGTGCCTTTTAAACATAAGCTATTAAAGTGGTGATAGTCTTGAAACACCAACTCAAAAAAGTGACAATACCCCCTATTTCCACATCATTACACTGTAAAAGTCAAACTTTTTATGAAATTTGCTGCAAAACGTGTCAGAGTTAGGATCTATAGAGATTAACAAACACACGACTACATTTCTTTTTAAAGATAATTACCCCGGTGGCCATCAAATTGATGACACACTATTAAAATGGTCATTGGATTGGAAAGTTATTCCAAAATGACCACTTTTGGCGAACTTTGTGACACTAATGACCATTCCATCCAATTCCATTTATTCCATCCAATAAGTGACATTTTGGTAAATAAGGGGATGACATTAATTTATTTTAGATTTTTTTTGGAAATCAATTTTTTATTTTGTTTTTTGAAACGAATAATTATATTTAGTGTGTATATATGTATAACATATCTCATATATATCTATATATATATATATATATATATATATACATATCTTTTTTAAGAAGATTAAGGCTACAAAATATATATATATTTACACACAATAAATATAATTATTCTTTTCAAAAAAAGAAAAAATTGATTTTCAAAAAACATCTAAAATAAGTTAATGTCATCCACTTATTTACCAAAATATCACTCATTGAAAAAATTGACTTTCAAAAAACATCTAAAATAAGTTAATGTCATCCACTTATTTACCAAAATATCACTCATTGAAAAATTGATTTCCAAAAAATATCTAAAATAAATTAATGTCATCCCCTTATTTACTAAAATGCCACTCATTGGATGGAATCGGATCGAATGACCATTAGTGTCACAAAGTTCGTCAAAAATGACTATTTTGGAACAACTTTCCAATCCAGTGGCTATTTTGATAGCGTGTCATCAATTCGATGGCCACCGGGGTAATTATCCCTATTTTTTTTAAAGCTTTTTACCGGGATTTGAGTTGCTGACTTTGGAGTCATTTGCCAAAACCCCAAACTCATCCATCTACCAACTGAACTCCGCCCCTGGCGGTAGGAATACATGACTACATGAGCCGTATATATACTATTCCGAAAATTTAAAAAATATAATAAGAAGAAAATCGACAGTATCTTTAGAGCATCTCCAACAGCCTCCCTTAAAGACATCTCTTAGTTTAATTAAGGTAGTAGGTATATTTTTACAGCTCCAACAGCTCCCTAAATGGCTCCCTTAATTGTATTATGGTGGAGTTCACTTCCTTAATTAATGGGTGTTTTCAGACCCCCTTAAAATGAGTTCCACCTATTTAAGATTATTTTATTTTCTTGAAAAACTCCATAGATTTAAAACTCGTAATTAACAAACAATATATAATATTTAAACACAATATCTAACATTTAAATAATAATAAAAAAAATATTAAAGGGGTCATTTAAGAGAGTATTGTTAGAGCACATACTCCCTTAATAGTCCATTACAATAATATACACCCTTAAATAAGGGAGTCTCCAAAGGAGACTGTTGAAGATGCTCTTAGCCAATAATCATTTTAACTACCATGATCTTAATTTACCCATTCCTCATAGTAAGTTGTAGAATTTATTTTTTATTTTTTTTGAAACCAAGTTGTAATCTGACTTGTTTTGATAAAATATATAAATATATATATATATATATATATATATATATATATATTCAACCATGGTATTGGTTCCATGTCTTAATAATTACAATTCTGATTTAAAGCTGATTAGCTGCAAATACTAAGCGAAACACAGCAACTACATTCAAAACTTGGCTAACACACTATTTGCGCAGCTCGCTTGTTCAACTTCATAACTAGGTGTACGCATATCAACACACTTTTGCCCGTAATTCATTTGTTCAGGTTCATAACTCACTGTATGTATATCAAAATCGATAGAAAAGGATATCGGATAATTTAAAAACTTAAAAGACTTTCTTAGTTAAGGTCGCTACAGAGATCATCAAAGAAAATTTTACAGTTTCAACTTAATCATGAAGTGCCATTGTAATAACTATTGACACATGTAATATTATAAACCGACGATCGTCGCCGGGTTCTCCAACACAGGCAAAAATGCTGCGTTGAAGAATATGCTTTCCATCTTTCAAGTTCTGAATCTTTTTGCAGGCTACTCACCCATGGCGATTGACATCAATAACTTTTATACACCTTGGCAGCTGAATGTGCACAAATGGCTTCCAAACTGCGAGATGACATCCACAATACCTCCATAACCTCCAACTGCAGCAACGTGTTCAGAAAAAAAAAATGATTCAACAACATAAGAAGCACATCGAGGAGAATTACAAATATAAATATTGGACCAATATCATTCAAACATTATCCATGGTATCGAACTAGCAGTAAACAGAGCTACGAGGCATTTAATGAATCTTAACAAGGGAGAAGAAATGCATGCACACAGAGAGCAAAGACTTATCACACGATAATTCTTTTCATGTTGTTCATAGTAACTGATGACTTCTACTAGAAAGGATGCCAATTGGGACTCACGACTTCTATAGCATTATCTATAAACAACAAGGATAGATAAGTATATAAAACTGTGGAACATTATTGCAGCCAGGACCTCTATAGGCAACTGATTCGCACAGTAATGTTCCACACACAAAATTCAACTGCAGACATGGTCAAAGGTCTTAATGGAAAAATTGCATCAGATCCTTTGTACTGCTATTAGAACATTTTTATATTTAATAAATCGGCACATAACTCTTGAAAATAAATAATCTAGTGAACATGAATCAGTGCATTCACAATTCTGTAACTGGGTCTATTTATTAAGGGGTACAACCCCATTTCACATGCGACATGAACTAGTCAAAGCACTGAGCACTGGTAAATTTGGTTTTAACTCAGCTATAGAACAACTGACAACATCACAATTAGTAGGTAATGTTGGTGAAATAGTACTTACCAATAAACTAGACAAAGTGAACAAGTTTAAAAATAAGAAAATTAATATCAAAACGAAAAGAGAAAAGAAAATAAAACATTTGTGGAAATGATAACATCAAAGGTACGAAAGAAACTAGCAATAAAAAAAATATGGTGAAAGGCAGATTCATAGGATCATACGCCAGATAGATGTAGAGAGGCAGAAAATGCTGAGGGAGAAGCACATTTTATTTGCGAAAGTATTGCCCCGTTTATGTCAAAACGACTAAGTAGAGGTTCAGCTCCAACAGCTAAAATCTGTAACAGCAATATAATATTTATTAGACTGGAAATATGAAAAGCTAATTCAAAACCATAATACTTTGAAAGGCACATGAATCTTAAAAAGTGGTAGTGAGATCACATGACAAATATTAACATAAAAGTTTAAACCACCTTGGTAGCACCCAGGAACCACATCATCAGAAAACAGTTGACAAATAACAAATTTAAATTCATAGATAGGACTTAGGAGAGACGCAGCCAATTTAGGGGATTGGAAAATAAAAAATTCAGGATGGCAGCAGTAACCACTTTATACGATATTATTTTTCATTAATGAGAAGGGTTCCACAAAGGAGAAAATAGGAGCAAACATATCAACTTATAAAACAGCTACCCCACATCCTTTATGCCAAGGAGAAAAGTTCATATTTTGAATTTGCCTTCTGCCTCTTTTCATTATAACAGTCTGCCTTTTGAAAGTGATACAAATCTACACAATATGGCATAGGTTTCTATCATCTCGCATTCCCTCCATCCCTAGGAAAATGTACAAACAAGTTTAATTCCAGCCCTATTTCTTCCCACTTACTTGATTATCTTCGAAAATTACATCCTGTATAGATGCACTACTGTAAATGCTTGAAACACATTCAGAAGCAGGAAGACTCTAGACCGATAATCTTCGACCACTGCCACAAGCTTGTGGAAGTAAGAATTTAATAAACAGGTTTCAAGTTCAGAACCAAACAAATACAGCATGGGAACTATTCTTAGTACTACAAAAAGGTACCACATGCAAAGTTATCGGGGTGTGAAGCCACAGAACATTAATTTAATACTTCATTTCCATTAGCAATAACAATGTTTCTTATGAACTCTTTGTCAATACATGCCAAAAATCAGTGTCTTTCATTCACCTCAAAACATCAACATATCTTGTGTAATATATGTGAAAAAAAAAAAAAAAAAAAGGTCGTAAATTTTTTCTACTCGAACTCTTACCAGCCAGCTCTCACTTGCATCAAGGGCAATGCAACTAAGACACGAAATTAATCCTTTCAACCTCTTAACCTTCACTGGATCAATTACTTTGACACATTTTCCACTTTTGCAATCTATGTAAATACCATATAAACATGTCAGTTAGCAAAATGCCACAATGAATGGCTATTATATAATAAGATATACTAAATTATAAAGAATCTAAGCAGAAGTTGATTGCTGCCACGTCCAGGATATATATTAGGTTTGATGAAAAAGGATTTTTTGTTTATTGAAAGTACGAAAGGTCAACAAGCTGTCCCCAGGATCAGTGAAATATTTAGTTAGATGACAAAGGATTCATTACAGTATAGGAGGCTATCTTAGAATATATGATGGTTACTTCTACTAATATGATAAAATTGCTACATTATTTTATAGTGGATATTGCATCACATAACTACCAGTGAAATAGAACTTGTTGCAGCTTGCTTTTCAGGTGCGGTTTGATTACAAAAAATTTTCAGTTGTGAATCACACAACACTTTGTTTGATATTTTATTCTATCTTAATTTATTAAATACAAAGTCTTTGATAGAAGTTCCAGGTTTTACCCCATATTCATGCAGTTCCATCCTCTGAACCAGTCACAATCTGAAAAGTAAAAGAGGTAAATATAAGAAAAACTAACAGAAAATTTCAACAACTTCTTCCTCTAGCATACTGTTATCGATGTTAAATGCAATACAACAGATCAAAAACATATAATAAGCTTTATAGATAACTAAATTAACTGACAACCCAAAAAAAAAACATTCATATGAATTTGGTTCAAAATTCCTAACAACGATGTATAATGAATAAGGGAGGAAATCATTTACCAATTATCCACCTGCATTGGGCTAGTTCCACAGCTAGATAGGATAAAGAACAAAATTGTGCATAGAAAGACCAGGTGTTAGAGAATGCATAATTCCATGAGGGGGAGACAAATGAATTTCCAATTAAAGTTGGTTTACTCCAAGGATAAGCCCTAAGCTTATTTGCATTGATTATGCTAAAAATAAAAATGCAGGGAAAGTTCCTGGTTCTATGTTATTTGTGATGATGTGCTGCTGCATCATGTTACTAGAGCATAAAATGACAAGGCTAATTCCATGAGGGGGAGACAAATGAATTTCCAATTAAAGTTGGTTTACTCCAAGGATAAGCCCTAAACTTATTTGCATTGATTATACTAAAAATAAAAATGCAGGGAAAGTTCCTGGTTGTATGTTATTTGTGATTATGTGCTGCTGCATCATGTCACTAGAGCATAAAATGACAAGGCTAATTCCAAGAGGGGTAGACAAATGAATTTACAATTAAAGTTGGTTTACTCCAAGGATAAGCCATAAGCTTATTTGCATTGATTATGCTAAAAATAAAAATGCAGGGAAAGTTCCCGGTTGTATGTTATTTGTGATGATGTGCTGCTGCATCATGTCACTAGAGCATAAAATGACAAGGCTAATTCTTTGGTCCAAGTGCGCTGGGAAGGCTTCAAAGGCTGCAAATTTGGAACCTGAAGCAGGTGCATGCAGGTGATGTGCTTCATTGCTTGGCATGGTTGAGGCACCAGCTGTGATGGAAAATGTTGACTTGGTGGCTGGATGGGACTTTAAGTCCAAGTTCTGGCACTGATGAATTGAAGAATTCAACAAGTCTGGTTAATTCGTTTAGACTATATCAATAAATAGTATCTAAAGCTAACTTTCCACCAAAAAATACATCAATCAAGGTCAGGACTCTAGTACTAATTATTCATCTCCACATTGTCAGCTCCATGAGGACTGCTTTTAAAGGTCCTTTTGCTCAGCTTTTGAGGCTGTCTTTTGTGGTAGGCTTGTTCACTCTCTTTGTAAACAGCTCCTTCTCCTTATGTTTCTTCCTTTTAATATACTTTCTTTTTTCCGATTAAAAAAAATACAGCTAAAGGTTAAATTTCTCCCATATCTTGCTAGAATCATCGCCATGATGATAGATAGAAGAATATTTGTCCCAATAAGAAATTTATCCTCACAGAACATTTAATTATCCCAAAATGTTTTGTTTTATTTCCTTCTTTTATAGTCTTTTCAAGATTTCCCCTCGGAATTGATTTGATCCCTATCCTTTTTCCTTCAGGTTTGTTCTCATAACTTTCTCACACCAACGAACTGATAAAATCATTACATGAAGAGGCAAAGTTCTTTATACCATTGACATAATGCAGAGAAAAAGTTTTTTTAGAAGTGTAGTTCACAAACTTAATAAGTACAATCATTAATAAAGAGAAAGAAAAGATTTGACCTGATTGGTAGATTTTCGGGCAACTATACAATGCAAGTAGTCTGAATGTCCCTTACAAACCAGTTTGATCTTACCGCTCTCCTGAAAAACTCCATTAGAGAAAAATTAGAATCAGCACAGCTAGCAAACTATATGAAGACCATTTGAAGGTATCATGCGGAATGAAATTTGGAGTAGCTTCTAAGAGGAAACTTAATAGTTAATAATATTATTAACATATTCACCTTGAGCAAATACATACCACATCCCAGCAATACGAACAAGAATCGCCTGCTGCAGAGAAAACGGATCCCCCCTATTGTAGAAGAAAAGGTGAAACAAAAACAATTTCAAAATTAAATAATCAGCCACTCATATAAGAGTAAGGCAGTATTAACATATAAACTAAAGAAGGGAATTAAAACAAAAGAAAAAACCTGAGGATCAACAGCAATGGCATTGTTTTCAGGAATTGGAGAAAGTGCACCCCAAGGACCTCTGGTGACAACAGAAAAAGAATAAAAAGTGAGTAAAAAGAAAAGAGAGGTTAATATAGCAGGAAGGGCCATCCTTAAGCAACTGAACACTGAAAGGTAAAGCAAGAGCAAAACCAATAAATATAGGGATTAGAAACTAAATATGCTATCTGAACGATGTAATAAAAAGTGAGGAAGACTTTCCTCTAAAAAAAAGTGAGGAAGGCAAATAGGTTGCCCCCTTGAAATTGAAAATGGACACAAAAGCAAGTCTACAATTATCATGCATGAAAGCTCATGCTATAATTTATGAGAACTCACTTGTGTTGAGGATTCACCAAGTCCAATACATGCTTCACATGGCTTCCTGCAAAAGCAGAATATAAGATCAAATAAAAACACATTCGTAATACCATTTTCAACCTTGACAGTCTGAACCAGTATATTAGTATCAAGAAATGTAAAAAGTTTGATGCAAGGAATGTCAAGCATGATCATAAGTAAGAGTGCTTAGAATTTGTTTCAAGTGATAGTGGATGGTGAAAATTGAAAGAAAAATATAAGCTTCAGAAAATTGATACAATTGCCGCTAATGCCATTTACTGGCAAGAAACCAGAAAAACATTTCACAAAACATGTAGATGTTTGCCTGAAGCTAGGATTCTTGGTTCAACACAGTAAGAGATAACAGTTGGACAACATATATAGCTAAATAGAAAATAAAGCACCAAATGCGTGAGATCTAATTCGATAATCTTTGTCAGGTGTGAATTAGAATGACAGAATAGTATTCTCAGACACCAAATAAAATAAGGTAACACCAAGTTGATGCATTAAAAACATGTTAGTAAGAACTGGTAACAATTTTTTATTTTATTTTATCTATTACCTTGTAAATGTATAGGCACTTCGGATTCTGAAAATTCCTTCCACCTCCATCCGCGAACACGGCCATCATCACCACAACTACATGATAAACCAGTAAATATATTAATCAACACTCACTGCTTTACTCTCAATTTTTATTTAATTAAAAGAAACAAACAAACTATCAAAACGAACCTCAACAACAAGGCATCATCATTATCGCCGTAGAATTTAACATCATATGCAGGTCCATCATGCCCTTGAAGAAAAGCATTAGGCTGAGCTCCTAAAAACATAAGGAAAAAAAAAAACAGTTGAGCCTTTTGAAATCATAAATTGACCAATTCAAGCCAAAGAATACTCACTGTTAAGCTTTGCCGCCATTACTAAAACCAAATGCCTGCAACCAAACACAACATCACCACAAATTTTATCAGTAAAATTAATTTGTAGAAACCAGAAAAAAAAAAAAGTTGAAAATGAGAGGAGCGAAGTGAACTGACGAGTTTAGAAATGCAATCGGGGATGGAGTAAGAGGCGACTGAACCATCGCTGGAGGCGACAACGATAGTGTCGGGGCTAGGGTTAGGAGAGGGGGCCCATACGGTTCTGAAAACAGTTCGGGTTTGGATCTCTCTCTCCTTCAATATGCTTTCCCTGTATGTATCTTCGTCCCGCTTCGTTACGTCTCCAAACATTGTGATAAATGTGTGTTTGTGTTTCGGATATGTGATGAACTTCAAGCAGAGAGAGTATGCAAGTTCCGGCCTATTAACGAAGTGTGCTTCTCGACTCCTCCAAAGATGGATGTCGGTACTTTGATTGCCACATCAGACAATTATGACCCTTTATCCAATCCAATTCTACAAGCTTGCAGTCCCGCACGGCCGCACTTATAATATTAGGGACCCACCACCATCCACCTAAACTTCATTCTCACAGGTTCACACCTCTCTCCGGTTACAACTGGTCCGTCATTCACCAGTTACGTCACGCCACGTTACCCGAGCAAGCTCTCTGGTTTTATTCACTGTTGCATTCATCATATTAAATAATTTTTTTATGTCATAAACGCCCCTATCAACTGTGTCGTGGCTGGAGTTAACAGTTTTGAGAAATTATACAGCCTCTACAAAAAGAGTAGCCACTTCAGCTTGAAAATGTACCAGAGAGATTGTATTGAAGATGAATTTTTTAACAAAGTGGACATCTACCCTACGTGACATCTAATTTTTTTCACAATTTACATTAGCATCGGAGATATTCTAATCCCCACTCGGGGGTGTTGAGCTTTTTGTACAATTCAAATGTTCTATCTTCTTTTTTATTATTATTCAATATTGATCGGAAGATTGTTGGACTTTTTCAAGCACTACCAAAATGTAGGAAACATAATATTAGATTCCTGGTCCAGAAACTGTCGACTACAGCTTCAACATTTAGTCGTTTCAATTGACTTGGATTTTGCTTTTTAATCATCCATTCGCCCTGGTTCAGTAATGTTAGGATGTTCAAAAAGAACGTTCAAATAACGTGTCTGAATTGTGTTAATATCAATTTGATAACATTATTCAACAAAAAATTAGGTGGCCACTTCACTTCACTAATGAATTTGTAGACTGTCACACCTTTTAGTCACTTTACAACAACAACAAAAATTGTACCTCATCGGTGGCCACCACTTACGGTAGTACAGAAAAACTACTGGAACATACGATATCATTGAATTCAGATTCTTATTTTCATATTTTGCTAATTTGCTTTCGCTTTCTATAAAATTTGCTCGTACGGTGTCACGACATTGACTAAATCGACGGAAAAATTAATTGCTAACCAGAGGCGAATCCAGGATTTTCTATCCGACGGGACTAAACTAAATACTAGTTAGATTTTTTTTTTTTAAACAACCTTAATAGGAAGATGAATTTCATTAATAAAATGTAAATACAACAATGAGTCATAAGATATAATAAATCTAACCTCTCAAAATGTATATTCCCATGAAATAAAATAAAATCAAGAAAACAGGAAACCTTAGACATTCTTACTTGATTACTTCATCTCTCATGAGTCATGACTAATTGACTACTAATCATCCTATATATCTACTACTCTACTAGTAATCTAGTATGTATGTCTCTCTCTCTCTCTGTTTACACTTTACACCTTGTATGGATGCTCATACTCCTACCTTTTTGACAATTTTATTTCTATTTTGCCACTCTTGTCTTCTTCTACTGCAGACGGTGCTTCTTGTCTTCTTCTACTGCAAACAATTTAACAAACTTAATTTTATTTTTTATTTTTATTTTTTAACAATCATTTGCCCTTGCTGCTACCATAATTCATGGATTCGATACAATCCATTTTATCCTTTAACGTTAAACTCGTTTCACACACGTTAAACTTGTTCATGAAAGTTTATATTAATTTGTTCACCGAACAAATTTAACGTTGCGATGAACGTTGAACTCGTTCCACCTATGTTTAACTTGTTTATGAAGGTTTATGTTAACTTGTTCACCGAACAAGTTTAACGTTAAACTCGTTCAACCTATGTTGAAATTGATCTTGAAATTTAAAATTTAAAATATTTTATTTTATTTTATTTACTTTATATATTAAAAATTATAATTTTCAAAGTATTTTAAATGAATTTTTTCATTAATTTTTTATAAAAAATCATTTTTTATGAAATAATATAATATAATAATAATAATTATTATTATTATATATAATATAATATTATATATATATATATATATATATATATATGACCTGGCTATGATACAACCACATTTTAAAATAAGTAAATAAATAAATAAATTAATTAAAAAAAAAAAAAGCTATAACAAAAAAA
The DNA here is from genome assembly GCA_030490815.1 of Acer saccharum. Classification (NCBI taxonomy): domain Eukaryota; kingdom Viridiplantae; phylum Streptophyta; class Magnoliopsida; order Sapindales; family Sapindaceae; genus Acer; species Acer saccharum. The sequence continues at coordinate 36,361,812 of CM059871.1, forward strand.
ATAAAAAAATAAAGCTAGCTACCACCACCTAAAAACTACCATTTGGTTTGGTCCTTATTAATTGATGTGATAGGTTTTCAGGGAAAACTTCAAGGTTTAATGATGTGATAGGTTTGACATACCTATGTCAAACCTATCACATCATTAAACCTTGAAGTTTTCCCTCAAAATGACCAAATTATGGCTATAAATTAAACCTTGAAGTTTTCTCTCAAACCTATCACATACCTTGCTCTTCCAATCTATAACTAACATACCTTGCTCTTCTTTCAGCATCAAATTAAGCCCTTAAAACAATGGCGTCTATCTTTACAAAACCACTGTCCAAAACAGATGTCAGCCATAGGCTAGCAATTCCCTCTAAGAAATTAAACGAGATCACAACATTATCCCTAGGAAAGAAGGTACGTATTCCAGTCATAGATGCCACTGGTCGTCAATGGAGCTTTCTTCTCTCCACCCGGAATAAGGGCAAATTCCTTAAGCCAGTTATCAGTGGTAAAGAATGGCTGGAATTTGTTAAGAAGAAACAGCTTCGTAAAGGCGATTACATCACTCTCTGTCGGGAGACCAACCAAAACAAAGAGGTAAGATTCAGAATTGGAATAAAGTACACCGGAATATCAATCGTCCTATTTGGTGCCACAATACGCACTTCTTAAACAATGGGCGATGGGGAGAATCTGCATGCATGGACTACTATAGTATATTTGTATGTCCAAATAAATAAATGGTGTTTTCTAGATAGAGAGAGACTAGAGAGAGAGAGAGAGACTTCTCTTGTAATGTGAGAATAAGATTATGCAATATGTTGAATAATATATAGAAAGTGGTTAACTAGTCAAGTAATTCCAAAAATGTACTGCATGCATGTACTACTATAGTATATTTGTATGTCTCAAAAATAATTAGGATCGGAGTCCTGAATCTCAGTAGTGCATAATCACTACTAGAATGTCTATTTGTATTAATATCATTTTCTTTTTTTGTCAAAAATTGAAACCCTATCAATTAAAGTTTGCATGAGTACTTCATATATGGTAATACCTGAATATTATATATAATTTGAATAATCTTTCAGCTGTTACACCGTGTGAATGTATGTAATGCTTAAATTTGTTAGAAAGTGACATCAATTTATTGATAGATACAATTATATATATATATATAGAGAGAGAGAGAGAGCGAGAGAGAGAGAGAGAGAGACTTCTCTTATATTGTGAGAATAAGATTTAGATTCATCCATCTATGCAATCTGTTGAATAACATCTAAAAGTAGGTGAACTAGTCAAGTAGCTAACTCAAAGCTTCCTTTTTTTTTCTTTTTTTTTTGATAAACACAAAGAACATTACAGCATAGATACATGAATGGGAGAACTATTGTCCAGCCAAAGTTACTCTCTAATGGAAATAAAAGCTAAACATGCTAGCTTAAATGCTAAGGAAGCTTCCCAAATGTACTTTTTATATATATATATATATATAATATGACATTTGTAGTGCTTATTAGGCAATTTCTTTTGTTTTCGTTTTGAAAATTAACTTGATAAATCCAATCATCCCAAATTCAATATATTCTAATGACGTTACATGTAAATAATACTAAAAAGTAAAAAGTAAAAACCATTTACTAGCGAGGCGCCACCACACCATCCCATAAAATCCACAAAGTTTCAAACTTAAATCAGTCATCACCAAGAACTTGGCTAGCATCAAAGGTTCTTTAATTTGACCTCACAAGCATTCTACTAAACTAATATTAATCCTAGCATTCGAGAGGATGTGCGTAAAACTGTTTCTGAGGTATATTGGGATGTCACAACAAGCGGCTCTTGCGAAAGGAGTGTCAGCTCGTGGTCTCAATGGTATCAGAGCCAGTTATTGCTCCGGGCTTTAAAAGAGCAATCATGAGTAGGGGTTCTCACTGTATGACACGTAGTGACGAAGTACGGTCTCTTACCCTACCATGACCCGCCGGATTAGCCATCCGTTATGGGTTGCACATTCGAGAGGATGTGCGATCACAATAATTTTGAATTATTTATTCATTTTTTAATACTTTATGTTCTCAAAGTACATATTAACACAATCTTATAATAATTAGAGTCATACCTCATCAAATGTTCATAGAGATTCTAAAAGTACATATTAACACAATACTATAAATTATGAGTTTCAGATGATCATTGGATTTGCTAGTTTTGCTACGTTATTTATTTATTTTTATTTATATATATATATAAAAAATAAAATAAATAAATAAATTGCTTTATCAGCTCCGTCAGGGACACTGTTTAAATGTTAAAAGAAATAAACAAATATTGAGCAGCTAACTAGCTTTATCTATATGGATTGACCATATTGAGCTTTTTGTACAATTGCCATCATCACTTGAAATAGTAGTTATTGTTTTTTTATGTTTTTTTTTCTTTCTCATGAGGTGTCCCCACTCCCCCACCTACATGTTCATTAATGATAGTAGGGAGACCAGTAATAGATTGATATGTCATTAACAACATGTATTTTATTAAAAACATGTACTTTACAAATAAAGCATTGGAAATCACCTTTTCATTTGAATGTCTATAAAGTTTAGTTACATGCCATATATAAAACAATTGGCTTGACAATGTTAACATATCACCATTTTTTCAAATGCAAGCCACATTGCCATTGGAGATATTCTTAAGATTAAAAAATATATAGACAAAGAATAATTCGCAAATCAGGTGAGGCCACGTAAGTGCTCGTTTGGAAGAGCTTCTGTACCGGTTAAAAGAGTGTTTTGTCTTTTTTAAAATTTTTGTAATTTGTAAAGTTTTTGAATGGTTACAAATATATGTTTTATGTCTATTTGGAGAAGCTCAAGTCTAAAAAATTTTAGACTTTTCCAATTTTTTTTTTTTTTTTTGTTTTAATAACACTAGAATGTCTAATATAACAATATCATTTAAAATAGTTTTTTTTTTTTTTTTTTTTTTCTTTTTCTAATTGACAACCAAACGATCAACAATTTCTTATTAAAAGCTCTACTTGTAAACAGTCTACTTTAAAAGATCTACTTGAAGAAATTCTATTTGAGTCCGTTTTGGAAGAGCTTTTCTAATGGCTAAAAGAGTTTTTTTTTTTTAATTAAACAAAGCTCTTTAAAAAAAATTTGTGTCGTTTAATTGTCACTTAGTAGATCTTTTAGATGATTAAAAAAGTCATTTTACAACTATTGGTAGAAGCTCAAATTTAATGTAACCCTATCATTTAATATATTTTTTAAAGTAATTTGGTAATCTTATCATTTAAAAGATCTTTTTTAACTGACAACTAAACGATTAACAACTTTCCTTTAAAAACTCTACTTGTAGAAGATCTACTTCTAAAAAATTTACTTAAAGAAGCTCTTTTAAACAGATCCTAATCTTTAACGAAAAACTTAAGGATGAGAAGGACCCTATAGACAAATACCATATAACTTTTTTAATTTATTACTTAATAAATTAATAATTTATTAAAAAGATTAAAAATGATGTTTCCTTAAAATATAATTTTATTGTAGTTTTTATTATTATTATTGAAATTCAAGTGTAATTATATCTGATTTCTAATTTTTCATAATACACTTACAAATTGGGTTGAATTCTCATATTGTAGCAATAAATTATTTTTAGTGCCATTAATGCTTAGACCACTTATTTGCATGTGACATGCTTCAAGGTTAATATTAATTTGGGGAAATTACCCTAATGGCAACCCATTTGATTAGAGGCTATCAAAATGACTTGAGAAATTAGTTTTAAAAAGTGATTTTTTTTAGGTGAGCAGTGTGATAGAAATATTCATTTGTCACACTCTATTCAACTTTTCTCAACCCAACACAACTCATATATTAAACGGGTTGAACCTTTCAAACTAAACACGACCCATCTAACTAATTTAGTGAACGGGTCATGAACATGTCAGGTTTTGACTCATTTAACTTGTTGCAACATTTTTAGTACATTATGTTAAAAGTGACTTGTTTTGATAAAAAAACAAAAAAACAAAAAAAATTTAAAAACTCACTGTATGTATATCAAAATCGATAGAAAAGGATATCTGATAATTTAAAAACTTAAAGACTTTCTTAGTTAAGGTCACTACAGAGATCATCAAAGAAAATTCTACAGTTTCAACTGAATCATGAAGAATGCTGAAATGCTGCGTTGAAGAATATGCTTCCCATCTTTCAAGTTCTGAATCTTTTTGCAGGCTACTCACCCATGGCGATTGACATCAATAACTTTTATACACCTTGGCAGCTGAATGTGCACAAATGGCTTCCAAACTGTGAGATGACATCCACAATACCTCCATAACCTCCAACTGCAGCAACCTGTTCAGAAAAAAATGATTCAGCAACATAAGAAGCAAGTCGAGGGGAATTAGAAATATAAATATTGGACCAATATCATTCAAATATTATCCATGGTATCGAACTAGCAGTAAACAGAGCTACGATGCATTTGATGAATCTTAACAAGGGAGAAGAAATGCATGCACACAGAGAGCAAAGACTTATCACACGATAATTCTTTTCATGTTGTTCATAGTAACTGATAACTTCTACTAGAAAGGATGTCAATTGGGACTCACGACTTCTATAGCATTATCTATAAACAACAAGGATAGATAAGTATAAAAACAGTGGAACATTATTGCAGCCAGGACCTCTATAGGCAACTGATTCGCACAGTAGTGTTCCACACACAAAATTCAACTGCAGACATGGTAAAAGGTCTTAATGGAAAAATTGCATCAGACCCTTTGTACGGCTATTAGAACATTTTTATATTTAATAAATCGGCACATAACTCTTGAAAATAAATAATCTAGTGAACATGAATCAGTGCATTCACAATTCTGTAACCGGGCCTATTTATTAAGGGGTACAACCCCATTTCACATGCGACATGAACTAGTCAAAGCACTGAGCACTGGTAAATTTGGTTTTAACTCAGCTATAGAACAACTGACAACATCACAATTAGCAGGTAATGTTGGTGAAATAGTACTTACCAATAAACTAGACAAAGTGAACAAGTTTAAAAATAAGAAAATTAATATCAAAACAAAAAGAGAAAAGTAAAACATTTGTGGAAATGATAACATCAAAGGTACGAAAGAAACTAGCAATAAAAAAATATGGTGAAAAGCAGATTCATAGGATCATACGCCAGATGGATGTAGAGAGACGGAAAATGCTGAGGGAGAAGCACATTTTATTTGCGAAAGTATTGCCCCGTTTATGTCAAAACGACTAAGTAGAGGTTCAGCTCCAACAGCTAAAATCTGTAACAGCAATATAATATTTATTAGACCTGGAAAGATGAAAAGCTAATTCAAAACCATAATACTTTGAAAGGCGCATGAATCTTAAAAAGTGGTAGTGAGATCACATGAAAAATATTAACATAAAAGTTTAATGCTCCCTTGGTAGCAACCAGGAACCAAATAATCAGAAAACAGTTGACAAATAACAAATTTAAATTCATAGATAGGAGAGGCGCAGCCAATTTAGGGGATTGGAAAATAAAAAAAACCAGGCTGGAAGCAGTAACCAATTTATACAATATTATTTTTCATTAATGAGAATGGTTCCACAAAGGAGAAAATAGGAGCAAACATATCAACTTATAAAACAGCTACTCCACATCCTTTATGCCAGGGTGGAGAGAAAAGTTCAGATTTTGAATTTGCCTTCTGCCTCTTTTTTCATTATAACAGTCTGCCTTTTGAAAGTGATACAAATCTACACAGTATGGCATAGGTTTCTATCATCTCGCATTCCCTCCATCTCTAGGAAAATGTACAAACAAGTTTAATTCCATCCCTTTTTCTTCCCACTTACTTGATTGTCTTCAAAAATTACATCCTGTATAGATGCACTACTGTAAATGCTTGAAACACATTCAGAAGCAGGAAGACTCCAGACTGATAATCTTCGACCACTGCCACAAGCCTGTGGAAGTAAGAATTTAATAAACAGGGTTCAAGTTCAGAACCAAACAAGTACAGCATGGAAACTATTCTTAGTACTACAAAAAGGTACCACAGGCAAAGTTATCAGAGTGTGAAGCCATGGAACATTAATTTAATACTTCATTTCCATTGGCAATAACAATGTTTCTTATGAACTCTTTGTCAATACATGCCAAAAATCAGAGTCTTTCATTCACCTCAAAACATCAACATATCTTGTGTAATATATGCCAAAAAAAAAAAAAAGGTCATAAAGTTTTGCTACTTTAACTCTTACCAACCAGCTCTCACTTGCATCAAGGGCAATGCAACTAAGACACGAAATGAATCCTTTCAACCTCTTATCCTTCACAGGATCAATTACTTTGACACACTTTCCGCTTTTGCAATCTATGTAAAGACCATATAAACATGTCAGTTAGCACAATGAATGGCTATTATATAATAAGATATACTAAATTATAAAGAATCTAAGCAGAAGTTGATTGCTGCCACATCCAGGATATATATTAGGTTTGATGAAAAAGGATTCTTTTGTTTATTGAAAGTACAAAAGGTCAACAAGCTGTCCCCAGGATCAGAGAAATATTGGATAGTTAGATGACAAAGGATTCATTACAGTATAGAAGGCTATCTTAGAATATGTGATGGTTACTTCTACTAATATGATACAATTGCTACATTATTTTATAGTGGATATTACATCACGTAACTTCCAGTGAAATAGAACTTGTTGCAGCTTGCTTTTCAGGGTGTGGTTTGATTACAAAAAATTTTCAGCTGTGAATCACACAACACTTTGTTTGATATTTTATTCTATCTTAATTTATTAAATACAAAGTCTTCGATAGAAGTTCCAGGTTTTACCCCATATTCGTGCAGTTCCATCCTCTGAACCAGTCACAATCTGAAAAGTAAAAGAGATAAATATAAGAAAACTAAAAGAAAATTTCAACCACTTCTTCCTCTAGCACACTGTTATCAATGTTAAATGCAATACAACAGATCAAAAACATATAATAAGCTTTATAGATCTAAATTAACTGACAACCCAAAAAAAACATTCATATGAATGGTTCAAAATTCCTAACAACGATGTATAATGAATAAGGGAGGAAATCATTTACCAATTATCCACCTGCATTGGGCTAGTTCCACAGCTGGATAGGATAAAGAACAAAATTGTGCATAAAAAGACCAGGTGTTAGAGAATGCATAATTCCATGAGGGGGAGACAAATGAATTTCCAATTAAAGTTGGTTTACTCCAAGGATAAGCCCTAAGCTTATTTGCATTGATAATGCTAAAAATAAAAATGCAGGGAAAGTTCCTGGTTGTATGTTATTTGTGATGATGTGCTGCTGTACCATGTCACTAGAGCATAAAATGACAAGGCTAATTCTTTGGTCCAAGTGGGCAGGGAAGGCTTCAAAGGCTGTAAATTTGGAACCTGAAGCAGGTGCATGCAGGTGATGTGCTTCAGTGCTTGGCACAGTTGAGGCACCAGCTGTGACAGAAAATGTTGACTTGGTGGCTGGGTGGGACTTTAAGTCCAAGTTTTGGCACTGATGAATTGAAGAATTCAACAAGTCTGGTTAATTCGTTTAGGCTATATCAATAAATAGTATCTAAAGCTAACTTTCCCCCCAAAAATGGAGTGTTTTTATCTGGTAGGCATATAATTGTGAGCACACTTATAGCACACTTATCCACCTCATCACTTTTAACCAGAAAAAGCAATGCTCAAATAATGCTTACATGGCAAAAAGTGATGAGGTGGATAAGTGTGTTATAAGTGTGCTCACAGTTATATGCCTACAAGAGAAAAACTCCCAAGAAAATACATCAATCAAGGTCAGGATTCTAGCACTAATTATTCATCTCCACATTGTCAGCTCCATGAGGTCTGCTTTTAAAGGTCCTTTTGCTCAGCTTTTGAGGCTGTCTTTTGTGGTAGGCTTGTTCACTCTCTTTGTAAACAGCTCCTTCTCCTTATATCTCTTCATTTTAATATACTTTCTTTTTTCCGATAAAAAAATACAGCTAAAGGTTAAATTTCTCCCATATCTTGCTAGAATCATTGCCATGATGATAGATAGAAGAATATTTGTCACAATAAGAAATTCATCTTTACGGAACATTTAATTATCCTAAAATGTTTTGTTTTATTTCCTTCTTTTATAGTCTTTTCAAGATTTCCCCTCGGAATTGATTTGATCCCTATCCTTTTTCTTTCAGGTTTGTTCTCGTAACTTTCTCACACTAACGAACTGATAAAATCATTACATGAAAAGGCAAAGTTCTTTATACCATTGACATAATGCAGAGAAAAAGTTTTTTTAGAAGTGTAGTTCACAAACTTAGTAAGTACCATCATTAATAAAGAGAAGGTAAAGATTTGACCTGACCGGTAGATTTTCGGGCAACTATACAATGCAAGTAGTCTGAATGTCCCTTAAAAACCATTTTTATCTTACCGCTCTCCTGAAAAACTCCATTAGAGAAAAATTAGAATCAGTACAGCTAGCAAACTATATGAAGACCATTTGAAGGTATCATGCGGAATGAAATTTGGAGTAGCTTCTAAGAGGAAACTTAATAGTTAATAATATGATTAACATATTCACCTTAAGCAAATACATACCACATCCCAGCAATACGCACAAGAATCGCCTGCTGCAGAGAAAATGGATCCCCCCTATTGTAGAAGAAAAGGTGAAACAAAAACACTTTCAAAATTAAATAATCAGCCACTCATATAAGAGTAAGACAGTATTAACATATAAACTAAAGAAGGGAATTAAAACAAAAGAAAAAACCTGAGGATCAACAGTAATGGCATTGTTTTCAGGAATTGGAGAAAGAGCACCCCAAGGACCTCTGGTGACAAGAGAAAAAGAATAAAAAGTGAGTAAAAAGAAAAGAGAGGTTAATATAGCAGGAAGGGCCATCCTTAAGCAACTGAACACTGAAAGGTAAAGCAAGAGCAAAACCAATAAATATACAGACTAGAAACTAAATATGCTATCTGAATGATGTATAAAAAAGTGAGGAAGACTTTCCTCCAAAAAAAAGTGAGGAAGGCAAATAGGGTGCCCCCTTGAAATTGAAAATGGACACAAAAGCAAGTCTACAATTATCATGCATGAAAGCTCATGCTATAAATTATGAGAACTCACTTGTGTTGAGGATTCACCAAGTCCAATACAGGCTTCACATGGCTTCCTGCAAAAGCAGAATGTCAAGCATGAGCATAAGTAAGAGTGCTTAGAATTTGTTTCAAGTGATAGTGGATGGTGAAAATTGAAAGAAATATATAAGCTTCAGAAAATTGATACAATTGCCGCTAATGCCATTTACCGGCAAGAAACCAGAAAAACATTTCACAAAACATGTAGATGTTTGCCTCAAGCTAGGATTCTTGGTTCAACACAGTAAAAGATAACAGTTGGACAACATATATAGCTAAATAGAAAATAAAGCACCAAAAGCATGAGATCTAATTCGATAATCTTTGTCAGGTGTGATTGTGTGAATTAGAATGACAGAATAGTATTCTCAGGCACCAAATAAAATAAGGTAACACCAAGTTGATGCATTAAAAACATGTTACTAAGAACTGGTAACAATTTTTTATTAATTTTTATCTATTACCTTGTAAATGTATAGGCACTTCGGATTCTGAAAATTCCTTCCACCTCCATCCACGAACACGGCCATCATCACCACAACTACATGATAAACCAGTGAATATATTAATCAACACTCACTGCTTTACTCTCAAATTTTAATCAATTAAAAGAAACAAACAAACTATCAAGCGAACCTCAACAACAAGGCATCATCATTATCGCCGTAGAATTTAACATCATATGCAGGTCCATCATGCCCTTGAAGAAAACCATTAGGCTGAGCTCCTAAAAACCTAAGCAAAAATAAAATAAAAACGGTTGAGCCTTATGAAATCATAAATTGACCAATTCAAGCCAAAGAATACTCACTGTTGAGCTTTTCCGCCATTACTAAAACCCAATGCCTGCAGCCAAACACGACATCCCACAAATTTTATCAGTAAAATTAATTTGTACAAACCAGAAAAAAAAAAAAAAAGTTGAAAATGAGAGGAGCGAAGTGAACTGACGAGTTTAGAAATGCAATCGGGGATGGAGTAAGAGGCGACTGAACCATCGCTGGAGGCGACAACGATAGTGTCGGGGCTAGGGTTAGGTGAGGGGGCCCATACGGTTCTGAAAACGGTTCGGGTTTGGATCTCTCTCTCCTTCAATATGCTTTCCCTGTATGTATCTTCGTCCCACTTCGTTACGTCTCCAAACATTGTGATAAATGTGTGTGTTTTTTTTTTTTTTTTTTTTTTTTTTTGATTGCGATAAATGTGTGTTTGTGTTTAGGATATGTGAAGAACTTCAAGCAGAGAGAGTATGCAAGTTCCGGCGGACAATGTTGGTGCTAAGTGCTAACCAACCAATGGGTTTTACACGTGGTTTATTTGCGATGAAAAATGTAAAGAGATAAAGGTAAAAAATTAAAAGAAAAAAGCCACAAGGTAACACCCATTGACAGGGTCAGTACCTTAGAGTACCCAAGCAATTTCCAACGAAGTGAGCTTCTCAACCGCTCCAAATTCGAGTGATTAAGCTCTCCACTCTACTTGTATAGTTGTATTAATTCTCACTTAAGATTTAAAATATGTATAGACAAAGAATAATTTGCAAATCAGGTGCGGTCATATAAGTGCTCGTTTGATATAGCTTCTCGTCCAGTTAAAAGAGTGTTTTATTAGGAAAAATAAAAATAAAAATATCGATATTAACACCCATAAATACGATAAGTACACCTATATTTTAATAAAAATTTTAATTATAAAAATATCCTAATAAAAATTTATCAATAAGGACAAATTAATTTAATTAAAAATAAACAAAATACTATGTATACTAATTAATTACACTCATATCTTATGCTATATCTCTTTACTAAAAAAAATATGATAAACCCTAATTTAGAAAAAATTAGCACTAAGTCATATCTTTTTGGGCTTTTATTGTTGAATAACATAATACGCAAGAGATGATCCAATAGATATATATGGATTCGTTGACGTACCACACTCCCGTCGATCTTGTTGTGCAAGGAAGGATAAAAAGAAAACATTACACAAATTTGAGGTTGCTATGTAACGGTTGGAAAAAGACCATTAAGAACAACAATTTCATTTCAAAATGACTAAATTGCAGCAAACACTAATCAACAGTCGTAACATAGGTGACCTTGTCACCTATAATGAACTTCTTGTTCCTAATAGCCTTCCCCAACCATTACATATAGCAAACTCAAGCCGTAACATAGCAAACTCAAAACTACATTGATTTTTGGGTAAGACTTAGATCAATAGAACGAATTGGTAAATACGAACTTCATATCTCCAACCAGAATGCTTTGAATTTGAGTGGGGCAAGGAGGATAACTGCCATTTTTTTTCCATGAAAAAAGTTATAAAATGTAGGTTGGGTTGCTTATCAAAAGATTAATTTTGTTTTTATTTGTGTGTTTTGAGACTGGAAAACTTAAGAATTTATCATTTATGAAGTTGGGTATATTAATAACTTAATAGGATTTATAAATAAAATGTATTAAAATGAATACATATAAGGGTATTATTGGCATTAAGATAGGTGTTTATAGTAATGATTTAATTTTAAATTTTAGACATTGGTATACTTATAAATATGGGTGTGCTTATTATATTTATGGGTGTCAATATCTGTACAAAAAAAAAAAAAAAAAAAAAAAAAATTGTGTTGTTTGATTACCATTCAGTAGAGCTTTTGAATTATTAAAAAAAACTGTTTTATGTTTACTTGGAGAAGCTCCAATTTTAGATTTTTCCAAATAGATTTTTTAAGTTTTTTTTATTTTTTTATTTTTTTATTTTTTTATTTTTAATAACACTAAAATGTCTATATATAACCATATCATTTAAAATAGTTTTTGAATATTTTGGTAATCATATCATTTAAAAAAGTTTTTTCTAATCGACAATCAAACGATCAACAATTTCTCATTAATAGCACTACTTGTGGATTGTTTACTTTAAAAGATCTACTTGAAGAAATTCTACTTGAGTCAGTTTGGAAGAGTTTTTTTACTAGCTAAAAGAGGTTTTTATTTATTTATTTATTTATTAAAAAAAAAAAACTCTTTTGAAAAAATTGTATTGTTTGGTTGTCACTTATTAGTTTATTTGGACGATTGAAAAAGCCATTTTACAACTATCCAGAGAAACTCAAATTTAATATAACCTTATCATTTAATATATTTTTTTAAAAGTAATTTGTTAATCTTATCATTTAAAGGATTTTTTTTAATTAATAATCAAACGACCAACAACTTTCCTTTAAAAACTCTACTAGTAGATTATCTACTTCTAAAAAATCTACCTAAAGAAGCTCTTCTAGATAGACCATAATCCTTAATGGAAAACTTCAGGACCAGACGATATGGACCCTTTAGGCAAATACCATATAACTTTTTTAATTTATTACTCAATAAATTAATAATTTATTAAAAAGATAAAATATGATATTTCCTTAAATATGACTTTATTGTAGTTTATTATTATTATTATTATTATTGAAATTCAAGTGTAATTAGATCTGATTTCTAATTTTTCATAATACACTTAAAAATTGGGTTGAATTCTCATATTGTATCAATAATTTTTTTTTTTAGTGCCATTGATGCTTAGACGACTTATTTGCATGTGACAGACTTCAAGGTTAATATTAATTTGAGGAAATTACCCTAATGACAACCCATTTGATTAGAGGCTATCAAAATGACTTGAGAAATTAGTTCAAAAAAGTGATTTTTTTTTAGGTGAACAGTGTGATAGAAATATTCATTTTTCACACTCTATTCAATTTTTCTCAATCCGACACGACTCGTTTATTAAACAGGTTAAACCCCTCAAACTAAACACGACCCATCTAACTTGTTTATTAAACGGGTCATGTCGAGACGTGTCAGGTTTTGACTCATTTAACCCGTTACAACCTGTTTAGCACATTATGTTAAAGCCTAATAAAACATATTATTAAAAATCTACTCTAAGTAAATTAAACATAACCCTAAAAAGAAACCATAATAAACTTTAAAACATTTAACTGCTCTAGTTCATATAGTCTTACCACAAAATAAACAACTAAACAAGCCACAAGATTAGGGATGGCAATTTTACCCGGACCCGTGAATACCGAACCGAATCCAAACCGCATAGGTCTGGTCTAGGTTTTGATATTCGGGTCGTGGGTCGAGTCTAGATCTAAATTTAAGGACCCCGCATTGGGTTCGGTTCTGGTCAAAGACCTGGACCCAAACCCGTGAACCTATATATTAGAGAACTTTCAAAGTATATTATAAAACTTTCATTTAATTAATTATAGGTGAAGAATACATAAAAGATAATAGAGAACCACATCAGCTTTAGGTGGAGTTTTTCTGCTCTGTGCGTCAGTGCTTGGATTGTTCAAGGCCGATTTGTTGCAGATTAACACTGATTTATATTATCAATAATAATAATAATAGCAGAAACAGGTAAATCCATTATCCATAAAACAATGGCTTCCACCACTGGTTTTTATTAAATCACAAAACCTTAGAAGCACCAAAACTCACCGGTGTGCGTGTGTCTATATATATCACTGACAAGAAATCAATTAGAAATACAGTAACATAGACATATATATCAAACGAAATCATCGATCATCACTCATCAATGTCAAAAAAATGAGTAAAATTCGCGGGTCCATGAGGTGGGTCTGGGTCTGCTTAAGACCGCGGGTCTAGACCCGAACTCGTGAAAAATATTTGAGTCTAGGTCTGGGTCCTAAAATTTTTAGTGGGTCTGGGTATAATAGGACCTGAACCCGAACCGACCCATTGCCATTCCTACATGAGATAAGAAATCTATAAAGTTCATACTATTTACAAGTGTTCTCTAAATTAATTTAAACTACAATTTTATTCTTAATTATCGTATAAACTCGTCAACCCATTAACAAAACCCAACATAACTTGTTTATTAAATGAGTTAAACGGGTCAATCCGTTTACCACCCGAACCTGCTTAGATAAACCTAAATCTATTTATTTTATTCGGGTTCACGGGTTGTGATCCATATTGCCAGCTCAAAGAGAGTCGGGTCAATGTGTCAGATTTGACAAACGTTATTTCAAATTGTAAATTAATTTTCTTGCAAGGACGTGTTTGCAATTCGTTGAAAAGTAAAATAAAGCAAACGCGCACATGAAATTCCCTGGAAGCCGACACGAACGTAGATTTCATCGCACTCAACCAAAGTTAATCGGCATCTCCAAAGCACAACCTCCACCTCCTTCCAAAAACCCTAGAAAATTTCCCAATTCCATTCCACACTTCAACAGCACGGAGCTTCAAGATCTGATTATCCTTTTTTCAGCAAACTAGTGAGTTACTATATATCTCTATCTAACTCTTTATGTTCATTCAATAGATCTCTTTTTTATTTTTGTTTGTTTCGTTTATTAGTAACTTTGATACTGCGACTATCATTTTGATATGTGTGTATATATATATATATGTATATCTTGATTGACTCGTACGTTTTGAGACTGAAATAGTTAGGTTGTCTTGTTGATAGGAGTTACAGATTATTTTAGTTTTGATATATAAACAACGAGTGTTGAGAAAATGGAAGATAACAGTTCACAACCCGGGTCTGTGAAAGAGAATTCTGATCAGAATTCGGAGGGAAATTCGCCTAATAAAGATGATAGCTCATTGGAAACCATAGTTAGGAAGTTTCAGGACACGGTTTCATTGGGCAAGAAACACAAGTTTTGGGAGACTCAACCGGTTGGCCAGTTCAAGGATGTCGGGGACACGAGCTTGCCTGAGGGTCCTATTGAACCTCCAACCCCGTTATCCGAGGTCAAACAAGAACCCTATAACCTTCCTAGCCAGTATGAATGGACCACTTGCGATATGGATTCTGAAGAGACTTGCAATGAGGTTTACAATCTTTTGAAGAACAATTATGTTGAGGATGATGAGAATATGTTCAGGTTTAATTACTCGAAGGAGTTCCTGAGGTGGGCTTTGCGCCCTCCGGGTTTTTATCGCAGCTGGCATATTGGTGTGCGTGCTAAGACTTCCAAGAAGCTTGTTGCTTTCATTACTGGTGTTCCTGCGAGAATTAGGGTACGTGATGAAGTTGTGAAAATGGCTGAGATCAATTTCTTGTGTGTTCATAAGAAGCTTAGAACGAAGAGACTGGCACCTGTAATGATTAAGGAGGTTACTAGAAGGGTTCACTTGGAGAATATTTGGCAAGCGGCTTATACTGCTGGTGTGGTTCTTCCGACACCTATAACAACCTGCCAATATTGGCATAGATCTTTGAACCCAAAGAAGCTTATTGATGTTGGGTTTTCGAGGCTTGGGGCGAGGATGACAATGAACCGAACCATAAAACTTTACAAGTTACCTGATTCACCAGCTACTCCTGGATTCAGAAAAATGGAGCTTTGTGATGTCCCTGCTGTTACTCGTTTGCTTAGGAATTACTTAAGCCAGTTTGTTGTTGCACCAGATTTTGATGAGAGTGATGTGGAGCACTGGCTTCTTCCAACTGAGGATGTGGTGGATAGTTACTTGGTTGAGAGCCCTGAGACTCACGAGATCACTGATTTCTGCAGTTTCTACACTCTTCCTTCCTCCATCCTTGGAAACCAGAATTATTCATCTTTGAAAGCTGCTTATTCGTACTACAATGTCTCTACCAAGACTCCATTGCTTCAATTGATGAATGACACACTTATTGTCGCTAAACTAAAGAATTTCGATGTCTTCAATGCCTTGGACGTCATGCACAACGAGTCTGTCCTGAAAGAACTGAAATTCGGACCTGGAGATGGGCAACTTCATTATTATCTCTATAATTATCGGACGCAGAGTGCCTTGAAACCATCAGAACTCGGGCTTGTTCTTTTGTAGTTTGATTTATTTCAGTATTGGTTCCATAATTTTGTATTTTGAGTTTATTAAGAATTTGCTTTGATATCATTTGTTCCTCTGCACTAGCAACGAAGGATCAGATTCTGCAGTGCATGTGAGAGCAGAATTCATGGTTTTTTTAGCATAAATTGTAGGCATCTAAACTTTATTGCTGGCAACGCGAATTGTTACTTGGACTCAAATTTTGAGATTTTGATTTTGAGTTGTAGTTTCCTTGTTACTCTTTCCTATTATTCCTTTTTATTTTTTTTCCTTCATGTTTTACCACATATTTTCTATAGTTTATCTGTCCTGAAGGTTGCTTGAAGACAGGGTACACATTTTAAGTAGCACTGACTGTCTGAAACAACCTGCAAACGTTTCTTTTTGTATGGATTCTATAGTTAGTGTGGAAAATGTATCCAAATTTGTGTGATTATAGATATAACTAGTATATGCTTAGTCCTCGTATATCGGTTGTCAGAAGCTGCTGAGCCCTGTTTAGAAGGCTTGAACTTCTTCATTATACCTTGTTTGTAATTGAATCCTTAATGATTTCACTCAAACAGGATGAAGTCTTCAATTTTCTTTCGTAACTGTAGCTTTGGTGCCTTCTGATTGATTGAGTGATTTACAGTGAATAACAGCAGATGGAGTGCAGAGAAATTTGGTTCTTTTGGTGTGGTCCGTGTGGATTAAACAATTTTCCTCTAGTCGTGTATTATTGACATTGTATGGATTGCCAAAGAGCTTAAAGGTTACAATGTAACCAATTATGTTTTTCCTCCTGCATTAACCAGTAAGTTAAATACTAATTTTCAGGCACTCAGACTCACAGAGTCTCAAATTGAGCCTACTCTCTATGCTCCATTGTGAATTGAAACCCTCTAGCTTTTTAGCCAACCCAGAAAGTTGACATTGAAAGAATAAAAGAGTATGCATTCGCGGCTTAACGATGAATTGTAGATCCTACATGATAACAACTTGAACCAAGTTGACAGATAAATATAACATTGATATTTCAAAGAAAATGTTCCATAAGAAACCCGTAGGGTTAAATCTATCTGCAAATCTAGAAATATATGAATAAATTTGTAATCTAGCTTGATCTCACTTTGAATGCTCCATTCTTGATCTCACTTTGGATTGTCATTCTTGTGGAGCAGATGGAGCTGAAATACAAATGTGCTGCAGAACAAAGCATATATATGTAGTTGTGGAGTAGCATTTATAGCAGATTGCAAATACAATAAAAAGGAACATTTAAAAGGGAACGGCTTTTTTGGTATGACTATTGACTACTCCACTTTCATGAGTTCGGGAGCTCAGAGCTATAGCTTCAATCCAAAATAATTAAACTATCATTCAGTGCCAGAATATACAGAACAACTAACATGATCTGATTTTAGTCAGAAGAAAATTCATTACTGTAATCCTGTGAGAAATTGTATGGAACATATCGTTACCACAGAACCTGCCCTCTAATCAGTTTGATTGTTCCTGCTAAAATTAACAAAAGATGACTATGCTACATCTATACAAGGCTATGCGAAGGTGCCATCTCTCTACTTGATGCAAAGCCGAATTTGCATCCCTACGCCATGATCACAATTTCACCTCCTGAACCTGTCAAATTTAAAAATAAAATATGAATAAGTAGAATGTACAAGAGCGAATGACTTGAAAAGCAAACAATGTAATTTCATATATTACATCTTTCAAAAATATCTATCAGCAACTGTAGCTGTGAATCTGTGTCTTCAGCCATGTTTGAGATCCTCTCTGCCTCTTTAATTGCTTCAGCTGCCACATAAGACTTGTTTTCGGCCTCAGCAACCTGGCTAGCAGCAGTTGCTGCTGCTGCTTCAACAGTATCAACTGAGGTTATATGGTCAGCGCTAAGTGGCGGTCTAGGCCGAACATCCTTCTGATTTGGGATGGGTGTTTTTGTCTCAAACGAGTTATCTTCCTTAACTTTAAAGCAGTTTTGGATCTGCAGTATGATCATGTAATAACTTAAAAGTTTTAGTATTCCATCCCAGCCTAGAAGTATAAGAAAAATATATGATATTAAATTTCCCAAGCAGAAAGCGATGCTGATGCTTTTCATTTCCACAGCTTCAACATAAAGCCATATCTGTTCTCTCTTGTTTAAGACATCCATGCTGCTTAACTTCTATGAATATCTGCAGTCTACTAGAAATTATCTTTTCCATGAATTAGGAAGAAACTTGCGGACTTTAAAAATCTTCTATACACTAAAAATAAATTTCCATGTTTTCCATGTTTTTTTTTAAAAAAAAAAAAAAAAAAAAAAAAATCTAATGTGTGAGGTGCAAGGAGTGAGGGTGAGAATACTACTAGGACAACTTATCACCGTCCCATTGCAATCATGCTTCATTCCCATCTTTATCTAAGAAATGGTGAGCACAAATGAAGAATGACGCAACAAAAAGATATCACACAATGAGAACACTAGAAAGACTGCAATTTTACTAGATCATCCATAATTTGGAGAAATTAATTTCTTATGCTATATGATATAACTTGAAAAAAGAAGTCATAACTTCTACTATAAGCGTCAATAAACATTTTGTTTTCATGTTATTTCTAGCACCATATTAAGGGTACTTTGTCTGACCAGTTCAACAAGGGAAATCAAAAATCCACTTTAAGTGAAGGTGTTGCTAGTTGTATAAGCAAGTAAATAATTTGATCTAGCAGGAGAGACTGCTGTAAACAAGAGAATAAAAGAACAGATTGCAATTTTTAGAAAGTAAAACCACTCAGCTACTTGCACTAAAGCAGAAAAAGATTAAAAGAAGAGAGAATCAAAAATTGAACTTTTGATCAGTTTAAAAAGAAAATAACAATGTAGCAAGAGATATCATATGAAAAATAATAAGCAAATAAATTGCTTTGGACAGATAAAGCCATTCACCTTCTCAAGTTTTTCTTGTGCAACAAGTCTTCTCAGCCTTGAACCCAGCAACCTTCTAAAATTTTGTGGCACCTCATTTCTTTGCTGCATAAATTAAAAATGAAACAAGGCACTTGTCATTTTACTTTGACCTTTTCTTTCCCATAATTTCATTTTAACATATAAAACATGATAAATGAGATATGGCAAGCTAGTGACCAGTAAAACCTCACAAATGGGAAGGTAGAAACATCAAATAAATGTCACTTTACACTTGCAAGAGAAAATACCATTTTTATTTGGTTAGTTTTCTTTAGTCTTCAAAGAAGCTCACTTTCATCATCAGGAAAAGTAGAAGAAATCCGCATTTGTTACATTCAATTTTCAGGTATCAGCTATTGTCCCGAATAATGGTGAAAATGTCCTGGGTGTGGTTAGATACAGGATATTTTGTTTTGTATTTTCAGCATAAGTTGAAATGCCTAGTGGCAAACTATCAGGGCCAAGCATGATCCTGAGATCCCTCTCTACAAAGGGATGGCATCTCTGGTGGAACATTGAACACAAAAAGACAATCTGCTTGCTATGAGATTTTATAAAAATAGCAATCTCTCAAAAGTAGTTGCAGCTTCAGGAGTGAGAGATACAGTGAATTCAAAAAATTCAGCTTCAGTCCATGTCTTAAAGATGATCAGAAATAATATAAAATCAAGCTGAAATATAGGAGAGATTGCAGTGACCTCTATCCAAATCCTTTTCCTAAAAAAAATTTAGCCTCAGCAAGCTAATGGGGATAATTATTCCCGATCCAAACAAGTAGCTTCCTCCACAGAGCATCACTAAATATTTGTACACAAAAACAAAATGAGATGAAGAAAATTCCAACAAACCTCAATATATCTGAGAATTCCAGTTATGTCAGAACCATTGGGCTCTTTTAAGGCAGAAAGTGCTTCAAAAATCAATGCATTATACCTGGAAGATTGATTTATAAAGTTAAACATCAGAGTCAGAAGGAATGAGAAAATCTAATAGGGTTGCTATTGCTATTTCCAACTATTATTGGACAACTTTAAAATGTACTGTATAACATCTTTAGCATATCAAACATTATAAATAGACAAAACATTTAATACATTTTTCAAGACAGCATATTTGAGCATTTCATTAAACAACAAAAAACTTTTCGTTTGATGGTTTTATGCGAAGGTTTTATATTTATCAACAACAAAAGATATGGATTGTCCTTGTATTCATCAAGATGACAATGCCAACGCCCTCTGACCAACTTCTCCCTCTACCTTGGCACATTTTCCAGAACAAGGCCTCTTAGTATCATTTGTACAGAGTTCTCCCAACGTGTAAGTCTTAAAAGGAATGCCAGACATATGCATACATTCTATGCAAAAAAGCTAAGCATGAAAAATAGTCTATCTTTCAATGGTAGGTAGAATCCTAAAAAAAAAAATAAAAATAAAAATATTTGACAGGTACAAAGCATAAAAGCTAAGGATCAGCATTGATACATTACTATTCATAAACAAGCTAAACTTTTCTCTAACTTTATTATTGAATTCTGATTGATAGAAAGCATAACAGCTAAGGAACTTAGCCATCTAAGCATTGAGTTATTCCATCATAGAATCAACTTATTACATGAACATGAAGCATTTAATCTCATATTCATCAATAAGTAGAATGCTCTATCTTTAATGATTCCCGTTCTGTTTCTCAACTTCTAATAAGTGGAACAAATTCTTTAGCACCAAAACATGATTAATGCATTTCTTTTTCCTTGGCTAGTTAAAACCATCAATTCACAGTGCTGCTACCAGCATGGAAGAGTCTGCAACATTTTTTTGTTCCATATAAATGAATACAAGTGTTATTCTTGTCTCCTAATCTTTTATATACAGCTTGATATATTTTAATCAATCAGAAAATAAAGTGAGAACTTCATGATAAATGAAAAACATGATGTCACTGTCAGCACCATTCTTTTCTTATACCTCCGCAGCTTTACCCCTTGCCCCCAGGCCCCAACAATTCATCCCAAAGAAAAGGAAAATTCTATATTGGTAGAAAAAAATGCAAGAGAAGAGAGAGGAGCCATACTTTGGAGCACAGTTTTTTGCAGAGTCATCAACAATTGAATCTGTTGAGGCATCATGTGCAACTGGAGCAGGGGGAGCAGAAGTTTGTGGAGTGGACAATTGTGCAGCAGGAGCATCTGAGCTGGCTTTTGTTTTTGGTGTCCGTGATTTATCTCGAGGGCCTTGTCCGGTGACACTTACGCTCATATTTCGCCATTTGTCCTATGCAAGCAGACAATAATGAAATCATGAACCACACACATGAAAATATTTTGGAATATATATTCCCATGCCATTTGTTTTATGTTGCTGTTATTTTGAATGCAAGAAGGGACGGAGTTGTAGTGTAAAACCAAAGGATAGACTCTTTTGACTAAGCTACACGAATCAAGTTATCATCTCAATCCTGTTATCTCGAGTTTAAATTAAGAAGACAGTGCTGGGCACTTCAGCCGACTAGAAGTAGCTCACTTAATTATATCCAGCTCTTAATTACCTCTTATCCTCTTCCAGTATTCTACCTAGGGCACATGGTCTAGTTTTTCTCCTCTAACGCCTCTTTGTTTAAGGAAATGACTCAAATGGCAGTTCCCATCCCGGAATCTTGCAATTAAGCTCAAGAATAAGACAGAACCAGATATTTAACCTAAATATCAAGACTTTACCAAAATCTCTAGGACCCAGCTTTCACAATTAGGTGTTTAACCATTTACTCCACCACAACCAGTCAACTTTAAGAGTACATGAATGTTTCTCCCCAAAACTTCTCACAATACAATATCCAATAAATTATTGACATCTTATGATGTCCCTACAATTAATTATCTTAAATTTACACCCTTTTGTCTTTTATTACTTCACAAGGAACCAACTCAATGTTTACTTTTCATGTATCAAAATTAAATCACGCCTCTTTCAAATAACCTCAAAAGGTTGAGTTAATAATGTCCTACGATTTAACAACATAAACAGCTTAAAATCACAAACAGTTAACATAATGCCTTTTGACCTTCTAAAATCCTCAAACACCAATGAAATAGCTCAATTTTAAAAATTACGATTCCATATTTTCCAATCGAAAAGACAAATATGATTCATTTAAGTTACTCAATCGAAAGGTAATACAAGGAAGAATTAAAGAGAGAGATAGAGAGAGAGAGAAGATACCTTGAGATCAATATTGGAGCGAGAGAAGAGGTAGGGATTGAACTCGGGATCTCTCTGAATGTTCTTCCACTTCCCAGTGCCGTGTTTTGCAACTCCTGCTCTTAGCGCCTCTTCTTCCTCCGACGTCCATTTCTGCTTTGGATTCCCCATCTCCCTCTCTCTCTCTCTGGGTCTGCTGCGAAAATAAAAACACTTTTTTCCAGTCCGGTTTCTGTTAAGACGGCTTTGTCTTTCTTTTCTTCTCGGAAATTTTTTTATTTCGAAACGGCACGTCGTTTAGCACGAGAGCGCTTTTGACATGTCAAGGGCTTGAAAATTTTTTTATAACGAAAGAAAACAAAAACATCGTTTTAGCTTCTCTGACACGTAGCCAATGAATCGTCTCCACGTGTCATTTTATAGATGACAGTTTTACAGCTCAGCGAATTGAATTCACCAGAAAACTCGCTTCCCTATCCGTAAACAAGCCTATACGAAAACTCTACACTTCACACACACAAAAAGCGTTTCAGAGAACCGAAGAAAAAAACTGAAATAGGAAACAACAACAGCAGCAGCAGCGTTTTCACTCTCAACAACTTTTGGAGAGCGCCAATGGCGTGAAAAAGAAGCTTTTTAAGAAGAAGAAGACGAACAGTAACTTGAAAAGGAAGTCACGAAATGGAATACTGTATTGGAGCTCGAAATTTCGCTGCAATGACGGTGTCTTCTTGTGCTTCATGGAGCACTCGAAGAAGAACACTGAAAGTCAAACAGTGTGTGATGAGTCATCGGTATAGTTCTAGTTCTTTTAAAGTGACAGCGAGTGGTCACGCAGGGAGCGAGAGTTGCGTGGCCGTGAAAGAAGATTTTTCCGACGAAGAAGATTTTATAAAGGCCGGTGGCTCTCAGCTTCTCTTCGTACAAATGCAGCAAAAAAAGTCCATGGATGAACAATCTAAATTAGCCGACAAGGTCACACTTTTAATTTGCATTTTACAGTTTTATAATTTTTAGTTGTTAGTTTGGTTAAGAGTATGTAGGGTAGTGTTGTTTGTGTAATAGTTTTTTTAAGTTTAATTTTGAATATCTTCTTCTTCTTCCTCAGTTACGGCCAATATCAGTTGATGATGGTATTTTGGATTTGGTGGTGATTGGTTGTGGTCCTGCGGGTCTTGCACTGGCTGCAGAGTCGGCAAAGTTGGGATTAAATGTTGGACTCATTGGCCCAGATCTTCCTTTTACAAATAACTATGGTGTGTGGGAAGATGAATTTAAAGGTACCAATTTCTTTGTGATGTATTTGTTATCTTATTTAGGTAACTTAAACATATTAGCTATTTGAAACTGCGGCCTGAAATGGTTACTTCTTATCTTTTCAAGATTTTTCCTTAATTTGTTTGTCCAGTCAACATTATTTAAGTTGTACATGGTTTACTATAATTACAGATCTTGGACTTGAACGGTGTATTGAGCATGTTTGGCGGGATACTATTGTATATCTTGACGATGGTGATCCTATTATGATTGGTCGTGCTTATGGACGAGTTAGTCGACATTTGCTCCATGAAGAATTGTTGAGGAGGTGAGACTGCCTGAAATTTCATAAAACTCATATGATTTTTGTGAATATAGTATTTTGTAGATATATAATCTGTATTAATTTCCCCTAGGTGTGTCGAGTCAGGTGTTTCGTATCTTAGCTCAAAAGTTGAAAGTATTACCGAATCTACCACTGGTCATCGTCTTGTAGCTTGTGATCGCGGCATTATAGTTCCATGCAGGTATTGGGTGTTCTTGTGCTATTGTTAACATATACAAACTTAGCATCAAAGAATTACTTCATGCCTAATGTTTTATTATAGGCTTGCCACTGTTGCATCTGGAGCAGCTTCGGGGAAACTCCTGGAATATGAGGTGGGGGGGCCTAGAGTTTCTGTCCAAACAGCTTATGGTGTGGAGGTTGAGGTAGGAGTGCAAAGATTGTATCTTAAATAACTTAGTGTTTTCGTTATTGGATTTCTGCATCACAAACTTGATTGCAGTATAGTATTATCCAAATTTTTATACTGACACCCATGCATACACATAAGTTGATGTTTTATTAGCTCTGCTTTTTTTCTTTTATGTTGTTGTTGAGAAATTATTGGGGCACTTGTTTTACTTAATTATGAGGGCAACCCAGCCAATTGTTTAGCTGTACCAAAGAAGAAGATTATTTTATTTTATTTTGGACAAAAGAAGAAAATGAATTGAAGACCATGTTTCTCATTTTTCCGCTCATTACAATTATTTTTAACTAAACAGTTTGCTTTGGTGTGAATTTGAGCACTGCAATTGTGACAATAACCTTTTTATCACTGGCATTATGCTAAGTTTATGCTTCTTTTTGTTCAGTGAGGTGTGGGGGATAAGAGTTGAAACAATAATTTGAGATTGTACAACAATCACTACAAATTGAACTCAGTAAATTCTGAGATCCTCTGTTCTTCATCCCTTTTTCCTATCACTGGCATTATGCTAAGTTTATGCTTCTTTTTGTTCAGTGAGGTGTGGGGGATAAGAGTTGAAACAATAATTTGAGATTGTACAACAATCACTACAAATTGAACTCAGTAAATTCTGAGATCCTCTGTTCTTCATCCCTCAATCAGATTGAAGATTTTTATGTTTAAAGATGCAACTTTTTGACCATTTTTTTTTTTTTTTTTTTTTCTTTTTGTTCTTTTTGTTCTTTTAGGTGGAAAACAATCCATATGATCCAAGCCTGATGGTTTTCATGGACTATAGGGACTATATTAAACAAGAAGTTCCATGTTTAGAAGCTGAATATCCAACATTTCTTTATGCCATGCCTGTTTCATCGACAAGAGTTTTTTTTGAGGTTTGCTCAATGTGTTATAATTCATCTTTTAACTATTGTGTTTGATCAATAAATTTATAATTTATGGACTACAGGAAACTTGTTTGGCCTCAAAAGATGGCATACCTTTTGATGTGTTAAAGAAAAAGCTCGTGGCAAGGTTAGAGAAAATGGGAATCCGAGTTTTAAAAACTTATGAAGAGGTGATCTTCTTATGCAATCTATGATACTGTATTGATTGTGTGGTTCTTTATGCTCATTTACTTAAAGTCAAAACATGATTCTGCTCATGACATATTATGAATCTATCACGTGTTGCCTACATGGATGTCACATATCCCACCCACTAATACATTTTGAGCATTCTTGTTGTCAGAAATTGATTTGTTTATGATGCAGGACAATTTTGGAGAATTTCCATTTTAGTAGGGGTTATTTTCTAATTTATATATGTGATTTGTTTCCTATTTTAATTAGAGTTGTTTTTATCTTTATAGGAAAGATTGTTTAGGTTATTTTTATTATTTGTCATGGATTTGACATGCTATTTGAGGATTCAAGAGCAATCATTCTTCTAACGTGATTAGGGAATGATGGCCCATGCATGCAGTCCATGCTTGGTAATCTACCGGTCTTTCCGTCAATGTCAATGTTCTTTTGAGTATGCCCCAGGTTCGATAGAGTGAACATTCTTGTTTTCCTCATACCCCACTACATCAGTTTACCTATTGAAATAAATTTGTTTTATTAGTCTTATTCATATAATCCCCACTCTACTTATGTCATCATCATCAACCATACATATCTACAGTGAAATCATTTAGTGTCTCAAATTTACCAGACATAGAGTTTTAAAAGATGAGAATGCAACCTCAAAGGCACAGCTGAATTTCAGTTGTTATAATATAAACTAAGCATGATGTGGTTTTCTTCCATTCACATGCTTCTACAAATTTCAACTGCACCAAGAACCTGTGTTCTTTCTCGCAATTTAAGTAGATATTGGAAAAATAATTGTGTTTTAGGGAAGATGTCATTCAGTAAATCTTATATGTGTACAGAATGCCATAATATATTTGTAAGATTAAATTTTACTAGGGTACATGAGATTTAAGGCATGGTCTATGAATATCTTATGCAGGAATGGTCATATATTCCGGTTGGTGGTTCTTTACCAAGTACAGAACAAAGAAATCTTGCATTTGGTGCTGCCGCTAGCATGGTGCATCCAGCCACAGGTGAGAAAAGAAAGTCTCAATCCATGTTTTCGTATAAATTCTAACTTAATGATGCCTAGTCATGTCTCCTATCATCAAACAGGTTATTCAGTAGTGAGATCATTGTCAGAGGCTCCAAATTATGCTTCTGCTATTGCAAATATATTGAAACAAGGTCATTCCAAGGGTAGGCTTATTCATGAAAGTAGTGATGAAAACATCTCGATGCAAGGTATGCTAATGTATCATCTAACAAATACACACCCGCTTGTTTCTTTTTAGTAGTTGCATCTTTTATGACAAGTAATATCATAGTTTCAGCACTTGTGATGTTGACATTTCATTTGAGTAATACCCATGTAATCATAAGTTCATTATGCAGTTTTAAATATGTGCAGTGGTTTATATCACATTTGAATTTATTAAAATAGCACTTTGAATGTGATGTCTTTGGGTTGGAAAAATCCTTAATACATCTGATGGCTCAGATTCCACAGATATCAACTAAGATATGATACCTCTTCAATTCTGCTATGAGTCTTCATGTTCCCTTTTCTCACGCTGCTAAACTATAAGTTACAATTTTCCTTGGGGAACTTTCAGAAAAAGTCGATAAAGTGATTTTTGATGTTCATAATAGAACAAATTTCTTACTTCTCTTCTGGTTTTGGGAAATCTAGTCTTACCCTCGGTTTTTTATATTCACTGGATGGTTAGGGGTGTTACACTGTTACTTATTGCAACATATTGTATAAATGTGAAGAGCTATTATACAGATGTGGACTTATAGGTTGCACATACTCTGCACCCTTGGATATTTCTTGTTTAAGTTTGTAGCCTGGTTGTTCATCCTTTCCTTACTATGCTGCTGCCTTTCAGTGGTGAATCTTCTCACTCTTGGAGTATTGTCCCTTTCAGTAACCTCTCTGTTTGTAAAGTTTAAAATTGTAAATTTTTAGACTAACACAAAGATTAAATCTTTAATTAAGAATACGGGTATTTTAAAGTGTGATTAGTTTGTTCATGGCTACCCTAAACAAATGTATATAACTATAGTTTTGCACTTTTCGCATGAAACATACATACATATATTTTGTTATTATTCTTCTCCGTATAGGAGGTAATTTATAGGAGAAATACAACTAGGAAAGAATCAGGAAATCCTATAATTAAGCTAATTGATTCCTTATCAAAATAGAAGTCCTATACATTAATGATAAATATTCTAACACCACCACCACCCCACCCCACCCCACCCCCCCCAAAGTTGGTGCATAGATGTCACTCATGCCCAACTTGCTAATTAAGTCATGGAAACTCCTTCCATTAATAGCCTTCGTAAGGATATCTACAAGCTGGTCTTTATTTGTAGTACCGTGGTCGGAGATAGAAGGGTCGGCTGTGAGGCTTACGGAAAAAAAAAAAAAAAAAAAAAAAAAAAAGGTTAAAAAGCAGGCAATAGTCATGTTAGCAAAAGTAGAAAAGAAAGGAAAAAAATAAAAAGTAGAAAAGTTGAAAACAGGCAACGGTCCTGTTAGCAACTTATAGAAGTAGAAAAGAAAGAAAAAGGGGTAGAAAAGTTGAAAACAGGATATAGTCCTGTTAGCAACTTATAGAAGTAGAAAAGAAGGAAAAAAGGGGTAGAAAAGTTGAAAAACAGGCAATAGTCCTTTTAGCAACTTATAGAAGTAGAAAAGAAAGAAAAAAGGGGTAGAAAAGTTGAAAACAGGCAATAGGCATTTTAGCAACTTATAGAAGTATAAAAGAAAGAAAAAAAAAGAGAGGATGATTGGACGGGCTTGGAGCCTAGATAGTAGTAGGCAACCCGTTGGAAGTAGAAGGTGTTGATGTAAAAAAGGCAGTCCTGGTCTTTGGAGATCCCATAGAAAATTCCCCTTCAGTGGGATGTGACATAGTAGAGATAGCAGCGGAAGCAAAAGAACAATAATTCCGGCAGCCGGAACAGTAACTCCGATGGCTGGAACAGTAACTAAGGTGGCTGGAACAGTAAAATCGATGGCTGGAACAGTAAATCAGAGTCAGAACAGTAAATCTGGTAGAAGGCGGGCAAATTCATATTTTGTTATTATTCTTCTCCGTATATGAGGTAATTTATAGGAAAATACAACTAGGAAAGAATCAGAAAATCCTATAATTCTAATTGATTCCTTAATCAAAACAGAAAGAGAAATACAACTAGAAAAGAGGAGTTGGGATCCTCTCTTTGGTCCTTGTTTTTCCTTTGCATTCTTCAAATGTAATTCAAATATCAAGTTGCATGAGAGAGAAAAAAGTGAACCAATCTTGACCATGTATTTTGTATTTTGCTTAAGTGTCATTGGATTATGGAAAGTCAAGGAAAAACATGCCAAGGAGAGGATCTTGATCCAAAAAAGAATTAGGAAATCCTATAATTAAGCTAATGATTTCTTATTAAAATAGAAGTCATATACATTAATGACAAATATTCTAATAGTATGTATAGATATATTTTTTTATTACATTTGGTAAATAGAATAACTTTGTTATTTCCTAACTTCCAATATAATGATGCATGGATAAATGGAAAATATATTACGGGATCTAAATTTTTAAGTTCTAGAAGTTTAAGAAACATGTCAATTGAAGGCTTCCTTTAGTAAGGGGAGAAGCTATGAAGAGGCCCGCAGGGGCCTCTTGGAAAACATCTTTTTAGTCCTTATTGTTAATTGAAATTTTTCTCTTTTGTCCCTCTAAAATAAAAATTCTACAGTCCGGTCCCCCAAACTTGTCTAAACTTGAAATTTTTGCTTTGCCATTGAATAGTAACATTTACAATTTGAATTCATAGGTAAGACTTTTCCATGCATTTAAAATGGGATGTGAAAGTTGAATTCTAATGAGGAAACATGAAATCATGAAAACCTAGTATTCAACTTTTTTACGAGCTTTGTCTGAAATCATTTTCTGTCATTTGGATTGTTTTTCCGTTCCTTATCCATTAGATTATCTTTTAGGTGAATTGTACTGAAAATATTAATTGCTTGCAATTGGAATGTGATTTTTTTTTTTTTTTTCTTTCAGCTTGGAATACTCTTTGGCCACAAGAAAGAAAACGTCAGAGAGCATTTTTTCTCTTTGGGTTAGCGCTCATTGTGCAACTGGATATTGAGGGTATTAGGTCATTCTTTCGTACGTTCTTCCAGTTACCCAAGTGGTATGAATTAGTTCTCTACTTTTTCTCCTTATCTAATCTTTTGGTTGATAATTTAATGATGCTTCAGTAGTCCCAACAATTTATTGCTGACTTAACTGAGAAAGTTGGTTAGCAACTATATATTTTGTGATTTACTGAATTTAATTTGTTAGTATGAGCTAAATTTGTAAAGTAAAGAAATTGATCAGCTTGCTATGCAATTTGACTCTTGAATAATTTAAGGCCGTGTTTTCTTGCAGGATGTGGCGGGGATTTCTAGGCTCTAGTCTCTCCTCAGGTGACCTCGTTCTATTTGCCTTCTATATGTTTGTGATAGCACCAAACGATATGAGAAAGTCCCTTATCCAACATTTACTTTCAGATCCAACTGGAGCAATTATGATAAGAACTTACCTCATGATATAGTTACCATGTGTCCTTCATATTTCATCCCTGGTTTGGTTCTTTTCAGATTGCCATTCAAGAGTCACACGGAGCTTGTATATATACATATGTATGTACGGTTTACTTTACTGCTAGCTTTATGAAATCATGATATTGATTTTCATACTTTACTGTTAGCTTTATGAAATCATGATATTGATTTTCATACGAAACTTGAGATGCAAATCTACCATCTACTTTTTGCTTAGCCAATGAAGTTGAGATGCTAGTGCTTCTCAGTTGTTTCTTCAGTATCATCTTACTTTTCTCATCATAAACTAATTCAGTATTCCCCCATCGCTGCATCACCAATAGCAATGGTACTCGTAATTCGTAAAGGATAAGTTTTAATAGCTATGCGTAAAGGATAAGTTTGAATGCCATATATTTGATTAGGGTGGTGATATTCTCATTTTGTCGTGACTTGTAAAAGCATAATATTCACGTTCATGTTCTTGCTTATGCAATCTTACTGTCCATTATCATGTTTCTCACTTATGACATTCATGCATGAAGTTAAAACAAAACTCATGTTATTATTTGAGCAATATATGATTGTTCTGTAAACCTGCTATCTTTAGGTTGAGATTTTCTCCTCTATCTTTATCTTTAGGTAGTGATATTGGTGCTCTAATTCATTAGTTAAATTCATTATATTACTCCTACAAGAGACTCTACTTAACATGCACCTTTAAGATTCACATAATCAACAAGTGTTCCCGTTTAACGGAGGAGAATTACTTGGATGGGGTAGGCGCTTATGCCAATACAACATATAGGATTGTCCACTTAGACATGTATACCCTCTTAGAGCCTAGTTATCTTTAGGTTGAGATTTTCTCCCATATATTTATCTTTAGGTAATGATATTGGTGCTCTAATTCATTAGTTAAATTCATTTTATTACTCGTACAAGAGACTCTACTTAACATGCACCTTTAAGATTCACATAATCAACAAGTGTTCCCTCTTAACGGAGGAGAATTACTCGGATGGAGTAGGTGCATACGCCAATACAGCATATAGGATTGTCCACTTAGACATGTATGCCTTCTTAGAGCCTAGTTATCTTTTCAATTATATATTTTCATCAAATGTCTCATGGCGTGCTCTGAGAGACCAGATGCATGTGCGTCTGTCTTACCCAGGTTCTCTTCCTACGGGAGATGATAATGGAGAAGATTACTTTTTAGGGTCGAGATTCTCTCATTCCGTGCTCTCAGCGTCTGTCTTACCCAAGTTCTCTTCCTACGGGAGATGATAATGGAGAAGATCACTTTTTAGGGTCGAGATTCTCGCTAGTTTGTGAACGACCTAATGCCATTGGAATATTAAACTACCCTATTATAATAGATATGCCATAATCAGTTGAGCATCGACTCAAGCTTTAATAAAAACAACAATATACTGCACTCAAGAGTCAAGAGTAAGGAATGTAGAAAGTCATGATGTCATTCTAGCCAATCTTTACAAATAATTGGTGGGAGGCTGGGAGCGATTTCAATGGTTCTTATACGGTTGTTTGTTTAATTTAACATGATTAAAGCATATTTGCTTTTGTGCTGCTTTATGTTAAGAGTAAATCTTTGTGGGGGTAACAAACATATAAATATTAATTTTTAGCTTACACTTATCGATCTCTGATTGGTTGAACTCTACGTTTGTGGGAGAAGATAATTTTTCTTGCTATTATTCTTCCTAAAAAAAAAAAAAAAATTGTTAACAAAACCACCATTATTGGGGTTAAATATTCCATTATATCTGTTGGTTTGAAGAGTACATGCTCGGACATGTCAAGTTAACATTGGTAGTCAACTGCAGAACAAGACATCTGAATTTTATAAGTCTTATCACTACTTGAGTTGTCTTTAGGATGGAGTACATGCCTGATTAATATAATCTCAACATGCAGGCAATTAATCTTTTGGAGAACCTTCTGTTCGGTTCTTCTACTATCTGTTTAATGGGCACGACTTGTATTAATTATATGTATAATAAGAATTTTTTTCAAGTATATAACCTAATTAAAACCGGTTTTAACTGGGTTGTTTCTAACCTTATGAATTTATCTGTATTTAAATCATATATAGAAAAGTAGAAAAGAATCAAGAAAATATATAATATAATACACTAAAAAAAAAAACATTTTTGCCGCGTGGGAGGAAATATGTTATAATTCGCAGCAAAAAGATGTTGCAAATACCGTGGTGGCAAAAACTGCCGCTTTGCTTAAAAAAAAAAAAAAAAAAAAAAAAAGTGGTGGCAAATATGACATTTAGCAATATCCTTTGCTTGTTTTGATTGGCGATAGCCTTAGAGCATTTTCAATGATAACGTGGCTTGCATTTGAAAAAATTGTGATATGTCAACATTATCAAGCCAATTGCTTCATATGTGGCAAGCCGCAAGTAACTAAACTTGATAGACATCCAAATGAAAAAATAGTCTCCAATGCTTTACTTGTAAAATATATGTTTTTTAATGATATGTCAATTTATTATTGGTCTCCTTAAATATACTTTAGAATCGTTAAATAAAATAGAGTAGAAGACAAGAGTGGTTGTTGACTGGGTTAACAAGATGGCTATCCAACAGACCCTCTGAAATCAGAGAGTCATGTTAACAGCCTCTACAAAAAAAGTTGTCACCTCAACTTGAAGTTGTATTAGAGAGGTTGCATCGGAGATTAATTTTTTAATAAAGTGACTGCTTATCCTATGTGGCATCTAATTTTTTTACAACCCATATTATCATTAGAGATGCTCTTATAATGGGTGCAATTAATGGATGGACAGGGAGCAAATCGCTAACATATTCTTTTGTAGAGGAAATATTTTTCATGTGAGCCTAGTTATCGAAGAGGAGACGGTATACTAATAAAATATTGAAAAAGATGAAGCCGTATATATTCGTGTTACGTAATCCAATTAGATCACCGCCCTTTTCACCTTCTATAAAAGCCCCAGAACTCGTGAATTTCCTCACACCAAATCCAAATCAATCATCTTTAGTTAATTTCAAAGAAGCTAGATAGCTAGCTCCAAGCCTCCAACCTGCGTGGCTGCGTGTGTGTGTGTATCTTTATTATTAGTTGTAGTGCATGTATATTGTGCATGGGTGGAGCTGCAGGTTGACAGAAGAGAGTGAGCACACATGGTTCTTTTCTTGCATGGACTCTCCACGCTCGAAGCTCTGCGTGCTTGCTTTCTCTCTGTCATCCGCTCCTTTTATTCAATTCTGATCTCTTGCACCTAATTAATTACTCATTATTCATTAATTATTCTAATTAAAGCATCAAGCATGCATGTTCTACTCTTTAATTTTGTGCTTCAATCAACTTATTTCTGTTTAATTTCTTCATGGAAGAGTAGAAGACTATATTCTTATTCTTATATATCTTCTTTTCTTGCAGCTTTTGTTTAATATATTAATTAGGCTTTGCTCTAGCATCTTTTTATACATATTGTTTCTGAAATTCAATAAGTTCCTCTTTTTATTTCTAATTAACTTTTGGGAACTTTTAGACTTTTAGTGCTATCCATCTATATACGTTTTAATGTTTTATTTTATTATTTTATTTTATTTTATTTTTTTCTTTTCTTTTTTTTAAATCTATAAAGGGTTTCAGCTGGTCGACTTTATGAGTACGCGCGTGCTCCCATCTCTGCCAACACTACTTCTATAGTAACTAACATATAGGGTTCAAAAATTTATCCTTAAAAAATGAGTTTTAAGACTATCACCAATTTAATAACTTAAGTTTCAATAGTATCTAAAATGTGGATCTGATTAAAATACCCTTTAAAAACACTCGTAAAAATAAGTCTCATGCTCTTTTTTAGACTTATTTTTGTGTTTCTGAGACTTATTTTATAGTTTCCGAGATTTATTAGGTATATTTACAATTTCCGAGACTTATTGGACAAAATTGAAAATTTTCAATTTTTTTGTTTTGTTTTGTTTATCTTCTTCATCATCGTCTAATTGGTGGTCAATTTCAACCTCCAATGGAGGTCGAACCATTGGAGGTCTGTTCCTAGGGATGACAATTTGACCCGCACCCACCCAAACTCAACCTGTAAGGGTCGGGTTTGGGTGGTGATTTTTCAACCCACTGACGGATTTGGGTGGTGATTTTACGACCTGTGAGTGGATTTTGGTTTCAAGTTCCCACGGGCCCACTAGATTTAAAAAAACAAATATTCAAATATTCAGTTATTCAAAACTACGTCGTTTTGAGTAATAATTTTTTTTACTCAAAACGACATAGTTTTAAGTAAAACATTAAGTGCTTGTTTTGTTGAGCTTTCTACTGTCTCAAAAGGTCTACAAACGTCTATTTGAGTTTTTTAGAATTGTTTAGTTGGGCTTCTGAGATTGTTTATTTTAAATTGAGTAGAGGCTAATAGAGTTTAAACCTCTACTAGGCAAAAGCTCATGGGGAGATACTTCTCTAAATAGACCTTTTTTTTTTAAAAAAAAAGAAGGCCTACCAACCAAATAACTACAAACAACTATAATTTTTTTTTTCAAAAACTCTGTTTCTAATAAATCTACTATAAGTAGATCTTTTACTAATAAATGTTTTTTAAAAGCTCAACCAAACAAGCTCTAAAACCCTAACAATCTAACATATCTCCTCTTCCTTCACTTTTCAATTCTTTCACAGTTCTCAACTTCTCATCTCTGTCTCTACTCTCTACTCTCTTGTCAGTTTCCCACCAATACCGATTTCATCTTGGTGTCCTCCGTTCACGGCAGCCGACGTCGAGTCATCTACCATCCAACCGATGCCGTTGTCATCTCCGTTCACGGCAACTTTACTCTTTTAGATATAGGTAATAACTTAATATGATATTGGTTTGATTTCTGATATGTTTCTTCATCTATTCTTTTTTCTATTTTTTATGGAAAATATATGTTTCATCATCAATTCTTGTTTTATTTTTTTATGGAAAATATATGTTTATGATATTATTTTTTTTATGTTTCTGATATATATATATATATATACATATTTATGAGAATGGTTTGATTTTTTAAAGTATTGAAATTTGTTTAGATGTGATTTTTTTTTGTTTTTAAACTCGGTGAGATTTTTTTAAGTTTTGATTTTTTGGTAAGTTTGCGGGTTCACGGGTGCAGGTATGGGTGTAGCTATAACCCACGGGTTTGCAGCCGAACCTGCTAACTTTCATGGGTTCACGGCCGGTGTGGGTTTCAAAATTTTTCATGGGTTCGGGTGAGGATTTCTCAGAATCCGCCCGAACCCAACTCATTGCCATCCCTATCTTTTCCATCTCCATTAGGGATGGGCGTTTCCCCATGGGGCCCCATCCCCCACGGGCCCCCATGGGGTTTTGGAGGCAAATTTTGCCCCCAAATGGATTTTGGGGGTGGGGGTGGGGGTGGGGGTAAACTTTGCCCCCAAACATATTTTGGGGGAGGTGGTGGGGGTACCTCCCCCCAAACCCAAAACCCCATTGGGCCCCCCAAATATATATATTATTTTTATTTATATATAAAAATTTTAACAATTAAAAAAATTATAAAATATAATATTAAATTATTAAAATTAAATGTTATGGTTGTTCATTTATAAGGTGTAATTAACCCTCCAAAATAATATATATATGTATTATGCAATTATTTTGTATTGTATTTTGGATTTTGTATTGTATTTTTATTATGTTTTTATTACTTTTCGGATTGAAAATTTAAAATTTAGAATTAAAAAGAAAATAAAATGGGGGAAATGGGTTTTGGGGGTGGGGGAACCTCCCCCCAAAACGTCCCCCCCACTGGTCCCCCCAAATGGATTTTGGGGGAGGTTTGAGGAATGGGGGTGGGGGTGGGGGTACCCTCCCCCGCCCCATTGGGCCCCCACGCCCATCCCTAATCTTCATTGATGGATCAATGATGGTTTTTGAAAAGACAAAATAATAAACCCTAAAAATGGTAAAAACGTAATAAAAGAAGGAGATGAGGGTATTTTTGTCTATTAGTGTCATTTAAACATAACTTATTAAACTAGTGTTTCTTTTAAAAGTCCAGATAAAAAGAGTGATATTTCCCCTATTTCCAATATATATATATATATATATATATATATATATTAATTTTTTGTTTAGTTATAATACCTATAAAAAAAAATAGCATTTGGAGTTTCAGGTTTCTCATATTTTCAAGGAAGGTAATCAGGTGGCGGATGCTCTCTCTAAGCATGTTTTGGGTACACCTTCTAATCTATGGTGGTCATCAACTCCTTCATTTCGCCCTTTGTTAGTTGGTAATGACTGTATAGGTAGAGAATCTTTCAGATTTTCCTAGCTTTGGTTTTTTTGTCTAGTCTGCATGCCTCTAGGTTTTTTGGGGTTATGTCCTCTGTTTTGTGATGTTTTGTAAACTCTTTTGTTACTATTTTCCTTTCTTTATATATTTATAGATACTGCCTAATGGTTTTTCAACCTATGATCGTTTGTGATGCTTTTCCCCTTAGGTCAGTCCAATTTCATCAAAAAAAAAAAAAAAAAACCTATCAAAAACAATTATAAACTTTTAGAATTCTAATAGTCTTTAATTAGGGAGATAATTTAATTGGCTAGATACTACTTGATCAGGTCAAACTAATAAACCCCCTCCTCACACCATTGACGCCAACTTTAGAAAAGATCGGTCTGTATATATAGTATAAATTGTATAATGATATGCAACAAAAGAACCTCTCCCTTCCATTGGAAGAGGTTTGGAAGCATCACTTTTCCTACACTACAGAAAGTGCCTTCATTCAAATATAAAATACTACCATTTTTTTTATGAGTCAATAATATTAGTTTAAATCTTTTATTAATTTATGTAAATGTATGTCCTTGAAGAATTGTATATTTCTCTTTCACATACGTGATGAGGATTCATTTGAGTATCACCTTTATGGCTTTATGTCATAACGTATAACGAGACCCTCAATGTTAGTGTCTCATTTGATATAAATTAAATATTATTACACAATGCAGTACTCTTAGGGTTGCAGGTTACTATATATATATATATATATTCAAAGAATACAATTAATCTCTACTGACTTAGTTGTGTGTGTTATAGAGTGAGGCTTGGCTCCATTAATAACACAGCAAACACTTTGTAATTTGTATGATTGAAGGACCACCACCTTTCACCGTTGTCGCCCTTTTACCCACAAAGTTAAAAATTAAGAAAGCAATGATTTTGATTTCCTGTTGATATGATGTTTTTTCGTAATCTTTTTAATATATGTGATTGATTGTTGATAAAATGGTTGAGGAAACCAATCATTTATTGCAATGTTTATTTGTCAAATGAGATTATGTGATGTTGACAAAAAGATAAGATCAGATCCAAATTCAAAAGGGAATTCACATCAACCGAAATTCCATATTTTACACACTTGCGGCATGCAATAAACCTTATCTTCACTAATTAGTGAAACAAAAAGTTACATGAATGTTAACGATGATCACTCTTTCTAAAAGTAGCTAGGACTAGTGATACGCAATAGTCTCTTCTTCGTTTCCTGGCCATGGACAACAACGAAGAAAAGCTTCACATAGCAATGTTTCCATGGCTAGCTTACGGCCACATAATGCCATTTTTCCAAGTAGCCAAGTTCTTGGCTCAAAAGGGTCATCGTATATCATACATCTCCACTCCCAAAAACATCCGTCGTCTTCCACAACTCCCCGCCGATTTATTATCTTCAAATTTATTCAGATTTGTCCAACTTGCTTTGCCTCACGTTGATGGTCTGCCACTAGAAGCTGAGTCAACCTCCGAGTTACCGATCCAAAAAGTCCCATACCTTAAAAAAGCCTACGACTTGCTCCAGCTCCCGTTAACTCACTTTCTACAAAACTCGGACGTCAACTGGGTCATCCTTGACTTTGCTTCTTATTGGCTACCTAGTGTTGCCTCTCAACTCGGTCTTAACTCGGTTCACTTCAGTATATTCAACGCTACTAGTTGTTCTTTCCTTGGCTCACCATCGGAGTTGATGGGTGGCCGCCGACAGAAGCCAGAGGACTTCACGGTGGTTCCTGATTGGATAGACTATCCTAGTAACGTTGCTTTTAAGCTCCACGAGATCGTCAGTCACCAGGATTGCATGGACTCGGCGGTGTCCGATTGGCAACGCGTTGGAATAACCATTCGAGATTGCCGGGCTTTCGCTCTGAGAAGTTGCCCAGAGTTTGAACCCGAAGCGTTTAGTCTACTCAGTCGACTTCTCCAAAAACCGGTTCTTCCGGTCGGGTTGCTACCACCAACACTGCAAGACACTGCTTCTGATGACGAGAAATGGCAAGTGTTCAAAGATTGGCTTGACAGTAAGAGAGAGAAATCAGTGATTTATGTTGCACTGGGCACCGAGGTGACTCTAAGTCAAGAATTGATGCACGAGTTGGCTTTTGGGTTAGAAAAATCCGGGTTGCCTTTTATTTGGGTGGTCAAGGATCGCCCTCTTGTTGAAGGAGAGAATATGGGTTCACATATAATCCCAAACGGGTTTGAAGACCGGGTTTCGGGTCGGGGCTTGGTGTGGAAGGATTGGGCACCTCAACTAAGGATCTTGGCCCACTCGTCAGTTGGTGGTTTTTTGACTCACAGTGGGTGGAGTTCGGTCATCGAGGCACTAGGACTGGGTCGAGTTTTGATATTGCTATCCGGGGCAAGTTCGGATACCGGGTTGGTTGCTAGGTTGATGCATAGTAAACGGGTTGGGTTGGAAATAGAGAGAAATGAACAAGATGGATCATTTACAAGTGAGTCAGTGGCTGAGTCCATCCGGCGAGTTATGATGAGTCCAGAAGGAGAGACACTTAGGGCAAATGCATGGGCCATGAGAGAGGTTTTTTGCAATATCGATTTGCATAACAAGTACTTGAACGAGTTCACTCAGTTCATTGAAAGTGAAACAGCTTCAACTCGGTCTATTTGATTGGTCGGTATTTTATTGCTCTTCCCATTAAACCATATTTGATTAGTGGCTGATGTATTATATAATGTATTTGATTGGTCGGTATTGTTAGGTACGGCTTGAATTTATTAATTGAATGGTTGGTACCATTATTATAATTGTTGCCATTATTAGGGTCGGTACCATAAATATGGTGGGTGCCATATTTGATGTGGTTAGTTACCATAAATATTGTGGGTGCCATTAATGTGGTTGGTTACCATAAATGTGATGGTTGTCATTAATGTGGTTGTTTGCCATTGTCTTACTATAAATACCCCTTGTAACCATTGTGCCAAAGTGTGCCAAAAAACACTATGTGAGTGGTGAGATCCAAGTGAGACTCATGAGAATATATGGGGAGGGATCCAAGTGAATATCAGTGGATTAAGTATGAAATCCGTTAGTGATATTCAGGGGAGACCTAGGGATATTCGAGGAGTATTCAAGGGGATTTGGTTAGCGTTGTGAGCTAAGAGCCATGATGTAAAGCTCGATTGTGAGCTTAGGGGCTTGGTAAGGCTCGGTAGTTTGGGGTTTAGGTTATGAGAGAGAATCTTAGAATGTGTAGTTATAACAATTTACTACATATTGGATTATTTCTCTGTCGTCCTAACGGCTCGTGGTTTTTCCCTGTTCTTGGGTTTCCACGTATATCTTATGTTAGTGTGATTGGTTTAATATTTCTCTCATTTTATTTTTCCTGCTAGTAGACGTTTATTTGCTATGTATGGGACTATTAGGCATGTCTTTCGCGTTCATCGGTCCTAGAAAATCCCAACAGCTATTTGATAGCTCTTCCCATTAAACCACATTTGATTGGTGGCTGATGTATTATATAATGTATTTGTAAAATAAAATATAATATTTAGTGCAGCCATGCAGGGAAATTATATGTCATTTGCGATTATGAAATTTAATGATCTAGTAGTAATAAGGTTTAAATTTGGAATATATTGTAAGTTAATTTGATTAAAACATAATCAACATGCATAGGCACAAAATTAATCCAAATATCAACCTAAACATGTTTCTATATCATGATTAATCAAACCCAAAATACATATTACTAACCCATGTCAATTCAAGAGAAAAGGGAGATAAGATAATGCGGAAGCGTACCTGAATCCATTGTCGGAGATCGGTGGATGGGTTGTGATCTTCCAAATTATCACGATCTTTATGAACCCTAAAGTGTTCTCTCTTGTTCTGGTGATGGGGATGCAGACAAGAAAAAGTATCGTGTAATTTGGGGACCATAACCCTAATATATAATAATGAGATTATTATAGGTTTTGCTATTTCTAATTTGGCCCCTCATCAAATTAGATATAGCACTCTGGTATCTACACATTAAATCCATGACAATTATACCCTCAAGCCTTAAAACTTTAAATCTTAATTAGATCACTTTAATTTAGGCTTAACCAAAAGATAGCACAGCACATTTAATATTTACATGTGTGGCCCCACATGTTGGAATTTTCCAACAATCTTCCACTGGGCCACATATGTAACTTTACAAATGTGTATGACTTTATGAGCTCCAAAATTTTGCTATCACAGTTTTAGGGTATATCCGAACAATCTCGTCCATTGATTATGCCGTTATAGGATCAAAGCGGTTTTCATCACATTTAGCGTGACTAAACCCATCAATGGTCACATACAACAACATAACCAAATGACATAGATCAATCATGGATGCGTAGCATGGAAATTACATGCAGTGTGATCTATACATGTCTATTTCCAACTGGTCCTACTTTATTCTTTAGTGAGATCAATACTTAACATAATGTAACATAGTGAAATGAACAGAATACTTTATTTCTGATCAGAAAAATATCCAAATACGTAAATGCATAAGTATGTCCAAAATCAAACATAAAGCAATATAAAATGATACAAACTCCCACTATAATGTGATATCCTCACACAAAATAACACCCATATGAGCAGTGTGCTCATGAAAGACCTTGGGTGGTAATCCCTGTGTAAGCGGATCCGTTATCATGGAGTTTGTCCTAATGTGCTTTATGGATATCTGTCCATTCTGCACTCTCTCCTTCACAACTAGGAACTTAATATCAATATACTTTGACCTAGATGAGCTCCTATTGTTGTTGGAATATAGCACTGCTGACTTATTGTCACAATATAGTTTGAGTGGTCTTTCAATACCCTCCATAATGCACAGCCAGTGACAAAATTCTGCAGCCATATTCCATGGTTGGATGCCTCATAACATGCTACAAACTTTGCTGCCATGGCATCCAGCATAATCGGAGTCGGAATACCTTATGATCTCTAACTGATCCGATCTCCTATATGTGAGCATGTGATCTTTTGTTCTCTGCAAATACCTTATAATCCGCTTGGCTGCTTTCCAATGATCCATCATAGGGTTACTTAAATATCTGCCTAACATACCAACAATGTACGCAATATCCGGACGCGTACACACCTGAGCATACATTAGACTCCCTACAGCTGATGCATATGGAATCTTCTGCATTTCCTTAACTTCAAGGTTATTTTTAGGGCATTGATTAAGACTGAACTTGTCTCCCTTAGCGTCAGGGGTGTCACTTGGTTTGCTGTCCTGCATGCCAAACTTTTTAAGCACTTTATCGATATAGCTCCTTTGTGATAATCCAAGAATACCCCGAGAGCGATCTCGTTATATCTGGATCCCTAATACAAAGGAGGCGTCACCAAGATCTTTCATCTTAAAATTCTTTGATAAAAATCTCTTGGTTTCGTGCAACATGCCTATATCATTTGTGGCAAGCAGTATGTCATCGACATATAAAACCAGGAATATGTGCTTACTCCCACTGAATTTGTGATACACACAATTATCAACGTTTATCTCAAAACCAAACGAGACAATCACTTGATGAAACTTATGATACCACTGACGGGAAGCTTGCTTGAGTCCATAGATGGACTTTGTCAATTTGTAGACCAAATTCTTTGGGTCTCCTAACTCAAAGTTTTCTGGTTGCACCATATAAATTGTTTCGTCAATGTCACCATTGAGAAACGCTGTTTTGACATCCATCTGATGAAGCTCAAGGTCAAAATGTGCAACAAGTACCATGATTATCCTAAAAGAGTCTTTCATTGAAA
Source organism: Acer saccharum (assembly GCA_030490815.1). Taxonomy (NCBI): domain Eukaryota; kingdom Viridiplantae; phylum Streptophyta; class Magnoliopsida; order Sapindales; family Sapindaceae; genus Acer; species Acer saccharum. Next base: position 36,403,856 of record CM059871.1, read on the forward strand.
CCGGAGAGAAAGTCTCTTTGAAGTCAATCCCTTCCTTTTGGGTAAAGCCTTTAGCTACAAAACGAGCCTTATACCTCTCCACATTACCTTTCGAATCCCTTTTGGTTTTAAAAATCTATTTACAACCAATGGGCTTCGCACCTTCTGGTAATGGGACAAGTTCCCAAACCTTATTGTCTTGCATAGACTTATACTCCTCATTCATGGCATCAATCCACTTCTGAAAGTTGGAACGTTGCATGGCTTGATGGAGGTTGATTGGATCATCTTCCACCATTCCAATGTCTTCCTCATGTTCCTAGAGAAATACGATAAAATCGTCCGGAATAGCATTTCTCCTTTCTCTAGTGGATCGCCTTAATGGCACTGATTCTTGAGGTTGTTGAGTTTGTTCCTCAGGAACAATTACCTCATCTTGAATGGGGGGGTTGATCAACATTGTCTAGTTGAGGATCCAGATTTGCTTCTTAATCAATGACAGGTACAGAAACCTGCACATTGTCAAAAGCGATAGTGGGAATCGAAATTGATTCCTCCTCAAAGACAATGTCTCTAACCTTATTTCTCCCCCTAAACTCAACATCCTCAAAAAATGTTGCAGTTCCCGTCTCAAAAATTGACCTAAGTGTGGGATCATAAAACTTATAGCCCTTAAATCGCTTATAATAGCCAATGAAGTAGCTGCTCACAGTTTTGGAGTCCAATTTCTTTTCATATGGCCTGTAAGGCCTTGCCTCAGCTGGAAATCCCCAAATGTGAAAATGCTTTAGAATGGGCTCTCTGCCTGTCCAAAGCTCATAATCATAAGGTGTTTTTACAGCTGCTTTAGTTGGCACTCGGTCCAAAATATAAGCTGCTGTTTTGAGCGTTTCATTATTCTTACTCTTTTTGCCCTTGTCCTTAGAGGTGCTAGCCAAATGAGCACTTTCGATTCTGTCTTGCTTCAATATCTCTTCCTCTTGCACACAATAAGAAATGAGCTCAATAAGAGTCCATTTCTCCATTTGACAATTGTAACTGACCTTAAACTGACTGTATTGTGCAGGAAGTGATATTAATACTAAATGCACGAGCAAGTCATTAGATAGCTCGAGCTTTAGTGCCTTAACTTTAGAAGCAATATGAGACATTTCCATAATGTACTCCCTTATGTTCCCATTGCCTTTGTACTTCATAGAAATCAAGCTTTGCAAAAGCGTGCTTGTTTCTGCCTTATCGTTTTTCACAAAACGTTTTACAATTTCGGTTAGGAACTCTTTAGCTTTGGTTATCTTTTCAGATACCGCACCCCTAAATGCCTCCGGAATGCCGCGCTTGATGATCATAAGACTCATGCAATTTAAGCGATCCCACTTCTCAAAGTTCTTCCTGTCATCAAGAGAACTTGCATCCGTAAAAGAAGCGGACTACTCAATCCAAAGTGCAAGGTCCAGATCCATGCAACTGAGAACAATTTCTATGTTCTCCTTCTAATCCTTAAAGTTGGTCTCATTAAGCATGGGTATAGAGTTGATATTAGCAGATATAGTAGAAACACTAGCCATAAAGAGAACAAAACAAACAAACAAACAAACATGCTCACATTAATAACCAAATACAATAATCAACAAATTCAAATAATGGTAAGTCCCATCTCAAGATACCTAGCACAACATTAATATCAAGTCTTTGGACAGTAATATTATTTGTAAGTAGTACTCTTGTTGCAATGATCAAACATTGACAATAATTCATGTCAAATAATAAATCTATCTTTGGATCGACTTATTATTTACATGTAAAACCTTATAATTGTCACATGTTTATCACCACATGTGTGTGTACAATTCGGCCAAGTATTAACCTTCCTTTGGGCCGGCTAATACCCGCATGAATTTACACACACAATATTAACTGTAAGTGGTATTCTTGTTGTAGTGATCAATCATTGACAATAATTTATGTTAAATAATAAATATATCTTTGGATCGATTTATTATTCACATGTAAAACCTTATAATTGTCACATGTTTATCACCATAGATGTATGTACAATTCGGCCAAGTATTAACCTTCCTTTGGGCCGGCTAATACCCGCATGAATTTACATACACACAAACATCTAACATCCCTCATGAACCATCTACACAAGAGAGGTCACTTTGGCGACATCTTGTTTCAATTAACCCATTTAGAATGATGGACTACTTTATTTAACCATAAAAGATATACCACAAAATATTTGAATTTGAGTTGATTTTTTTTTTTAAAAAAAAATAAAAAATAAAAATTACACATTAGTCCCTGATTTTGTAAAATTACAGAAAAGCCCCTCAAATTTCAGTAATTATAAATTGGCCCTTCAATTTATAAAATTACAGAAAGGACCCTTAATTTTATAATTACAAATCGGTGCCTGAGTTTGTAAAATTACAGAAAGGTCCCTGAAGTTTCAGTAAATACAAATTGACCCCTATAATTTATCAAAATCACACAATGACCCAAAATAATTACAAAACAAACCCCTCAAAAATTTTGAATTTTCAAGAGAGGGGCCTAAGCAAAAAACGATATATATATATATATATATATATATTTTTATTGGGTCCGATCTGTTACCCAAAACTCAAACAATATTCATCATATATATATATATCTTGTAAAAAATCAATCACGCAAGCATCAATACAACAATTCTTTATACATATATATATATAACCATCACCGATTCATATTCTTTATATGTATATATATATATATAACATCAAAACAAGAACAACAGAGAACAAAAATACATAATATATCTTATTCCTTTATCAGATCGAGAATTAAAAAATGTATTAAACATATATAGGATACAAACAGTGAAGCACTGATTTATATTAAACAATATATCAAACATATATTGATACAAAGCACTGAAGCACCGATTTATATTAAAATAATATATATCTTATGACAGTGTATGAACAACATAACATAATATCTCTGAAAATCAATCAAATACTCAAGAATCAATCATGGATGGCTCTGATGCCACTTGTAAGTTAATTTGATTAAAACATAATCAACATGCATAGGCACAAAATTAATCCAAATATCAACCTAAACATGTTTCTATATCATGATTAATCAAACCCTAAATACATATTACTAACCCATGTCAATTCAAGAGAAAAGGGAGATAAGATAATGCGGAAGCGTACCTGAATCCATTGTCGGAGATCGGTGGATAGGTTGTGATCTTCCAAATTATCACGATCTTTATGAACCCTAAAGTGTTCTCTCTTATTCTGGTGATGGTGATGCAGACAAGAAAAAGTATCGTGTAATTTGGGGACCATAACCCTAATATATAATAATGAGATTATTATAGGTTTTGCTATTTCTAATTTGGCCCCTTATCAAATTAGATATAGCACTCTGGTATCTACACATTAATTCCATGACAATTATACCCTCAAGCCTTAAAACTTTAAATCTTAATTAGATCACTTTAATTTAGGCTTAACCAAAAGATAGCACAGCACATTTAATATTTACATGTGTGGCCCCACATGTTGGAATTTTCCAACATATATATATATATATTCAAGTGGTCTTATAGAATTTTAATGTTAACTTTTGTTTGATTCTACAAAATTATGAGATTAATGTTTGAGGATATATGGAGGTTACGCTATGGTAAAACATCTTTAACAACACAAGTGTTTAATATTCATTATATTTTTAAGGGTTAATTGCAATAACATGCCTAGAGTTATTCAACAAATGCTTAATGGTCAACTAATTGCATTAATTGCAGTAGACCCCCTATCAACAGTTGACTTTCATCCAGATTAACGGTTGATTGAAGTTTAGATATAAGAAGTCAAAAATACCCATATATTTTATTTGAAAAAGTTTTAATTACCCTTTTCTCTTAAAATAATCAATTTTAAATTATTAAATAATAAAAATAATAAATAAACTTTTAATAAAATCCTTAAAAGCAATTGACGAGACAAAAATATTATGGCTCCTAGTATTATTTTTATTTATTAAAAGAAAAAAAATACCAGAACGTTATATATTTTCCATAGAAATATGTCTTCGATGCAATCAAACAAATAAGAATCTCAATCCTACAAAAAATCATTTTAGATGATAATATAGAAATAAGGAAAATAAAAAGCAAACTGCAAAAGCAGATTTTAGTATCATTGAACAACAGATTGATGCCGCAGATTAATTTAATTAGTTGAATATTAAGCATTTATGAAGTAACACAGGATATATCATTGCAATTAACCCTGTTTTTAATCCAATAGTTTACATAATTGAGATAGGTGCATTATATCCTCTTTAAATTAATAATCTCTTAGATAATAAATTTTGTTTGTCCAACTTGAACCAATTAGATAAATTAACAGTTTCAATTAAATTATAATATATATATATACACACACACACACGAAATCTCCTTATGAGAATATATTGTCCCACTCATTTTAATAAATTAATAATTTACTAAAAATAAGTATATGTTGTAAATTAAATAAAAGAATAGATGAAGAATATGAAGAACATATGAACAAATAATTAATAAATAAATAAGAGAAATAAGAGAAACAAGAGAGAGAGAGAGAGACGAGAGAACAAGAGAGAATAGATACACGAGAGAGAGTGAGTAGAGAAAATGAGCTTTTATTGATATCTTAGATAAAGCTTCATCATCATCCAACAACAATACAAGACCTATTTATAGGCAAATGAATACAATAAAATAAGGACACATAAAAGGGGTGTGTGTCACAAAACTAAAAGCCCACATGTCTTCTATGCATGGTGACATGTGTCCTTTCTAGAAAATGGTGGAAGACACTTGATTTCCAATACTCCCCCTTGGATTCCACCATTTGTATCTTGATTTGCTAGGAAAAACCCAGTGGGACAAAAACCTTAGCAAAAATATATACAATGATCTTCTGGATCAAATGGTGTGGATGTGTTCAGAACTGCCTCATTAAAACTTTTCCGGTAAAATCCAGTAGAAGGAAAAAGAGTACAGTATACATATGTCCATTCAAAATTTTGCTCCCCCTGATTGGACGCTCCCCCTGAACAAAACTTTAACATCAATCCTGTAATTTATAAAGCCGATGCATGCCAATTCCATATACCAGTTTCTCAAAAGTTGATGTAGGCAATGCTTTGGTAAATATATCTGCCAGATTATCTATAGACCGTATTTGTTTAACAACAATTTGTCGGCTTTGTTGAAGTTCATGAGTATAGAAGAATTTAGAAGAAATATGTTTGGTTCTATCTCCTTTGATATAGCCTCCTTTAATTTGAGCGATACAAGCCGCATTATCTTCAAATATCGGTGTAGGCATTTCTGTAGATAATGGAAATTCACAAGTATTTTGAATATGATAAATAACTAACCTTAGCCACACGCATTCTCGACTTGTTTCATGAAGTGCAAGAGTTTGCTTTGTGGAGCGCCAGGAGATTGTTGTGCCATTATATGTAAAAACATATCCCGTTTGTGAATGGGCTTTATGGGGATCAGATAAATACCCGGCATCAGCATAATCAATTAAACCTGAAAAGTTACTGGATTTTGAATAATATAATCCCAAATCTTTCGTTCCACGAAGATAACGAAAAAGATGTTTAATCCCATTCCAATGTCTCCGAGTTGGTGCTGAACTGAATCTAGCAAGCAAATTTACTGAAAATGCGATATCTGGTCTATTACATTGAGCCAGATATAATAAATCACCAATTGCATTAAGATATGGTACTTCAGGACCAAGTATCTTTTCACCATCTTCAAGTGGTCGGAATGGATCTTTCTTAGGATCAAGATTTCTAACAACCATGGGGGTACTTAATGGATGAGCATTATCCATATTAAATCTTTTCAGGATTTTTTTTCAATATATGCTGATTGATGGATAAGTATTTCGTCTGATTTACGCTCAATCTCCAGGCCGAAACAATATTTTGTCTTCCCTAAGTCTTTCATTTCAAATTCCCCTTTCAAATATTCAGCAGTTTTCAGGAGCTCTTCAGGAGTTCCAATTAAATTCATATCATAAACATAAACTACTATAATAGCAAATCCAGATTCAGATTTCTTTATGAAGAACACATGGGTGTATAATATAATTATTATACCCTTATTTTATCAGATATTTACTGAGACGGTTACACCACATCCGTCCAGATTGTTTTCAATCCATATAGGGATTTTTGTAGATTCATCAAATACAGATTATGAGATCTCGGTTTACATGCTTCTAGCATTTTAAATCCTTCTGGGATTATAAATATCTGCACTGAGTAAACCACATTGATAAATGATTACTACGTTTAGAAGACGTATTTCAAGCAGCCAAATTTATCAAAAATTTAGAACGTAATCGTATTCATCTGTAGTGAGTACCGAGTTTCTATAAGAAACCTTGTACTGCGAGTCGTACCTCATATTTTACGATCTCGTTTTTCTCATTACGTTTCCGTATAAAGACCTTTTACTAACCAACTAGTTTGACATCTTCAGGTGTCTGGAGAACTATTGGTCTAAATACTTTATGTTTGGCTTATGAAGTCAATTCTTCTAGAATTGCTTCTTTTCATTTAGGCCAATCATGCCTTTTGTATACAATCATCGATACTATGAGTTTTATAATCATCATTTCAGTAGCTACTGTATTTGAAAATGTATCACTGATGATTGTTTCTTCACTATTCCACATTTCTCATGTATGATTTATAGAAAATTATTAATTCTTATATTCTTGTATCTCTGTAGAGATTTCTTCTATTTCAATGGATTTAGTCATTTCATAGACTCGTGTCTCTTTAGATATATCAAACTCTTATTGAGTTGATTTAGAGAAAGTGGATTTATTTATAACTCAAGCTTTGTTTACATTAGGATCCTGATAACAATACCTTTCAAAGGTTCATAAGCTTACGATATTCATCAGATGATTTATTTATTGCATTTTTCTCAGATCGTTCTTCAGGAACAATCACCCGGCCGGGGTTTATGAGATAGCAACTTATAAAATTTTGTCACTTTTAATATATCAAGTAACCGATTAAATTATCTGATGATCAATTATCATTCGTATTTGAGTGATACGAAGACTGAAAATGAGACACTTTTATTACATGTATAGAGAATTGAATTGGTATCTCTATTTTGTGTAAGAGTAACTTTTCATTTACTCCTTTCTTCTAGAGAAAATTCCCTTTCTTATAATGATATGAAAATTAATCAATATAATAATACGCAGGCCGTGCGCAAAAAGATAAACTATCAGAAGCATAGATGATCTGATAAAAGATTAATCAAAATCATCATAAATCTTAGAGTGGTAGAGAAATGATAAGCAGTGGGTCAGAGATGAATAGAATGTCTCCATATAGAAATTGGTAATTGTATCAAAATAATAAAGTTCTCGCAATTACCTGGAGATGCTTGATAAGTGACTCTGCTAATACATTATAAGTATGAACATGTGGAATGGGATGTTCAACATCAATCCCAACTGATTTGCAATATTCATCAACTAGGATCATAAAATAGCAGAACAGTCCACTTGGTGGATGAATAGGTCCACATATGTCCCCTTGAATCCTTTGTAGGAATGATGGGGATTCAAAGCCAACCTTAGAGTGGGATGGTTTTATTACTAATTTCTCTTGTGAACATGCAGTACATAAATTTTCATGGGATAAAAGAATCTTCTAGTTCTTTAATGGATGTCCACGAGAATTTTCAATGATTCTACTCATCATTGTAGATCTCGGGTGACCAAGATAGTTATGCCAAAGCATAAATATTTTTGGATTTGAGAACTTCTGGTTCATAACTGCATAAACTTCTACACCTCTTATAAGAGTATAATATAATCCAGATGATAAAGCACGTAGCTTTTCCACAATGAGTTTCTGGCCTGAGTCATGAGAAGTAATGCACAGATACTTAATATTCTCATCATTTATACTTTCTAGGTGATATCCATTACACCGTATATCTTTGAAACTGGGCAGATTTCTTATGGATCTGCTTGAATATAAAGCATCATTGATACATATTTTAGTATTATTTGGTAACAATATCATGGCTCTACTGGAGCCTTCTATCAGATCTGCTGGACCTGATATTGTATTAACATTTGCTTTAAGCAAGGTTAAATTCATAAAGTATTTCTGATTTCGTAGAATCGTATGTGTCGTCGCACTATCAGCTAGACATATATCTCATGTACCTTGCTTTTCAATATCACTCAATTTATCATTTAAAGACATATCTATTCACAATGAAAAATAAAGTGCATATTAGACAAAGTGATTAAAAGTGTAAACATATAGATATGAAAATATATCACTTCATAAAACAAAATCATGAATCATATTGATTTTTCAAACTTCCAGTTCGACCATGAACTGCAGGTTCATAAAATTCAAAAAACTTCAGGTTCTAAATAGAAATTACAAATTGACTTTCTAAATGAAAGAATCGTAACTTGATCCAATTCAGAATTTCTGGTTCTGATAAACTTTGATATAAAAGTTTTAATATCATAATTTAAATTGAATTCAGAGCTTCAAGTCTGATTAGAACTTCAAGTTCAGATTCAATATTTCACATTCAAAATTAGAACTTCGGGTTCTATATAGAATTCAAATTTTGTAATTTCAGGTCCCAATTATAACATTCATGTATATAGTAATGAATCTATATTTTTACTGAAATTAAAAATTTAGAACTTCAGATTCTGATCGGTCTGAAAAACCGCTCCAACTTAAATATTATAATGATAAATCCAGAAACTTCAGATTCTGGTTAGTCGGTCTAGCCGAGCTTGGTTTAAATTCCAGAAACTTAACGATTGACTTAGTTAGGCTCAACACATAATTTATACAAATCCAGAAACTTCAGGTTCTGGTTAGTTCGCATACTCAGATACATAAATTGCATAAAATTAAAATAACAAATAATATAACAGATAATATAACAAAAATAAGATGAAGAAGAAGGAGAAAATAACAGTATGAGATAAAGTGAAAAAGGAGAAAATTTACTGTTTGCTTTTATTGATGATTTCGGATTACATCCTGACCACACAATTTCAGTTGTGTAGTGGTTTTGAATAAAGTAAAATTGTACTTAAAGACTGATCTATAGTCTTGAAAGCGTAAATGTTGCCATTGACACCTGGCATTTGGTAATGCAACATCAGGTTGGTTATCAAATCGATCTTTTAGTTATTGCCATAGAACTTCTGGTTCTGTGACCGTTAGGTATTTGGGCTTTCAGATCGTAGTTGTCCCTAGACACTTCTAGTGCAGCAAATTTCAAATTTTGCAAGTTTTGACATTATTACAACTTCTGGTTATCCGAGAATCACAATCGGAGTCAGAATTTCTGGTCTGACAGAAATCCAAGGAATTTAAACCTTAAGATATATAAAGGAATATTTGTAAGTAAATAAATTCAGAAGCTTCAGGTTCCGATAATGATAAATAAATCCATAAACTTCAGGTTCTGGATGGGTGATCAAATTGTTTAAATAAAAACCACAAAATAAAATGCGTAATAATAAGTGCAAAAAAAGTAAATCTAGATAATCTCATAAATTACGGATAAATAAATAAATACAGATAAATAAAGTGCATAATAAATAAATTCAGAACTACAGGTTCTGATAAGTTGGCATAGCCAATCTCATAACAGCGTATAAATAAATAAATGCGAGAAAATAAATCACGTAAAAGAAAATAAAATACGAGAAAGTAAATTGCATAAAAATAAAATACAGGAAAGTAAATTCAGAACTGCAGGTCCTGGTATTAATAAATAAAGGTCTAGAAACTTCAGGTTCTAGTAATAGATCTAGGAACTTCAGGTTCCAGTGGTAATAAATTCATAAGCTTCAGGCTTTAGTAATAATAAATTCAGAACTTCAGGTTCTGGAAATAAATCTAGGAACTTCAGGTTCTAGTGATAATAAATTCAGAGGCTTCAGGCTCTGGAAATAACAGTATCGTGCTGATAACGTGTTGTAAATTAAATAAAAGAATAGATGAAGAATATGAAGAACATATGAACAAATAATTAATAAATAAATAAGAGAAATAAGAGAAACAAGAGAGAGAGAGAGAGAGAGACGAGAGAACAAGAGAGAATAGATACACGAGAGAGAGTGAGTAGAGAAAATGAGCTTTTATTGATATCTTAGATAAAGCTTCATCATCATCCAACAACAATACAAGACCTATTTACAGGCAAATGAAAACAATAAAATAAGGACACATAAAAGAGTTGTGTGTCACAAAACTAAAAACCCACATGTCTTCTATGCATGGTGACATGTGTCCTTTCTAGAAAATGGTGAAAGACACTTGATTTCCAACAGTATAAACTAGAATGTTTTCTTAATATTTGAATCTATGGTTTTTATTTTATTTTATTGAAATTTAAGTCTAATTGGATCTCAACTCTAATTTTTCGCAATGCATTTAAAAGTGAAATCTCACATTGCAATTAAATTTGTTTGAGCTTCATTGATATTTTGATTTTTGAGTGCTTCCTTAGATGTAAATATGTCATAAACTTCAAAATTTTTGTATCATCAACTTTGTTACTGGACAAATTCTTGGTGATATTGTCAACATATACAATTCATTTAATAATTCCATAAATTAGTGGAGATGCAATGCTGTGTTTGATCCTACTTTCTCTATTCCTCAATCTCCTGATGTGGTTATTAACTCGATTGCTACAGACTGGTTGAAGGCTAATCAGTCTGCTGCTATTCGAGAAGAAGGTTTGCTGTCGATCAGATGGATGGAGCCAACTAAGGGTTGGGTGAAGGTTAATGTTGATGGTAGTAGGAACAATGATTCTGGTATGATAGCTGCTGGTGGGGTCTTGCGGAACCACGGGAAAAACTGGCTACAGGGTTTTGTGACGAATAAAGGGGTTGGAAGCATCATTGAGGCTGAGTTGTGGGGTTTGTATGAAGGCCTGTTGATGGCCTGGAATTCTGGGTATAAGAAAGTTTTGGTGGAGTCTGACTGTCTTGAAGTTGTCCAGCTGATGCACAAAGTTACCAAGCCAAACCACCCGTGTTTTAGCATCATCCAAAGCTGTAAGAACCTTATGCTTGCTGATTGGGATTGCAGTGTTAACCATGTTTACAGAGAAGGGAATAAGCTTGCTGATGGGTTGGCGAGCATGGGACATAACATGGTTATGGGTATTGTCTTCTTTGACATCCCTCCGTTTGAGATTGCTCCAATTTTTTAGGCCGATTTCAAAGGTCTTCGTTGTTTTAGACAGTTTTCTGTCCTTTTCCACCCTTAGTTTTTTCCTTTTTCGCTCTCTGGGCTAGACCCTCTTTTGTACCAAAAAAAAAAAATAAAAAATAATTCCATAAATTCAAACTATTAATTTATCGTTTAATTAAAGGAGTGTTTTCATCAAAAAAAAAAAAAAAAAAAAGGATTTTATATGGTCCAAGCATTATTAATTTATTCATGTTATATTATATATCCATTAGATATACGACACATAAATAGAAAACCAACTAACCAAGTAGATACTGTAGGTGGTCGAACTACGTGGTACGTCAATTGGGTCGAGTTATACTGGGCCCAAGGCAACTCGATTGAACTGCCAAATGAGTGTTGTCGTTTGCTCGTTTGGACCTACAAGAATGTTTCCGTCGACCTTGGTCGAGTGCTTTGCTGAACCTGCAAATGAACTAAGAACAAGAATAATACGAATAGAATGAACACAGATGGAATGAAGAAAGTGGGTTTGAATGAATTAGCCTTAGGTGTGTTTGGGCTGAGCAATATTTTCTGATGATAGTAATATCGAATCTGGCCAAGTTCTGGTTGCTGCAATGTTAATCTGGCAGAATTTCAGTACGCCTTAATAAGCTTTTAGTATAAGAGGTTTCAGAGAGCTTTGAAGTGAGAGAGCTCTCTTATTTATAGTGGAAGAATCAGTTCTAACGCTTATTGATCATGGTTTGATTATAGGCGAGATATTTGGAGAGATTCTCTCTTCAAATTATCCACCTAGCATAACTGACGTTTTGACTTGGTCTTTCAAAGACCAAGTCCTGCTGCTGCTGATATTTGTGTTGGGTCGGTCTAACTCAGTGGGCCTGGGTAGGATCCTGTATTGGAGAGTCTGGGTTTTAATACATTGGGCCAATAGGCTATTTTTGGTTACCACAGATACTACTCATTGGATTCTAATTTTAAGAGTTCATAAAATTTGAAAGTTTTGTTTTATTTTTTAAAAAATAAATTATAAATTGATACGATTATTTTAAATATCAATAAATTGACAAAAATTCAAATGGCACAGATCTCAATGATAAATTCCTCACACTCACTTATAGAGATTGTTAGTTTAAGTCATATATTCTTCATTGAGTTCAAAATTTTTATTTAAAAATAAATCCATTAATTATGAATTGTCAGTCTATGAACTCAGATTGTGGGTCTTCTAGTTTGAGCACTATATCAAAAGATTCAAAACCAATTCCAAATCTCTATTTACTAGAGCTGAAGTCCCGAACCATATAAAATTATGGTACATGACAACCGACAACCGACAACCGAAGAAAATGTAATGCTCGAAATTAAAATCGAAAAACAAAATGACTCTAGTTCGTTTGAAGGGGCAAATCTGAATTATATCTTAAAGTAATTGGCACAAATCCCCCCCAGACTATACCAGCTTTTGCATGTTACCCCCTAAACTATTTTATTAGACACTAAACCATCTGAACTATCACTTATTGGCAATCCTTTGGGTTTTTTCCCGCCTGAGGGGGCATCTTTAGTCTTGGTCTACCAATAAGGGATAGTTCAGGGGGTTTAGTGCCTAATAAAATAGTTTATGAGGCAACATGCAAAAGCTGGTATAGTCTGGGGGGGATTTGTGCCAATTACTCTATATCTTAAGTCAAAGTAACTCTCGATTTGTTGTAAATAAATAAAATAATGAATAAATAAATGAGAGAGATGAGAGGAAGAATAAGACTAGAGAAAGCATCCAAATCATACACATATATTCAACACTCTTATTATTCATAGTCTCAATTTGATATTAATAATATTATATGTCTTTGATCTAAACAGATTTCTTTATGTTCGGCTTGAATGATATAAACTATCATTGATACACAATTTAATACCAAATGACATTTTAAGATTGTGGCTCTTCTAGAGCCTTTAATCAGATCTGATATGATGTTAACCTTTTTATGCTTTTGAACTAAGTGGGTTTCTTTATGTTCTGCTTGAATAATATAAAGTATTATTGATACATAATTTAGTATTGTTTGATAACAATATCGTGGCTCTTCCATCTAGAGCCTTCTATCAGATCCGTTCAACATGATACAGTATTAACATTTGCTCTGAGCAAAGTTAAATTCATAAAATATTTCTGACTCTGCGGAATTGTATGAGTTGTTGCACATCGGCAAAACAAATATTTTTCCTTCTGGGAATTTTATGGACATTATTTGCAATGCCATTTTATATCTAATCTGAAATGATAATAATCTCCCTTTTATTTTCTTAATAGGTTAAATAATTGCCGGCTGAAAGGAATAAAATATCGGTATCGGTATCCATATTGGGCTTCTAAATTTATGGATATATCGGGGATATTATCGATATCGGTGGATATTCGGTAAAAAAATTTAAAAAAATGATGGATATTTACATTTAAAGTTTAGAATTTTTTTAAAACTTTAGGACAAGCTTAAACAAGTAATTATACATCAAATAAATCATATTTCAACGATAAATTAGCGTAGTTATGAGTTTATTATAAATTATAACATAGATAGAGTCTGTATATAATTTTTAAAATTGAGTATTTAATAGAATAATATTTTGTTTCACTTTTACAATTTTATATACAATATAAAGAGATTAAATATTTAATAAACAAAATTATCATTAAAATGTATATATAGTTCCATACTTTCAAGATTCTATCATAAATCATAATTCATACATAATAATACATTGCATGTCTAAAATTTCAAACCAAAATGATTGCTGGTTCAAATACATAAGATACATTTCTATCTTGATTCGAACAATAATTTTCCCAGGAAAACGTGCTAGCATAGTTTTCAAGTATTAATATGTCACACGTATGTTGCTTGATCTCTTCCAACTGATCCATGAATTGGGTAGTTTGGATTTACTCAACTTGGTGGATATTGTTGATCTGCATGCATAGGTATTGCATATGACATTTGAGGAGAAGGATAATCAAATATACTGCAGCCACCATAACTACCATAATATAGTACATGAGAACCTGACCTTGTCTGCGAATCACTCAAAGAACTATTTTCTATGTCCATACTCATTGAGGAGAGAGACATATTCAAAGAATCATCATCAATTTGACTTGTTCCTCCATGTTGTCTACCACGATTTTGATCAAAATTACCTGCATGAGCATCCCAACCTGTTGCACTAGCATTCCAACATGTTGCACCAGCATCCTAACCTCCGGCACGAACATCCCAACTTGTTGCACCAGCATCCCAACCTCTTGCACCAGAATCCCAACCTCCTCCATAATATTTTCCTCTATTATTTCCATCAGAGGTATGTTGGTCATCGGAATAGCTGCTAACAGTAATTCCACGATCTATACCAACTTATTCTCTAATCACTTGTTCAACATTTATTCCCATGTCTCGAGCATAAGAAGCAATTTGTGGATCAAGATTTCCATCATCATCATCCAAATAGGCAGGTCTAACCCAGTCAAAAAAGGATTCTCATGGTTGTCCCCTGTTTCAGCAGCTACTTGAAGTAGATTCATAAAATCAGTTTCTTCTACTTTATCTTTTTCAACTGCCATATCCCTAATTTTCAACTTCATATTATAATAACAATAAACAAGTTGTTCAAGCTTAGAATAGGCAAAACGGTTTCTTTGTTTTGTGTGGATTAAAGCAAATGTGGACCAATTTCTTTCGCATGCAGAAGATGATGCTGTTTGTGACAATACGCGAACTGCTATTGCACACAATGATGGAGCACAATCTCCATACGTTACCCATCAATCAGCTGCAATAAAAATTATTAAGTATTATAAGTATGAATACCATTTCAATGATATTAATATTTATTATTATTACATAGATTTTTGTAATAAAACTTATATACCTGATTGCATTTTGCTTCTAGCTGCTATGGCTGCTCGTTCACTAAAACTTTTCTTTCCATCCTTAAAGTATATGAGCTACATTCATGGCTCATGAGATCAGTATGTAAATAATATATATAAATATGAGTATATGACACAATACTCTCATGCAAAGAAGTTATAATATTGGAATTATAAAATTGATTGTAAGTTGTAACTTTTATTTCAAATGCATTGATTGCATTTTACTACTTTTCAAACGTATGCATGTGAATAATTGATGTACTTTTTGTTTTTTTGTTTTAATTTTTTAATAAAAATCATGGGTTTTAGTGTTTTACACGTTTTACACAAGCAAATCAGATTGCTTTCACAATCTTTACCCAATTCTACTTCAGTAATTATACTATTGACTATTGTGTTTGAAAATTTTATAAATTTGTTAATACTTCTTTTAAAATAATTTTCAATATAGATTATTTGAACAATAATTTAAGTGTTTAAGATTAATTTTTTTAATATTTTTTTTTTACAAAATATCCCTGGATTTCGGGATGAAATTCACAATATTTCAAGAATATCGGGATATTTCGGGAATATCGGGAGATTTTTATAGATATTTCGAAATCAACCGGATATTTGCTATACATTGGATATTACCCCTGTTTCGATATCGGTCCCTCCAAAATATGGATATATCAGTGGATATATTGGTGGATATATCGATTTTACAAACCATTAAGTTTATTATATAAACCTTTTTTATTTATGAACCGACACCTTTTTATTATCTTCGGAATTTTTCTTCCCATTTTTTTATTGTGTAAACATTACAATCATTGCCCTGATCCCACCATTTAATATATATATTGAAAACATCACCATCATGGACCCTCGCCATTTAATATATATTTTTTGGAAGTATCAGGTTGTTTTTGTATCAGACTGCATTTTCTCAATTAACTCACTCACTCTCTCTTATCATCATCTTCCCCGAGCGACCAGACTCTCCCCAACCCTTTTGTTTTTTTTCTAGCAATTCTTGATATTGCTTCTTCAAGAGCATTAAGCATGTACAAAATGGATAAAATATCCTTTCCAATTTCATTATATGTGATATTGGGATCTTAAAATATTTTATGATACTAACAACATTCCGTTGGGATGTGTAGATTTCTTCCTCAAATGTATGACATGTAAATATATTACTTCATAAATATGAGATAAAATAAAATCATAAATCATATTGATTTTTCTAACTTCCGGTTCGACCATGAACTGAAAGTTCATATATAAAATTAAAAAACTTCAGATTCTGAATGGATTTAAAACTCCAGATTGTTGGAATTTTGAATAGAATTCAAGAGTCATGTTTTTTCACTAGAAAATTGTGTCTTGATCAAAAGATGCAACTTTTCTAATAGATGTGTCTTAACCAAGAGACACATTTGAGTCTATAAATTGGAATGAAATTCATTCCAAAAATACATGAGTTTAAGAAGAGTTTGAAAGAAGTTTTTTGTGAGTTAGTTTTCTGCAAAAATTAAACATTCACTGCATTGAGAGGAAATATACAAAGTTCACTAGGGTTCTAATTTCTAGTGCTAGAAATTAGAATACAAATAGTTGTATCCTGGGAAACAATCACCTACAGAACTTCAGGCACAAGAGAAGGGGTGAAATACTGTTTTAGGACATTGCAAGTTTGCAAGCCTCTATCTTCTTTCAATCATTGCAGATACAAGTCAGTATTTTAGTTTTACTGCATTGTTTCTTTTATTTATTATTGTTATTATTTTGTTGCAGTAATATTTCTACATTGAAATATCAATATATAGAAAGTTGATGTATACATTTTGTTGTATAAAATTTCTATTATTTTTTTATTTTCTATCACTGATTGTTGTGTCCCCAACAATCTAAAACAGTAATTTTTTTTAAATGGGCTCATAATCAGTGACCATGAACAGAATTGTAGAGGTGCATGAAAATATATTGAATGTATTTTAAAAGGCACAAAAAGTTGGCAAATGTAAAGCTTGTTTGTTACAAGTAACATACTATTTTTTAAAACAATCATCCATGGTGATGAAATTGGTCAACATATAACTTTAGCCTTCTTGAAGCATGTGTGTGAGGAAAATCATTTGAACTGTAAAATTTGATTTTGCCTCATGTAAGTGATAGTCGAATTGTGTACACTATCAAACACTCAAGTGTATGTTGATCGAACCGGCGTGAGTTTGAGCATGTCTGTTAAAGATTAAACGATGTCTTCTATAGTGTGATTCGATAGTCAAGAATTTCACACTATATTGCTCTAGTGTGATTCATAAAAAGTTGTGAAAAGAAAATATGATATTGGCAAAATTTCCCGATTATAATTGGAAATTTGAGGCCAATTATTGTACTCTACTCATCTTCAAAATCATTGAAAATGGTAGGAGAGATTGGTTCAATGAATGTGTTATTCAGGTGTTGTACACTTTCAAACATTCACATGGACAATGTTGGGTAACCACTGTCAAATAGGTTTTGATAAATTGTATGGTATCCAAAATATTTCATGGAGCAAAATACTTTAGTCAAATTAAAAACAGAATTTGAAAAGCAGAACAGTGAGTTTTGAGATTTCCGTTCAAAAATTGTAAGTAAATTTATTTATTTATTTTATTTGGTATTATAGATACATTCAAATTTTATTTGATGACTTTGCAAATATGATTCGTATAGTGTAAATTGGTTTATAAAATTATATGAAATGCATGTCATTCTAAGTTTATAATCTTAGAAGTAAAAATGAAATAGAATACATATTGTAGGACATGTTGAACACAGTAATTTTAAGATATTTTTTTTAAGGAATCTAGAGATGTTATTTTATGAAATTAAACTAGATTCATTGCAATGCATAAATTATATTTATGATATATACATTTGTGTGAAACTTGTAGTGTACTTCAAGTACCAAACAAACGGTTATCATGATAGATGATCGAGTCGATAATGGTTAAACTTGTTTGGAACCATTTTTCAATTGGAATTAATAAGCCAATTAAAAGAGTGGAGATATGTGCATATAGTGTAGTATACCTGATACATGCACTGAGAATTCTCCTGCCTTTTATAAATTGTGTGAGTTAAGACACAATATTATTTTACCCAAGAAATTGGGATTATGCCTTGTGAATAAATAGGCATTTCACATTTGGAAGTATATATACATATCAGATTCAATGTGACTGCTGAATTTATAATGGCACCATGTAGAGAGAGTGGTTAAGGAATTTATAATAAATTCCTAGGTGGCCTAAACCTGCCTCATTAATTATCATTTGTGATAATGATGTAGCTTTATAATGAGCATGTAACCATATATTTGTGGCAAATATACAGTTATGTGAGACAAATTGTAGTCTCAAGTTAGATTCCCTCACTTATGAGGAAGAAATTAATTTATTTGAACTTTGAATTCATGAATATGATGAATTCATGTGGGAAATGGTTGTTTGACTGATGGTATATTCAAACTTAATGTAATTGTTACCAGTGTTATTAATAAAGTTAATAAGGGTTCCATTTACTTTGTTGAATATTTAAATTTTTGGCATGAAAAATTTGGAAATATAAATTTCCAATCATTGCATAAAATGGTAAACATAGGTTTATTGCCAAATTTAAAATATATAATACAATCATAAGTGTGGAAAAAATAGATTCCAACTTATAAGACCCTTAAAGTGTGAGGTTGTCTTGCAAAAGTTGAAGTTCTTTTACAAGTGAGAACTAAACTCTGACCTAAGATGGTTGATTGTGTTTTCATAGAATTTGTAAACACAAGTGTAACATATAGGATCTGAGTTATTAAATTAAGGAAAGTACTGTAGATCCTTTGACAAACATGCATCTAGAGAGCATATTAAATTTACATTGAGGGGAATGAGTTTAAAGCCATTAAATGAGTCAAATCAGGCGGAAACCTAACCTAGCAGATTGGAGATCCCATGGTCTAGGTTCAATAGGTAAACTGGCTTGATAAAACTCAAATAAAAATAACATACATTATACTCATTCCTATGATAGTTGGTATGTTATAAAAGGAAGTATAGGGTATGCTTTGCATTTAATGACATTGATATTATAATATTATATATCTTAAATGTCACCTATATAATAGTAAATGTGGGGTCGCATTTACAAGAATAAAAAAGGCTAAATTCTCTAGAGCTATCATGAAAACCGAGATCTGTTCAGGACCAAAATGAACAAAAACGTATGAACTAACGTATATTAAGTTGTGTTATGCGTGAGACATATTGTCTTGATTTACTGCATCGGTAAATAGTTCAAGATCATCTATATCCACTGCGTCACCAAGTAAATCCAATGTGTCTTCAGTAGGGTAAGTTCAAGTCCAAAAGACACTTCTCCCGATGCATAACACTTCTGTTCCTCTCAAATGCATTAACTTAATAGTCTATGGTCGCATCATAGATATAGGATCTTGAATTTCGATTCAAATGTGGGGTATTGTTGGAATTTTGAATAGAATTCAAGAGTCATGTCTTTTCACTAGAAAATTGTGTCTCTTGATCAATAGATGAAACTCTTCTAATAGATGTGTCTTAACCAAGAGACACATTTGGGTCTATAAATTGGAATGAAATTCATTCCAAAAATACAGGAGTTTAAGAAGAGTTTGAAAGAAGTGTTTTGTGAGTTAGTTTTCTGCAAAAATTAAACATTCATTGCATTGAGAGGAAATATACAAAGTTCACTAGGGTTCTAATTTCTAGTGCTAGAAATTAGAATACAGATAGTTGTATCTTGGGAAACAGTCACCTACAGAACTTCAAGCACAAGAGAAGGGGTGAAATACTGTTTTAGGACATTGCAAGTTTGCAAGCCTCTATCTTCTTTCAATCATTGCAGATACAAGTCAGTATTTTAGTTTTACTGCATTGTTTCTTTTAATTATTATTGTTATTATTTTGTTGTAGTAATATTTCTACATTGAAATATCAATATATAGAAAGTTGATGTATATATTTTGTTGTATAAAATTTCTATTCTTTTTCTATTTTCTATCACTGATTGTTGTGTCCCCAACACAGATTCCAAATAATAAAGTATAGCATTCATGTATATAACATTGAATCCAGAACTCCAGGTTCTAATCGGTTTGCAAAACTGTGCCAACTTAAATATCATAATAATAAAGCTAGAAACTTCAACTTCTGATTAGTTGGTCCAGCCGATCTCATATATTACGTATAAATAAATAAATACAAATATTTAAAGAGCATAATAAATAAGTTCAAAATTATATAGGTTCTATCGACATAGCTATAGCCAGTTTGTCGGCACAATCATAGTCAGTCTCTATCGACACAGTCGTAGTCGGTCTTATATATTGCGTATAAATAAATAAATATAAATATTTAAAGAGCATAATAAATAAATCCAGAACTATATATATGTTATGTCGACACAGCGGTAGCTAGTCTTTGTTGACACAGTCGTAGCCAGTCTTATACATTGCGTATAAATAAATAAATAAATAAAAATATTTAAAGAGCATAATAAATAAATCCAGAACTATATATAGGTTCTGTCGACACAACGGTAGTCAGTCTCTGTAGACACAGTCATAGACAGTCTTATATATTACGTATAAATAAATAAATACGAATATTTAAAGAGCATAATAAATAAATCTAGAACTATAGGTTTTGGTAATACAGCATAAGTCAGTCTCATATATTGTGTATAAATATATAAATACAAATAATGAAATGTAAGTAAATCACTCTCCTAGAGATCCCTTTTACTTACAAACACGAATATCAAGCTGTAAGTAAATCACTCATCTGAAGATGCTTTTTACTTACATACGATCGTTATAATAACGTGTTGTAAATAAATGAAATAATGAATAAATAAATGAGAGAGATCAAAGGAAGAATAAGACTAGATTCATTTGTGTATCATAAAGGTTCTGATCCATTTACAATACAAAGCAATATATATAGGCAAACTCCACTGCCTGAGTCTTACAATCCTTAGTGTATGTTTGGTATGGCTTTTGTAAAGGTCAAAAGCGTTTTTTTTAATGCTAGAAGCTGTTTTGAAGGTTTTTTATGTTATTTGACAAAAATCAAAACAACTTTTTTAATATATGAATTGTCTCAACTATCCTTTATAAAAGCTATTTTATGTCTACTAAGAGAAGCCCAAATTTTGGGCTTTTCCAAAAAACTTTTTTTAAGCTTTTTAAAACATATGAATTGTCTCAACTACCCTTTTATAATTTTAGATATTGTAGAGATTGCATGGAAATTAGAAGGATTCTTGATGTTTATTCCAGAGCTTCAGGGCAAGTAATAAACTTCAAGAAGTTAGGTATGTGCGTGAGCAACTGTCTCCATGTCTGAGGGTAATCACCTAGCTTCATTGATTGGGGTTCGTAGGGTGCGTCATCATGAACGCTATCTCGGGCTCTCGTGGTTCGGTGGAAAAATTAAACGGAGCCTATTCAATAGTATTAAGGATTGAATTTGGAGCAAAATTAAGCGGTGGAGGAGTAAGCTTCTCTCTGTCGAAGGCAAGGATATCTTATTAAGGGCTATTCTTTAGGTGATTCCTGCATATTCAATGAGCCTATTCAAATTTCCAAAAGGTTTGCTTGGTGAGATTCACAACTTGTGTAATCATTTTTGGTGGGGTAATACTGAGACAAACAAGAAGATGCATTGGGCTTCTTAGGCAAAGTTATGTAAAGTGAATGAGGATGGAGGGATGGGTTATTGTAATCTTATCGCTTTCAACCGTGCGATGTTGGCAAAATAGGGATGGAGGCTGGAAAAAAACCCAAATTCCCTTGCTGCTCAGGTGCTCAAGAGTTTTTATTATCCCTCTAGCTCTTTTATGAGGCTAAGACTTCATGTGGGGGATCGATAGTCTGGCAAGGAATTTTCTAGGGGCATGAGTTGCTTGACTCAGGGTCTTGTTGGCGGATTGGTTCTGGTACCACAATTTCGGCCTTCGATGATAAATGGATGCCTCGCCCAACAACTTTCAAGGTGCTGACTCCTAATCTTGGAGAGGAAAAAATTCTGATTAGTCAGCTTTGTTCAGTTTTGGGTGGGTGGGGTGAGGCTCTTATTAGAAGGATTCTTTGAAAGGAGGATGCATATATTGTCCTTTCTATTCCGAAGAGTTGTAGGCTCGGAGATGATACCCTTTGTTGGCATTATACTCAGGATGGTGAATATACGGTGAAAAGTGGATACAAAGTTGGGATGAATATTGAGTGTCTGACTACTTACTCAAGTTCGACAGAGATTGGTTTTGACTAGAAGAGAATTTGGAGGTTAAATTTTCCAACGAAAATTAAAGTGTTTATGTGGAAGGCCTGCCATGATTGGCTACCAACTATGGTTAGCCTTGCAAGAAGGAAAATTCATATAGATGGTTGGTGCCCGTTGTGTGAGAATTCTTATGAAACAACGACACATGCGCTATGGGGGTGTAAAAAATTAAAGGAGATTCGGTCCAGGTATGGTGCGTTGTAGGATTGTAGTTCAGCTAAAATTCTTGATTTCAAAGATCTCTTCAGTATGTGTGACGTGAGGCTAAAGAAGGAAGAGTTGAATTTGCTGTGTATTGTCTTTTGGAGGATTTGGTTTTTGAGAAACCAAGTACTCCATGCCAATTGTATGCAGGATTACGGAAATGTTGTCAACTGGTCCAAAGATTACCAAGCAGACTTCTATGCTGTAAATGTGGTTGAAGATGACATTAGAAGAGTAGGTGGTTTGAATCTAGCTCGATGGCAACCATCGAGTGAAAGCTTCTATAAACTAAACACTAATGCGGCTCTCAGCGTGCAAAGCCAACAAGTTGGTTTGAGAATGGTAATCCGTAATCAAAATGGTTAGGTAATGGCTTCGAGTGTGCAAAAGGTGGTGGGTCTCTATTCTCCGCAGATTGCAAAGGCCATGGCTATTCTTGAGGCATAAATTTCGCTATAGATTCTAGTTTATTGCCTGTTGTTGTTGAGTCTGATGCTTAAAGTGTGATTAATTTGATCAATGGAAATGCTCATGTGTCCGCTGATATTAGATTGGTGATCTGGGATATCAAGGATTGTGCTTTGAATCTTCCAAGCACTAGTTTTTCCTTTGTGCCAAGAGTGGCAAATGTTGTTGATGATAATCTTTCTAAACTCTGCTTATCCATTGCCGATGATTGTTTTTGGATGGAATCCTACCCTCCGTGTGTGTAGAGGTTTGTGATAGATGATCATCTTAGTTAGTTGTTTTACGTTTTAATAAAGTGTTTGTTTAAAAAATAAATAAATAAATAAAAACTATTTCATTATAAATACATTGTTAACACTTTTTTATAATTTACACAATCAAAAGTTATTTTTAAAAATACTTTGCCAATAACTTTTTTGTAATTTATACAACCAAAAACCTTTTTTTTTTTTTTTTTTTTTTTTTTAAGTTCTACTAGTAAAAGATTAACTCTAGAAACTCTACTTGAAAAGTCATATCAAACACACATTTAGTCATTAAATTAAGTAAAAGCTTTGTTCTTCTCCACGTGTGTGAATGTGTGATGCACACATTCAAGCGGTGGAAATTGTGTTAGCCTATCAAATGGGCAAGCGGTGGAAATCCACTTGTTATAACTTATAACATAAGAGCATCTCCAATGCTATTATGCATTTGGAGAAAATGGGGTGCCACATAGGATAGATATTGAAAAAGTTAGAAAAACTCTCTCCAATGCTATTATCTAAATTGAATATGGAGATGATGTGGCAAAAAAAAAGTTAGAGAATATGAAGTTGGGTTTCTAATTCTAGAAACTCTCTTAGAAATGCTGACTAGGATTTCTAACTCATTCCACCAATAAGATTAAGGCTTTCAACTCTTTCCACCAATAAGATTAAACCTCATTTAATTGTAAAATAAAAGAGGAGAGAGAGTGTAATAATTGTTTTATTATGATTGAACATAAAATTTATACATATTTGACTTTAGATAATTGCATTGGAGATATGAATATGCATTTTTCTAAATTTTTTTCAAAAGTGGGCCCATAATAAATAGAAATGCTGATTTGGCACTATTTAGAAACTCAAAAATGCATATTTACATTGGAGATGCTCTAATCAATATACTTTAGGGATATTATTATTTTTCCCTAACGATTTAGGACAGTTTGGTAATTGAACAAAAGATTTAATAAGGACAAAAAGTAAAGATTAAAAAAATAATTTAAAGTAAAGAAATTAATAAAATAAGATAAAAGTAAGAAATTATTAAACCGGTGATCATTAGTTAGTTAAAAGTGATCAGCTGATCAGTTTCCAGCCTCTCTCCTCCGGTGGGAGAAATCTCTTTTCTTGTTTCTGATATTAAGGCTCTTTTAGCTGAGCTAAGGGTTTATAATTGTATAGTTTGCCCAAAAAGGGGTAACACCTTGTCTGTTAATTTAGCTGCTTTGGCTTTTTCTTCAGCTAAGGAGTTTTTATGGCTAGATCCTAGTCCTGAGTCTTTTTATCCTCATATATAATGCTTTCTGTCTGGTTTTCCCAGATCTCTTTTGTATCTTCTTCTTGGGCTTAATACAATTTCTTTTCAAAAAAAAAAGGTGATCAGCTGCGCATATCGAATAATATCGATATTTTATTTTCTTCTCTCATGACCATGGACAACAACAAAGAAAAGCTTCACGTAGCAATATTTCCATGGCTAGCTTATGGCCACTTAATGCCATTTTTCCAAGTCGCGAAGTTCTTAGCTCAAAAGGGTCATCGTATATCATACATCTCCACTCCCAAAAACATCCGTCGTCTTCCACCACTCCCCACCGATTTATCTTCAAATTTATTCAGATTTGTCCAACTTGCTTTGCCTCACGTTGATGGTCTGCCACTAGAAGCTGAGTCAACCGCCGAGTTACCGATCCAAAAAGTCCCATACCTTAAAAAAGCCTACGACTTGCTCCAGCTCCCGTTAACTCACCTTCTACAAAACTCGGACGTCAACTGGGTTATCCTTGACTTTGCTTCTTACTGGCTACCTAGTGTCGCCTCTCAACTCGGTCTTAACTCGGTTTACTTCAGTATTTTCAACGCTACTACTTGTTCTTTCGCTGGCCCACCATCGGAGTTGATGGGTGGCTGCCGACAGAAGCCGGAGGACTTCACGGTGGTTCCTGATTGGATAGACTATCCTAGTAACGTTGCTTTTAAGCTCCACGAGATCGTCAGTAACCAGGATTGCATGGACTCGGCGGTGTCCGATTTTCAACGCCTTGGAATAACCATTCGAGATTGCCGGGCTTTCGCTGTGAGGAGTTGCCCCGAGTTTGAACCCGAAGCGTTTAGTCTACTCAGTCGACTTCTCCAAAAACCGGTTCTTCCGGTCGGGTTGCTACCACCAACGCTGCAAGACACTGCTTCTGATGATGAGAAATGGCAAGTGTTCAAAGATTGGCTTGACAGTAAGAGAGAGAAATCAGTGATTTATGTTGCACTCGGCACCGAGGTGACTCTGAGTCAAGAATTTATGCACGAGTTGGCTTTTGGATTAGAAAAATCCGGGTTGCCTTTTATTTGGGTGGTCAGGAATCGATCTCTTGTTGAAGGAGAGATGGGTTCACATATAATCCCAAACGGGTTTGAAGACCGGGTTTCGGGTCGGGGCTTGGTTTGGAGGGATTGGGCACCTCAATTAAGGATCTTGGGCCATCCGTCCGTGGGTGGTTTCTTGACTCACAGTGGGTGGAGTTCGGTCATCGAGGCACTAGGGTTGGGTCGGGTTCTGATATTGCTATCCGGGGCAAGTGCGGATACCGGGTTGGTTGCAAGGTTGATGCATAGTAAACGGGTTGGGTTGGAAATAGAGAGAAATGAACAAGATGGGTCATTTACAAGTGAGTCAGTAGCTGAGTCCATCCAGCGAGTTATGGTGAGTCCAGAAGGAGAGGCACTCAGGGCAAATGCATGGGATATGAGAGAGATTTTTGGCAACCTCGATTTGCACAACAAGTACTTGAACGAGTTCACTCACTTCATTGAAAGTGAAACAGCTTCAACTCGGTCTACTTGATTTGATTTGTCTGCTCATTTTTTTTTTTTCTTTGAAAAGGATTTAATATTTATCTGCTCATGGTACCTGTATTAAAGTAGTTGAAAACTTGAAATAAAGGACACTTAATTTTCGTTTTGTCGTTTGTTTTATTTGTAGGTATGACTTATATGAAGGATTGTAGGTAGCTAGTATCATATTCTCTACTGCGCTGATATTTTTTCTGATTTAAAATATATGAAAATAAGACTTGTATTTAAAAATAATGAAAATGAAATAAATTACAGCCATTAATTACACATATCAATACAGATCAAAATAAATATCAGTTTGACAAATGATCTGAATTCTATTTTTACTAGGTAGCTATTCTTAATCGGTTCCTTGAGTCTTGAAATGGCACGTGGTAATGCTCTTGTATGTTTTCTCATTTGAGCACAGAGAGATGCTCTCTTCCTGACATGGAGATTCAAATGATGCAACATTGGCCATTTACAGTCACATGTCATGGATCATATAGAAGATAAATAGATTTGGCTCTTTTGCTTTGCCTTGAATTGTATTCTCATAAAATTGTATTGAAGAACAAGTATGTACATGTGCACTTATTTTTTTACCAA
This sequence comes from Acer saccharum, assembly GCA_030490815.1. Classification (NCBI taxonomy): domain Eukaryota; kingdom Viridiplantae; phylum Streptophyta; class Magnoliopsida; order Sapindales; family Sapindaceae; genus Acer; species Acer saccharum. Next base: position 36,430,777 of record CM059871.1, read on the forward strand.
AGATGCCTCGACAAAGTTACCAAGGGTCAAAATGAAGCTCAACTAGCAAGGTTCAAATCTGATTATCGTAACCTATTAAATCGTAAAATCTCTTATATGTGATGAGAGTTGTATTCCGAACCATATCTGTCTCAAAATATTATATTTGAGACCAAAAATGAACGTGATTAGTTTAGCCTTCAAAATGAGATTGTGGGTCATCTGGTTTGAGCCCAAATCACATAGACCCAGTCCACATAGAAAATATAATATCAGCATGTGCGTGTCACCGTGACAACCAATGAAAACGACATGCTCTAAAAAACTAGGGTGAAATTCATTTTAGTCCCTCTAGTTTGACATAATACACAAACTGGTCCCCCGATTTCAGCTTTATCTTGACAGGTCCCGTTAGTTTCCAAAAATCCGTATTTTAGTCCCTGCCGTCCAATTCCGTTAGGGTTTGCAAATATTCCGTCCAAATGGTGAGGGTAAAATCATAACTTACGTAATAAATATAAAAATTTGATTAAAAAGTAATTATTAATTAATTTAATTAAAAAATAAACAATAAAAATAAAATAAAAAATTTATCACACCATTCACTCTCCTCTCTATCTTTGATCTCTCAATTTCTCTCCATATTCTTCTTCTTCTTCTTCTTCTTTCAAACTTCTTCTTCTTCACACCCAAATCAAACCCAATTAACACCAAACCCAGACCGAACACATTCTCTCTTCACACTCATCTATTCTTCTTCTTCATCTACTACCACACCCATCAGACACCACCAAACCCAAATCTCATCTCTCTCGATCGATCGATCGATCGACCACCACCAAATTTCCCAGACCTCATCCTTCGGTCGCCGTCGAAGCCAAACACCTCCAACCTCCACCCACCACCCACCCAGAAACCCCCCCTCTTGTTAGTTGTCACAGATTATCTTCATCATCTTCTTCTTTTTCGATTCAATCAACAATTAGAACAAAAAAAAAACGAAATCGGACCACACCCAAACCCAAACCCGATTTCGCACCACCACCCAAACCTGAAATTGCACCGGTCAAACTACCACCAAAACCCAAAATCGAACGGTCAAGCCACCACCAAAACCCAACATGAGATTGACGAAATCGGCACCACCACCAATCTCATCGCCGATCTCTCCGGTCTCTTTGTTCACGTCAATGTCATAATCATCGTCTTCCAAATCTTCTTTGTTAGCGGCTGTGGTGGGGAGATTTGAGATTGATGAAAATTTGAAAATTGGTGAAAAAGGGTGTTTAGGTGTGACCCAGGGGAGTGGAAAAACATAGGAGATGTGTTTGGATTTAGATCTGGAAATGGAAATAGGAGTGGTGATGAAGAGGAGGGAGAGAGAGCGAGAAGATAAGGAGAGAAAGAGATGAATCGGGAAGGAGAGGGAGAGAAACTGAGAAAGATTACAGTTAGGGTTTGATTAATTTTTTTTTTTTTTTAATTTCGTTTATATATATATATATATATATATATATATATATATATTTTTGATAAAACGAACAGTAGAAAAACTGCCAACAACAACATATTTCGTTTATATATGACTTTATTATTTGTTTTTATTAATTTTGTTTTTTAGTTGTATTATTATTTAATTTATCGAACACCACAAGCACTTGTTGTATTATTATATGACTTGATGTTTATTATGTTGTTTAATGTTGTTGTGGATCATCTCTGCGTATCAGAGAATGAATTTAAATAAACAATAAATTGAAATTTTTAATTTTTTTAATTTAGTTTTTAATTAATATACCATTAATTTAATTTTTAATTTTTGATGTTTGTTTGAGTATAATTTTTAATTTTTATTGTTTTATTTTTTTAATCAGGGGCAGCAGGGTCATTTGACCCTCTGTCCCTGTCAGATTACACTTTTTCAACGGAAATCATGACAGAAGGACCTAACGAGACAATTCTGAAAACCTGGGGCCCAGTTTGTGTATTAGGTCAAACTAGAGGGACTAAAATGAATTTCACCCAAAAACTATTACATTGACAAGTCAAAACAAAACAACTCTTTTCCCGTCAACTCCCTGCAACTCTTCTTATTATAAGTTTATAACAATCAAATGAAACAACAAAAAAATCATTCAAAGTTCAAACCTGCTCCAACATGAGTGCATGCGTCTCCGGTGGTGCTCCGGTGGTGATGACGTCAGTCGCGATAGCCGTCAACGGAGGAACCGGCAGCGGAAGTCGACGCGCAGTCCGGTGGGCTGCGGAGAATCTCATGCCCAAAGCTGATCGTTTTGTCTTAGTCCACGTCATCCCCGCCATCACTTCAATTCCAACTCCGTGTATGTATGAAATATGAATCCATTTCATATAATTTTCTTATTGAAGACTCGTGAGTCGTGAGTGTTTGGACTTTTGAGTGAATTCATTTTCATGTCGTGTGTTGTTGAGTTAATTAATTTCGTTGATAAAGTCACAAACTTGATGAAAATGGATTTTAAGAATTAGCAAAATCAACATTTTTGTTTGGCTTCCGGGATTTAATAAAGAAAATAATTGAACTTGTGGAAAAATTCCTTACTCTATACAATTACTTGAATGCTAAGAAAGAAAAGCTAAATTGAACAATTTAAAGTTATCATGACTGGCAAATTGTTTGGCAAATATCTTTTATAGCAGGAGATTGTATCCCGGTAACGGAGCTGGATGAGAATGTGGTGAAATTGTATGTGCAAGATGTGAAATTAAAGACTGAGGAAATCTTTATTCCATATAAAAAATTGTGCAAGACTAGGAAGGTGAGTTCGTTCAATTTTGTTATGGATTTTCAAGCTAGGTTGTTCTGGTCTCTACTGAATACTGGGCGTCTGAGGGAATCTGTATTTGTGAGAAATTTTTAATAGGTGGAAACATTTGTGCTAGAGGGTGACAATCCGGCAACCGCTCTTCTAAGTTATGTGTCTGAGGCTGGGATCAATATTTTAGTTTTGGGTTCTTGCTCTATGAATTGTATAATGAGGTACATCTTCATCATTATTTGTTTTTTTTTTTTTTTTATGAAAAAAAAAAAGAGATCATTATTACTTGTTCATCGTCATATTGATGTTAAAATTATAAGTTTGTCGTGTACACTACGTAAATCCAGGCAATATTGAAGTTGATAAAAATGCCCTTTTGGGGTGAGCAGCAATGTAGCAGTAGTTTGTGTCTATTGAAGTTTATAATATTTGTATGTGAGGGCAGAAATTGATTTGCATGTTCTGCAAAATTTACAGAGAAGAAAGACAAGAGATTTTTTGTTAGAACCTGATAATTGTATATATACACCGCTATCCTGTTGATGCTATCAAATCGCTCTCTCTATTTTTGTCCTTAACTTTTCTTTGACCTTGTAATATTTTTGCCGCGCTTCTGCTAAGTTGCAAGTCATATATTCTTCAGGAAGATAAAGGGACCTGGGGTACCAACAACTGTAATGAGATGTATGCATAGCAGTTGCGATGTTTATATTGTATCTAGGCAAGGAATCATCTCAAAATCAGCTAATTCCACATCCACTAGTGGTAGGTTGGAAGTGCCTGGCTTTCGTTTAAAGCTAATATGTATGATGTCATGTCCTTGATGTTTCTTCTTCTTCTGTCTTACAGAGACCAGATCAGGGATCCGAATGCTTCCTCAGAAAGGTTCCGGAGAAGGCTCCAGTGGCATTAATACACAATCAGCTGGGATATGTACTTACTCTGTGGAAAGCAAAGTTCGTAAGACCTTTTGGACTTCATCAATATCTGAAATAAGTTACCCAAGTTCTTATGCATCATTTGCACATATAGATTCTCCAACAAATGCTAGTGTTGATATGGAAAGTATTCAAAATTTACGAGAGAACCTCGAAACTACTACTGTTGAGCATGTCAATTCTTTGGCTTCGACAAAATCTGAGCGGGTGATGTTTTAAGCTTTTATTCAAACATATGTTGTTTCAAGGTGGTATTGTCGAGTTTTAATTTGTCTAAGTACGTTTTGCAGTCTGTTGTCCAGAGTGAAGTTGAACAACTGCGGCTAGAATTACAAGCTACTGTTTCCATGTATGAAAGAGCTTGTGAAGAGCTGGTCCATGCCCAGAACAAGGTGGAAGAGACACTTCTGAAATCAAAGAAATGGAAATCAATACTTTAATTAGGTTTATGCAGAACAATTGCATGCCCCGGAGCTTTCATCATTGGTTTTTTAATATGCAGGTTCAGTTACTCTCCAATGAATGCCATGAAGAAGCAAGAAGAGTGAATGCTGCCTTGGATAGAAAAGATACTTTGAGTAAAATTGCTGCTGAAGAGAAAGCAAAGCATTTGCAAGCCTTGAAGGAGGTCGAGGACGCTAAAGATTTGCTTGTTAAAGAGACCTATGGAAGGGAAGTAGCTGAACTGAATGCCCTGAAGGAGTCCTCTGAGAAACAACAAATTATTGATGCACTCTTATCAAGTGATCGGAGGTACAGACGATACACTAGAGAGGAATTAGAGGCAGCAACAGATTTCTTCTCTGAGAGTAATGTCATCGGTGAAGGAGGGTATGGGAAAGTTTATAAGTGCAATCTTGATCACACCCCTGTTGCTGTAAAGGTTCTTTGGCCTGATGCAATTAACAAGAAAGACGAGTTTCTAAAAGAGGTAATTTCTTGTGCATATTTGTTTTCAGTAGCGGTGAAGCATCCAAACCTATTCAAATCTTTGAAGTATGCACTGTGGACAATACTCATAATGCATTGTTCTCATAATTCAATTTGGATTCCACCATTTCATTGATCATAAAATTGTTACCGACATTCTGGACATGTCCTGCGCTACTAGGACCATCTTCCAATCTTCATCAACATGGCAATTTTAAAATCGTGTTCCATCAACTAATACAAAATACCATTTTTTTATTTTGCTGATTTTTTTTCTTAGCCAAATTTATTGTTGCAATCATGCAAAAGCCCTTATTGTCTGCAGGTTGAAGTGCTAAGCCAGATTCGACATCCACGCATGGTACTGCTGCTTGGAGCTTGTCCCGAGAGTGGTTGCTTGGTTTATGAATACTTGGAAAATGGAAGCCTGGAGGATTATATTTTCCATCGGAATGGAAAACCGTCTCTTCCTTGGTTTGTTCGGTTCCGGATAGTTTTTGAAGTAGCTTGTGGGCTTGCATTCTTACACAACTCAAAGCCAGAGCCTATTGTCCACCGAGACTTGAAACCGGGTAATATATTGCTAGACAGGAATTATGTGAGCAAAATTGGGGATGTTGGGTTGGCTAAACTCATTTCAGATGTTGTCCCTGACAACATCACGGAGTACAGAGACTCTATTCTCGCCGGGACTCTCCACTACATGGATCCAGAGTATCAAAGAACCGGCACCGTCCGACCCAAATCAGATCTATATGCTTTTGGTGTTATTATTCTCCAGTTGTTGACGGCTCGCCATCCAAACGGGCTTCTATTGAAAGTTGAAAATGCCCTTATCAACGGCTCCTTTGCTGACATTTTAGACGACTCAGTTACGGATTGGCCACTTGCTGAAGTTGAGGACTTAGCTCGAATCGCTGTGAAATGTTCTAATCTTAGATGCAGAGATAGACCAGATCTTGACAATGAAGTTCTGCCAGTTCTCAAGAGACTCAAAGATGCTGCGGATGCTTGCGTAAAATCGGAAAAAGACAATATATATGCACCAAGCCACTTTTTCTGTCCAATTCTTCAGGTGAAAAGTCACTCTCCAACAGACAATCATATATATTAAAAAAAAAAATTGTTTCTCAATTCAGTTAGCATCTCATATACTATATGTTCTATGTGCTTCATTTTGTGAGTAATGCAGGATGTAATGGAAGATCCATACATTGCTGCTGATGGTTTTACATATGAGCACAGAGCAATTAAGGCATGGCAAGAGAAACACAACGTATCACCAGTGACAAAGCTTAGGTTCCAGCACTCAACGATTATACCAAACCACACTTTACGTTCTGCCATACAGCAGTGGAAGTCAGCGTGACAGGTTCAAGTGCCTTCGAAGGGCAAAGATGGCTGATTGTGTGCCTCTTTACAAAGCTTATCATTTCAGGAGCTACAAGATATATCCTCGAATTTTCTCCTTTTACTCTCTTATGCCATTTGTGATGTATTTAAAAGGAACAGACATAATTGGTATAAAGTGTAAACTGTAAAGTAATCAATTACGTAATACACCATGTAGAATCAAGTACCTTCAAAATGATATATAGAAATTGCTATATCATATTATATGATCTGGAATGGGTTTAAAAATAATTTTTGTAGTCATTTGATGCATTACCAACATAAAGGAGACTTTTGAAATTGCGAATGGCACTGCAAAAATCCCTTTATAGAAGGCCACTGTATCAAAACCAAGTTCTAGCACAATACATATTAGCAACTGCCTGTACATATTTGGTTGGCCATGGACCAAGAAACACCAAAGACAATGATAAAGTATCAAGTTTACGCTGTAAAGGTTGAGTGGTATCAGCTATCCAGTTGAGTAAACTCTAGAGCATTTGCATCTGGGTCTCGTGTGAAGATCGCTGGCCTCCCAGATTTGCTAAGCGTGTAGGGAATACCTAGGAAACAGAACAGAAGACAATGACGTTAACTCCATTCCTTCTAAGAGCCTCCCCGTGTTGGCCATCGATAAAAAAAGATGATAAACAGAGAAAATATGGATTGATTGATGTTTAGAGAATGACAACTCAAGGGAGAAAAATTACCAGCTTTGTCTAGGATCACTTTGAGTTTGGACACATCCCGGATTGCAATACAAGTATGACGATCTCGACCTCCATGTTCAGGTCGTCCAGTTAAGGGGTCTGGATTAGCCAGTTCCATTAAATGAATCATCTCAGAACCCACCCACAACCAAGCACCTCTGTAGGGAAGCTTGTCGTGTGGCCTTGCCTCATTTATTTCAAGACCTATTTTTTAGAAGAAAAAAAAAATTAAAAGTATATCATTATTTCATTTTATCTCCTGTGGTCATACAAAGGATATTTCAATATTCAAGCTTAAATTTAACGTACCTAGAATATTCTGATAAAATTCAAGAGACCTTTCAAGGTTTTCACACAGAATTCCAACATGGTGAACACTAACAACCCCATAATCTGCACCAATATCAGAACAAAAATAAATAATTCAATTTTACTCATGAAGTACAAAGAAATATATACTGTCAAACTATCTGACACAAGCAAAAACTAGCTTTATATTTCTAAGTCCTAATTTCTTCTATATTATTTTTGCCCCTTACTTTTGTGTACTAATTGTGGGAATTGCTGACTGGTGAAGAAATTTCAGATTTAAGAAGACAATAGTGAGCACCTTTGCTATGAAGAATTGGTATATTGCAAAGCATAAATACCAATCTCATTAAACATTGTTGATGAATGAAAATTGATCAGCAGCAAATTGAATCAAATAGCTTCTTTATTAAACTTTGATACTAGATTGACCGCTTAAGAAATTACAATTTGAAATTTGAATCTCTTTCTCTCTCTCTATGCTTTTTCTTTCCTTATTTTGTGATGATCATTTTCCTTGGTGAGCTTTGCCTTTTATACTATTTCTTCGTGGGGACCTTGGAACACGTATTTGGATTTGAGTTTTTCTCCACGTGGCAAGTGACGACCTTGTCCCCGAATACGTGTTAGGAATTGAACTCGGGCATTGGACAAGTTCTTCTTTTTGTACAGGGATTGAGCTCGGATTTAGCACGACTTTGGGTATCTTCTTCAAATTGAGCTTGGACACGGGCACCTTTGTTTATATGACGATGAGCTCGGATATAGGACAACTGCTTTCGAGCTCGGACTTGGGATAACTTTGGACAACCTTTCTCTTCAAATTGAGTTTGGATATAGAACACCTTTCTTCGTATATTCGACGATTTCCTTCTTCGGGTGATAGGATGACTTCTTTCTCCGAATCGAATTTACTCATACTTCTACACATGTTTGTCCAGATAATGCCGTATATATAAATATATATATTTTTCATTTTCATAATCAGGATTTCTTGTTATTAATTTTGGAGTTTTTTACCCGGTTAACTTTATGGCACAACACGAGCCCCCTAGCTTTCAAGGGTCAAATATTACTTGTACGCTTGAAAGATATATACAAATCCCTTTTTTTTTTTTGCTAAGGATGGTGATGTCATCCTCACTCTTTCTTGTGTCGAGGATGACATCATCCTCGTCCCCCCCACCTCTTTTTTTTTTTTTTTTTTTTTTTTTGGGGGGGGGGGGGGGGGGGGGGGGGGGGGGGTGCTAAGGATTGTGACGTCATCCGAGGATGACATCATCCTTCTTCTTTTTTTTCCTTCCAATGTACTCTTCTCATAGTCATTTCTTTTTTATTTCATTTTTCATCCTTTTGTCAACTTTCTTTATACTTTGCAGGATAGGATAATGTCATTTCGACATTATTTATTCTTATCTTTTTGTCAACCTCCCTGTACTTTTGCAGAGTCAAGTCATTTCAACTTCACTTCATGCAGCAGTGAGTGGTTACTTTATTCTTTTTTATTTGATCATTAGAGGGTTGATCTACATATAAATATCATTTCGTGGAAGTCTCAATTCACTCAGCTACCAAACTCTTACTCCAACCAATCTTTAGACGATCAACTTATTTACAAGTATATATTCATATATATGCAAACGTATGAAGTGAAATCGAAATGACTTAACCCTGTAAAAGTATGGGGAGGCTGACAAAAAGATAAAAATAGTATAAGAAAGTTGACAACTCTTTCTCCAACCTATCTTTAGACAATCAACTTATTTGTAAGTATATATTCATATATATGCAAAAGTATGAAGTGAAGTCGAAAAGACTTAACCCTGTAAAAGTATGGGAAGGCTGACAAAAAGATAAAATTAGTATAAGAAAGTTGACAAAAGGGTGAAAAATGAAATAAAAAGGAAATTACTATGAGAAGAGTACATTGGAAGGTTAAAAAAATAAATACGAGGTTGAGATCATCCTTGACCCAAGAAAGGGTGAGGACGATGTCATCATCCTTAGCCCAAAAAAATAATAAAATAATAAGAAGGGACGACGATGACATCATCCTTGACCCAAGAAAGGCTGAGGATAACGTCACCATCCTTAACAAAAAAAAAAAAGGGACGAGGATGACGTCATCATCCTAAAAATAAATAAAAAAGTTGTATATATCTTTCAAGCGTACAAGTAATATTTGACCCTTGAAAGTTAGGGGGGCCCGTGTTGTACCATAAAGTTAATCGGGTAAAAACTCCAAAATTAATAACAGGAAATCCTGTTTATGAAAATGAATATACATATATATATACAGCACTAATTGGACAAGCACGTGTAGAAGTACGAGTAAATTCGATTTGGAGAAAGAAGTCATCCTATCACCCGGAGAAGGAAATCGTCGAATATACGAAGAAAGGTGTTCTATATCCAAACTCAATTTGAAGAGAAAGATTGTCCAAAGTTACCCAAGTCCGAGCTCGAAAGAAGTTGTCCTATATCCGAGCTCAGCGTCATATAAACAAAGGTGTCCGTGTCCGAGCTCAATTTGAAGAAGATACCCAAAGTCATGCTAAATCCGAGCTTAATCCCCGTACAAAAAGAAGAACTTGTCTTATGCCCAAGTTTAATTCCAAACATGTATTCAGGGACAAGGTCAGAATGAAGGTCACTTGCCATGTGGTGAAAAACTCAAATCCAAACACATGTTCCAAGGTCCCCACGAAGAAATAGTATAAAAGGCGAAGCTCACCAAGGAAAAGGATCATCACAAAATAAAGAAAGAAAAAACATAGAGAGAAAGAGAGATCCAAATTTTCAAATTGTAATTTCTTGAGCGATCAATCTAGTATCAAAGTTTAATAAAGAAGCTATTTAATTCAATTTGTTGTTGATCAATTTTCATGCATCAACAATCATTATGGCTGTTATTATAAAAGTTCCATCTATCTGTTCTATAACATTGCTTAGATTAACATTAAGCCAGAACCCAACTAGAGCAGTAGAGCCATACTATATAAATTATAATGGGTGCCTTCTTTATAGTTGAATAAGTTAGGTGCATCAAGTATCCAAGAACCACCCTTTTTACCCTAAAAACCATGTCCCAACTTAGCAAGAGAAGTTATTATAATCTATCAAAGTATATAATGAATTAGAAGAGTTACCAATCTTATCACTGGTACTAACTGAGTCTTTTTCAAGGACACCTCCTTCAACAGACATCTTTGCTTTAGTCATCAAAGAGAGCCCATGGCATCTACCATTTCTCACATCAGTTTGGAGAAATTTGGATGATGTGTTAGTAAAAATGGTGTTGACCCTTGTATGATTCACCTGCAAAGAAAATGAGGGGTTTTTCAAAGGTTCATAGGAACAAATACATTAGAAACAGTTGGAGAAATCGGACAATATGCTATCAGATTGTTCTATTAAAAATCTTCATTTATACATAGTGAGATACCCTGGAAACTCATGTCAATATTAGTACAAGCAAAACTGCAGGTAATTGTGACTACTGTCGTCTCCGGGTAGACTTTTAGAGATTTATCAATATCATGAACGTTCAGTTTTGAAAAGCAACCTCCAACCAACTTCTCAAAACTTGATTATAATAAGTAGATTATGAAATAAGCGGATTTTAACTAATTTACCAAACACCTTTTTTTTTTCAAGCTACAACAAGCCTAAACACACCCTAATTCTATTATGCATAGTTCAGCTGGATTTTTCATTTTTCCTTAATTTCCTTTACAAGGTTTTCTAGAGAGCCAGTCAGGGGTTATTTAAACTGTGAAAATCCAAGTGCTCGCTGCTCCCTGTTTGATTAGCAACTTATTAACTTACAGAATCCAAAATTCAACACAAATCTTTCCTTCAAAAAGCAAAAGCAAAACAAAAATGATTTGAATTTTATTCAGCCCAGTCGATCAGTAAACAAGTATTAAGCAGTAATATGCATATGAATCCAATGGAAAAAAAAACAAAATCAAGTCCGAATTTAAGCAATTTAAAGATAATAAACAGAAAATCAACTAAGTCCAGTGCTACAGCTGCACAATTCAACTATTCCAGGCGATATATACTATATTATTGATGAATCTCCGAAATAATCAACGAAAACGACGAAGGAGCAGTGAGAGATGATAAAGTTACCTGTTGTTTCACAGAAATGGCGGCAGATGGACTGAGAAGAGACGCCATTGAAGACCCCTTGCTCGTCTGGTTTTTTGTTTTATTTTGAATAATTTATGAGTATCAACTATTTTAATTTTTAACTACTCTTTCTCAGGTCTTGGTTCACAAATTTTCAGGGATAAACATGAGCCACTACTTCATTTTTGGGTAACTCCGTAAAACAATATAACATGCGAGTAGAAACTGAAAATAACTTAAATATAGGGGCTCCAACAAAAATAAAAATTGATATTTTATTTGCAAATTGCAACATTCGACATTTCGACCGACGTATGATTATTGATTATTCGCGAGAAAATAAATAAATATTACCTAAGAATTTCAGACATAAATTATTGAAATTTTGTTTTTAACTGCAAACTAAATTTGATTGTTGGTAACCATAGTAGAGTTGCAATTTCCCATATGCCCTATTTCAATAAATAAATAAATAATCTCATATGCCGTCATTAAAGTAATTTCACAAATTTAGTTTCAAAAATGATTTCATAATTGATTTAATGACTTCATGTTTCTGATGTGTATAGACCAAGTTAGATTATAGATATGTATGTAGTGGGTTGCATTGTTAGCACCAATTAGCTTCATTTTCTGTTAAGTGTCCATATTTTTGGTATCAGTAACCGTGTGGTTTGAGTTATAAAGCTTATAAATAGTCAGTAAACTAATGGAATGTTAAAAAGCAAATATCCTTTCTAAATCCTTCCTTTGTTTTTCTTCTATATCTGCTCTCGTTTCTTTTTCTGTCTAAGTACCTAATTGGTATATATCAGTTTCATGTTTAGTTTCATAAATGATTTTACGTGATTTCATATTTCATGTTTAGTTTCGAAAATGATTTCACGTTTGACTTAAAAAATGGAGAACATGTGATTACTAACAGTTAAAACTTCGTTTGCGGTTCAAAAAAAATCATACATTTTATATGTTCATTTCATTTTCATAAATTCTAATTAAACATGAGCCACTACTTCATGTTTAGGGTAAATCCGTAAAACAATATAACATGCAAATACAGCTTGAAAATAACTTAATTCTAGGGATTTCAATGTAAACAAAAATTGTAATTTTTATTTGCATCATTAGACGTATGAGATTATTCTCGATAAAATAAATAAATATGACCTATGAATAAAACATTTGACATAGTTGACATTCTCCGTGTGGTTGTTGGTCCATGACTCCATGCACAAACAACTTAAATACATGCGTTTCAACACTGCAGCATGGTGCCATGGTCCATGACTCCATGCACAAACAACTTAAATATATGCGTTTCAACACTGCAGCATGGTGCCATGGTCCATGATTCCATGCACAAACAACCATTTATTACTTCAACAAAATAAATAAATAAATAAATGATCATTGACACATGGCCTATTGCCAATGTGGTGGGTCTTTCCCTTGGAAACTCCCATCACCAAGGTTCAATGTCTAGTGTATGTATGTATATATGCAAATTTTCCACCAATAGCGTGGGTGTTGTCCCACCAATATGTGGGTGCTCTCTCCCCGTCTGTGGGAGCTGCAGTCCGGGCTGTGCTTGTAGAGCCTAATCTCGTCGACCCCAGTAATTGTTGTATAATCCAAAAAAAATAATAATAATAATGATCATTGGTTGCATTACAATATTATTTGAAATAAAATGGAACCACGATGGAAAGGAAATTAGTTTCTTACATCATCGATTTTAATTTCTAATATGTCACATAAATCAACGATTGTATTAACATTTTGTACGTGTCAAATATATAAATAGAGAGAGAGATGTAGATATTTTCCCTGAAATCCCCATTTCTACAAATCCCCATCCCCAATCAATTTCCCTAAAAAAATATATATTAAAAAATCCCCAAATAGAGAAATGGGTGGGGATAGAGATGAATGTCATCCCCAAATTGAAAAAATAATGCTTAGGTACTAACTGGTCAGTACCCAAGCATTATTCAAATTAAAATAGGGATGGGAATGGGACGACCTCCCCATCTCCATTTTTCGTAAAAGAAAAAACTATTTCTTTTTAATAGTAAGTATTATCCCCATTATATTTTATTTGTATTTGTACTGTTTATGTATGTTATAACTTATAAGCATTTTTTTTTTTTTAATATGTAATTTTTAATCAAATAGAATCAAACAGGAGAAACGGGGAAAAAATTCAAATTAGAAAAATAGGAGAAATGAGGAAAACAGGAAAATAGGGATAGGGATAGAGATACCTCCTCCCAAACTCCCTCATCCCCATTTTTCCCAAATGTATACAAGTACATATTGAATTGAAAAATGAAAGCGTCCAAAAGATGGCACCATTGCCGCCCCCCGGGGTGTAGTTCAGTTGGTAGATTGACGAGTTTGAGGTTTAAACAAATGACTTCCAAGTTAACAACTCGAATCCTATCTATGATAAAAACTTAAAAATAAAAAATTAAATACATGGTATAAATGGTTGAATAGATAGATAGTAAAAAAAAATAGTATCACTTCCATGTCAACCCTGTAAATTATCATTACTAGGAGAAAATCTTCAGTGCACCGAATGCATGAGCTAAGTGTTGCATCCAGCCACTCAGATGTTAACACCTCGGCATATGTCAGTTAAAATAATAATAAATTTGATGGAACGAAAGAGAAAGAAATAAAATAATGATGAAAAAAAAAACCAAATTAAAAAGCTGACACATGTCGAGGTGTCACCATCTGAGTGGCCAGGTGCAACACTCAACTCATGCACCCGGTGCATTGAAGATTTTCTCTATAGAAATTATTTTCAGCCGACTAAAAATGAAAATGGTTATTTATGACGTAAGCGATGAGGTGGGCTATCATGACACGTGTACGTACGTACGATTGACTGTGGAAGAAGTGCATGCTTAAAACCAAATTAAAAAGCTGACACATGTCGAGGTGTCACCATTTGAGTGGTCAGGTGTAACACTCAACTCATGCATATGGTGCAACGAAGATTTTCTCCATAGAAATTATTTTCAGCCGACTAAAAATGAAAATGATTATTTATGATGTAAGCGATGAGGTGGGCTATCATGACACGTGTACGTACGTACGATTGACTGTGGAAGAAGTGCATGCTTCACGACGGGGGAGTTCTCGTTACAAGTCTTTGATGCTAACAAGTCACAACAAAATCATTACTCTGTCAATCACTATTAATTTGGCTGCACACAAATCTGGATTGTTGTATACCATGTTACATCAACAATGAGACCACCACACCAACCAATTAGCCACCACCATATTTATTGCTTTTTTATTTTCTTCTCTTATATCATTTATTATATATATTTATTTTTCTATGATTATCGAGTTTTTTGATGGGGACTCAATTCAGCTATCTAAAAATGATGTTCTAATTTGTATCTAATCAACCAAATTGAGACACGTATCTACATTTATAGAATAACAAATTGAGACATGTGTCTATATTTATGGAAAAAATTGAAAAAATAAAAGTAAACATATGTCATAATTTGATTGGTTAGACAAAAATTGAAACACTATTTTTGTACAGTTGATTTGAATCCTTTTGATGGACGGTGCTATTGATTTTTCTTCTTTTGTGTGCTTTCTTTCCCACTTATATTTATTATGATATAATTCGAATACAAGGATCAATCTATATTAATTTTTTATTTAAAATTTATCAATCTTTTATACAACCTAAATAATTAATCCAGATTTCAACCTAAATGGTGTGGCAAATAAGTTGTCATCACCACACATAACATGAGATAATATGGTTAATGAAAAAACCACTTTCCACATCATTTGGATTGAAATTTGAACTAAATTTTTAGATTGTCTAGCATTAATTTATTTATAAATTCATTTTCTTAAAAATAAACATTAAAGTCGTGAAATTAAATTCAATTCTTTGATTGATAAAGTCTAATACTAAATATAATCTTATTGTAATTATTTAAAATTGTAAATTAATATTTCAAATATTTTAATTGTCTTAAAAAGTATAAAAAAAAATTGATTTGTATTTCACTCTCTATACTAATAAGCAGGAATAATAATAACCTAGCTGTCCAATTTATTTGTTCAAATAAAGTGGTATATGAGTTGTAATCATTATATTAATTGTGAGGCGAAGACGAATGTATTAGTTACGACTTACGAGATACTAACATATAATTTTGATATGAATTTGTACAAATCATTTGAACACCGTAACATTATTAATTAATAAGAAGTTGATTTTCCTTTTTAATATGAAAGATGGATGGGTTGCTGATTTGTAATTTCGAATGTACAATTGCTTGGAAACCAAACCTAATAAATTGAGTTTAATATATATTGTTTTTGAATAAATAAATATATATTAACCAAGTTAAAAACATACAAAAATATAAAAAAAAAAAGGTTTATAAAGTAACTTGATATAGTGGTTTGAAGTTTGAACTACACTACAGTGGTAATCACATCTCTCTCATTAGGGATGACATGATCAAGATTCAAGGTTGAATAAGGATCCGCTATATCAGAAACACGATTGGAGCAGGATGCCTCATACTTGACCCATGCCCCAAACATATATTCGATTTGGGTTTAAAAATTTAATAGTACTCTTTAAAGAGTGGGTTTTAATACTTTAACCAACTTAATAACTTAAATTTTAATAGCACATAAAGTGTGGATCTGACAAAAATACCTTTAAAACACACTTTAAAAAAAAAAAAATCTCGCACTTTTTTGTGTTTCCGATACTTGTTTTGGTGTTCTTGAGATTTATTTTGTTTTTTCCAACTTTATTGTCTAATCTTCGAGCCTTATTTTGTTGTTTATGAGACTTATCAGGTAGTTTTCAAGACTTATTAGTTATATATGCAAATTTTGAGATTTATTGGATAAAAATGAAATCAAAAAAAAAAAAAAAAAAAAATGTCATCCTCTTCATCGAGACCTCTATTGGAGGCCGATTTCGACCTCCAATAGAGATCTTTCATCTCCATTGGTCCTCCATTAATGGAGCTTTTTGGAAAAAAAAAAAAATTCCTAAAAATGGCACAAACGTAATAAAAGAAGGAGATTAGAGTATTTTAATCCATTAGTGCCATTTAAACTTAACTTATTAAACTAGCGATACTCTCAAAATTCAATATAGAAAGAGTGTTATTTTCTACCATTTCTAATTTTCGATTTCCCCCCATATCTGAACCCGTTTAGGGTAGAATATACTCGACTCACCTTGACCTTAAAAACAAACAAATAAAATTGCTCAAACCATTAAATAGACGAAGTTTAACATACAATTGAATATTATGATTGGACTTAAATTTTAACATTCAATTAAAAATTAAATATATTATTAATTTACAAAATATATATGGATTTGAGAAATGCTTTAGTACATTTGACGTATACGTCCAGCCCAATCAATTATGTCATGTGATATATATTTTTTAAAGTATTAAACTATTATATAAATTCAGAGTTTTTTAGGAGAAGAGGGAGGACTCGAACATGTAATCTTGTGGTGCAGGTGTGAAGGGTTTACCACCGGACAAACCTCATCGCGTCTAATTATGTCATGTGATATAAACAATCAATCACATAAAATACATGTTACATGACACAATATAAGTGGGTTAGACGAGTTCTTAATTAATCCCTTTATCAGGTTTCTCGAAGGCTTCTATCTCGGTTATCTCTCCCGAAATCACTCCCCTTCCATCTTCGAGAAGTGCATATGATGAATTTCTCCCTAAAACGGTGTTTGTTATATGTCTAGGTGTATTGAAAACTTACAACCTCGTGGTGCATGTGTGAGGGGGTTTATCACTGAACCAACATCATCCCGTCTTCATGCACTTGAATTTAAACACAATTAAATGGCTACTAAAAATTAAAACTCGAACTTTAACACACTTAAATTCAATAGATTATAACATCTAAGTTTGACAAATTATAAATTCAAACATAAAATACAAACACCAAACAAAATTAAAGCTATAAAATTCATTAAATTCTTACTTTGTTAATCTATTAAAAAAGCAGGATAAGTTTAATCCATTAAGAAATTCAAACATCTTCATTATTTCGTTTCAAACACAAATCTACAGCACCAAAATTAAAAAACAAAAATGCATAACACTTAAAAATGACCTATAATAATAATAATAATAATAATAATAATTATTATTATTATTATTATGCAATCAACAACTAAAAAAATCGGGTAATCGGGGGTGAGGCGGGTCAAAAGTGTTTGACTCATCCCTAACTTGGTTACCCTACTTGGTCGAGGCGGGTCAAAAGTGTTTGACTTATCCCTAACTCGATTATCCTACCTAATCAAAATTTTAGACATGATACCTAAGTTAATTACTCCAAATCCGCTCCTGACGGAGCGGTTTCCTGCGATTATAGGGTGAAACATGTAATTTTGCCTTCTCAATCTCCCATCCTTTTAAAAATAAAAGGGTAAATTGTAATGGAGCCCCTAATTCTAGGTATAATCGCAACTATATACTTTTGTCTAAATGATAAAAGAATACCATTAACCAAATGGTTGACCTTCAAGTTTAATGGTTGGCCAGTCAAATATCATGAAATGTCCAAATTTCCCCTTAACAACCTATCTTATAAATTAGTATAATATATTATTATTATTATTATTAAATGTTAAAAACAATAAGAAAAATTAACAAATATTCGAAGAGATCTATGATCTTTTGGAAGGATATCAGATGATCAACTCCATGGAGATCGGTCTAATCTCCATAGACGAGATTGACCGATCTCCATTGGAGCAGATTTGGTCCAAATATTCTACATGGTAATCGTCAAAGTTATATCACATGGAGATTGTTTATAGATCTAATCAATACCGTTATAGATCTATTCTATATTGTTAGGAATCTAATCCAGATCGGTCATAGATCTAATCTAGATTACCTAAGATTTGATTCCATAAGATCTCATGGGATATAAGTTTTGATCTCCTTCAAAAAATGGAAAAGATTGAAAACCTAGATCTCTTGATTTTGTTTCTTAATTTTTTTTTGTCTTTTTATTATTTTTTAAAATACCTAAAATTTTGTTTTTTCTCATTTTTTTAAAAAAGATTTTTATTCTTTTAGTTTCTTTTAAGTTTCAAATGACTTTATTAACTTCCCGAGATTATGGAAATAGTAAACTCCAACGGTCAACCGTTTGATCAAAGGTACTAATTGGTCATTAAAAAAAAAAAAGGCACTGCAATATATTATCGACTCAGATCAGTTATCCAAAAATGATGTCTCAATTTGTGTCTAACCAACCAAATTGGGACATGTGTCTACATTAATATTAAATGTAGACACATGTCTCAATTTGGTTGGTTAGACACAAATTGAGACACCATTTTTGGACAGTTGATTTGATTCAATATATTATAGTGGATAAGCAGAATGACGTATACTACAGTTAAAAAATATAAAGTTGTGGGGATGTTGCGTAATAAGTAGTAACTTTATCATAAGAGGAAGCTCCAAGATAATTTCCTTATAAAAAAAAAAAAAGAAAAAAAAAGAAAAAAAAAAGAGCATAATTTGCAGTTGAGTACTATTAAAAGATCCCTTTTTACAATAAAATTCCCTTACTCGTTCACCGCTCTTTCCACCTCCCTTCCTTACCTGAATCTCTTTACTGATTAGCCCACAAGTTATTAAAAGAAACTTCCCATTTCCCAACGTTTCTAAAAAACCCATCAACCCCAAAACCATATAAAATACAAAAAGCACCCCCAACCGCGTAAAAATAACAACAATCCAATCCAACCCAACAAAAACAAAATACAAAACAAGTCAAGTCACCGTCAAAAGCCCCAGGTACCGCGTTCACACTTGCGCACACGCTTCCTTAGACACTTGTCCAAGCTTCTTGCCTTCTTCTCCTCCTCTAACTCTTTGTTATATAAACCCAGTGCCTTATCATTTGTCTCTTCAATTTGAAATCAATTGTGTTCACATTTCTTCATTCAAATAAGCATTCTCTTTCAACGATTTTGTCAACCTGCGCTTTTTATTCTGTTAAATGGAGATTAGTTTCCCATTTCTTAATCACGAAGACTGCTATACTAGTCTATTGGGTTGGTTTCCTGAGATGGATAATAAAAGCAGCAACAATGTTATTAGTTTCAATGGGAACGACAATCTGAACAAGCGGAAAAGAAAGGACGACGAAATTGATGGTAGCGGTGGTGGAGGAGGAGGAGACTTGCAAGACTTGAAGAAGAGTCCTTGGAGTGACATACTTACTTCGTTGATTTTATTAGACGAAGAAGAGAAGCGAGAGCAAGAGCAGTGGTCTGTCGATTCTCAACAAGATAAAGCTCTGTTTCAACTGAATCAAAAGCGGAAGAGTCAAGCGGTTGATGAATATCACAATCAATTGGAAGACCATTATACCCAATTGGACGTGATGGATCATCTGAGGACCAAACGATCTCGTTCTGCGGCGGCCTCGGCGGTTGCGGTCACGGCTGTTGCATCTGAGGAGGCCGGTTCTGATAGACCCGCCCAGTCGGGTCATAACAATTCGGGCGGACCGACCCAGCAGAGGCGGTTGTGGGTGAAGGACCGATCCAAGGATTGGTGGGAGGAGCGAAACCACCCGGATTTCCCGGAGGAGCAATTCCGGCGTGATTTTAGGATGAGTAAGGGGACTTTCAATATGATTTGTGAGGAGCTGGAGACGGCGGTCATGAAAAAGAACACGATGCTCCGTGACGCCATACCGGTCCGACAACGCGTGGCGGTCTGTATTTGGAGGTTGGCTACGGGTGAACCGCTCCGGGTCGTTTCGAAACGGTTCGGGTTGGGAATATCCACTTGCCACAAGCTGGTTCTTGAGGTCTGTTCAGCAATCAAAACCGTTTTGATGCCAAAGTTTTTACAATGGCCTGATGAGCAGAAAATGAAACAAACCAAAGACGAATTCGAGTCCATTTCTGGGATACCAAACGTTGGTGGGTCAATGTACACGACACATATCCCAATTATAGCACCCAAGATCAACGTCTCTCATTATTTCAACAAGAGGCACACAGAGAGGAACCAGAAGACATCTTATTCGATTACTGTTCAAGGAGTTGTGGATCCGAGAGGAGTTTTCACTGACGTTTGCATAGGTTGGCCTGGTTCGATGCCTGACGACCAAGTCTTGGAGAAATCTGCTTTGTATCAAAGAGCCAATAAAGGGCTTTTAAAAGATGTTTGGGTTGTTGGGACTTCTGGTCATCCATTGATGGATTGGGTTCTGGTGCCGTACACACAGAAGAATTTGACATGGACTCAACATGCGTTTAATGAGAAAATTGGAGATGTCCAAAGGGTGGCAAAAGATTCATTTGCGAGATTGAAAAGGAGGTGGTCTTGCTTGCAAAAGAGGACAGAAGTGAAACTACAGGAGTTGCCTGTCGTTTTGGGAGCTTGTTGTGTTTTGCATAACATATGTGAGATGAGGCATGAAGAGGTGGATCCTGAGTTCCAGTTTGAGCTTTTTGATGATGAGATGATTCCTGAGAATAGTTTGAGGTCTATGAATGCTTCAACTGCTAGAGATCTCCTTGCTCATAACCTCCTCCACCATGGCCTTGCCGGGACTTCTTTTTTACAATGATTCACTTACAGTTTTTGTTTTTACCATTTTATTAGCTTGTTATAGTCCTTTTTGTAGCAATAAACGATTATTCATTCAATTTTATTTATATAATTATCCTTTTTATTACTATAGAATTAGGTGAAATGGGTTGGCTCGTTGGTATTTCCCTATATATTTACGCCGTTGAGATTCTACGTACAAGTTCGAATCGTGTTCACCCCATAATCACCGAATTGATTTTTAATAGCTATATTAAATTTAATAACAACTCTATTTTTGTCCTATGCTCAATGTCAAAGAAAGAATGTGCAAAAAATGTCATAGCAGAGAATCGTGACTTGGCTTCCACATCATATTGACTTGAGAGCCAACAATATTAGCCCAAAGAGAAACAAACCAAGTACTAAAACAAGAGAATTAAAATCAACGAACCGCCTTTTCAGCATTAATTGTGGAGACTGACAGGATCTTAACCTTATACAAATATTAATTTAATTTTTTTTTTTTTTTTACCAATCAACATCAAGTCGTATTTTCTAAAGCTGTTAATTTTCATTAACTAACCCGGTGTTGTTCAATTATTATTTACCACAGTTGAGGTCATCGATGACGTTGGCTTCACACGGAATGGGCAATTTAACGGTCTGATATCACACTGATTTGGGACCGTTGGATTGTCCCCCCGGGGTTGCTTAAGATAGAATAGTACGGAGGAATTGAGACCGTTGATTGTTTGACTTTTATTGGATGGTGACCCGTGCTAATTCTGGAATATTGCCTCTTCACAGGGATACTTCCAAAATGTTGACGCCATCAGTTTGTAGGGCCCAGACCAATGCTATTCATCCACGTGTCGGACTGACCGACGTGGTGTTGAATTCAGCTTGTCCTTTTTTCAGGTCTCGCTCGTCCTCCTGGCGACAAAAAATGTAAGAAATAACCTGAGCCTCTGCTGCTTCGTTGTCACGATCACTAAAATTCACAAATTGACAGAGACGGAGCGCGAGAGCCAGAGAGACGAGAGAGAGAGCGCTAGCTATGGAGAATCCGAAAGATGATGGGGCGAAGGCGGTCGCGGGAGAGGAAGAGGAAGGAGAGGTGGGGTCCAGCTTGACGCTTGAGAGGGTCGCTGCGGCCAAACAGTTCATCGAGAGTCACTACAAGGCTCAAAGGAAGCACATTCAACAACGAAAAGAAAGGTTATATAATATATATTGCATAACAGATTGATTTGAACGTATTTTCAAATGTGTGTGTGTGTGTTTTTTTTGGTGCATTTAAAAAGATCTCGTTTGGATTTCGGTGTTTCTTGTTTGCATGCCTTATTTTCTGTTTGTATGAAAACCTTTGAATTAGAGCTGAAATGTTTTCAATTCTTTCATTGAATTGCAGAATTTTGGAAATATCTTAAATTCATAATTAGCTGACAATTAATCATTTGTCACATTGGTTTACCAAGTGTTTGATTTTTTTTTTTTTCCTATTCTGGGTTTGTTGTAGAGAAACCTTTTTCAATTCCATTGCCGTAAAGATGTTGATTCATTAATGGAAAATAATATAAGAGGATGATTCACAATTATTGTGCTTCTCTTTCTTGCATGTGCTACGGTAGTCTGCAGTGCATGATATTAAGCATCCGGCGCTATCATATTTTGTTAAGGTTTTAAAATTATGTTAGGAAAGAAGGAAAATGACATACATGGAGATTATTTGTTATTAAAGCTGTATTCAGTTTGTAATTTTTCAATATTTTGTGGCAAAAAATCTAAGAGGGACAAGTTTGATTTAGGAATATCATAGCTTCTTGCAAAATTTGAATGCTAGTGTATTTTGCTAAGGACTTGAGAGAATACTGCAGTTAAGTATCTAAACAATTCAATAACGGTTTTGAATCCTGTCAAATACATGCGTTCTTATGTGAAAATGTTGCTTCTTGTGACATTTTTAAATTTTGGGCACTTTCAACTCAATGTAAGGTGCAAGTGTAAACAACTTGAAAATACAAAAGAAAAGTTTATACATGATGGCCTTTTTCTTATAAGAGGATAGTATATCATTTAAATTTTTTATCACACTGAACCGTCTATGTGTCCTGTGAACGTGGGACAACCATCACAAAACTATAGCAAGCCTTGGGCATGTGATGTGTTTTCCTACACTTGGAGGCAAGGAGCTTGTCTTTAATTTCCCTTTTTTTTTCACCAATCATCTCTGTACATATTTTAGATTTAAGACTTTGAGGATATGAGTGCTTGTAACTTTGTATTGTTTTATTTCATAGCTTTCATATGGCATAACCTTTATGCTTCTTCTAAAATTTTATGTGATTGAGTAACAAGAAGGGATTGCTAGAGGAAGATATAGTTTTTGAACAATATATGCTATTATTTTGCCTTCCAGGTTTGTTGTATTTTCTTTTTTTCTGATACGATTTGTCTGTCATCAGTATATGCCTGGAACCTTAATACAATTCCATCCTGGTTTCTTTTTTCATGTGTTTACATAGATACAGAATTGCAGACACAGACACTTGTGCATCATTTTTCATATGTTTACATTTATACAGAGACTAGAGACTTGTGAATCATTTTTCCATGTGTTTACATATATGCAGAGACAGACACATGTGCATCATCATGTGTTAGGTCACAACTACACCTAAAAATTAAGCTTACAGGCAAGAAATTAAACAGTAGTATTAAAATCATGGATATGTCATGTGACTCAAGCTCAAGGACAAACAGAAATTAAGATGTGGAACAAATTCAAATAACGCAAACACAAATACAATTACATGGGGGACTTGAACCTAGGACACACATGGTAGTTGTCCTTATGTGCTTTAAAACTTTAACATTTCCCTCTTTTCTTGTACCAATGTCTGTATCACATGTAATTCTCTTGTTGTACGACTTTCTGTTAGACTAGAAATTTCAGTATCTTATCTTGGTACCATTCCTGACATAATATTTTTAATGGCAGGCGCTCAGATCTGGAAAAGCAGCTGGCCTCTTCAGCCGTTTCAGAAGAAGAACAAGTCAATTTACTGAAGGATTTGGAGCGCAAAGAGACAGAATATATGCGACTTAAAAGGCATAAGATTTGTGTTGAGGATTTTGACCTTCTAGCCATTATTGGGAGAGGAGCTTTTGGAGAGGTTAGACATGCTTATTGTTTACAAGACATCAAGAGTCTCTTGTTGACAATTATCATTATACTTGGTTGATAAAAAGCATTATTTTACAAATTCTGATCATATTAGACAATGATGCAACAGGAAATACAGAGTTGATACCCATAAATATTTTCTAACTAGTAAATCATACTCTATCACCACTGTGTTCCTGGAATCTGATCCATTGGGGTCCCTTGGTGAGCATGGAGATATTCTTGCACATGTCATGCTAATACTCCCCATTTTACTAATAAGGGATCGTGCTTACGTTAATCGGTTAATGTTTCTTTGCAACAACTCAAAACTCAATTTTATTTTATTTATGTCAGCCAAAAGCAGTTCTTAAAATGCAGTACTAAAGTGTAAAATATCAGTACAACAGGTTCCAATCCATAGTTTTTGGAAATTTCAAGTCCCACCTTATAACTGAGATGCGTTGTATCCCTACTGTTTTAGGATTTCAAAACTTCATGGAATTGAATTTCGAAATATTAGGGAACAAGAATCTATATGTCAGCATAGTTCCTGATTTTAGAACTCCATACCTTTGGTTCTTGTGAAACAAATAAGACCTTGTTTCATAATTTGAGTAAGAACCAAGAACTGAAAAATTCCTTAGTATATAATTTGATTTAGAACTATGTGTGTCCCTGTAATATGAAGGTTTTTTTTTTTATTTTTTTATTTTTTTTTATTTTTTAAGTCCAATTTTTAGGCTACATTGTGGTGGCTAGCCCTGCCCCCATCTCTTAAACACACTGACGAGGGTGGGATTAGAACCTAGAGTATTGTTTGATACAAGTGCTAATTAGACTGCTAAAGTTTTTTTAAAAACAATAAATGTTCTTTCTGACATAACTTTGGGAAGCTTTATGAAGTTTCCTAATCGAGATCATTTTTTCCCTAGACCAATAATTGTACTTTCTTTGCTTAAGGGTCATAATTTTCCTCCTTTTGACAATACATCAAATTTTTTATTGAGGTTTATGATGTCCATGGGTAGATTCCTTCTTCAATCTTGGACGTGACATCAATTGCCTCAAAGTTTATGTTTCCTTTTTTGTTTTTTGTTTTTTTCCCTAATCGTTGGATTGTGCTTATTCGTTTAATTTATTTCAGGGTGGTTTTATCCATTCTTTTAAATTTATTCTCCTATAGGTAGGGGATTGTTAAAAAAATTACATATGTTCATTTTTCTCAGGTTAGATTGTGCAAGGAGAAAAAATCAGGCAACATTTATGCCATGAAAAAGTTGAAGAAGTCTGAAATGCTTAGCAGAGGACAGGTGAGATCTGAATTATTAATTTACATCTAATTTATACTAAGAGGTGCTTTCAAACGTCCATCCTATCCTCAGATTATTAGTTAGTTATATAGGGCATGTCATGTTTCTAGAACCAAGGTATCTTATAAGCTCTGTTATTTAAACAAAAAGATTCGTATAGGCTCTGTGTTTCATATACTTGTATTATTTTGCTTGATTTCTCAGAAATAACTTGGTGAGCCACATGAAACTCAAATTAATCTGTGGTATTTCATGAAACATGCCATACAAGAATTATCAATAATGGGGATGGCCACATTGAGTATGGAAAATGGAATCAGGAATTATAACATCTTTTTCCATTTGAACCTTTTTTTCTTCACCAGCCCATTATCATTTTCCTTGTTTGAGTATTATAATCGATGCAAAAACTGATTTTTTAATTTTTTTTTATATGCATTTTCCCACCTTTTAAGAATTAATCATGAACTTTTAATGTGGTGGCTCTTGTGTCTGGCACTTCTTTGTCTCCAAATGTTGCATATGTTGCATATGAATAGTGAAGAGGACGTATTGAATCATTGTAACTCGTTCATGCTAATTTATTGGTATCTAGGAAAGCAATATGATTGTTTTCTTTTTCTTTTTCTTTTTCTTTTTTTCTTTTACTTTTTAAGCAGCTGCATTTTATACAACTATTGTCTTTTTGTCCTTGAATTGTTGTGTCATTAGGGGGACACCACTGACCTTCTGTACAGTTCTTGTCAATAATGTTGCATGTCTCTTTACTTCTTTGCATTACTTTGCACTCACTGATTGAGCTCACATGTTATAGGTTGAACATGTTAGAGCTGAAAGGAATTTGCTTGCTGAAGTTGCCAGTCACTGCATTGTGAAACTCTATTATTCCTTTCAAGACGCTGAGCACTTGTATTTAATTATGGAATATCTGCCTGGTGGTGACATGATGACCTTGCTGATGAGGGAGGAGACATTGACTGAAACTGTGGCTAGATTTTACATTGCTCAAAGTGTACTGGCAATAGAATCCATTCATATACATAACTATATTCACAGGTCAGTATTTTCTTGTTGCAACATGTTTACCAGAAAAACATATTTAGAAGCAGGAGCATCTTGAAGTGCAATATATTACTAAATTGGTGTACTTCTTGTTGGTTTAACTTGTTGACAACCATATGTATGTGTATATATTTTCTCAGAGATATCAAACCTGACAACCTCCTGTTGGACAAAAATGGTCATATGAAGCTCTCTGACTTTGGTCTGTGCAAGCCTCTTGACTGCACACATTTAACTGCTATAAATGAAAATGAAACTTTCGATGATGAGAATTTGAAAGAATCACTGGATGTCGATGGCTCCTTCCCGAGTTCTGGTGCTGGGAGACGCTGGCAAAGTCCCCTTGAACAATTACAGCATTGGCAGATAAATAGGAGGAAATTGGTAAGGATTAGATCCTCTTTTTCTCAAAATCAGATATGGCATTCCAACAAAAGTCTCTTCAATATATCGTAGTCTATAGATAATGTGCAAGACACAATTGTTTCCCCAAATAAGTGTCATTTCTTTGATAGGGCATGGAAGGCCAAGTTTTCTTTAGAAGTCTTTATTTTAACTCAGAAATTGTTTGTGAAACACATATTGATAATCATAATCATCATTTTTTAAGTGATTAATAAACAAATCTGCCTCCTCTATCTCTGTCATTCCACTTATTTTTGTGCATCTTGGATGCTTTAAATGTTAGAATTAGTTGCTTCATTATCTATTTTCCTTTTTATTTTATCATGGTTCGGTTATACTTGGCTACAGCCTACAAGCCTTTGCATATAGTGAGAATTTCTTACTTTTGCCTCAAAAATGAGCAACCTTCTCAATTGTGTCAATATATAATTAATCTAGTTACAGACTTTTATATTATTAATTCCTAATATTTATAATTTTGAGAGCTCTTTGTTCTAAAAGTTTATATTTTCTTCTTATTTCTTTTAGGCATATTCCACAGTTGGCACACCTGATTACATTGCTCCAGAAGTATTGCTGAAGAAAGGATACGGAATAGAGTGTGACTGGTCAGCTAACTAGACCGAATTATGCTTTCTTTTATTTGACTTATCTATGCAATTGCATGCTTTAAACATCTGTTCATATTCTGTAAATAGCATTGAGTTTTTAAATTTTTACGGATGCAGGCTTTCATTTGATAAAAGTGAGACAGAAAACATCATTTTGTGTAATCTTTTTGTTCCATATGTTTATCATGTATTCATGTGCAATTGTGCATCAGTGCATGGCTGATATATCAGTGTGTCAATTTATTGGATTCTTGTTTATAATTCATGAGGATTATTTCTGCGTTTCTGCTATTTTGGAGGCTAATAATGAGGTTTCTGTGCCATCATGGGAATAGATAGTTATTTCAGTGTCAGTGGTTGTTTTCTACCAGAAACATTTTTTTAGATTCTGTACTTATTAGATGAAAAAGGAAGATGTATAGTTTGAAGTTCTTTTTCATGAACTCTTATTCAGTTTCGTGTTTGCAGGTGGTCACTTGGTGCTATAATGTATGAAATGCTTGTTGGTTATCCCCCATTTTATTCCGATGATCCAGTAACAACTTGCAGAAAGGTTTACTTGCCTTGATAATTTGTTTGCATTTATTCTCTTAAGCTGAATTACGTGATGACTGATTAGGATTTACGTTTGTCCATTTTCAAGATATGGTATGGCCTCAACCATAATATCATTGTTGAATCTGTCAAAGTGGTCTTGGGCCTAACTCAACCCCATAAGCTAGCTTGTAGGGTGAGGTTGCCCTCACACTTATATATTGCACTCCCCCTTAATGCCCAAGCGATGTGGGACTATGATTCACACCCTCCCTCACGTGCAGTGTGCTCACTCGGCAGCACCTACACCCGTGACGGGCAGGGACACACAGGGCCTGACCCATCCACTGTCTGCCTCATCTGTCTGCTCTCGTCCTCGTATGTTTGAGTTGTTGGATGTGCTCTGACTTAGTATATGCTTTAATCTAAGTTTAGTTTAATTGAACATCTCTCTGTTTGTGGCATCACATAAGAAAGATATAAAATAATGTTCTTATTACACCAATTAAAATGACATGTTGAAGTATCTAACTGTGAACTGGTTAATTCACTAAGTTTCGAGGATTGTAAGTGCAGTTTATACAAGGTGAATGCATTTATGGGAAATAGTTCACTTTTGGATCCTTTGGGAATTTGGTTGTCACTCTCCTCTGATTTTAGAGATATTCCTTTTCTTTTTCATCAATCGTTATTGGGAGTCTGTGATATATATATATATAGAAATTATCAAGTGTAAGATCCTGTACAAAAATTTCGTACGATTTCATTGATTCCAACCGATGGGAATCGATGGAAAAAAAATTACACTGATTCCAACCGGTTGGAATCGGTGAAACCGAAAGTTACTATATATATTGTGGATTTGTTTGTCACATTCTTTTGTTTTGAGCCGCTCCCTGATGTTTTTGTTTGTAATCAGCTTTTTCACTTATGATTGTACATTGTCTTGCATTAATACAAGTGTTCACATTGTCATTGATGTATTTCAGATTGTCCATTGGAGAAATCACTTGAAATTTCCAGAAGAGGCAAGGTTGACACCTGAAGCAAAGGATCTGATCTGTAGGTTGCTTTGTGATGTTGAGCATAGGCTTGGTACTCTAGGGGCAAACCAAATCAAAGTACATTTCTTATATACTACAACACCCAGTTTTTTTTTCTCTTTGCCATTGTTCTTTGGCACATCTATTAACAACAAATATTACCAGCTTCATCCTTGGTTCAAAGATGTTGCATGGGACAAACTCTATGAAACGGAGGCAGCATATAAACCAGAGGTCAATGGGGAACTTGATACTCAAAACTTCATGAAATTCGATGAGGTAATGTGCTACATGTATTCAGCCCATCTTGAATTTTGATTGCAAAAAGGGGTAATTAATTATTTTTCTTCTTTGACATTCTGAATGCATTTATTCCTACTTCGTTCAAGTTTGAGATGAAAAAGATGGTGCTAGGTAGCTTGCTGGTAAATCTGGGGGATTGTATCAGATAAAGTTTTCAGAAATTTCATTCATAAGGGTTGGGGGTACATAGGTTTCTGAGCCTGTCCTCCATCAGATAGTCCAGCTTGAGAAATATGTAGATATTTTGGTAATGAACTGAAATATTTTAAGTACTTTTTTAGTTGCCTTTGGTGGTAAGTCCTAATCATCTTGAGATGGGGAATCTGTATTGACATCTATCTTTGATTCCGCACTCCCTGAAAAAAGAAAAGGAAAACAGGAAGAAAACATGTGTTTATTTCTTTCCACTCAGGATTATATATTGTTTTGAGGGGAAAGGAATTTTCTTTAATTTTTGAGCTTCAGGTAATTTATGCACGTACTGAGTGTGGTTCCATAATAATGTCAATTTTAGTAAACTTTAAGGCTATGAAAAATTGTTGATTATTTGTGGTTTATGTGGCTGCTGGTTGTTATTTTATTAAATTAAGCATTTATTCTCAAGTCATGTATTTACCTTGCTTCAGAACTTTGGAGTCTTTATTTCTTTTGTTTAGACTGATCTATTAAGTTTTTTCTGTTGTTTTTTATGACAATTTCTCATTTTGCCGTAGGTTGATTCCCCAGCACCAAAAAGAACAGGATCCGGACCCATGAGGAAGGTATGCAACTTTCCTATGCTGATGAATTATAACCCAATTGTCTTATAAATAACATGTTGTGTTGCTTGATTGTAAATGTCTCTTGTTTAAGATGAAGAAATTTGTGATAGAATTGCGGGTCATTTTTCACTAGTTTTAACCAAATTTTTGAGGTAATTCCCGCTGTTGTGTGCATACATATGTGTTTGTGTGATTGTGTGTCTCTGTCTTTGCATATATAAAAACTGTAATGCTCTTGTATGTTCCTTTTTCTAGATGGATTAGTCCATTGATTTTGAAAACCTGTGATTTTAGATAACCTTTCTTGCATTAGGCTGTTTTCACACACCTACTTTTTATATAATATGCAAGTACTGTAAAAGTTCCTTGTTAAAATTTTAAAAAATATCTTTTATTGATACACTACACAGTGAAATTAGTGTAAATTTATTTAACTTGAAACCATCCCTCCCTACTTTTAGATTGCTTCCTAGATATCTTCATTTATTGTAGACCCACACTGCTCCTTTGTGAATATTTATGTTATCCTGACTTGAATTATTTTCTTAAATGTGCTATTTCTTTGTGTGGCTTACTCCAGGCATCTTTTTTCCTTACTTTGTCTGCAGATGCTATTAACTCCTAAAGATCTCAATTTTGTTGGCTACACATACAAGAATTTTGAGGCTGTCAAAGGGTTACGTTCAAGTATAAAGCTCTTTGTACTCTTTTAATTCTTTGGTTCTGCATATATATTTTATGATATTGCATTTCTGCTTCTTTTAGTGTTTTTACATGTTCTTGGGAGTGTAATTGAGTAGTCATGTCCATGTTGCATGAAACCTCCATTTCTTATGTGCTTGATATAATTTTGTGTTAGATTGCTTAAATACTATCTGCTGCGTTTTTATCTAAAAGCTTCAACTTTTGGGTCTAATTCTTATTTAACATAGTATCATATACCGGGAGTTTCTAGGTTCAACTCCTTGTGAAATTGTATTTGTATTTGTTAAATTTGTTGGTTTTTTTCTAATGAATTTGTGATTGTGTTTGGTTAGGTCTACATGATAAGTTTGTTGATCTTGTTCTTGCAGGAATGTATTAGAATGTTTTTTAAGTATTGTTATTTGGACCCTTGTCTAGAAGCTTACACAATTGTTTCTTGCAGCACAAGAGGAAAAATACAGCGGGCATGTGTTTTTGCTGAAAACTGCTTCTTAATTCTATTAAAATCGATTGACTGGATTTTTTTTATTTATTTTTTGGTTCTAGAATTATGCTTGACACAGTGCACGTTGTTAATGTCTACCAATTGTTAACTAACGTATGTGCCACAAACATTGCAGAACCAAGCGATACAACACCAAATCGGCTATCGACTGATTCTTGTAATGTCTAACTCTCTCCTATAATAGCATAATTAAGTGTACCTTTTCTGTATCATATTCACTCAATCCCAAATTATTGATTATATCCTCTTGTAGGTGATTCTGTGGTGGTCTACTCTTCTAAAGACACATCTGACAGGGAGCTCGGATCATCAGATACCATGTCACTGTGAAGCAGCCCAAACTCAACATCTAAAATCATCTTCAACAACAGTGGAGAAAGCCACTTCACTATTGATGGTGGGTTGACCTTGCTTAATTTTTCAGTCATGGTGTTCTCTACTGTGCCACCCCGCATTTAACGAAATTTGCTGTGGCATAACTAACAGAACTTGTATTTGTACAGTTATATTGGAAGAACTTCTGGGAAGCCCTTTGATGGGTCGATGATTGGTAGCAATTGCAGCGGTTGCTGCAATTGAAAGTTTTGTATTTATTTTAGTGTTTGAGATTGTACTGCGGTCCTATCTACCCAGGTTGGCTGACTTGAATATAGATGCCTTCACTTGTGGCAGTTTTCTGGCCCTCTATTTCCATTTCATTTTTGAATCTTGATAGTCAAGAAAACTGTCAAATGCTGTATACATCAACTGGTTTTATATTGACTACTATGGGGATTGACTATTGAGAGCTGGGATGCTCCAAGCCTTAAATTTTTTTATGAGGCCCTGTCCTGCCCTTGAGCTTCGTCCAAAGCGGGCTTGGGTGGCCTGTCGGATTTTAACTTATTTTGTTAGTAAAAATATTATTATTATTATTATTTTTTTTAGATCTGACCCTTCTCTCAAGTTCGACCCTATGAACTTACGGACCTTGACGCTATGTTTGGTAAGAGGGAAAGATGGAGGGAGGGAGAGGGTTGGAGGGAGAGCTCCAATCCCTTGTTTGGTTGGAGGGAGAAAAGAGGGTAGAGGAGGAGAGGAGGGAGAGCTCCTCCTTCTAGGCCCACCATTTGGATCCGCCTAATGATGGGCGGATGAGAAAGGAGGGAGAGTGAATGGAAGGTAAAAACAAAAATGCCCTCCAATTTTATACTACCTTCCAATTTTTTTAAAGGGCAATATAGTAATTTTATAAATTATATATCAATCCATCCATTCAACTCTCTTTTCAAGACCAAACAATATGAATGATAGATGTTATCCTACCTATCCCTCATACTCTCTCTCCCTCCTACCAAACATAGCCTGAAAGTCTAACCATAGGGGATTGGACACGGGTTTGACCCTCGATTTGACACCCATCCCAATCCATTAGACACCTTTGATATTATAAGCTGATAATTGATTTTGAAGACAAGGCAGAGTGGTTAATGTATGAACCAATTAATCAAACTGGTGTCTGGTGACTTGAAAATTCGAGTTCAAACGTGAAACCACATTTACTATTGTCATTTTTTAAGAGAGTGATAGTTTAAACTTCAATGATCCACCGCTCAATGTGACTGAGATATAGTGATAATGGACGCTCGGTCAATACTTCAAGCTGACAATACCGGTAATATTTTAGGTTTAGGTTTGAATCGCCATGTGGTAATAAAATAAAATTAAAAATTGATCACATTATCAGGTCAACTGAGATTCTGCAATGAAATTAATCTAGGTCAACGGCTCGAATCCTACTGTTGGAGGCAAGTTAAACTTTAGGAACAGGTCCCGGATGGATCCTTTGCACCCTCTCGGAGTCCCTTACCTCCTCCGAAGTATGCCATTAAACCACCATCTCCTTATTCGCAAGGGTAGTCAGAGGTCTTATGCCCACCGACGGCCGACCAGAGTAACTTCACAAGTGGGCAGACAACCACTATTACAACAGAGGGACGTGTCAAACCAGGGCCAATGACGAGGCGACACGATACTCTCCTTGTCAGTAGGGGGACCTATATGAACCCCACTTTTCGCTATTTGAAAGGATTTGAAATTTGAGAAGGAGAACAACCGAAGAGCCGCCGGATATACAACTAAACAATCTTGAACTATAATCTAAGAGATAACGATCCTTCCTGGAATCCTTGTCTAAAGCATTTCACTTTGTAATTGTTAACTATAATATACTTTTGAACGTTACCTCCGGGAACATATATCGGAGGAATATCTCCTTGTAATCATTCTTTGTAACCCCTTGATCAACCCCTCCGAGGGACATATATCGGAGGCACATTTTTACCTCCAACACCTAACAATGGCGAAAACGTTTAAAAAAATACTTGGTCCCGGATTAATAGATATTGTCAAAAAAAAAAAAAAAAAAAAAACCCTTTACTTAAACCCCTTGCAAGTCTACGCTAAGAGGTTATAGGTTTGAATCCTCCCCTATCCCTTTGTGGCCATGTAGTAGTGTAATAGTTCAAAAAAAAAAAAAAAAAAAAAAACTTTACCTTTATATTTAGAGTAAGAGTAATGTTACACATCCCACTTACAATCCCATCATTTCCATCCCAATACATGTGGCAGTTGAGCTGTCACTTGATGAGTAAATACATATTAATTGTTGAGTGGATACATGAGTAAATGAGATAAATTACAATTAATGTGTATCCACTCATCTAGTGACACCTCAACTGCCACATATGTTGGGATGAAAAAGGTGAGATTGTAGGTGATATGTTTAACATTACTCTTATATTTATATTTACCGAAATTTGTCAAAAAGGATCGAGTGGTGCTATTGGCACACTTCCTACTAATCTATTTATGCCCCACTTTTTTAATTACTTAGTATTATTTTTTTTCTTTTATCAAAATTACTAAAAGAGAAGTACAATTTAAGAAAAAAAAAATCTATAAAGTAAATCTAATAAAACCCCACATTCCTTTAAAAAAATAAAAATAAAAATAAAAAAGCTTATTTTAATCATTTTTTTGAAATATATATTTTTTTTCATAACTTTTAAACCCTAAAAATACTTGTACTGGATCTCATTTAAACAATAAATCAAACACTTGGGGTGCATTAGACAGATGAGATATAATCTAAAAGTGAAATGGTATTGATAAAACACTTGTTGGTTAAGTGTCTTTAACTACAGTAAGTCAATAAAAGTCCTGTTTATGAAGTTTTAGAAAACAAAACTTGACTACAATGTGTAGATCATTGAATAGCCAAAAGCACTAGAATTCTACTCTACACACACACTCACAATCTTACAAAATTAAACGAATAAATCAGCAAAAGAATCTCATAGTCCAAACTTTTATTTAATGTGGAGCAGTGCCCTTTATCGTGTTGATTTTTCGGAATCTTCATCTGAAACATTTCAATGATACTACCTAGCATTGAAAGTTTGAAGGAGAAGGGCTTCCTCAGTTTCTAAATCAATATTTTTTTGTGCGAAACATATGTTATCAAATCCTCAAATACTTATACTTGTTGCAACGAAATTGTATTGGTAAATTCTTGTATAATCAGAGATATGAGATAGAGATATTAGAGATGGGTTTATTAAGTTTGAAAAATAAGTAAAGGGTAGTTTTGGAAATAAATAAAATAAATTAGTAAAAACATTTAACTTTATTTAATTAAATCAAAATTTAAACAAGTGGGGCATAAATAGATCAGTAGGGGGTGTGCCAATAGCACCACTCAAAAGGATCACATAAATTATATCAAATATGTTTTAAATCACAAACGAAGTTTTAACCTTAATAACCACATTGTAAAATTTATTTTCAGTCCATAATTACAAATTGCAAAAATATACTATAACATCTTTTCTATTTTTGCAACAACAACAAATAGTGAAATCCTATTATTTTTTTAAACTAAAAATTATTGAATCAGTCCTAGAACATTTAAGTTCATTACAAAAAATCAAAGATTAGATCCAACTAGGTTTAACTTTCAAGAAGAAACAAGCAACAACATATTCATAATTAAAGTAAGGGCCAGTTTAGTATTGTTTTTGAAAAGTTAAAATCAAATTATATTATAATTTTGACATAAAATAATGTTTAGTAAAACTTCCAAAAGTGATTAATTGATAATTTAGCAAGTTTTGACAATGATTTTGAGAAATAGTTGGGGGGTTATTTTTTTAAAAATGATTATGGAATAATATATTTCAGCATTTAATGAATCTTTTAAGATATCATTATTATCCTTGTGAAATCAAATTAAAATAATTTATATACATTATTTCATCTTAAAATTAAATATTCTATTTAAATATTGATTTGATTAATAAAATCTTTTTAAAATATTTTTATTGTTCTTATGAATTTTTTTTCTTTCTAATTTAAATTTTCTATTTAAATATTGATTTAATATAAATGATCAATGAAAGGGTACGGATATTGACACTCAAAAATATGATAAGTACACCCATATTTTAATAAAAAAATTAATTACAAAAATATCCCAATTGGAATTTACCAATAAGGACAAATTAGTTTTTAAAAATAAATCAACTACTATGTACACATATTAATTACACACATATATTCAATTATATCACTCTATTAAATAAACTAAACCCTAATTAAAAGCTCAATTAACAAAAAGGATTTTTATTTGAAATTTACGATAAGCATATGTTACACATGAAGTTCACTGTTCCAACCACAAAGTGGTTGCCATGGTGGTCCAAGGCTTGGGGATAAAAACCCAAGTCCTTGGTTCTACTCCTGGCAATCACATTGTGGCTAGCCTTCAGAATGCTTAGCTGTGCGTGTGGAAGGACGGACATGGGGCTAATGTCAACGGTTCGAATCCTACCCAAGCGAGGGCAAGTCTTGGTTTACCTGCTCGCATTGTTGTAGGGCCAATGGTGCGGGCTGAGATTTCTTATCTGTCCTACTCCACGTCCAACATACAGACCAAAGCGGGCCACACAATTGGGGGTCACGCTCCCAACATACAGGTCAGGCGAGTGTCACACAGTTGAGGGAGGACATACGGATATGTGCTCGAACGAAGTCCGGGATCCTCGATACCAAAAAAAAAAAAAAAAAAAAGTTCATTGTTCCCATTTTTGAAAAAAGTAGAATGAGCTCAATATTATCGGTCAATTTTGCAACCAAAATATCAAGTCTTAAAACTCCATTCCAGGGAAATGCAAAGCTCCTCATGTGCATGGAATTGACTGCATATGTGATTTTGTTATATTTCAAGCAGATAAAAGTGTTACAACTTCAAATCCTTGGTTGATTAGAGCCCCAGCCACCCATAGCTTCAAATTTGGCAAACCCATGCATGGCTCAGAATCTCTCATTTGTTTTGAAGATTGATCAATTAATATTACTCATAAAAAAAGGAACAGGTTCTCAAGAACAACATGAAATTGATAGCTTACATTCAAAGTAAATGTTAATACTAGTCCCACAGACACTGTAGTCAAATTGGAGTTTTAAAGATTGAAGCTGGTGATGGACTCAAGAACCTTGTACAATGATGCAACAACCCTTGCTCCTTTGTTGCACACCAGTCTCACGTAAAACGATCTTTCGTCCACATGAAACACATCCATCTACAAAAACATAACTTGTAATAGAGTTGAGTTCTCTCTGTTTTCATTTCCCCGAAGTAGAGCTTCTCGAAATTTAATAATTCTTCAGGCTGTGTTTTCGAGCCTGGAGAACTTAAGAACTTATCATTTATGAATTTGGGTGTGTTAATAACTTAAGAGGGTTGTAAATAAATTGTATTGAAATGAAAACATTCATTTAAATAAGGGTAATATTGGCATTAAGATGGGTGCTTATAGTAATATTTTAATTTTAAATTTTAGACATGGGTGTGCTTATCATATTTATGGGTGTCAATATCCGCACCCTTAATGAAAACAATGAAATAGGGTCATAAAATCATGAATATTTTAGTCATTGTAACTAATTTCAGCACTTTTGCAATAAAATTACCAAACATATGTATACTGATTTTGAGCTATACAATAATTTTAAAAATACAATTAACCAACGGAATCTTAAAAATACAATTAACCAAACATCTGCGGATTAACTTCACAGCTGATTATTCCTTCAGCACAACTAACAACTGAATTGGCCCTAAATACCATGACCATTCTTATATTATGTTGTATTGTCTTTTCTTTCTTTATTTTAATATTATATTGGGATGGGGTAGATAATGAGGGTGCTAAGGAGATAGCAGCTTAACTATAATGTCCTGGATCTGCTGATTCTGATCACTAACAACTAATGATGTCTAAATGATGTGGCATATGAAAAAAAATAATCTTATATGTATTTTTAACCAATGAGTAATGTTAGACCGCCCAAAACCATGCTCAAATTATATGACATGTGAGTTGTTGAGATCTTGTAAATCATGATATTATAGTCCAAGTGATATGATATTGACAACTCACGTGCCACATTATTTAGACATGATTTTGGACAGTCTAGCATTACTCAATAGTATCTTATGAAATGACTAGGGCCCCATATTCTTGAAAGGAAATTTTAGAAATATATTATTTTATAATTTAATCGAAATTATTAATTTATCTCGTTTACTTTGGTGGGGAAAGGGCCCCGTATGAGCTATGACCCCATATATATATATATATATATATATATATATAGTAGTTATCAGGTCATGTATTCCACACGAATTTTTTATGTAGGACCACGAATTATCACATGTGATAATCAGTGTAAATTATTTTAATATATAATAATAATAATAATTCTTCTCCAATTATAATCAGATCTGAAATTTTTCATGCAGTCTCAAGGACTATCACACGTGATAAATCCGTATAAATTGGTGTTTAACTGATTATAACATGTGTTAATTCTTGAGGCCGTGTGACAAAAATTTGAACCGAAGAATTTATAAATTTATATTTTAATTTCTTTTAAAAATATATATATATTAGTTTAGATTTTATCATTTTTTGACTTATGCCCCCTAAATATCTTTTTTTTTTTTTTTTTTTTCAAATCTTATTTTAGTTTAATATCTTCTCTAGACAAAGATTTATGGCTCCGTCCATGTAGGGATCAATAAAATTTGTTATATAAAAACAATTATTATATTTGAGTATTAATTTAGGATCAGGATCCTTTGTTAATCTTTTCTATGCTAAGCTTGTGTTGAGCTCTTTAAGATCCGGTGACATCTGTCACTAGTGAAAATGAGTGGTCCAGATTTAATTATTTTCTTATTTCCATTTAAAACAATTCAAACGATGTCGTCTCACTCCTCTTTCACTTTACCCGTTTCACTCCTCTCTCACTTTCCCCTTTCCAAAATCTCTAAGTCTAAACTCAAACTTTTTGGTTTCCCTTGCTACCTCAAACTTATTTTATTTGTGGAAAATCTTAATTGATCATCTATATTTATTGGCTTTTAAAATTTAGGTTGTAAATGGGGAGCACCGTCAAATAATCAAGAGATCAAATTATGGGTGTTGTTTTAGAAAACCTAAAATCTCTCAAATCCAAAAAACCCAGAAATAGATCTTTGGCTGTTGTTCAACACCCAGTTTCATTGAATTCTAGGAGTTGTTAGCAAATAATCGAAAGCCTAAGCGAACCTCCCACGCTGTCCATCTCTCTCCTTCACCAACAAACCTTTTTGGGTTTTTAGTTTGAAATTGAAAGTAGATGCTAAGATTAAATAGAAAAAGTTTGTTACATTCGCCGGAGTTTCATTCTTCAGAGAGGTCTTTGGGTGACAGAGAGAAGAAAGAAAAAAGCTCGTTAGATTTTGTGAAACACTGTCGTTCTGAATTTGAAAAGAAAAAAAAAATAAAAATTTAATCTGGACCACTCATTTTTTTAAATACCACGTGTCACCTGATTTAGAGCTCAACAGAGGATCGTGATCCATTAATTTATAGAGATTATATTATATCGGTTTAATAAAATGAGTAATGTCGGTTTTTCAAATTGTTTCCCAAAAAAACTTCCCAAATTATGTAGCATGGTGAGTTGTCAACATATTGACAAGTTTTTTAAGGAAAAAATTTAAGAAGCTTAGCATTACTCTTATAAAATACATCTCAATATATTCTCATTAATTATTTACCATCGCTGAAAGTGGTTTGGAGGTGAAAGACGCTCATTTGTTGGAGTCACCCAAAAAAATAATAAAATAAAATAATTATCTAATTATCATAAAAGAACAATTATTTTCCTTGCGAAATCTATGTTAGCAAATGTCATAAAAGTTTAGACACACATATCTACATTAGGAGCTGTCTGAGGATTGGAGGCTTGGAGCCGGCTCA
The DNA here is from genome assembly GCA_030490815.1 of Acer saccharum. Lineage (NCBI taxonomy): Eukaryota > Viridiplantae > Streptophyta > Magnoliopsida > Sapindales > Sapindaceae > Acer > Acer saccharum. The sequence goes on from CM059871.1 coordinate 36,470,361, forward strand.
ATATTTTTCTTCCAAAACTATCCCTCCCCAACAAACTCAATTTTAATTCTTATATTAAACATAACATGGGCAAAATGATAATTTAACATCGGCTAGCTCCATTGCCGATCAAAACAGAGGGCGCTTGGTCCTCCATGGTTTTGTACGAACCTCTGATTAACTGATTTCGATTTCGAGCTCCAATTGACAATCAATCTCTCACAATATCCGATTAAAATCCTCAATTCGCAGATTCTTTAATGCTTCACGCTGCCGCCAAAACTGATATACATCATTTTCACGATTCAAGGTAGATTCTCATTTATTTTTTTAAAAAAAAAATTCCGTTGATTCGAGCTTTAGGGTTTACTTGTTTAGTTTATAAGTTGTTTTTGTTGTTAATTGAAGGTTGATTATATTGTTATTTTCAACGTTTGTGCATATCAAAGTTCTAGGGCTTTTTAATTGTCAGTATTATAGGTGGAATTGTTTATCTGATAGTTTTGTGGAGGTAATTGTTGAATGAAGTGAGATTGACAAGTCAAATGGAAGAATTTGAAGAAAAAGAGGGATTTTGAAAGTTAAGAGTAAGCATGTTTTATGTAGCAGAGCACTTAATTTGATATAGGTGGCTTGTTGTTGGTTAAAATTTTATTGAGGAATGGAAAAATATAGGGAAACTTAAATGGAAAATCGTCTACAATTATTTTGTTGCATTGTCATTGCACGCGATTTTACCGGAACATTCATTGCACCGAGGGAGGAAATGAACTTAGTGACAACTGCGAGCCTGATCAAGCAAATGGATATCTTATGTAAAAGAGGAAAATTAAAGCAAATTTATGGTCAAGAAAATAGCAACAAACCACATTTGAACTGTGGAGCTTTATGAATTAATGAGATACTTGTGATTGTTTTGTATTTAGATCAATGGAGATATGATGGGCCATATTTCATTACACTTGTCTTAAACACTTATAAAGACAGAAACAGTTGGTTTTTGGAGGTGCAATTTCATAAGCAATTTTTTTTAAATTTTAATTTTATTTTTATTTGGTGCTCTTTTTAGGTGAAATTGAGTTCTGGCATGAATACTACTAGACACTAGTTGAACTTTTGTTTATACAGATTTGAGTGCATTAATTTGTTTTTGTTTATTAAATTTATTTATACTTTCAATGAGTGTGACTTGTGTGAGCTCATTGCATTTGGATCTACTTTTTATAGTCTATTTATATATTTTCATCACATTATTGCATTTTTTTTATTAAAAAAAACACATTATTGCATTACATCTGGAATTTTTCTACTATGCATCATTCATAAAATTACTAGAGATCACATTTTTTTTTTCAATTTTAATTTGGCTTTTTACTCTTTTTGAACTTTGGATAAGAATCCAATGGGTATTAACTACTCAGTAACTATACAAGTCTTTTTTTTGAAACTATACAGGTCTTGTATAGTAGCATGATCCTTACATCTAATATTCTAATAAACTCTTGTAATCATGAGCAACTCTTGGGTTCTATTTTCCATATATAATGGTCATATATGTGTTGCTTGGTTTGTTATTGTGTGTGGCTGTCACCTGTCGGTGTGTGTGTTTGCTGCAAACTGGGAGTTGGCGATGGTAAGTTTAAGACGGCACTAGTTTCTTTGGATTTGTATACCATCATTTATCTCTCTTTTGCTTCCTATAACTTGCTCAGAATTAAGAGGATTCACATGGTAATTTAAACGAGGCTTCAAAGCCTTTTGGTTATGTCCGTTTGCTGAGACTAAGTTTCCCAGTGAGTGGAAAATAAATGCTTTCTGCATCTCTCTCACCCCATAAAAGTGGGATGGAAGGCAAAATCGTGGGTTTTATCCTGCTTAGGTGTGTTAGCCAGCCTATTGATGAAAGAAAAAAAAAAGACAAAATGGATCTTTATAGAAGTATGAGATAATTAAAGTTGTTGAAATAGTTGTTTTAATAAAGTTATAATCAGTTTGGAATTAATTTGCTCTACATAGAAAAGTTCTATATTAGAACAATGGAGAAAGGCTTTCATAGAATTTAGATGAGCAAATATGTAGCATGTTAAATTTACTATAGAAGGAAAATGATATTAAGAAGGGTACATCAGAATACAAGATATATGACAAAAGAAGTAGATTCGATTAGAACTGAGGTCCGCAAACTGAAAGTTAGATATTTAAATTTCGCTACACATATTACGGTTGTTTGCATATGATGGCTAAGAGCAGCAACAATCTTACAGAAAGACGATTGATCTTACTTAACTTGAGACCATGTCAAAGACTGGAAGAAGGTGAAGAGAATGTTAGTCAAGGTCAGAACTCGGAAGACATGACCATCCAATGATTTGATAAAGGATCATATCTTATGTAGAATTAATGAGGGCAGAACCAAATTGGGATTTGTGTAATCATTTGAATTAGTAGGTTTTTGAAGCTTTGTTATGTTGATTTGTGTGTTATTTGGCGACAGCTAGATATCTCTTTATTTGCAATTATTCCTATTGTTTCAGCATGGAGTACCTTTCCATCAGGTTTATTAATTCATCAAACTTTCTTAAAAAAGAATCTATGTCTACCTGGGCCGTTTTAGAACATTGAAATGCATTTCGTATCTTCTGGGCATAGATAGATTATGTATTTTGTTAATAGCAACTGTTTATGGCTTCCCCTACTTATAAGTGAAATCCTGTAAGTTCAATGCAAGCATACCACTCTAAAAAGGGGATCGTTGTGTCTTAAATGGGCAAAGCGAGTTATCCATTGAAGGATAGGCTTAATGCCTGAATAAACTTCCTATAAAGAAACTACTTGTTCATTTTTATGCGTGCTTACTTTCTCTTTGAACAAGGTTATTTGTTTCCTATCATATAACTTCCTATAAAGAGAAAAGAAAACGCCTGAATAAACTTATTTGGCAGAATCTCATACTTTGTGCTCTAATAGTGATCTGCAATGAGCCCTTCCATAGTTTGAGTTGGTCTTATCCTTTCTCATGCAACTATCAAAGTTATAAGGCATGCCCTGGGCATGTGGGTGAAAGAAAAAAAAATAGTGTTAATTATGTAAATTGGTATTTTTTTTTAATTGTAAATAGAAATTTAAATGCAATCTCACAATAATTGTATGTGACCTGTAGTAATAAAAAATTCTTCTACTGATATATATATATATATATTTTTGGTGTTTATGAGTCAATCTCATCTTTCTATTTTCTACTCTAAGATTTCTGCTATTGAAACATTAATGGTTATGTTGATGCATTGATCCAATTTGTTTTCTTGTCATATTTTTGTCATCAGCATTAAGCATTATAAATTTAAAAACATATCATGTGAATTCTAGTACTACATTTAAATTTAATTAGGATCTGGGTGCTTTTCCTTATTTATTTTTTCTTGCAGGTGCATTCGACCTGTAATTGTCCTTAGAACTTCAACATTGGGCTTTATGTGTTGGCTGCTACGATTTTGTCATGCACCACTGTATTTTTTTGGTTTGTAACATAGAGGATGTGCAGAAACTGACGCAATGGCGATGTCCGGCAAGTTCGATCCGTCTTCTGGTAGCCCAGATAGGCCATTATACACCAGTGGGCAGCGTGGATCCCACTTAACTGCTTCTATGGACAGATCAGGTAGCTTTCGTGAGAGCATGGAGAATCCAATCCTATCTTCTCTTCCAAACAATTCAAGAGGCAGTTCTGCTGTAACACAAGGAGATGTGTCAAGTTTCCTCCAATGTTTGCGATTTGATCCAAAGGTAGTTGCTGCGGAACATAAGTCTAATCGACAAGGAGACTTTAAACGGCACATGAATATTGCTCTTGGCTTTTCAGCTGATGATTCTCCATCTGGTCTGTCAAAAGGCAAGATTCTGTCATCCCCTGTACCAGAGGAAATCAAAAGAGTCAAGGTTGGTCTGCGTGAAAGCAATGTCAAGGCCAGGTAATTCTTTGTAACTTTTGTATTGGGGATTATAGTTAGTATTAGTTTATTAAATTGGGGATTAGAGTTATTATTAGTTTATTAAATTGAATACATTAACAGGGAACGCATGAAAATTTTCTATGAAGGCTTATCTGTTTTCAACAAGTTTTTTCCAAGCGTACCATCAAAGAAGAGATCTCGGTCAGAAAGTTTTAATAATGACCGGCCTAGTGTCATGTCCTCAAGTGAACGGTCAGTCCTGGGACCTGGTCTCGGTAAGATGGGAATTCAAAGTCATACCATCTCTGGCAGTTTTGAAATGGATCAACAAAAGTCTGAAGAACGAATAAAGAATGCTGTTCCAAACAAACGCACTCGAACATCTTTGGCAGATGTGAGGGTTCGTATCTAGAAATTCTTTCTTCAATGTCTTCCTCCTGGCTCTTTTGTGTGTGTGTGTGATTCCTATTGAACATAAATGTAGTAGTATCTCTATTAATTAACTTGTAACTATTATTTAGCTGTCTCATCGGTTTATGGATTGTGTGGTGTTTCCTCTCTCCTTTCGAGAATCATTAGATGCCTATTTAGCTGTTATAATTAATATCCCCTTTTGCTTTACTTAGCTAAAATACTAGTACTCAATTGAACTATGGAGGCACTATTAAATTTTCTTTCTTTGTAGTTGTTACAGAACCTTTTTCTAGTTGAATGGGAATGATGTCACTGTTAGATGCTAGATCTTGTTAAATAAATCAAATTTAGAAATCTGTGTGCGTGTACAGTTTTTCTGTTCATGATATGGTATAATGATTAATGGAGATTTGTTTTTATTTTTATTTTTTATTGGCTTTATCTCACTGCATCCTCTCTGCACTGCATGACACTATTGTTGATAATTTGCAATTTATTGGTTCTGAAGTTGTGTGTAACATGCTCATTCCTGGGTTATTATTACAAGAATACAAACTGACATTTGCATTCTGATAAACCTAGATGGATGTGCGGAATAATGCTCTTGTTAGGACATCTGGTGCTGTTGATAGGGACAGGGAAATGATAAGGCTTGCAAATAGTGGTGGAGTTCCGGGTGAGGATCGAACTTTATCAATTGGTGTTGATGGTTGGGAAAAATCAAAAATGAAGAAAAAGCGTTCTGGGATAAAGCCTGAAGTGTCTCCCAGTTTTGTGTCACCTAAACCCATGGATGGCTACCGGGAACCTAAGCAAGGAATGCAGCAAAGACTTGTTACTGATGCTCGATCAAGGTTACACAATGATTCGCATGGGTTCAGGTATGACTTCTGAGAGTGCTGCTATCCGTGCATATGCTCATTATGACTGTTTTAACCCTTTTCATAATTACATCGATTGAATGTCTCCATTTGAAGTGCTAGGAGGAAACTTTACACAATTGGCCCCTGCTTTGTACAGCTGGCTTTCTTTATGACCAGAAGCATTTAATATAATTATTCAAAAGTGAATACCTTAACAGTTAATTATTAACCAAATTACAATGTGATATTATTTCAAGACTCTTGGTGGAAAATTTGTTGAGGTAAAGAGGATTACTGGTAATAGTTCTAGAGTACAGTAAATCATCAATATCTCGTCAATGTTCTTTATTCTGCAATTGTGCTATTGTTTTCTTCTCTATTGTCTTCTTTGTGCGTGAAGTTCAGGTTCTTAAGTTGGATCCAAGTCTCTATTTAAAAAGTTGAGGTTCTTGTTGATTGTGGTTTTTATTGCACATTAATTCTTTGAAGTTTTACTGTATTTATGCATATGGGATGGGATATGTAAGAATTAACCTCTGAAAAAGTATAAATTGTTACACGAAAATTTTCCTTGGTTAGGTGCTTGGTGAGAATACTCTAGAATGTCAGAGAATATTCGAGAATAATTGACATGTATGGTAAACTTTGTTAATTACTTAATTTATTGTTACTTTTGGTATGTTTATCACCCCAGGCTGTACTATCCCCATATATGATATCCTCCGGACGACAATTAGGAAAAACACCTCAGTGCATGGTGTTTAGACATGCAGCTAATTCTCTGAATGTGCATTTATGCTAAAGATATCAATTGCGTACCTTAATATAGTTAAAAGTAGAGTGAATTTGCCAATTTTAAATATAAAAAAAATATGCTCTTTTCAAATTTATAATTATATATTGAACTCCACCCTTCTGAGGATGTATCATTATTCATCTCCTTAGATTTATCTAGATCCGCTCACTAAGATTGAGATTTTTCACGTATCTATACTTTAGATGATTCAAGAATAGGAATTACCCTTATAAATACCTGGATAGATACGGAGTCTTTGGCTTAGTGGTTGGATTTATTAACTTCTTGTAGCTTCTGATTGCTCTTGATTGAAAAAACAATGGAAGCAAACTCTCATCAAAAGTAAGTATGGTTCTCAGAGTTTTATGAGTTAGGGTTTTCTGGTGTGCTATTCCTTTGAAATTTCTGTTTGAATGATTCATAGACAAGCATCTTTTCTAATTTATTTATTTTCCTAAGTGGTTGATTTATCCTTTGCAATGTCGTCCTTGTGAGGTGATATTGATTTTAATTTTAATATAGGCCAGGAGTTTCTAATGGAGCTGTTGGGGTTGGAAAATCAGATGGCATATTACTACAGACTGGCTTGAGTGCACGCTCATCTGTCCCTAGGACTGAACCAGATAACAGTTCTCTTCTTACTGATAGGAGAGACCGTCCTGTAGGTTCAGATAAAGAAAGGGTGAATCTCAGAGCTGTTAATAAGTATGCATAGCAGTCCCTAGCATATCTTTTGTTTGTCATCATAATTGCAGTTACTTTCGTTTTCTTTTCCGTTCATGTGAGTCTTGTGCTCATTTTCTGTTTTGAAGCTTTTTGTTTGGCCATTTAGAGCCCAATTATTCCATTTGTTTTTTTTTTTTATACATTTATCTATAGAATCCAGTATTTATTATCATTATAAGTGTTTTGTATAATGCTTAGGACAAATATTCGGGACGAATATAATTCAGCCAGTCCTACTTCGAACACAAAAATGAATTCATCTGTTCGAGGTCCACGATCAAGTTCAGGTGTTGCTCCAAAGTTGTCCCCAGTCGTCCATAGAGCAACTGCTCCAAATGACTGGGAGGTTTCTCATTGTACAAACAAGCCACCAGTTGCTGTTGGTGCTAACAACCGGAAACGCACAACGTCAGCTCGATCCTCATCACCACCTGTTGCCCACTGGGCTGGCCAAAGACAGAAGATATCCCGAACTGCAAGAAGAACAAATTTTGTACCCATTGTTTCAAATAACGACGAAACTCCTGTTTTAGATGCCTCATCTGATGTTGCAGCTAATGAAGTTGGATTGGGATATGCTAAACGTTTGTCTGGCAACTCTCCTCAGCAAGTTAAATTAAAAGGTGATACCTTGACTTCAGCTGCATTATCTGAAAGTGAAGAATCAGGGGCTGCTGACAATAGATCTAAAGACAAGGGAAGAAAGTCTGATGAGATAGATGAGAAAACTGGACACAATGTTCAAAAGATGTCCACATTAGTCCTGACATCAAGAAAAAACAAGCTAGTTTCTGGGGAAGACCTTGGAGATGGTGTAAGAAGGCAAGGGAGGACAGGGCGGGGTTTTACTTCCACAAGGTCTACTATGCCAATGACTGTTGAAAAACTGGGTAATGTGGGAACGGCAAAACAGCTTAGAACTGCCAGACTTGGTTTTGATAAGACTGAAAGGTTAAACATATTCTTACCTCTTCTTTTAGTTATCTTGCAGGTGTTTCTCATTTGTCGTTGCAAGTTTGAGTTCTTCAGATTGAAATTTATTGTTTGGTGTATTCTTGTACTCAGCAAGGCTGGCCGTCCACCGACCAGGAAACTTTCTGACCGCAAAGCTTACAAACGTCAAAAGCATACAACGATCAGTACAGCTGCAGATTTTCTTGGTAGTTGTTTTATTCAAATTCTTTACAAAAATGCTGATACCTATATTTTTTAAGTACTTTATTCTCACCCTATATTCATTTTTTGTTCAATTTTCTTAGTTGGTTCAGATGATGGGCATGAAGAGCTACTGGCTGCGGCAAATGCTGTTATCAACTCTGGTGCCATCATAATTTCAATTTTTGTGCTCATTCTATTGCCAACGAAGTTTTTTCTTGGACTAATGGATTTGATTTTTCATTACAGATCATGCCCTTTCTAGCTCATTTTGGAGGCAGATCGAGCCATTTTTTGGTTTTATATCTGAGGGAGACATTGTTTACTTAAAGCAACAGGTGATGCTTATTACAATCATGTAAAACATATTACTTGTCTGACATGGTGATGTTTGATATGATTTGTAGAATGCTTCTTCTATTGAGAATTTGATATATTGAACATGGGACACTATTCTTGTGTCAATTATTAGAGACTGTCTTCATTTGCGTAATATGTACTCTATAAAATTTTTTTTATGGAACTTTTTCTTGCTTGCAAGGTAGTATTTGTCTTACTTTTGCTTGTAGATGGTTGTTTTACAACCAAACAAAAACACAGTAACAATTTAGTGTATATGCTTAATTATAGTTGCACCATTTTCATGTTGAACATGATACTTGTGTCCATATCTACAGATCATAATAGCTCATAGTTAGTAATTTGTTCTTGTTTGCAAAACAGTGGCTTGCTGGCCCTGGTTTATCTTATATTTAACAGTTTATTTGTGAATGGACACATTTCTGAGGAAGTATCTTTTATAAAACAGTTTATTTTCTGAACAATTGATATCTGTTGGGTATTTGTGATTGTTTTGACAATGTTACCATTTAAGAATTCATTTTTTTCCCATATTTAATAAAATGCGTAAATTGTTGTAACTTCTAATAGATATATGTTCTATCAATTTGTAATTTAACATTATGCTCTTTGCAATGGAACCATTCTTTTCATATAGTGTTTTATCTAAAAAGAAACTATTACTCTACCATTTAAGGCTGAAATCTGTGTCAAATATATGAACTTATAGCTAATGATACATGTCTTGTTTATGTTGTGGTCAACAATTTCGTGATGGTTTGACATGCTAATGTATTTTGCACATCTGAAGCCATTTTTAGTGTTTATTTTTGCCGTGAAAATTGTTTATTTTATTGGCTTCTGATATGACGTTCAATGGTTGAGACATTTACATCATTTTGAAGATTAGGTCATTGTTAGTTTACTGTTAAATAGATTTTTAATTTGGAATATCGAGCAGTAATGGGCATCTTTATACGCAGGGTAGAAATGGTAAGTTAATAGGGATGTATTGGTATTGCAGTCGAGTTTAAGTTGAATTGTTTTCGTCTTCATATGTCTTTGGGTTGGTTTAGGTTAAGCATTGTTGGTTTTAATTTATTGTTGTTTTGGTTTAAAGAATTCTAGTCTTATCCGAATTAGTAAAAGAAGTCTATAAATATGATAAACTTAATAGATTAATAAGTTATTTGGTTTTGACATAGGTTATGGCAGAAACAGTTCTATATACATGTATGAATTTAATGAAGTCGGTTCACCTTCTATTTTTTAGATCTTTTGTGGACAATTCGATAATTTATTTTCCTTTACCATGAAAAGAAAAAAAAGTTCTATGGATACCTATTTCTTTCTCTCTCTAGTTCTATTCCTCAATTGCTTTTTTATACTCTATGTACTTGCATCTCAGCAATCTCTGTAAATCATCTAGCTGCTGATTTTATAAATAAATGCATCAAGCTAACCCCTATATTTTTGCCCCCAAGCTCTGGTTATGTCCTTTGCTAATGATTATTAAATTAATATGCGGAATCCGTGCACTTTGCTTTTGCAAATTACAAAATGGCTTCTAAAAATGCCAGGCTATGTGAATTAATAAAAACAGAGAAAAAGTGATTTTTATTACTTTGACAAAAAATTTATCACTTTGTTCAAACTGATAGTTCTTGTTTTGTTCAAAAAGTTATTACTTTTATCATATTTTCAGTTCATTTCCATGCTCTGCTTATAATTTTGACTTATATATATATAGTTCTCTAGCTGGAACTAGACCCCTTCAGGCCTGCCTATATCAAATTCTGAATCATAATCCCATTTTCTTCAGAGCACAATTTTTGTATGAGTAATATATCGATTTTTTTTTTTTTTGTCTTGTATATAAGATATTTTTCTGTTATTTCCAACAAGCTTTTCATGTAGTTCAGAGAAGAACATGATTAACCAGCTACCCTGCCAAAAATGGAAAAAATGGAAAGTAATTTATCGTAGAATGAGCTCATGCATTTTTTCTTATGTTAATATTTTCCTTTTTGCATTTTTCATGTTATTGAAAATTAAAGGTTCAAATGAATTGACTTGTAAATCTCCCATCTTGGGTCTAATTTCTCTGAGAATATTTTGTCCTGGTTACATGTTATTCTAATTTTCTTTAATTCCTATTATCTTCCAGGGAAATCTTGAATCTACTGCACCGACACCAATTCAGTTTCCATCTAATACAGATGGACGCACTTCAATTCCTAATGGTCATGGGTTGACAGAACAGGGGAGAGAGAAAGGGGTTGCCATTGAAACAGGGAGCGCTGAGCTACTTCTGGAACAGTTAGTACCAGGTTCCAGGGATCATAATGAGATTCCTCTTTATCAGAGATTGATGGCTGCTTTAATTACAGAGGAAGATTATAGCTGTGGGAATGAAGACATTGATGTATATGGAACTGAATTTGAGCTAGATAGAGAGTTGGAATCAAATGGTTTGGATCACCAATTTAACTTTCAGAGTGTTGGGCATACTGCCTTTAATGGTTATATGATAACTGGTAAGCAAATCATTGATGATGAAATTGATATGTTGGGAATTTCAAACACGGGGATCAACTCAAGCTCTGGTCAGTCCCTAAATGGTGTACTTCCAGATCAAGCATTGATACCTGGCATGACCTTTTCAGAATTTCAGTATAATGATAGTATGCAGATAAATGAGAAACTTCTTCTGGAGGCCATAAGTGTTGGTATATACCCAGAACCAGGGGTAGGTTTATTTTAAAAGATCTGTACATATATTTTTCATGCTATTGCTTTATAGTGCATTAGTGCCATAGTGGTACTCGTTATTGAAGTCTAATTCGAACATTTAGGTTATATGCCCCCTCCCCTCTCTTTTCCCTGCCAACCATCACCACCAGACACTTCATAGTTCAAGAATGCATTTGAGCCTGGAAAAAGTTTGTTCCAATGAAGTTTCTCATTCTATGTCCTCCTCTTCTTGCCTTCGGTTAGAACTTACTTTTGTTTGGGACCTTAATTGTGAGCTTAAGCATTCTGGTCAAGCAGTTAGTTTACATTATATTACTACTAGTTTTTTCTGAGGGTCTTAGGTTGGAGTTTCCCAATGTGATTATATTTGTATTTGTTCGGCATATGAATTTGTATCTATGTTTAGGGTTGATTTACATGACAAGCCTATTGGTCTTGCATGTGAGGATGTGCTAAACTTTAATACTATTAATTGGACTCTTACCTACAAGTCTAAGCATTTGAGTCAAGTGGAACATGAAAACCTTTCTTTTCTGGAGCTCATGTTTGTGACTGTATGTGCTTCGGGAAAGGGGGTAGGAAGTTGGTCTGAGGATATATGGTTTTTTTCTTAAAACCTTATTTTATCTCATGGATTCTCCCATTAATTAGAAAGGCTTTGGCATTTTGTGAATGTTGTTTCACCTTTGTCATATCTTAAGATATTTTACTGATTGAACATCCCCTATCTTTAGATATTTTACTAATTGAACATCCCCTTTTGTTTAGTGTGATGTAGATCAAAAGGATGACGAAGGAATCAGTGAGGAGATTAAAAAAATAGAAGAGAGGTACCATGAACAGGTATTTTGTGACGGTCTTATAATATCCGTCATTTGAATTATGCTTTCTTCTCAGATTTTCATAATACCCATTTTCAACCTATGCTTCTCCTTCATCGTCGCGGGATATTCTACATATTTATTCTTTTATACCATTGCACAACAATTGGATATTTCTTTTTTCGATGAAGTAAACATTGTTATTTGGTATTTCATATTATGGTTTTATTTGTGGATATAATAGGTTACTAAGAAGCAAGGCTTGCTTGATAAACTCTTGAAGTCTGCCTCCGAAACAAAAGAACTCCAAGAGAGGTAATGATGATTCTTCTCCCCTGAGATAAATTTGTGTTTGTTTGCTTTTCAGCTTAAATTTATGTACCTTATGGTGTGAACACAGAGATGATCTATTCTTTTTGTATAGGGAGTTCGAACAACGTGCCCTTGACAAACTTGTTGCAATGGCTTATGAAAAGTATATGGTAATTTCTCTTTAAGTTCAAAATTCTTTTCCTTAACATAATTTGTTAGATTTTGAACAAATTGTAAGTATAATATCCTGCTGCAATGCTTTCAACTACTGTAATGCCAAATCTATTTAGGACATTTCTTTAGATTTGTTAAAGAAGCAGATATTTGATATCTTTCTCTTTGAATGAGATCTCCTATAATCAATCTAACGTGCTCTTGAAAGTAGGCTTTGCTGCTTTAGAAATGAACTATAATGATCTCATGGCCAAAGTAGGTTCAAGAGAGAACTAAAGATAAGAAAGAGATTAAAAAGGATAGAGATTGATTGAAGAGAAGAAAAGATTATCTGAGGCATTCAGTACTTTTCAGGATCTCCATTCTGAAGAGATTAATGCATTTCCTAGATCCCTGTTAGATGCTAAAAGGACGTTGAGCAATGTATAGAATACAGAACAGTAGTTGAGGTCCCCCACCTTAACACTAGTTGGGATTCATCTCTCCTCCTACCAGAACTGCACTGTCACAGTCAGATTCTTACGAGGAATGTTGCCATCCCTAGATCTGGTTGCCATGTTTATAAAGTAGTTGTTGCAATGTCCACTAATTGGAACTCCCAATCAAAGGTCTCACTTCTTTCTTTTACTGCTCAAGTCTTAATGCAATTTACCTGTTATCTTGGGTCATTACTCAAGCATCTGAATCTTGAAGTACTGCAAACATTCTGTTACCATACATGACTTTTTAGAATCTGTAGGTTAGATCACAGAATTATCTTTTGGAAAGTATTTGAAAGAGTACAGTGAGTGAACATAATGTAATTTTTAGTTATTTTCAATAAATCACATGCTTTTAAGAAATCTTGGCTACACAACTACCTTAATGTGGTAGGTACAAGAAACTAAAAACTAAAATTAGAAGAGATGGCTCTTAGATGCCAATTTTTTTATTTAGAAAGGGGAAACTGTGTGGAAATTAGTCTGCTGACAAGAGAACTTGCTGACCCTGATGGAAAATTTCTTTAAATGGAATCTCTTGTTATCATTTGTTATTTGTACTTTATGGTCACTATTCAGAATTTGTTAAGTAAGCAGTAAACTCTTTGTTTCCTCTACTCTCTATCCGCTTAGATACTATCACAGATTCACAGCACAAATTGCTGCTGTCTGTTTCTGATGATTGATTAATATTTTTTGTGTGAAAGACTTGTCGGGGTCCTAATGCCGCTGGTGGTAAGAGTTCAAGTAACAAAATGGCCAAGCAAGCTGCATTAGCATTTGTTAAAAGGACATTAGACCGATGCCATAAATTTGAAGACACGGGTAAAAGCTGCTTCAGTGAGCAATTATTTAGGGATTTATTCCAGTCTGGGTATTCCCACCTAAATGGTAGACTATCATTAGATACAGATGGTGAATCTGCAAAACTATATGCCAACACCTTTGGCTCTTCCTTGGAAGTTAAAGTTTCAGGTACTTATTTGATGTCTCCTCTATTAAATACCTGGAATTTACTCTCTCTCTCTAAAGAATAAATACATGAATGGTTATGTTTATCCACTAAGTCCTCCTTGATAAACCAAACAAAGATTTTGGTGATATTTTACTGCATGCCTTCCCTTCCTTCTATCTGCATCTTTTGGTGATATTGCATGATTCATTTTTGGATTATTATTTTGGTCTTTTCTGCAGCTTCTATGGGTTCACAACCAAGACCTCTTATGTCACAGTTGGGTCAGAATGGGGATAGTACTGATATGCTTCAACCTATGAGTCGCATATCTGAACAAAATACCAGTAGAGAAGATACATGGTCAAGCAGGATGAAGAAGAAGGAGTTGTTTCTTGACGATGTAGTAAGTTGTATTGGTAGTTCAGGTGTGCCATCAGGCGTTGGAAGTTCTCTTTCAAGCAGTACTACAAAGGGTAAAAGAAGTGAGAGAGACAGAGAGGGAAAAGGAAATAGCAGAGAGGTTTCATCTAGAAATGGAACTAATAAATCTGGTAGGCCAGCATTATCTAGTACTAAGGGGGAAAGGAAATCTAAAACAAAGCCTAAGCAGAAAATAACTCAGCTATCAGTTTCAGTAAACGGCCTTCTTGGAAAGATGCCGGAGCAACCCAAACCAACAGTGTCATCTTCGTCAAAGTCAAGTGCAATGACTACAAACAACAATTCCAAAGTAAAGGAGGAGTTTCGCTTGGATGAATTGGATGGTGCTGAGCCTATTGACTTATCGCAGCTACCTGGAATAGATGTCTTAGGTGATCCTGATCAAGAACAGGATCTGGGATCATGGCTGAACATTGATGATGATGGATTACAAGATCAGGAGGACTTCATGGGACTTGAAATTCCAATGGACGACCTTTCAGACTTAAATATGATGGTTTGAAGCTACACCTGTAAACTGTGTCAGTGTGTCCTTTGTATAGTCTTGTTCATTATACCATTGACAAGCAAATCATAATCACAATTGTCAAGAAATTACCAGTTAGTTTGACGGTTGTTTGGTCATCCAGTACACAGTTAGGTTATATAGATTCTTTATAGACCCCTCAACAAGTTGATATTCGAGTGGACCTTTTAGATGCTTTGGATTTTGTTCCCGTATTAAGTTGGTAACTTCGACTGTAAAGATCTTTTTTTTTTTTTCTGAGTTGCAAGTTAGTATGTCCTAGTGTCACATCTTAGCAAACAGTGTATCCTGGCTTTAGCTTTTACAAATCAGAGAACAATGCATCTTGTACATACATTCAATATTTTCAATAAAATTATCTTTTTATTTAGTGTAATCACTCTTGTGGGCACTCATGGGATGAACCTTCTTTCCAACACAGTTGGTTTATGAGATAATTATCATTATGGCAAGTGCTGGTGTGGCAGTTGTAAAAGCTCACTTGTATCAGATGCAGTAGTTTGTTCTGTGGGTAGTCCATCAAGGATTCTCTCTTTTGTGGCTAAAAGGTGAAACATACTCGGTAAAGAGTGAACAAATCACAGAACCGACTTCTTATCAAACAAAGAGATGACGATTTGGTACTCACTTTTCATTCAACTCTTTCTTGGTTTATATTACTTTTAATGCAGTCACAGGTTTCTGCATAAAAATTTGTCAAGTTACCCAAAGGTAAAGTTTTTATCCTTTTCTTGTTTAGTTCTTTCTCTTTAGGAGTCATTTGCTGCAAATTTAAACAGTTAATGAGCTTCTTAGGACATTATGTTCTTACATATTCAAAGTCATGTTGTATTGCAGGATCTCTTATTGTGATGACTCAAGTACTTTTTTCCTTCTGTTTTAGAATAAAAAACTTAATGGTTGCAGGAAGAATCTGGCCTTTTTTAATTTGTCTTGAATTTTCTTGACCAGATCTAGTTTCACCGGCAATGTAGGAGTATAGTATCATCTTCAGAAATATGCAGTGTTCGGGTGAGGTAAATCGGTTTTCATTTTTCTCCTTTTGACCTGACCATTTGTTGTGTTGCTGTTCTAGCAATTCTTTTTCTCACTTTTTTTTGTGTGTTTTGTTAAGCCGGGCAGCATAGGTTCATATTATTTCGGGGTTTATATTGTGAAATTTTGTAGCTCACTTTTTGACACAGGTATGACTCCTGAAACCTGGCTTGTGTGGCTGGCATCTGCTGAGCTGGGAAGTAGAAAGGTTTATTGCTTAAGTTGAAACTATTTTATTTCTTATTCCTTTTCGACGAATTGATATGCAGGAGCTAGGACTCTGTCCTAAGACCTAGAATTACCTCATTGAGCCAAGGTCTTGGATCTGAAACTTCAATTCAATAAATCAATTTGTTTACCTGTTTCCATAACATTATTAATAATGCATGGAATATTTTTAGACCATTTTACTTCTTAATTACATATCACAGATTGTACTCATGTTTTGATGCTTTAATCAGTAGAACTCATGATGAAGCACTTGATTTAAACTGACATTTCATTACTTGGTGGTTGTTGGAAGTGACATTATTACTTTTGTTATTTGCCTCTTCTCACATCTCAGTATTGTTGTAAAAGATCGCTTACCATTGACGTTGGATATAATTTTATGGTTTTGCACTTCATTTGGCTCTGTTTTACCTTAGGCCTTGCTATGCATACTCCAATTCATGAGTCTTCTGCACCAAAGAACATCGACTCGTATCTTCAATGAACTTCATTGGGGTTATATATCTGTTCTTCTGTTGAAATTTAACCTGTTATATGTAAATGGCCCATGGGGAGAGAATTGATATGAACATTGTAAAATGCAGAGTTATTTTCTTTTGCTTAGAGAGGTAATATATGCATGTGCAATCTCTGTACGCATTCCAGGACATTTAGCTTTGCATTCTGGGTGTAGTACTCAATACATGTAGTGGTAGAGCTGTGGCCTGTGATGGCAATCAATCATCTCCAACAGTTTGGAAGCTTGGTGTTGAACAATATTCGTGTGACCTGCCCATGATGATGCTGAATTTATTTATTTTCAGAACTTTGTTTTGTAACGTTACAGAAGTACAGAACTAGATGTTTAATTTTGTCCGCGGTAAAGAAAAACAGTGCAAGTACACATTCCTTATGTACACCAAGTAATTTTACAAGCCTTTGGAGAATAAAGTTATAGTCTTATGTAGCGGTGCTTCTCAAGTACGGAATTCCAAATTTAGTTATGTTTAGGATAATGAATACGTAACGTTAGCCATTTCTCTAACTTTAGATGTGAGATCCTGAGTCTTTAATGTTGCAGTTGTCTCTGGACACAACAGTAGGGGCCGTTTGTTTTTTTCACTTAAAACTTAATAATAAAGTAAGAAATCATGACTTTTAACTTAATTCTAAATCACTGGATTACAATTAAAATATTCTCTTCCAAATATACCTCCTAAAAAAGATATATTTCTAAATTTATCATAATTTGATATGGTGTAAAGATCTTTATTTTAACATATTTCTTATTTTAAATGGCTTTTAGAAAGAAAAAAAAAAAAAAAAACCTTAATCACTTCTTATAGAGACCGGTGCATATAATTCAAGAACCTATTTTAAAAAAATTAATCAATAACATTTTTTTTCCGGTGCATATGAACCAGGAAATAAAAAAAACCACAAATGATTTCCTCAATTATATATGCTAGAAACATGAACAACATGCAAAATAACTTGAACTCTGTTTACAGAACATCCAAAATTATATTGTTTGATGAATTTTTGTTTTGTTAAATTGAACTTTATTTGTAGAAGAACATACATGTTAAATTATTTCTTTTAATTAGCATGTGTATGAATGTAAAATTACTTGTCTTCAAATATTTTTATTTAAAAAAAAAAAAACATGTTGATAGTATATTCAGATGTGATTCAGGTTCAGATTTCAGTCCCTATTTAGTTTTCAGAAAAATTCAGGATTATCCAGTTTTCAGACAAAAAAACAAACGACACGTCTAGTATACAAAATTTAGTACCGTCACAAAACAAAATTTCTGAAATTTGGTCATGACTAGAAAATTATTATTACATGAGAAAACAAGGGAATAAGGGTTGTTTAATTTTTCAGGTTACTGTTTTTTAATTAGTTAACTTATTTGTTCATAAGTATGTACAAGAAGTGGAACAAAAATTGAGCTTCCACGTTGCAAGTCAATTTCAGAAAGTTACGCATCGGATGATTCACATTCTTATATATTATATATATAAACAACTGAGAAAATTATTAGCGTGTAAGACTCCAAATTAATCAACTTAATTAATTCCCCTCCAAACAATAATTAAGATTAACAATCCTCGTTATCCTTTGACTAAATATTTTTTTACAAAATAATTCTATCCTGAGTCCTGACTCACCCCACTCTAAATATTTAATAATAAACAAAGAAGAAGAAAATTCCATCTTCCAACTCTGGTTAGGTGTTTACAGGTCCGTTGTAGGTAGGAACACACATAAAGTTAGGGACACGTGTCGAAAACCCAGAGAGGCTTCGGTTGAGGGGTCTGGACTCTGCTGTCAGATTTACATACATGTTTTATGAAATAAAAAAGGGTTAATATTCCCTTCACCTTTAAATTATTATTGAATGTATAATTACAAATGCTCATATTTTAGAAACTCCTCCTATGGACTAACACAGTTAGGCGTTAGCATTCCGTTTATTGACTGAGTTTGACCGTTAAAAGGTTTAAAATGTCTCTACTTAATCTTTAATTGTATAAATTGACCATTATGCCCTTATAACTTTACCAATTAAAAATTAATAAAATGATATAAAATGGGGAAATATTTACTTGCAAATGAGAAGTTATTTTGTGGATAATTTTATCCCTAAAAATAACAAAATTACAAATAAACCAAAAGCATTGAAAATAAACCAGAATATGTATTTATTTTTGTATTTATTTGTCTTTTTTTTTTTTTTTTTTTATAAATCCAAGTAAATACTCATTTTCAATGTTTTTGGTTCATTTGTAATTTTATTATTTTTAGAGATAAAATTATCCACAAAATAATTTCTAATTTGTAAGTTAACATTCATGCCTTTTGTATCATTTTATTAATTTATTTGGTAAAAGTATAAGGGTACAATGGTTAATTCATACAACTAAAAATTAAATAGGGATATTTTAGACTTTTTAATAGTCAAACCCAATCAACACAAACGAAATGCTAACGGTGTTAGTTCATAGGGGAGGTTTTTAAAATAAAAGTATCTATAACTATACATCCAATAATAGTTCAAAGGTGAGGGGAGGTTTTTAATATTAACCCAATAAAAAAAAAAACCAGAAATCCTCTAAAAAAAAGAGAGAAAACCAAAAGTAACCATTTGAAATATTAAACTTTTGTTAGTAACCACTTTTGAAACTTTAATTGTTAATAACCACTTTTTTTAAAAAAAATTAGCGTTTGTCCATAAATTACAAGAGTACCCCTGAAATTAGTTTTTTTTTTAAAAAAAAAACCTCAACCTTGAAATCATGACTAAAAACTTGAATGTTGAAACTTGAAATCATGACTAAAATGAAATGTAAAACTTGAAATCATGACTAAAATGAAAATGTGAAACTTGAAATCATGCCCAATTTCCCTTTTTCCCCAAATTCCCAAATTAGGTTTTTTTTTTTTTTAGGTTTTTTCTTTTTTCTATAGATCACAGCCGGCGAAGGGGAAGCACGGCCGTCAGACGTCATCACCTAGTCGTCGTCTATCTCCGAGCGTCTGGGCTGCGTCGGACGTTATCGCTCAAGCTTCGAGAACCAGTAGCGCCGTGCTTGACGAACCACGGTGCCGCTGGTTCGTGAAGCTTGCGCAACGACGTCCGGCGATGGTGCGACGGCTTCCGACGATGACGGGATGTTTGAGGAGAAAAGAGAGAGAGATCGGGGAGAGAGAGAGATAGTAGAGGAGATAGAAAAGAAAGAGAAAAAAAAGAGAGTGTGTTTGGGGATGGTTTTATATGAGGGTTTTTCAGTAATTTCTTAAAAAATTGGTTATTAACAATTAAATTTTCGTTTGTGGTTACAAACAAAATTTTCATGTTTAATGTGGTCATTTTTAGCAATTTCCACCGAAGAAAATCGATTTACATAGAGAGAGAGAAATGGCAAAGTGATCTATTGGTACAAGTGCATGCATCTAAAAAGAAAGAAAAGAAGAAAAAAAGAAAAGAAAAAAGTAGGCGTGCGTCTCTAGTATACTGTATACTTTTAAGTGTACACGTCAATCGTTTTGTTCACCGACTCTTCTGATTTGCCGGCCACTTTTTGTGACACGTGTACACCGCCCAGGATCACATGGGACCCATTGCTTTCAGATGTTCGTTATTTAAAAAAAAAAAAAAAAAACTAATTATTATAAAAATGAGAATAATGAGATTTGTTTTTCTCTAAATAAAATAAAATAAAAATCTGCCATTTCCCTGATTGACATGTGTTGTCTCTCTTCTATTCCTTAGGCTGCTCATGCTTCTTGGCTTCTTGCTTGACTGACTCAAATGCAGAGTATTTTAAAATAACAAGACACTCCCTCATTAAATCACTTTATTATTTTCTATTTCAAGTAAATCACCTCTTAACAGAGTCGGTAAAACACCTCCTTTCCACATAAATGGTGAAAGGTTTGAATCCCACTATACACATTTTATTAACATGTGTGGAGTGTTTTTTTTTTTTTTTTTCGGTTTGTGAGAGTAGTCATCTCTTGTTATGAGAGTAGATATCCGAACCATATATGTATTGTTTAATCTCAACATATCCCGATAGTCTTATCGCAATGGTTGGTGTAATAATTTGTTTTTACAGGGGAGGAAGATATATCTAGACTAGAAAAAAGAGAGGAAGAAAGAGTAGGTGCTAGGTGGTGATTGGGGTGTGCCTCTTTTTCACCATGGTTAGTTGACACAGAGAGAGAAAACCCAAATTTCAAGAGGTTCAGATATGTTGCTTGTAATCTAGGGAACCTGATTGATTTGGTTGTGTTAACTGTATGCATGTTTTTATGGGCCTTTCCATTTTGGTTCAGGTCCCCTCTTTCATCAACTTTTATGCCCCGGTACTCCGGTAGAAACCAGAGACAGACAGTATTGATTCTCACATCTCTTCATTTATTTCTTCTTTTCTTTTGGATAAAATGGTTGGTCTCAAGGTACAAAGTAAAACATATGATTCTCTCTCTTCTCTCTCTTGTTCATTGCCATCCAATTTTTAGTTTTTAGCCATAAAAATTGAAGCTTTTACTAGTATCACTAATTTTTTTTTGGGTGCAAGTCTGTTACTGATCATTTCTTTTTCTCAGGTTATGGAGAGCTACTTTTTATTAGTTTGAGAACAACCCCATTTATAGTAATAAAGATGATTATGGATGGGTCGGGAAATAGAAGGGAACCATTGGAGGAGATATCAACAGCGGTTGCTATTCCATTTAGGCTCAGTAACTTAGTCTCCTCCACCAATGAGTCACCAATGGAAACTAGTGGGTTCAGGTGTTTAGCTCATAGTAATAACAGAGATAGTACTATTGAGATATCAAAAACGGTAGGTGAAAATGATCAGGGTAGTCGGAATTCTATTGGACCCATTAACCATGAAAGTGAAGAAGATGGTTCCATGTCAATAGCTGGTGACACTTTACTTGATGGTTGTTCATTACACACACCAACAACAACAACAACACTGGATAATAATATTGAAGTTACTGTCAAATCTGATTCTAAAGAAGCAGAATTTGAGTTAGATCTTGACAGAGTTGAGGTTCAACACCAAAAGAAGATATGCAGGACACAGAGCCAGAGAGTGGTCCGATTGGATGAGATCCCACGATGGGGATCAACATCTGTTTGCGGTAGGAGACCAGAAATGGAAGATGCTGTAGCGGTTGTGCCCAGATTCTTGAAAATTCAGAGTCACATGCTAATGGATGATCGTGCTTTCAATGTCAACAATCAAATACCAAGTCTTGTAAATGCCCATTTTTTGGGGGTCTATGATGGACATGGAGGGTGTCAGGTATGAATATCATTCATTTCAGGGATTTAATGTTTGTAGGAAGCTTCTCGGGTGCAAATCCCGGATATAATTTATGTCCGGGATCACTGATTATCACATGTGATAATCCGTGTGTAGTAGTGCAGTTTTATCCTGGGGTTTGCACTTGAGAATTTATAAATGTTTATATTGGTTATAAGTTGATTGTTATACATATATATACATACATATAGGTTGCAAATTATTGTCGTGAACGGATGCATTTGGCTTTGTCTGAGGAGATAGAAAGTGGTAAAGGGAGATTTGGAGATGGGAATATTATAGGGAGCTACAGGCAGGAGCAATGGAAGAAAGCATTGACAAGTTGTTTTCTGAAAGTTGATTGTGAGGTTGCAGGGAGTGGCAGAGGTGATCAAGGCGTTGCCTCGGAAACCGTTGGTTCAACAGCTGTGGTTGCCATTGTATTGCCAACCCAGATAGTTGTTGCAAATTGCGGCGATTCAAGAGCTGTTCTGTGCCGCGGCAAACTGCCTATGCCCTTGTCAGTAGACCATAAGGTAAGGATTTTGCAAAATTCGCTAACAAGGATTGATGTTTGTTGTATAAACTCTAATGAAATTATATAAATATATATATGTTTATAGCCAGACAGAGAGGATGAATGTGCAAGAATAGAAGCCGCAGGAGGGAAAGTCATACGGTGGGATGGCTCTCGCGTGTTTGGTGTTCTTGCTATGTCGAGGTCCATCGGTATGTCTTGGCCATCCAGTAGAGTAGACCCATTGATTTATAAATGCAAGGCCGTTCCTTAAAACTTGTGTTTGTTTTTTGATTGATCAGGCGATAAATACCTGAAACCGTCGATTATTCCAGATCCAGATGTGATGTTCATTCCTCGAATGAAAGAAGACGAGTGCCTTATTTTAGCTAGTGATGGCTTATGGGATGTAATGTCGAATGAGGAGGCATGTGACGTAGCACGAAAACGAATCCTTATTTGGCACAAAAAGCACGGCGATAATAACTCGTCTCCAGAAAGAGGCGAAGGAGTTGATCCTGCGGCACAAGCTGCGGCAGATTACCTCTCAAAGCTTGCTATACATAAGGGAAGCAAAGACAATATAACTGTGATAGTTGTCGACTTGAAAGCTCAAAGGAAGTTCAAGCGAAAAACTTAAGCGGTAAACTTCCCTGCTGGTGTTTACAAACACTCTCATGCCATCACCAAGTTATTATCATACATGACATTTCTGTCTGAAACATGAAAAATAAAATGATCTTGCAAATGAGAACTAAGTTGATAGAATAGCTTATCGCTGATTGAGCTGACAATATTATCACTGCTGTGTTTTTTTCAGAACAGCAATGGCATCAACAATCTCAAAGCTGACAAACATTACAAAGAAACATCCACTACTAGCATTTTGGTGTTAAAAAAGAACGGTCGCTAGAATGCGAAAAACGATCATCATTCAAACAGGGTTGATGAAGAAGACAGGCAGGACGAGCAGATAAACAAATTTTTTCTCGAGTTCACTTGTCTGTTTTGGTACATTCACATCTCTATATGTTCATATACCGATAAATATTATTGGTTCATAGATGTGTAGCAAACACTTGTTTCCAATAGAAAGCAATAAAAATTGAAATTATAAAACAAAATTACAGATATATATATAGTATCTTTTCACCTTGCAACCATAGAATCATGCTCTTATCATGGTAAGCTGAAGCTTTATGCTACCAGGGTTCTGGTGTTGAGATTATAAGTTCGGTTCTTATGTCCATAATATATTTCCCCAGACCTCCTTTACATCGACATGTACTGGTCTCTCGAACTTTTTTCCAAATGTGAACTCCATTAAAAGTTAAATCCTGCCTGTGTTTTATTTTCTGTTCAGATGGCACCGGTGAAACGAATTATAATCAGACCTTAAAAACATGAATTCTGAAAAGTAAAAATAAAAAATCCAATGGCAAGGGAAATTCCATTAGCTTATTCCTACCAAACATGAACAATTAATTATCCAAGAAAGATGGCTATCAAAAAAAAGTTCCATCTTTTTTGATGGACTGCAGCTTAAAACAGAATCAAATATTTTTTAATGATCCAATCATTCCATCTTTTGTAAAGCAAAAATTTTGATAATAGTTAGCTGTATTGTCCATTTCATAAAAAAAAAGGTTAGCTGTAGTGTCCCACAACACTACAGCAGGTGGAAGGAAGAGACGGATTTGCCAGTCCTAATCAAGAATTTGATTATGTTAATGCAAATAGTCTCAATATCTTACCGAATTTAAGGAAGAATTGTATCTAATTGATTCACATTCAATACAGCTCAAGGTAATTATTGTTAGAACTCATCACTGTGACAATTATTCTGTATCGCAAAACAGGTAAGCAACAAGATTCTGTAACCGATGACACATCAAAGCATATGATTTCGTAATTATAGAAATCCATATGGAATGGTATTTTAATATCCTCATCGTAAAAGCTTGACCCAAAGAAGTAAGACATTTGCAATTTCAAAAGTACAGATTACATCTTTGTTCCATTTGCAATTTCAAAAGTACAAATTACATCTTTGAACATACCAGATAAGTTTCAAAGGGTTGCAAGTGGAGATCCAGCATTGGTGAAGTAAGCCGATAGATCTACATCCAAGTCTTCATACATATTGATGAAGGGATGTGTCTGGATTTCACAATAAACATAAATAAATCAAAATTAAAAGCATCTCCGCAGTACATATTCTACATGATTGTTCTACTTTAACAAGAAACACACAGGATTTACTAACCAGAAGTTCTTGTGCTGAAAGCCTGTCTTTTGGTTCTTTTTGAACACTGAAATAGACATTAGATTAACGGTGTACAAATTAGAAATACTCCAAATTATTTTATTATTTAACCCTAGACTAATGGCAACTCAATCTTAATGTAGTTAATCGCATGGATCCCAAAATATAAATTATAAATTACTAAGTGCTCTTGATACTTATCTAAGATATAAGACTAAATTGATCCTTCATTAACCAATCTATCTATCATTTCAAAAGAAGTCATAAAAAGGTATAAATATTTTAAAAAGGAAGTAGAAAGGCATATATATACTTTAATCTTTATGATATTTACCATGCCGATATAAATGAGCAAAACTCCGGAGTAAACTGATCGGAAGTTGCAGAAGGTGGTGGTTGTTCCACAATGGCTTCCATAAGCTCGTAAAAGCTAGCCCATCCTTCCCCTTGCTCTGGTGGAGAATATGGGAATTGACCAGTTGCACATTCCAGCAAAACTAATCCTAAGCTCCAAATATCACTTTTATATGAATATTTGCCTCCTGTAATCCTCTCAGGCTATAGAAAATCATAAATGAAAGTAACAACTAATAAGTATCAATCAGAGAGAAAAAGATGTAAAACCCTAGCAGCCAGAGGAAGTAAGAAACATTAATCAAAAATCCAAAAACACGATATTGTACCATATGCAAACTTAAATTACTCACAGACATATAGTTGTATGTGCCAACAAAAGTGTTTGCCTGTCCAGAAGTGCTTGCCATTATTGCACTCACACCAAAATCAGTAATCTTGACTTCCCCACTATGGTTTATTAACAAATTAGAAGGCTTTAAATCCCTATGGATAATATGTTTTTCGCGATGAAGATACCACAAACCCTTGAGCACCTGTAGTGATCAAAAAAAGGATCGATGTTATAAACCAAAGTAATTGGTATTTTATTACAACTAAAATACTAACGGGACACAATAAAATATTCTACCTGTTTAGTGATGGCAGCTAAATATGGCTCTGGGATTGTTCTAACTTTTTTAAGAAAATCTGCTAGAGATCCACCGTCCATGTACTCCAAAATGATTGAAATGGAACCATTAGTGTAGAAAGATTGGTAACACACCACAACGTATGGACATTGTGCTGATTGGTTGATTTTCAATTCTTGTGCAATAAATTTCCTTGCAGACTCCTCAATGTTCATTGGAATAACCTGAAGAGGGAGAATATGTCAGAACTCAAAATCAGTGAAAAAGATGAAGTTACAACTATGGCTATATTCGGATAAATGTTTATTGTCGAATAGCACAAGAATCAATTAGAGAATGACAGAAAAACAAGGAAGCAACCTATCAATCAGGTTTACAGGAAGGGGGCCCAGCAAAGTCAAGTAATCATACAAGAGATCTCTAAGGTCTAAGATACATAATATCTTGATAGGTTCATTAGTTAGAAATGAGAGGAACAAATAAATGGTTCTTCAGAGATATCTTATACACCTACCTAAATTTATGCTAATCAGGCTAGAATAATATCATGCCTGTTTGAGGTACAGAAACCGAGCGAGGGAGGGAGGGAGGGTAAGGACGTTTGAAAATCAAACTCCTATCAAAGGCAAAATGTTTTGTGCAGCATTGCAACAATCCATATAAATTCTTTCCAACTTTAGATGTTGAATGAAAATTTGAATACTACAAAATTAAAGCAACCATTTTCAATAAGCCAGACAACTATTAAACATCACTTTTGAAACTTTGGAGAGCATTACTATGAATTAAAATATGAAGCTTGAAGAGCCAACAGAGATGTTCTTCACATTCAAATGAATTGTCTAGTATAATTTTAGATGCTTGGTCTAGATTCCCTTTGTGCAATGGAAAACTAGTTACAGGAAACTTTTTCAGCATTTTCCGTATTTTAGTGAAACACTGGGAAAAAAATAAAATCAATGGACTATATTTGCCAAGTCAACTATAGAATCAAGCTTAAATTCATAAAATGATAATTAACTTTAACTTCAAAAATTATCTCCAAAATCATATTGAAACCTTTGATTATTATCATTGAAACTGACAGCATCTAATCTTGTCATTTGCTCATGCCTATCAACAATCTACATTCACTAATGACTATTAGCGACCATGTCAATTAGCAAAAAGTCAAAAACCATTTTTCTGTATAAATATTTTTATTTGTGCCGGACACTGACCTTAACGATGTTTGAAACAAAACCTTGCAAAGAATATAAGAGATAAATTTTATAAATGTTCTATTCATACCACCTAATAAAAGTAGATAAGGAAAACAACCTTCAAAATTCTTTCAAAGTACAAGAAGTAATGCAGATAAACACACTTGACTGAATAAATAAATGATGAATGAAGTGCAACAACAGCAATGTAGATTGTACAGTACCTTTAAGGCAAAAAACTGGCCAGTCCATTTGTGTTGCACCAATTGCACAGTTCCACCATTTCCCTTTCCTACAACTTTAATTGTGTCTATATCTTCCAAATTCAACTGGTCGTCAGTGTCGGATGGTTTAATAGGTGGAGCCTGAAAACACATGCGTGCACATATCACAAATGAGGCAAGAAATTACTCATAGCACAAATAAAATTCATCGTTAGAGAGAAAGCATGGAAGAGTGCAAAAGTATAAGTTCAAATGCATAATTAAATAAAGAAATAGATGTTCCCTTGATAGCGAGCATGAAATAAAAAAGAATGCTAAAGCTAGAATCCACAATTGCTGAAACTGAAACAACTTCATCATGGAACAGAGAAACGGACCATCCAGTGCTATTGTTATAAGCCACAAACAATCAGTTAACTGGACTTAACCAAAGAATAACAACATGGATCAAATAAAAAGAAGTAACTTTTTGCTTGCTTTTTTCAAACAAATGATTTTTATTCAAGAACTAGAGAGCTAAAAGCCTTAAGCATCCAAGGGACCAAGACCCTGACTGCAGATATAGAAATTCGAAAACCCTTTTGTCTCATTATGACATTAAAAGTACTCAGATCACATACAACACAACCAAAGATCAAAAAACCAAAATAAATCAGAAAAAAAAAAAAAAAAAACTCCATAATTCAATTTTACTAATTATCAGAAGTAGTTAAAATAATAATCTTACAGCTTCAGGTTCACTTTTAGTGACAGTTCGAACTCCATACCGATTAACGAGCAGATCACCATCCATAAAAGTACCGCTTTTGGTCCTACCAAAAACCCATCAACAAAAATTAGCCAAACTCAACAATTCACAGACATGAATGATGAGATAAAATTAAACGAGAGAGAGAGAGAGAGAGAATTACAGGAACTTGGCAAAGGAAACCTCATCAGGAGGTGGAAGAGACAGCTTAAGATTGACAATAGGATTCACGCCTCCCTTCTTCATCGTGATTTTGAGTTTTGAGCCCTTTTGATTTGTCTGTATTATTTTTTTTCTGGGTTTTTGGAGCAGAGTCGATCTAAGTCTTTGATAAGGAAAGAAAAATCAAAGACTCAAGGGGAGGGTTTTGGAGAGAGTTCCATTTATCATAGATACAGTATGTGTGGCCGTGTGGGACATGATTTGAAAGACTAGCGCTAGTGTGTCACTGCGTTTGTTTGGTGGGTGAGAGTGGAGACTTGAAGACCAGTCACCACCATTTGCAACCTGAATAAGACAACTTTCGTTTACTTTTCTATTCAAATCAACGTCAAAAAATTGTGTGCAATTTGTGTCTAACCAATCATATTGAGCCATCTATACGTTTTTTTTTCAATAATTAAATATAAATGATAGTGATTGATATTGCGTAATTTGGTTGATTATGTACAAATTGGGACACCCTTTTTTAAGAGGATACTTTTGCTCACCCTCTTCAAGGGAGGTAACCATTACACCCCTCCTAAATAGGTGACATGTGTCCATAGAGGGGATAAATTTGTCCAAACACAGTTATTTTTTAGACAAATTTACCTCTCCTTAGACACATGTCATCTTTTTTGGAGGGAGGTAATGCTTACCCCTTGTAGAGGTGAGCAAAAATGGACTCCTTTTTTAACAAGTGATTTAAATTATTTTTTTAATTTATTTTTCTTTTACTTTCTATATTCATTGGTCAAACACACCACTTTGACCGTAGAATAATTTAGATTTTGTTCTAACTTGCAAGTGATTCATCATCTTAATTCTTATTATACAACCAATTGCCTTTAACAATACTTTTTTTTGAAAGTGGCTTTAACAATACATTTACAGTAATGCTACACATCCTACCTAATATCCCACTTTTTTCATCCCACTACATGTGACATATGAGGTGTCAAATTGTAAGTGGATACATGGGATAGGTGTCATTAATATGTATCCACTCACAATTTGACACCTCACATGCCACATATAGTGGGATGAAAAATGTGGGATATTAGGTGGGATGTTTAGCATTATTGATACATTTAATCATGAAAATGATCAATTTTGACAATATATTTTTTTTTGAAATTTACACGTCTATAAGTTTAAAAGTTTAATTGTTGTTAGGTGTGAAAATTTCTTTTCACCCTCATAGCCAAAAATCATGGAAATGCCCTATAACATAATTTCGAAATACCCTACAACATAATTTACATATTCTTTCTTCTTCTGAGGGATGACATTTTCCCCAAAAATTCTCAAAAATCCTTATTTGGGAGAAAAAATCATCCTCAGATAGAGATGGAGATAAAAATGAATTTTATCCTCGAATGGAAATAGAGATGGGGATGGGAATAGGTCCGTCCATTTCCCCATTTTTCCAAAAACTATTTTTTATATATAATGTTATTGGTAAAATTCGGAAAGATGACAAGTAGCATAAAACTAGAAGAAGAGGTTATCGGATGTGCCACGTCACTCAAAAGTCAAAACCAAGGAGAAAGTCAACCCGGATCATCGCTAGGAGAATCCAACGTCTGATCGGGAAAGCGACGATCGATCGGGTTAAGACAATGTGATCGGGATAACTAAGTTGGTCAGGAAAATAAACGATCAGGAAAACAATGCCTAGTCAGGTGAAACAAGCGACTAGATAAGTGACACGTGGACAGCGTCGTATTTAATACATTCACGACTCGAATACGCAGAGAAAAAGAGGCTTATGTTAATAAGACATCTAGAAAGGCACTCCAGTGAGGAAGTAACCTTCATCAAAATTGTTTCCTCCGGAGACATTTTGAAATGAATGCGGCATGCATACTCATGCACGCAATTATCTGGCTTGCCGATATCATCTTCGGAGGCATACTCCTAGAAACTGTTTTCATTCACATTTTAAATCATTTTAAGGAAATCGGCGACACGTATTTTTGAATGAAAAATACTAATCGGAAGCATATCATGCATATTGAACACATTCACTCATTGATTTTAGTATAGGATAGAAAATTTAATATATCTCATCTTTTGTAATTTAAGTTACTGATTCAATAAATCAAATTGTCTCCATGATAGCCATCTCCTTCTTTTGATTTTCTTCCTTTCCAATCCACTTTACCTATTACTCTACCTTGTTTTTTCTCCTTCAACGACTCTAACCTTAATCTTTATCGAATATATCATATTAAACTTGGAAAAAAAAGAAGAAATTTTTTTCCAAATTTATAAGGTGTTAAAATAAAATTGAAACAATAGATTCATAAAGTGAATAATGAATAAAGTGAATAATAAATAATAAAGATGAAAACATCAGGTGAGAGAAGAGAGAAAATGAGAGAATATATTGCCTTTGATTGCCTTTGTATTGTTTCTTTAGAGATACACGAGGGAGCTTTTCAGATTACATCCAAAGAAAAAGAAACAACAAAATTAAACATACTTACAGGTGGGGAAGGCCAATCAAAACAAGACAAGCAAAAGACCACTATTCAACATGGAGTCTTCAAGGGGGTGGAGCATTATCCCTTTCCTCATATCCAGCCAAGTGTCCAAAAGTTAACTCCATGGAGACCTACGAAATCTAGCGTAGGTCTCCATAGAGATCAATTGCTATTTATTTTTTGCTTTTAACATTTAATTTGATTTGCTTTTCTTTAAAAAAAAATATATATTTAAATTGTTTTGGTTGGCTTTTAATATATAATTAACAGTTATCAAACAATTAAAAAATTAAAAATATTATAATATTGAGGGGTAATTTGGACATTTTATAATATTTGACTTCTAAATTTATATTGTTAATTAATTAGTTTTTAATTATTTTAATATTTACAGTATTTTTTAAAAATAAAAATTAATAAAACATTGAAGAAGGGTATTTTGGTTATTTTATCATTTAGTATGGTCAACTGTCAGTCAACGGTTAGTCAACAGTTAGTCGAGGGTATTTTCTTGTAATTTTGGCAAAACTGGATTATACCTCATATATGTGTTAAAGTCAGGGTATGTTTGTGCAATTTTCCCTATATTTTAGGGGTTGTTTTACCAGTTTTACCCTTATTTCTATTTAACACTAGAATTGAAAAACGAACAATTTTTCTGGGCTTTAGCCCTCCTTTGTACCAAAAAAAAAAAAAAAACATAATCCAAACAAAACAAAAATTGAAAATCAGTTGAATAAAAAAAAAACAAAAAACAAAAAATCAATTGGAAAAAACAAATCCCACCTTTCTCAACCAACCGCCACCAACCTCACCTCATTCAATTGTTAATGTTCTTCAACAAATACCCACCTTTCTCTCACTTTAATGGCTCTCTTTTGCCTCAAAAATTATGATTTTTTGCACCAAAAATTGTCTAGAAACGATTTAAAACCAATTGCATTAGTCTCGGTCAAGAATTGATTAACATTGACAGTGGTGTGGATTCGATTTCTTTGTCGAAATTTGAAGAAAAGAAGGAGAAGAGATGGGAATGGAACTAAAACCAACAGGGTTGGAGAATCAGATTATATGGAATCAAATGAAGGAGATTGTGAAGTTTATGGCACGCGACCCAGATGGGTTCAAACCAAATGGGAATGGAAGTTTATGGTGAGGGTGTTGATTCCTAGAGATGATTGTATTGGTGTGGCGTTTGATTTCTGGTCTTGAGAATGGAGATGATGGTGTGTGTGACTGTTGATTTCTAGGTGTTAAAGAAGATGAAGATGGGATTAGGGTTCTTTGAGTTAAGATTAGTTTTTTTTTTTAAATTATTAAATCTGAATTTTTTTAATTGTAATATTTATTAAATAGTTTTATATTTAATTTTTTATATCAATTTAATGCTCACCCCCTTGAAGGAGGGGGGGGGGGGGGGGGGGGGGGGGGGGGGGGGGGGGTGGTTGTGGCTTTGTTGAGCAAAAATGAACTCATTCAACATGTATGTAGTTGAAGAAAGTAGAGCCTCCACGTGGGTTGGCTTCTTCAATAAGCCAAGAAGAAAATATTTGGTGGAAAGCCACACGTGTAACATAAGGAGAATTTTTAGAGATTTCAAAATCTATATCCCGAAAAATTAGTTGAATAATCCACCGGATATCTCTACCAAAAAAAAAAAAACAATAGATCTTCAAGGCAAAACATAGTATAGTAATATGAAACAATATGGTTCAAAAAAATAAAAATAAACAATATATAATGTTACAAAAACCCAAAATATTAGCAAATGAAAGAAAATAATTAAATATATAATATCATTTAAAAAGTCTTTCCTCTGTTTTCCTCTGAAAACTTGAGTGAAAGTAGATTTAGCCTGATCGTTAGGAGTCTAGGTCTTGCCTTTGTATTTTCAGTGAGTCAGTGTTGTTTTCAGTTGGTTTCAGTTTTTTAGTAGTTTGGATAGGTGCTTCAGTTGGTTTCTTTTTTAGCAGTGTGGTTATTGTTAGAGGTTATGGAGTCAGAGGAAATTGCACGATTATGTGAGTCTATGTCTCTTCTTGATCGGGATGGTCCTATTAAGGTCCTGCATAATAATTTAAGAGTAGCAGCCATTCAAAAGTTGACTAATAGTTTAGTGGGAAAAATCTTAACCAGAAGACTGGTGAATAGAGAGGCATTTATAAGAGTTATTGGGAGGATTTGGCAAGTTCGTAGGGGTGTGGAGATTGAGTCTTTGACTGGAAATGTTTTTTCCTTTCATTTTAATGATATGGAGGATCGTCGTAGAATGCTTTCAGGAGTTCCTTGGTCCTTTGATAACGCTCTCCTTGTGCTTGAAAAACCGGAAGGTAAAGAAACGATTGAAACGATGGCTTTCAATCGGTGTGAGTTTTGGGTACAAATTTATCAAGTGCCACTGCTGTGTATGACAAAGGAAATTGGGTGGTTTTTAGGGGAAATGATTGGTGAAGTGGTGGAAGTGGATTGTGGCATGGTAGGAGATTGTGTGGGGAAGTTTATGAGAATCAGAGTTTGTATTGATTTAGATAAACCTATGAAGAGGTGTCTACGTATGGATGTTATGGGAGATGGGATAGAAACTGTTATGTTACTTAGGTATGAGAGACTCCCTAACATCTGCTTTAAGTGTGGAAGAGTTGGTCATGTTACGAATGAATGTTTATCGGAGGAGGAAATTCCAATAGTGGAAGGAGTGATGAAACCATTATTTGGGGCATGGATGAAAGCTTCTGGACCACTTTAGAAAAATAAATTTCGAGAACAAAGAGGCCAACCGTCAATTACAGCCTATCTCAGCGGCAGCATCAGCAAAGTAGGTCCAAGTGGGGTGCTGACAAAGGAAAATGCAGTAGAAACTTAAGTTCAGAATAGTAAGACAAAAGATGTAGAGAAAGGTGTGATTGTGGATGATGCTATGACTGAGGCGGTGAAGCCTTTACAGGATGGGGATTCGGGGAAGACGGCTAGCATTAACTCCAATTTTAATGCCATTAAAGCGAGTGAATTGATTGAAGGTGAGGCTATGACGGCTCATAAAGAAAGTTTGTCAGGTGGACTAGAGAAGAATAAAGAGAGGCTTCAAATTAACCGGGCTGAAGTGGGGCCTATTATTATAGAAGATGCCGCCCATCCGGAGTTTCCTGTGCGTAAATTATTGGATTTGGGCCCAATGAAAAACCTGACTTTGAGGTCCATTACTAAAGGTAATGTAGTTATGGGTCACAAAAAGAATTTGGGTGGGTCGTTTTTAAGAAATGAAGAACCAGTACAAGTCGACAATCAGAGATTGGGGAAAAAAACGTGGGTTAGGAAAATTATGGCTAATGATTTTGAAAAATCTGGGGATTTTGTTAATTGAGTATCTAGGAAACGAAGTGGAGACGAGGTAATCAGCGGTGGAGAAGATGGTGATCGACTTTTAAGAATGCATCATAGAATTGAGTTGGATTCAAAGGGTAGTGAAATCTCCAAGCAAAGTACATAGGGGAAAGAACATGAAGATAAAGAGGAGATTTCAATTGAAGGTGTGGTTTCGACAGGGATAGAGGAGCAACGAATTGAGGACCAAACCGATGGGAGTGTTACCCAAAGTGGGGTTTCAACCATGGCGGAGACAAAAGTATTATCGGCCGGTCGATCTCTATCGGCCCGCTGCACTCAATGACTTTTTTCGTATGGAACGCCAGAGGGCTAGGAAGCTTAAGGGCGTTCAACACCCTGCTGTCATATAAGCAGGAGATAAAACCAGAGGTGATGTTTTTGATTGAAACCAAAAGTGAACATAAGAAGTTGGAAAACTGAAGAGTTAAATTGGGTTTTGAAGGGAAGTTAGTGGTCAATAGTATTGGGAATTCGGGTGGGTTATGTTTATTTTGGTCTAAAGAAGTTACAGTGGAGCATATTTCTTTCTCTCCGACACATATAGACGTTAGGATTAGGCCTAGTGGGAGCCCAGAGTGGAGATTCACAGGCTTTTATGGCCATCCGGAGACATCTCAGAGGTCTCACTCGTGGACTCTCCTTTGCCGATTAACTGGTATGTCAAGTCTTCCATGGGTGTGTGTAGGAGACTTTAATGAAATCCAAGAGGATGGTGAGAAGGTGGGTGGTGTGAGGAAGAGTTGGAAACAGATGACAGATTTCAGAGAGACTATGGAGGATAGCGAATTGGCCGATATGGGATTCCTAGGTCCAAAGTTCACATGGAGTAATAAACGTGAAGGAAACTCCATGATTTTAGAGCGTCTAGACAGGGGAATGTGCAACAGTGGATGGAAATCTTTGTTTCCAAACTCAAAAATTCGTCATTTGGATTTTTGGGGGTCTGACCATCGACCATTGATTTTAGAGATCAGGAAAGATGTTAGTATGAGGAATTATGGAGGGAACATCAAAAGAAATAGGAGATTTTATTTTGAAGAATGTTGGGTTGATGAGAAGGATTGTAAAGATATTGTGATGTCTGTTTGGGATCAGAATCGTAGGGATGCTAGGATTCCTGAAGTTTTGAGAAAACTGAGTTCATGTGGTAATCTCCTTAATGAATGGAACGTGAAGAAAATGAGAGATTTGAGTAATAAAATTATGATTAAAAGAGATGCCCTGAGGGAGGCCTGTAAGGTGGATAAGCCTGCTTCTTGGAGGGTTACTAATATGTTAGAACAACTTGATAGTGTTCTGAATATTGAGGAGAGATATTGGCGCCAACGGGAAAAGATTGAGTGGCTACGAAATGGTGATCGGAATACTCGGTTCTTTCACTCGAAAGCCTCCGCTAGAAGAGCCAGGAACATAATTGGTGGTCTATATAACGATGATGGGGTGTGGGTGGAGTCGAAGACTGAAATTGAATCTGTCATTTCTAAGTGTTTCAGGAACATCTTTACCAGCAGCAACCCTTTACAAGAGGATATTAATAAGGTTACGGATGGTGCTCATTCTAAGCTTGACAGTTAAAAGGTACGTTTTCTGGATTCAGTGTTTGTGGGTGAGGAGGTAAGAGAAGCAGTTTTTAAAATGAGTCCGATGAAAATACTTGGGAAAGACGGATTACCAGCTCTCTTTTTCCAGAAATTCTAGGGAACTATTGGGCCTGGTATTACTTCAGCTTGCCTAGGTATTTTGAATGATGGTGACTCGATGGACAGTATTAATAGCACAATCATCTCTTTAATCCCTAAGTGCCAATCACCGAAGAATACTGCTGACTTTAGACCTATAAGCCTTTGCAATGTAATGTATAAGATCATTGCAAAGGTGATGACCAAGAGGTTGAGAGGTGTGCTTGGAGATGTGATTACAGAGTCTCAATGTGCGTTCATACCGGGGCGGATGATATCGGATAACACAATGGTTGGTTTTGAGTGCATTCATAGGTTAAAACGGAGGAAGAGGAAGCTTGGGTCGATGGCTATTAAGTTAGATATGTCTAAAGCCTACGATCGGGTGGAGTGGAAGTTTATTGGGAAAATGATGCACAAGTTGGGTTTCTCTAAGAAATGGGTTAACTGGTGTGGAGATGCATTTCTACGGTTTCCTACTCTTTTTTGTTAAATGGGGATGTCTGTGAAAATTTCAAACCTACTAGGGGTCTCAGACAAGGAGATTCCTTGTCTCTCTTCCTTTTTTTGATTTGTGATGAAGGGTTCTCAGGCCTTATAGAGAACGAGATAAATGAAGGAAATATGTCAGGTTTTAAGTGCAGTAAGAATAGTCCTGTTATATCGCATCTTTTTTTCGCAGATGATAGTCTGCTTTTTTTTAAAGCTAATGATGCTAATTGTGTGGCGGTTAAGAGGATCTTGGAGGTCTATGCTAAGGCTTCAGGCCAAGAAGTTAATTTCTGGAAATCGGCGATGTGTGTTAATCCTTCCTTGTCAGCAGCTGAAGGTGATCGGCTAGCAAGCATTATTGGTGTTACTAGAGTTAATTGCTTTGATAAATATTTAGGGCTGCTTTGCTTCTCCGGTAGGAGCAAACGGAAGCTTTTTGCGAATATCGCAGATCGAGTTTGGAGTAAAATTAGAGGTTGGGGAGAAAGATTTTTATCGGTTGGGGGAAAGAAATTTTAATTAAGGCTGTTTTACAGTCTGTTCCTATTTACGCGATGAGTCTTTTTAGACTTCCTAAGAATTTAATTGCTGAAATTCAAAGGTTATGCGCCCGTTTTTGGTGGAGAAGCAGTGAAGAGAAAAGGAAAGTCCATTGGTGTACGTGGTCTCGTCTCTGTAAGCCTAAAAAGGAAGGAGGTTTAGGTTTTAGAGATTTGGAATTTTTCAACAGAGCACTGCTAGCTAAACAGTGTTGGAGGATCATAAAAAAGGATGATTCCTTGGCTACTAGAGTTCTTAAAGGGTGCTACTTCCCTGATAGCAGCTTTTTGGAGGCCACGAAAAAGAACTCGACTTCTTTTGTTTGGAATAGCCTTTGTTGGGGTCGGGAATTATTGGACAGTGGTATGAGATGGAGAGTGGGTTGTGGGCAGAATATCAGCATCTATAATGCAAAGTGGATTCCCAAACCTTCTTCTTTCAAAATAATTTTCTCCCCTGTGCTTGGCGTTAATGCATCAGTAGACCAGTTGATGTCTTCATCGGGCAACTGGGATGTTCCGTTAATTAAGAGTCATTTTGTTGAAGATGATAGCAGGGCTATCCTCCAAATCCCGTTGGGAAGTGTTAGAACTGCTGATAAGGTGATTTGGCATTATGATAACAGTGGGGCTTATTCTGTCAAGAGTGGTTATAGGGTTGGTAGATCTTTCGTGCAAATGGCTTGTGCTTCTGACAATTCTCGTCTGGAAAGCTGGTGGAAATCTTTGTGGAAATTGGCTATTCTACTGAAAATCAAGATTTTTATATGGAAAGCTTGCTTCGACTGGATTCCTAACTTGTCCAATCTTGCGCGTCGCAACATTTTGGTGAGAGATAGAAGCCCACACTGCCATGGTCCAGGTGAAACGACCATCCATGCCCTCTGGGGTTGCAATATACTGAAGACTGCTCGCAAAGAATGGCTACCTCCTGAGGTTAAGGTTAGATGCAATCATGCCAATTTTTTTTTTTTTATTTTGGAATGCCATTCCTTGTTAAATCTGAAAGACATGGGTCTTCTCTGTGTAATTATCTGGAGATTGTGGTTTTTGAGGAATTTGGTTTTGCATGGGTCGCCAAATCAGAATTTTTTTTAGGTAATGCACTGGTTGTTTGAGTTTTTTGGATGACTTTAACAGCTGTGAAGTGGATCTTGATCTGGTTCCTGTTTTGCCTGCGCTGATTCAGAATACCTGGAGGCCGTTGGATCCGAATTGTTATAAAATTAATTGTGACGCGGCTGTTAACAGTGAGGGTGGTCGTATTGGTTTTGGAATTGTTATTAGGGATCATTGTGGCTTTGTGTTGGCTTCTTGCTCTCAGGTTATGTCTGCTTGCTTTGATGCTAATATGGCTGAAACGATGGCTATCTTCAGAGGTTTGATTTTCAACGGGGATTGCGGTTTAGGCCCTTGCTGTCTTGAATCGGATGTTGATGTTGTTGTTAAAAGGATTAAAGAGGGTAGCCACCAAGATTCGGTTAGTGGTGCCATTTTAGAGGAGATTTCTTTTCTGATTTCCAACCTAAATGTTTTCTCTGTTAGCCATGTCCCTAGGTTGGCCAACACGGTTGCACATGGGCTCGCGAAGAACACACTTAAGGTCGCTGAGGATCTTTTTTGGATGGAGGATTTTCCTCCTTGTGTTAGGGAAGCTGTCCAACTGGATATGCTTGGTTAGGCTCCATTTGTTGGAATTGGCTTTCTTTTATGTGTTCGTTTATTACTTAAAATAATAATAATAATAATAATAATAATTAAATTGAAACCTAAAATAAATTAACAAATAAAAATGGCAGTAAATGAAAACTTACCGAAGAGAAAGAAAGACATGGAAGCAGTGACAAATGGTGGGTCAAGATGCCGGCGGTTAAGATTTTTGAGAAATGAAAACTTAAAAGGAACACAGGACCAGGACCTGTAGTTTTAGGTATCTAAAGATTAAGTACAAATTATTTTTGTAGTGTGCCATTTTTTTGTGGGCAGATAGTTCAAGAATGTGCTTTTTTGATACAAGTCACCACTCACCAATTTATAAAACATC
The DNA here is from genome assembly GCA_030490815.1 of Acer saccharum. Lineage (NCBI taxonomy): Eukaryota > Viridiplantae > Streptophyta > Magnoliopsida > Sapindales > Sapindaceae > Acer > Acer saccharum. Next base: position 36,508,890 of record CM059871.1, read on the forward strand.
AAATATATTGCCTCATTAAGTTTTCTGGCAACTCAATTTCAAAACTAATTCAAACATTCCTGGTCACAATTGTGAACTTTCTACCTTTGAATAGTTGACAAAATTACATTATCTAAAAAATTCTCTCCAAAAAACTGAGTAAATAAGCTATATGATCCTTGCGCTATAACTGAAGATTCATTATGAACTTGTATTTAAATAAGCATCCGCTAGATTTGAGCTATCATACCCAACTTGGGAAAACATGACTGCCACTAGATTGTCTCAACAAGGTCCGACAACTTGACATATGACTCCCTTCACAATTCCAGGTCAGTGTAGTGATGAACACTGCACGACAAACGACACAAATCGAAAAACGCAACAGATGTTCATGCCGAGACATCATAGAGGTTGTTGATAAACAATCCTCAAGATGGACACAACCATGGCTACCAAAATCTATCATGTGAATATACTACATGTTTGCATCATAAAGATTTCATATAGCAACTCATGGAAGAAGAATGTGCAGACGTTCGTTATAGCTTTTCAGTGGAATCACATGCTCCAAACACTCGAAACTTTCATTCATACACCAAGATTCACATTCCAACAGAAGCATAACATTAATCTTGTTGTATCTAACATTACATTACATCACTGTTGATAACCTGTAAAAAAAACCTATATTATATACAAGTCCGAATTTCACGAAAATTTGAAGCCTTTTACAAAAATTGACCAATGCGTATCATTTTTACTCCTCTCTGTACCCTTACGTCAATGTACAGACCTATTTCAAGAGTCGATAATGTTGAAGGAGAATTTTGATAGCAGCTGAGGGACCCCTGGTATTATTGGTCCATATGTCTACACCACACAACAATTAAATGCATTAATTTCATCTGCAATGTAATCCTCCGTAAAACCCTTTGATTGGATAACCAAGGAAATTGAACAGTAAAATCCTATATTTGAATAACCAAGGAACTCATACATAGTTTTGTAAAAACTAATTTGAAGAATTCATAATGGTCATCGAGGTAAACGGTAAGAAAATCATCTGCTAATATCCTAAATGTTTTTATTTCACATTTTCAATTGAAAAATGGCCTTAAAAAATGCAATTAAAATATAATAAAGTTGCCTAAGATATAATGTAACGTTAAATACAGCTGTTCTATGTAAACTCCATTAGACATCCACCAAACATCCATAAATTGTAATCTATTATAATAAAAAATGTACCTTATGATTTTCATGAATCTGGCACAATGGAACAGCAAGCAATTTCAGATTTTTGGGTACAATGAACTTTCGACTCACTGGTAACTTCACAAGAAAGAGTTTTGTGCACTCCTACATAAATGAGACAAACGCAGGAACTTTAAAAAGTTATGCCATCTCAACCCGAAAGGGAATAAATATGGTATACTAACTACCTTTGGCCGTTTTACATTAGGAGGTAAGTATGGAAACAGCAATGTTTCAAAATCAGGCTTCCACCACATCCCAAGGCATTCCCCCACCTAGACATTCACAACAATTCGAACTTCAATTATGCAATGAGAATACAGGAAATCAGCAATATAATCAGATGAGAAGTCGTCAGTTGTACCTCCCAGCCAATGTCATTACCATCTTCATTGGGAGAAAGTTTCCTTGTCAGCTTACGTTTCAATCCATCAATATCTGAAAAAGCCAATAGTCCTACTTCAGTAACCACTAAGACAAACAATCCTAAGCTTCAACTTTTTGGAAGTTTGTATAGTATATAGATATAAATGCCTCAATGTAAATTGATTTACCTGATTCGCCTGGTCTCAAGCGACCACCAGGAAGCTTAAAGATGGAGTTTCTTATTTGCAACAGCAACAAATGGGGGTGTTTGAACAACTCAACCTGATTCAACAAAGTTATACTGTTTCAACAAAATATTATATCTGATATTTTAATATTCAGAGAAAAAAAAAAAGAGTAAATATCAAACTGCGTGACAGATTAATTCCCAGAACAAAGTAGCAACCAATGATCTAGAATCGAAATATTCTCAGGAAAATCTCCTAAAAGCATAAAAATCCATCTCTACTTATTGTTTTCCAATTGGAATAAGAATTAATTTCAAAAATTACACATCAACCAATATAAAAAAGAAATTTGGAAAATATGACATCAAGCAGATCATTCTAATTACTTTATATACCAAAGATTCTACAACTACTACACCTATCTAACCATCAGATAAACAATAAGATAACTAAATCATCAATCCATACTCCTTTATTGGATAGTCTTAACTATTAAGTCTAGCAACCACCCCCCAATCTCACAAACCAAATCTTCTTCTTCTTCTTTTCCGAATACCCACCCAACAAATCTTATTCATTGAAGCAATCTCCATAAGTTAGTATACAATATCATATTATAAAATAACCAATAGGTGGCAAACCGACGTTGAAGTAAAACTGGATCCTGGCCCCTATATCTTGACAGAAGTTCCTATTGAAGATTAAAACCTTAGACTTATACAGGGAATTTAACTAATAGAGATTCCGATGGGAATAGTTTCTGTGTAGCATGGTTTGATATAAGAATCACCTTGTAGAACCTGCCTTGTTCGGAGCCTATAAAGTTCATTGTCAGCATTAAAAAACCTACTTTCAAGTTCTCAAAGTGATTCAGAATTCATGAACTCTTACAATCATACATTTTGCAGCATTTGTTATCACTTATCTCCACTCAAAGTAAGCTACCATGTCAGATAATATCACATGATCTAAATACAAATTGGTACAGTACAAGCCACAACTACTTGCTCAGTTCCTCTAGCAATCCTATAGAAGGACAATAAGATCAAATCTCTCAGATTACAATCCCTAATATTCTGAACAGTTAATCTTTCTAGTAATCAATCATATTTACTAGTAATCTCACCAATCAGAAAACAATAATATAACTTACAAAAAAAGAAAAAAAAAAAGTAAACATAAAAAGACTAGACAATTTGTACTGAAATTGAAACTGACCAGAATAACAGCTTCAACACAAGTCCTCAAACCATGAGCAGCATAACTAAACACAACAACATCCAGAGAATCAAAATCACAACAAGATATTGAAAATATTAACAAACCCAATTAAAATGAAAGAGAAAGTGAGAAAGTACTTGGATTTCATCCTGAGAAGACGATCAGGTAGAGTCCCGTCTTTGAAAGGAATGGCATCTTTGGAACCAAAGTAGTAGTTACTAAGTGGATATATATCCACAACATAACTCTGATCGTGATCGCTACTGTTGTTGTTGTTGTTGTACACTGGTACACCCATTTCATCAGACATCTTCACTTCAATTTCTCTGATGATTCACGCAATTTAAACAGTGAGAGGAAGAGAGAGTTGGAGAAGGTACAAGAAAAGTATAGTGACAACTGAAGAACTTTTACAAAACAGAGACAGTGTTAAACGGGTGGACGCTCTTTTATTGGGCTTTGGACACTGCTTTTTTTTTTTTGGGCTTCTTTCTTGCAACCTTTACATTTAAAATAAAATAAAATAAATAAAATAAAAAAGTCCATAGTGAAACAGGTTTAAAGTTTAGTAATAATTTGATAATATTTTCAAAAGAATTTTAAAGTTTTTTATTAAGGGAAAGGGGGTCATGAACGATGAACCTCGATCCTCCCTTCCTCTTGTCCCGCTTTCACACATATTTATAAAATGTATAAATTGAAACTTAAACTCGAACCCCAACACTAACGTGGAAGGGAATGTGCACACCGCCTGTACTGAACAGTATGCATAAAATTAAAATGTTTTCAACTTTTTAAACATGATAATATCACATATTTTATGTTATTTGTTATTCTATAATTCATGTACATATAAAAAAGGGACTTTCTATTTCCAAAAATGAAGTTGATAATGTAAGATTTCTTGGACAACCATGGCAATTTTGAAGTTCAGTTTGCTCCCAGAAATTGTAACAATGCAGCGCATGAGGTTGCTAAATGGGCATTGTCTGGAATTTGAAATGTTGTTGATGGCTTTGATGTTCATAACTCTGTTTTATGGTTTTCCTTTTTTCCTAGTTGGCTTTGTACTTTGATTAAAGACGATGTAGTTTCAGCTTTTGCTGAGTAATGAAGCTTTCTTTAAAATAAATAAATATACCACCACCTAATATGATTCGATGGTAAGTAAGTTTATTCAATCTATCAATCTCAAGTTCGAATCATTATATAACGGGTAGTATATATATATATATATATAAATTAATTAATAAATATAAAAATCAATACATTGCATTTCATCAATATTGCATTGTATATAGGTTTTCCTTAGAGCATCTTCAATGTAAAAGTGATTTGCATACCAATAATCGATGACATGGTAACAATATCAAGAGACTTGCTTTCTATATGGCATAAAAATAGACTTGATAGACAATCAACTCAAAATTTGGTATCCAATGCTTCTATCTAAAACACAATTTTTTTAATGATTTGTCCATCTTTTTTTCCTGTTTTATTTTTTATTTTATTTCTTTACCAAAAATAGATGAAAAATTAATATTAATTTTAAATATTTGCTGAGTCAACCGAAAAAAATAGTTGTACAACAGACCGTCTGAAAGTAGACGGTCATGTTGATAATGTCTAATATTTTTTTTGCCATATCAGCTTGATATTGAATATATACTGTTGCATTGGAGAAAGATTTATTACCAGAATGTCAATTAATATTATGTGGCATCTCTTTTTTTCACAAGTCATTCTTGCATTGGAGATGCTTTCAAAGGTGATGAAAAGTTCATTTATATTTTATAGAAGCAAAATAAAATGATTGGCAAGTCAAAGGACATCATGCCAAGCAAACGAAATAAACTACCAGCTTCCTTGTAATATTCAAAAGAGAACCACCAACCGGCTGATAATCAAATGACATAATAATGGAAGCCTGGAAATTAATTATTGGATGGGTTTCTTTCAAATATATATATATATATATTGGATGGGTCAATTTTTATTTTTATATTTTAACTATTACAATTTTTCAGGTTTACAGAAAGGGACATAACTCAAATTCACAACCTCTTAGACGTAAATGTGATGGGGTTACTACCAAACCAATTAACCTCAATATTGTCTAGTTGAATTAATCAACAGCAGATTAAATCACTATTCAAATCACGTTAATATTGTTTGATTTCAAAAAACCTCAACAAACATCTAACCCATCCTTTTAATTTAAAAAAAAAAACAAAACAAAAAAACATTTAACCCGGCCAATCTTACAAATAATGTTTGATTTCAAAAAACTCCGAACAACATCTAACTAAGTCGATCTTCATGTCAGTTTAATAAATTAAGATCTCTTAATGGTGATTAATTAGCAGGATACACTACTCATATTATTACCATTGCAGCTCATCTATTTGTCAACAGTAATATTAAACGTCTCACTTTTTATACCACTTGCATCCCAATCAAGAATGAAGCCTCAATGAAATAAAAGAGAGACTGTGGAAAAAGATGAGAGGGTGGAAGAGTAATATGTTTTCTTTTGGTGGGAAGGAAATCCTTATCAAAGCCGTTGCTCAAGCTGTTCCTTCCTATGCCATGAGCATATTTAGATTCCCTGTCAGTATTGTTAAGGAGCTGACATCGATGATCTCGAAATTCTGGTGGGGCTCGCGCGAGGGTAAACGGAAGATTAGTTGGATCAAATGGGACCGGCTTTGTTTACCTAAGCATATGGGGGGTTTGGGCTTTAGAGACCTAGTTTCCTTTAACCAGGCACTATTAGCGAAACAAGCTTGGCGAATTATAACGAATCCGGACTCTCTGGCTTCACAGGTGTTAAAAGCTAAATATTCCAAGGGAGGTGATTTTTTGGATGCTCCGCTTAATAGCGGATGTTCCCATATATGGAGAAGCATCGTGTGGGGGAGAGAGCTACTTCTGAAAGGTATTCGATGGCGGATTGGGGATGGGAACTCTATATGGGTTTTCAAGGATCCTTGGATCCCTCGTCCGAGTACTTTCAAGCCTATAACCCCTGATCCTGGTGTAGACCTCCGTGTGGCTGACCTCCTTGACAGGAGACGTCGGAGATGGGATTGTGCTAAACTGAACCAGTTCTTGCTTCCTATTGATAGGGCTGTGGTTCGTTCTCTTCCGATTAGCAGGACTGGGGGTCGGGATTTCCCTTCTTGGCACTATGATAGGAAAGGGTTGTATACAGTCAAGAGTGGTTACAGGTTAGCTATTCAAGAGAAGCTCAGAGAGAACTCTTCCAATGCAGCTGCTGTCCGAAACTGGTGGAACAGCTTGTGGAGTCTAAACATTCCACCGAAGGTTCGTATATTTATTTGGCGAATTTGCTCTAATGCTGTCCCTTCTCTTATAAACCTGTGGCATCGGAGAGTGGTTGCTGATCACAGATGTATCAGATGTTCTTCGGGTTCGGAATCGGTTGAGCATGCCCTGTTTTGGTGCAAGGAATCTAGGACTGTTTGGGGTTTAACTAGATTTGACAATTTCTTTGACAATTTATTCCATTTACAGGCCTTGGATATCCTTTTGCTTTTCTCCTCTAAATTCTCTGTTGATGACCTGTCTCTTTTTTGTATGTTGCTTTGGGGTTTATGGGAGATGAGAAATGCTTGTGTCTGTTCGGGTAAGAGGGTGTCTGCAGAACTGGTGGGTGGTGGTGAAATCTGAGAATTTGCTCTCCGAGTTTCGTTCATCCACCATTGCTCTTAATTCCGCAGTGGCACCTACCCCGCCCCCCCCCCCCACCTGTCGGGAGTGGATGGCTCCTCCTCCGGGCTGTCTAAAGTTAAATACAGCTCTGGTCTCTCTCAAGCATTCCAGGTCTTTTGGTTTTGGTGCTGCTATTAGGGACGACAAAGGCAAGGTCCTTGTTGCTTACGCTAGGATGATCGTTGGTGCTTATGATAAGGAAGTTGGCAGTCTGTTAGCCCTTAGGGAAGGCCTCCTACTTGCTTCCTTTTTTGAGTTTCCTATTCTGATTGCGGAAGTTGATCTCCCTAGTGTTGTGTCCACTTTGTACTCTTCTCATTCTCACTTAGGTGATGCTTCTTTTATTATTAAAGATGTTAGAGCCTTATTGTCTGATTTGGGTGTCCGCTCGTGCCAAGTCTCTTCCCAAACGGGAAACTCCTTGGCTCGTAACCTTGCTAAGGCTGCTCTGTCTTCTTGTAAGGTTCAATTCTGGATGGATACCAGCCCTTAATGTATTTTTTTGTGTGAATAAAATTTTCTGTTTCCATTCAAAAAAAAAAAAAAAAAAAAAAAAACTAGACTATTATGACATTTATATATGTGGCATGTCGGTTGGCGATATATGCACTGGCTTATTAAAGTTTTTTGCTTGATCGGAATCATGCACATTAGATACAAAAGTTGGGATGTCTAGCATCACCGGGGGCGGAGCCCTTCATGGGCTCCCAAGTTTTTTGAAAAAAATTTATAAGTTTGAATTAATTTTAAAAAAATAAATAAATAAAAAAAAATCTGTCATAGCCCAAATGAAATGATTGCACAGTTATCTATTCAGTCTTCATTTTTAAACTAAAGACCCAATAACCTTAAACATTATAAAATAAACTTAACAGCCTAACAAACCCAAATAAATTGTTATAAAATGTTTTTTTTTTTTTTTTTTCTCTCACTTTCCCATATCTGTCTCTCCACTCTCCAGCATCTGTCATTCTTCGATCACTTTCCCATTTTTTCTTTCTTTTTTTCACTTTCCCAAATTTCACTCTCTCTTTCTTTTTCTTGGACTTGCAGTCAAAAATTAATAATAAATTTTGAAGATTATTCTTTGTTTATAAATGTTTATTTATGTCATTTTTTATTTTTATTTTTATCGTAGGTTATAATGTCAAAAATCTTAGAAAAGCTAAAGTTTATTTACCTTTGGGGATTTGAAAGGAAAAATATACATCGAAAAATTTTATTGTGTGTTACCATTATCTCTTACTAGGTACATCCTCGATGTTTTTTTTTTATTTATGAAATTTCTCTCGTATCGTTTTGATTCGATTATTACAAAGAAAAATTTTGCTTAGTAGTTAGTTAAAAATTTTATGATTTTTAAATAAGAAAAAAATATATATTGGCCCATCCGAAATTTTTTTCCAGCTACGCCCCTAAGCATCACAACTCATTTTGTTGATAATACGTGTTTTTTTTAAATTTTTTTTTTATAGTATTTATCATTTGACAGACCAGGATCCTCTACTAATTTTTTTTCTCTACTGAACTATACTGATCTTTAGAGGATTAGCGTCCATGTAGCAAATTAACGATGAGAAAAACCAAAACCATTTATCAAGTTAATGTTTATCCTTTAATGGCGGCTGAAGATAACAATTTTGGTCAATTATTTTAATAAAAAGCTTTGTGAATTGTCTTTACTCTTTAGATTTCAAATTTTCAATATATAGTTTCAAGTTTTTTTTTTTTTTTTTTTTTTTTTAATTCAATAATGTTAAATGTTAAAACTTAAAAGGATATCAAAGTTTCTTTCAATCTCTCTTGTGTTGTGCTCATTTTTTTCTTATACGAAAAGTTGGCAGCAATTCTAAGTTTCTAACTACCATCAACTTCCCCATTTTAATTAAAAATTATATATGATCCAAATGATTGCATATTTGACTTATCATTTGAGTTATTGAAGTGGTTTTTTCTTTTTTTCTTATATTTGAAACAAATTCTTTGTTTTTTTTAGAGGATTATTCTGAACAATAATAATTGATCTTATATCTGAAACAAGGGATGCAACTATGCAAGAAAAGGGAAAAAAAAAAAAAAACAAGGTTCATAATCAACTCTTCTTTAAAAAATAAATAAAAAGAAAAAAAACTTATATATATTCAATATAAAAGGAAAACTAAAGGGGCCGAAAGAGGCCGACAGACTACAATAATTACATTACAACATGAAAACCTACAGTTTGAAAACATAATAATTAAAGTGCACAGGAAGAAGATAAGATCACGAACTTTAATCACGGGCTGTTGAGGTTGCAACAAGCATGGTCTTTATTATCAGAATCCTGGGCTCTGATACCATTAGACTGGTGGCAAGGAGCCATGAACCGTCTCTCTAGAGTTTTTTATGTCTTCCCACAATGGCGGCCTACCCACGGCCAAAACATGGTACTAACATGTCAACCATCCAGAGACAGACATGGATCTTAAGCCAATGGATCAATCTCTTCTTCTGATGTGCAGGATCCTCAACTAGAGGCAAGCACAGAGCATACTGAGATTATTACAGGCTATTACTCATTTCATAGACAGGCTTTTGAAGGGAGAAGAAATGCTTTAGAAAGACATGAGAGAGAAAAACACACAAGAAAATTTTATTGAATTTTTTGCTTCTTGCTTTTTTACAAAGAACGAACTTCTCCTTATATAGAGGGAGAGATGGGATACATCCAAACCAAATACAGGGAAAAGCCATCATCATGGTAGACAGGATAAAAGGAAAACTAATGGGGCCGAAAGAGGCCGACAGACTACAATAATTACATTGCAACATGAAAACCTAGAGTTTGAAAACATAATAATTAAAGTGCACAGGAAGAAGATAAGATCACGGGCTTTTATGGTTCCTCTGATGCTTATCAGTTCTCCATCATCATGCCATCGTCTTCCCACTTCAGGCATTATATGGACATCTTCATGATCCATCCCAACAAAACTCTCTGTTATGGATCTTCCTACAATGATTCACATCCTTAACAATTTGGAAAAAAGAACTCACCAAACTTATGGGACAATATAATCTGATTGACTCTCAAGACCCTTTTGATTTCGTTTGGCCCTGCTCCATCTGTGGAGCCCAAGATTCTGATAATGAAGACCATGCTTGTTGCAACCTCAGCAGCCCGTGATTAAAGTCCGTGATCTTATCTTCTTCCTGTGCACTTTAATTATTATGTTTTCAAGCTGTAGGTTTTCATGTTGCAATGTAATTATTGTAGTTTGTCGGCCTCTTTCGGCCTCTTTAGTTTTCCTTTTATCCTGTCTGCCACGATGATGGCTTTTCCCTGTATTTGGTTTGGATGTATCTCATCTCTCCCTCTATATAAGGAGAGTTCGTTCTTTGTAAAAAAGCAAGAAGCAAAAAATTCAATAAAATTTTCTTGTGTGTTTTTCTCTCTCATGTCTTTCTAAAGCATTTATTCTTCCTTCAAAAGCCTGCCTATGAGATGAGTAATAGCCTGTAATAATCTCAGTATGCTATGTGCTTGCCTCTAGTTGAGGATCCTGCACATCAGAATAAGAGATTGATCCATTGGCTTAAGGTCCCTGTCTGTCTCTGGATGGTTGACATGTTAGTACCCTGTTTAGGCCGTGGGTATACCGCTATTGTGGGGAAGATGCAAAATGATCCCTTTAATGCTCTCAAAATCATCTAAACTCCCAGTAAATTGACGACCGATGTACCCACCAAAGCACCAAAACAATTATTTATTTATTTCGATAAATTAAAACAAAATTAACCATCCACATTGCTCAATTTTCTAACAAGACACGCTAATCACATGGGGAGCGTAAACCATATTAGACTATATTTACTTTAAAACCCCTTTCAATATATATATATATATATTCTTTAAAATATAGGATTTGGTTAGAGTTGGTCAATAATCATCATTGGTGTACCGATCCATTCATAATATATGTATTACATAACTACTCATATCATATAACATGTTGGTAGATGAACCCAATCAATTTTTTTTCAAGAAAATTATTTATTACAATAGTCAAATACATGGTACTTATATTAAGCCACGTCACATTATTGCAAATTCCAACCGGGGCAAATTGTACCCGATGTAGATTTTCAAAAGTGAATGAATGGTATATTTGCAAATATAAACAAGGAAGTAAATATTTATATTATTTTTAACATATCCTTAATATTTTTTGTATTTTGTTGAAAATTTTACAAATATTTCATTAAAATTGGATCCTGATATTTTTACTGAAACCGATATTTATTTCCAAGGACTTAACTAATAAACAAGGGAACTAAAAAAAAAAAAAAAAAAAAGGTGTTGTGTTAATTCAATGATTGCATTTGCTGCCGGCAGCAAGTCGGTCAATTAAAAATAGAAAATCAGACGAGAAGGAAACTGATTGTCTGATTTATCAACAAAGCAGGCGGTAGTAGCCAGCCAATAGAAATCCGTACATATGCAGATTAGCAAAGTGTCAAAGCGAAGGCTTTGTTGTCATTTAATCCAATCAAATTGCACTTTACTTGCGAGCAATTTTATATATTGATAAGGGATATTTCCAAACCACCCCCCCTAAAAAAAATATTCCTCTAATTTTGAATTGAGAGCATATTTACTAATCAGAAATGGATGGAATCGTAATCAAATTCCACCGGAAAGGGAATATAAGGGAATCGGAATCAAGTTACTAAATTACGTTCATATGTTTTCTAACAATTTAAGAATCGAAAACAGAATCAAAATTTTTTCCTTTATAGTGTTTACTTAAACCAAGGAATCAGAATGATACATAATTGATTACAAAAATACACTTATATATATAACATGATGAAATATATTTTTTTATTATGAAAAAATATTTTTTATATTAGTCGTAACACTATAATTGTAATAATTAACATATTTTATTGTAAAATTTAAACTTATTAGATAAAAACTATTGAGATAACTTGATTAAAAAATACGGAGTCGCCGTAGCATATATATAAGAGATATGAATACACGGCAGTTCATGAATGGTAAAATGAACATTAGACATTAGATAAATATATAACTTAATTAAAAAATGAAATGGAAGTAGCATATATATATATATAACGATGATTTTTTTTATAAATCACATAGTTAGAATAATATAAAATTATTAATTATGTAAACCAATATGACAATTAAAAAAAAAAGTAAACCAATATGATTTACGTAAATTAAAAACAAAAGTCAATAATCATGAAGAAGACTATTGTAAAGTAGATGATTGTTTATTATTTTTATTATTATTCAAGCAGGAAAGGGAATTTAATTCCTGATTTATAGGTAGGGTTCACGGAATTTAATTCCTCAATAATTTAGTAAACAGTGGAATTCAAAAATCAAGAACTTAATTCTTTTTCTTAAGTATGATTACTAATTAGTAAACACACCATTAAGTAATAAATCTTTTATTGTATATCAAAAAGACCTTATACTTTCAATTATAAACCCTTTGATTGTGAAAATAAAAAATAAAAAATTCCATTGTAAGGTGGTTTACAATCAAATTTAAAACTAGAATATTATTTTTGAAAAATGATTAAACCTCAAGTGTTTTTTATAATCTCTATAATTGATAAGAAAATAAAATTACTACATTCGTTAAGTACCGACAATGTAATAACACGTTACTTTTTAAATGGGGATATTAAAATATTTTTGCTTGGATAATTGAAAAACAAGAGACAAATTGAGGGTCACATTTTCTTTAGAAAAGTATTTAAATGACTATATATATATATATATATAAGTACATTTACAACATTGTCTCTAGTATTCTTTGGGGAGTGGGGTCTCTAGTATTTTTCAGGGAGTGGTAGAAGAATATAAATTCAATTTCAAAAGTTAGATCCATTAATTTACTTTTTGAAAGTATTTCTTAATTTAAGAATAATTTTTAAATAAGATTTTAAAAAATATTTTTTTTCTTCTGAGTTTTTTTTTTTTTTAAAAGAAAAATATATTAAAAATTTAGAGATTGAGACTGAAAAATATATCTCAAACCCACGATATAATTGATAATTTATAGTTTCAAATTTTATTTAAAAACACGCTCGTGGCCAAAAAACCATCCTTATGGAGTTTTTCATCTATAAATTTGAAATTAGAAGGTTATTTTCGAAAACCGGTTAAACATAGGGACTTTTTTGGGAATCTCCCTCTATTGAAACATTAACAAAAAAAGAAAAAAAAAATGATATAAAATATAAAGAAAAAAACATTACTTTAATTACAATTATTAAAAGAAAAGGACTCTTGAGGAGGGGTATGGTAGCAGTACGAACTAAAAACCAATGGGAAGCATCGTCAGCTTTCAACCAATTAATACTGACGAGGACCATTTGCTTGTCATTTAAAACACTTCTCATAATAACCCAAAATAAAAACCCTTTTATCTTCTCTCATTTGATCTGCATATATTCACAATTCTATACAATTTTTCACCTCCCACCTCTTCTCTTTGATATTGGGCAAGTTTCTTTCTCTCTCTCTTGATTTTTTTTTTCCTTGTTTGTTTGTTTGTTTGTTTTTGTTTTATGGAAGCAATAGATGTTGAAGAACACATGCTGTTCTTGTTTTTTTTTTTTTTTTTTTTTTTTTTGGATATTTTGTTGGGGTGTTTTAGAGAAATTTCTTGGTTAAAGATTGATAGAAGTTCAGGAATTGTTTTTTTTTTTTTTTTTTTTCGGTTGGTTCCTCTTGTGTGTGTCTTAAACTATAGTTTAATTGTTACCTGTTGACTGAATTATGTTGTAGCTAGTTGATTATGCAATTTGCACATAGAATTCAACCCCAGAAGGAACATCTTCTGTTGAATTTTTGTTTTTGGTAGTAATTTTACTGATTTTTGGGATGTGAATTCAATGTTTGATCATTCTCAGTTAATTTTGATCTAATTTTTTATATTGTTAGCATTTACACATTTGTTCAAGAATTCCTTTGTTTTTCCTCCATTGTTGCTTAGAATTGATGATTACTTGAAATCATGAATGGGAAATTTGTTAGGACTACAAATATCTGAAAACTGAACTGAAATTCTCCAACTTTGTATGCAGTACTTTTGTGGGTGGCACTCTAGCTGAGGACTTCAACGGGCCAGATACATCTGCTTTGGCACTCATGGATCAAAGTACTGACCTTTCTTCATTATGTTTTTTTATTTGCTTTCTCTTTTAAAACATGCATGCTATTAGACTGATCAATTGAGGATGCATTTGAAGTCTTTTTTTTCTTCCTACTTTGGGATAAGTTCTCACGTTTTCGGCTCATATAAGCTGGAATGAGACACCATATGGTGCATAAGATGGTGAAAAGGAAATCTAAATCAAATTATTTGGTGGAGTTGAAAATTTAATACGTTGCCCTATAAAATCTTTAATCCACTTAATGTTGCAAAGTTCTTTAACTGTTTTTCTTTTTTTAGTTTTTCCATTGTCAAGCTGCCAAGTGGGTGGATGCTACTAGTTAAATAACGCAATTAGACTTAAATTTAGATTACGGCATTGCTTTCGTGACAGGTATTATAAGGTGTTGAACTAAAAGCAAACAGTGGGAAAGAGCTTTTATATTTATGATACGTCTTTTCTTCCATGTATATTTCCATATTTATCTTCTGATGCAGACACACATCCATATGAGTTGTATGTATTACTAAACAGTATTTCTCATTAGCCTATAGAAAATGGTATTTATCTGCGTAGGTACAACTATTTGTGGGGATATTTAGATTCCAAACTCTTCTACTTCTAGATGGTGATGAAATTGAGTGAATTTATGCTCGTTGACTTCCTATAATTTAGCACCCAACTGATTCTTGCATAAGTAGGAAAATTAAAATGATTAATTTGAAAATATAGGTGCAGTCAGAGACTTCCTATTTAAAAAGCATGTCTTGATGGTGTCACAGGTACTACTACCGAGGAGAAGGACAGTTTGAAAAATGGTCTCGAGTTGGTTAAACAAGTCTCTAATAAGCATCTTGATCTTTTGAGGCCATCTCGATATTATTCAGTGTTTAAAGGTAGTGATCCTAAACTTATAAATACATATTAGAGATGGGGTTTTCAAAACTTATCCTGCAGCAATCAAACTGTTCCTCTCGTGTAAATTGTATTAAGTATCATGTATATTGCTTGGTTCATGCCATGTGTAGGTGTCTTGTATGCATTCATGATTTATTCTTCTCTAGTATTTGCCGTTTTGGAACCAATGCTAGAATGGTATCATATGATATAACTGAGTCCTCTATCTGGCATATCATTTGGACTCTAGAGTCTCTAGTCTTATATTCTAGATGTGCAGCTACATGGCCTACAATCGTAAGCATTTAATATTCTTCGGATAATTTCCAGTTTTTATTAGACTATGGTTCAATTCCGTCTCCACCATGTAAAGTAATTTAATTGAGACCTCAGAGTTCTCTTTCCCCCTTTCCATCAGCATCAGTTTCGCTAAATTCTGCTTGTTTATTTCTGTTGTCAAATTTTATAATCCTATTGCAAGTGCTAAACTTTCTTCTTAGATAAGCATCAAGCTGATCCATTGATCTATTGTCAGACCTTATTTTTGTTGTTCTGCCACATTTTCAAAGCAACTTGAGCTTTTTAGCTAAAAGTTTATCCAATGTGCTGAGACATTTTGGCAATGGCAGGG
This sequence comes from Acer saccharum, assembly GCA_030490815.1. Taxonomy (NCBI): domain Eukaryota; kingdom Viridiplantae; phylum Streptophyta; class Magnoliopsida; order Sapindales; family Sapindaceae; genus Acer; species Acer saccharum. The sequence goes on from CM059871.1 coordinate 36,524,340, forward strand.
CAAGCAACAGATACTGCTGATCGTGAAAAAGGGAGATATACCCCCCTCATTAGAGATCCAGAGGACTTCCAACAAGGGATTTACGACAAACCCCTCCCATGCTTTGGTTGTGGAATTGGATGGTTTTCGTGAGTATTTTTCATTCATCCTCCTTCTCCAAACCTGTTTTTCCTAATCTCATGGTTATATCTTCTGTTACAGTTTTCTCTTAGGATTCGTGTTTCCACTGATGTGGTACTACGCTACATTCCTGTATTTTGGAAATTACTACCGCAAGGATCCCAGAGAACGAGCAGGCCTTGCTGCTTCAGCAATTGCTGTGAGTTCTCTTATATTTCCTTCTCTGTCTTGTATTATTAATTCACAATTAATCATCATAACTGCTTTCAGATTGACCATTAGATTCTTATCATTTTTGCCTTTTACACCCATTCTTCTGATACGATGCTTGCATCTTCAACCTTCTCTATTTCATAGTGTTGTCTGTTTGTCATGTACACAAGATTTTAAATACTCATATTCAAGTTATCGTTGTTGCAGGCAATGGCGAGTTCTGCATTGTTGTTGGTCATTGTGGCTTTTCGACTATTATGGTTCGGATTCTAATTCAAATTGAGGTCCTGACCCCTTTATACATGTCCATGAAAAAAAAAAGAGTTTAATAGCAAGGAATCGCATGCATATTGCTTATGAAGGTTAGAATGTTTGAACAAGAGAAAGCAAAATGGCATCCTGAGAGATTTCTCAAAGCATTTTGAATGTGTATTTATTCATGAAAACTGAAAAACTTGCAGTACTCATTAATTGAGCAACCATACGCATTAGGGGACTCCTGCATAGTACAGAAATTGTTTCGGTTTACAGGAAATCATACAGAAAAAATCTATTACAGTCCTTTGTGAACAGATGAAGTTTATGAATACGTTTTTCACTGTGAGTAATATGATGAGATCATAAATAGAATAAATTGTTTATTTGTGGATATTGATTTTAAAAGCAGTTATGGTTGTTGTCACTATTAATAAGTAAAACAACCCTAAGATTTATAAAAGAAGACCTTTCTTCATAAAGTTGTTGCTTTGCTGAATGGGTGTTTTAGCTGGATGGGGATCATGAAGATTGAAGATCCACAGCTCAAATTATAGGACTTCGTGGAATGCAAATCAATATTAAGGGCTATTTAGACCTCCCCATTGTAGAGGTGTCAAATGAGCCGGCGGCTCTATCCCCTCGTGCCTGCCCTCTGGTGAGCCCTAATGGTTGGTTGGGCTGGACTTGACTTGACTATCGAGTCCCATGAACTCAGAAGGGCAGGAACGTACTTAAAAATGAAAACAAATTAATAGTATTACATATAAAACAAGCCAGCAGTCTCCAAGTCCTTAGAAGTGCATTGCAGTTTCAGAACACATTGGTTCAACAAATCACTTCAAAACCAAGATTATATCCTCAAAATTCAAAGTAATTGGGATTCTTCTATATAAAATCATAGTATCAAAAATACTCTCTTTATATTTCCTCTTACAATTTTTTTTTTTCTAAGAAAAAGAAAATACTGGAGAAATACAAATCATTCCACAAGCTCCATAACCTCTCAGATAAGTTAACCTCAAAACAAAACCAAAGGCTCTCAAAAATGGCTAAATGAATGGATAATAAGTGAAATTCCTGTCTCAAAAATGGCTTAATCGATCGGGTAATAAGTTAAATTCCAGGCAAGAACACAGAAGCTGAGCAACAAACTATTCCAATCGATGCTATTCATCAACTCAACTTTCCTTCAGCCTTTAGCCACTAGGCGTACATATTTGTCATCAATCGTGAATCTGGAGCTTGAATTGATCTGCAGCAACAAATACAATAACAATTCTTGAAATAAACATTATAGGGTAACAGAATGACTCATTTCAAGTAAAATACAAATAAATAAATCCCAAAAGAAAATGATGACAAATACAAGATCAAAGTCCCTTTCCGTAGGCTGACCTTGTGCTCAAGCATAATACTGAATTGGGTCTCATCTTCCTGCATACCAGATTCCTTTAAAGACTTTAGCACTAGTTTTCTTAGTTTCTTCACCTTCAGAACTCCATCTGGATTCTGCCTCACATACAGAAAGATACACAAATTAAATTGTAGGGGTGCGGGCAGTGATGACTGCATTGTGCCTTGTAATACCCCATAATAGGGAAAAGAAAAACAGATTCATTTTCATGCTGTCATTTTTATCTCAAGAATAGCACTATGTAAAGAATTAGCTAAGCAAACAAGCACTACCATATCGAAATAAGATTAAAATGCAAGATATTGATATTATACAAAATACATACAGATTTCAGGGATGATGTGATCAACTTCTTCCACTTTATTTTATTTTTGGTATCTTCTTTGGTATTCATAGAGCCTTCCACCTCTGCTTTAAGCAAATCATGTTTGGATTTCTTTGATGACCTCTCTGTTTCCTTTGCCTTTGCTGTTTCAACCTGGATCACTTCTCCAGCGCCAGCTTCATCTGGAGTATCACTTGCTGTCTTTTTACCATCATTTTCAGATGCATGAATTTTTCTCTTTTTAGTTGATAGCAAGTTTCCATTCAGTGTTTGTGATTCATCATCTACAGTTTCTGCTTCAGGGAGATTTTGCAGTTTTGGCTCCTCTACATGTTTATTATCTGCTGATTTACCATTTGATGTATTCTCTGTTGAACCATTCATATCAGCCACTTCTTCCACCTGTTTAGGTGGTTGATTAGCAGCATGGTGAGCTCGAGCCCTTCCCCTATGCTTCTTTCCCTCAGCGTGGAGAAGCAGTGCCTGCCTACTCGTAGCCTTAGTGTTGCAGAGACTGCAAAAAAACAAATTTATACAGACAGGTACTTCATATCTCAATCGCGATAATAGAAACATTTGAAATACTACGTGCAAGGTTAAGTTCTATCTATCACCAATCTCAAAAGCTTGATGAGAAAAAATGTTTTCCCTCAGTAGTTTATGTTTTACATAAACACCATGTCTATTGATGTAGGGAGATTTAGTAGTAATCGTTGTTTTTCCTATTTGTAGTGTAGTATTGGGCTTGTAAGAGAATTATAAATACCCCTCTTAAGGTATTGTTGAGGCAGTTGATATTTTTGATTAATTGTTATCTGAATATGTGTTCACCGGGTTGATTCCAGTTAGCCATGGATTTGGCTTGAACTTTCAATATCAACCGCCTTCACAATACATAAATAGGGAAAAAAAAAATTACTACTAAATCTCCCTACACCATCTATTAATTGTACATCCTCAACGATATAAGTCTGAATTCGAGCCAGAAAAGAAAAATTCAAATTCTGTCACCAGCTAGTTGTCTTCAAATTTTGGCCAAACGTTCACATTCACACTATATGTGGTTAAGTGAAGAAAAGAACAGGAAGGGGAACAGACGGAGGGTAGAGAGCAAGGAATGAGGAAAGAAGGGAAAGGAATTCATTCTTCCGTCCTGATTGATGGGATCGAGGGAGAGAGGGAAAGGAGAAAGTTGTCATTTTCCACTATTTTGTATCCGTCTCATCATTTAGTTCTAAATTACAGGGATCTCCCCTCTTATCATTTTCAGATCATACTCTGACCAAACAAATTGACAATTATGCCATATTAAACCAAAGAAAAAGACCAAAACAAACCAACTGAACAGACTAAGAAAACTTATAGGAGAGAAGCTAACAAGATTGACAGGATCCTAGACATGATATCCAAATAATAAAATCAGACCTAAAGAAAACACTTCAACTCTCTAGTAATCAGAGATTTGCATTCTCAATGCACAAAGTGCAGTTTCTTGAGCAGTCCTCAATTGTAAAGTGGCAGACACTAGCTCTCTTCATAATTCCCTTTCTGTTGTGAGGCTCAGTTGTAAATACTTCAATTCTTAATACTCTACATATAAAACTATACTTCCATATAGTTCTTTGTCTAAAAGAATTGAGATGGAAAATAAACAAGGGGGAAGGAACATACCTACAAAACCACGGAGGGCGTTCAGATAATCCAACAGTTATATCAACATCAGGTTTTTGCTTTGCGTCCTTGTTGGACTTGGCACTAGTACCGTTCGACACTTTACCTCCTTGACCCTTTGGACCATACTTCTCCTGGAAAAAGAACAAAAAAATTCCAAATTTCATAACCGGATATTCCAAGTTCAAACCACATTCCTATGTTATCAAACCTAATCGAATAACTACCCAGTAATATCATGGATTCATAAAATCCATTGTAAAGCAAAATTTCATTCATCCTACAGACAGAACAGACACAGAGTCGATTGATTTGAGGTCTGCCAATCAAACTACACAATATAACACTAAAATATCAATGTATAATTTTCTAACAATAGATTTATTAAGGAAAAAAAAATAGTTAAACAAACAACATTATATTATAATTGACAAAATTCTCTAACTGATGTGATATATTCCCAAAACTGAATAAGTAAATAAATCAAAAGAAAAAGGATGGAGAAAACGCACTGCTTCAGTGATACATTGTGTGTGGCTCTGAACACTTTGCTGCCCGAATGTTTCTCCACAGTCGATGCAAGATAACTACATCGAAACATCAATTGCGATTAAAACTCGAATATGAAATCAAAATAATTACATTTTCTCAGCAACCAAAACAGATGTAGAATTGAAGTACCCTGGACGCAGAGCACATCCTGAAGTGACTTGGAAGCTTGGGCTTCTTGAGATTCTCGCCGCAATCTTCACACTGAAACCACACCATCTCTTCTTTGCAAAGCGAAATGATACAAGGGAGGGGAATTTGGGGTTTAAGACGTTAGGGTTTTATTCTTGACTCTTGACTCTCTCTGCATGAGATACACTGTAGAGGTTAGAAAAGCTGCGCGATCAAATCAAATCAAAATGCAAAACGCACCGTTTTTGTTTTGGTGTACAGTATACGGGACAAAACGCTCCGTTTTGGGATTTTGTTGAAACTAGAAAGCCTTATGTCAGTCACGTGACGTGGGAGTGAATCGTTTTGCACGTGGTGCGAGAGCATTAATGACATTTACCATCAGATCAACCCACGTTTAGGCATGATAAATTTGTGTAACTTTTGTGAAAATTGAATTCATTATTATGAATTTTATATGGGGACCATTATATAAATTCGGGATATTTTGGGAAGAGTGATGGCTCGAACCCACAATCATATAGTACGAGTGTGAAAGGTTTACCACTAAACCAACCTCATCTTGTCAACTCAGTTAATTTTTTTTTTTTTTATTTAACTAGAACCTTTGAGGTTTCGTCTAAATTTATAATACTTAAAATTTATTAGGTTAGTATTATTATGAATTTTAAAATTTAGTACCTTTTTTTATCAATGATATTGAGTTATTGATCATAGTTTTCATGGGATTGATTCTCATAGATTTTGATCAATTTTTAATATTTATTAAAATCACGAAGGTTTTGATCGAAATCTCCATAGTATTGATCAATTTGAACTAATTAATATTAGTAAAAATCAATACAAATGTTTTTAAATAAGAATGAAGAACCTATCTAAGTTGATATTTATGTTAATTTCAATTGATTTGGTGACAATTTGTCGATAAATGAATAAATGACAAAAAAAAACACCTTTTTTTGATATATTATCGGACTAAATGAACGTCTTTTACTTCCAAATCACATTTCCAAATCACATTAGACAATATTTTTATTTTCACTTTCATTATACTTAAAAATAGCATATTATCTATCACACAAAAATCGAACACACCAATGCAAATGGTATAATATTACCCGCATTACATAAATCACAAACAATGAATTTCTCAATGCAACGTTTATTTTCTAAAATAAGATATTGTCTCAACCTATAAAATTTCAAATACAATCATTTAAATTGGAAAAATTGGACCATATGGAAATGTTATTGACATAATGCCTCTACTTCTTAATTTAATGATGATAAAGAAATGAAGAAAATAGTATTTCAAATTCAATTAAGTCAAATTCTTAGATAAATTATAAAGGTTAGGTTCTTCAACGACACATTTAATGAAAGTTACACATGAATTCTACTAATTAATAAAGAATCCCAAATCCCAATTATCAAGGATAACGATATTTGTCAAATTTCAATTCAAGGACGATGAATGTTAATTATAAATTTGATTGATACAAGTGAAATGTTGACAATGATTAAAAAAAATAAAAATCAATAATTACTAAAATTATTAAATATAAATAAGTAATGAATATGATTGATTGAATGAATGAAAAAAAAAAAATTAATAAAAAAATAATTAAGTATATCACGTGGGAGAAAAGAACAGGCTGTCCACCGGACGCTAGCTGTTCGGAGAGACTTGGAGGACACTTCGTAGTCAGTGGATGTCCTTTCTCAACTTGTCGCTGTACACTGTACACTCTCAATTTTTTATTACAACAAAGTCCCTACTCGAAGTTAATCTCAATCCAGGGCCACGCGCCGTCGGCGTGCGTAGTAATCACCAGTACATGAAAGCTACGCGACGTGTCGTTTCGATGGACCAGAACCACGACATGAGAATGAAAACGTCGTTGAAAAATTGATTGAATTGTGGGACCGGAAAAAGAGATGATCGCTAAACTTCCAAATTAGATCTTTACCCAGAATTGCTGGTGCCGCTGCTATTATTTTCAATGAGAAGTATTTCTCACGCTTCGACATGGAGTACTCTTTTTAAGTTTTTTTTTTTTTTTTTTTAATTATTCAATATCCTCGTAAAATTATATCAGACGTCCTCATTTGATATATAAAGGGTTTAACTAAATTGCTGTTAACAGTAATGTTACTAGATAAGTTGATGTTAACAGTAATGTTACTGGACAATTATGTGGAAGAGAGTTAGTTTATTTTTGTTTTAATTTTTTTTTTAATTTTCAAATTCTTAATTTTCTACACCATTGGGTTGAAATTTAAAGACTATAAGTTGTCCAGTCACATTACTGTTAACAACAACTTAGCCGAATCCATATATATAATATCATATTTACATGTTAAACCATAGAATTGTAGAGAGACTCCTCGGTGAGAGTTGCATTTCGAACCGTGATGTGAGAACAAAGGGTGAGAGAGGAAGTGAGGAACAGAACAGCATTGATTGATATGTGTTGTTGTTGTTTTTGATAGTTTAATGATTAATGTCTCCAGTGAAATGGTCCTTGTAGTTGTACAGCATAGAAAATTCAATTTAGAAAGCTAAACAGTGTAAAAAATTAAAAAAGGCATTCTAAGATCCCTACCAAATTGAGTTTACATCAGGTTTTTGGTGCTTCACTTGCAACTTTTCCTTTATTTATTTTTTTTCCTTTTAAATGCTGGATACCAAACTGCAACTTATTTTATTGATTACCACTTACAACCTTTTTTTTTTTTTTTTTTTCCAAATATTATAATAATTCGGGTTTTTTTTTTTTTTTAGAATGACGAGAGATTCGAACTCACAACTAAATGTGAAAGGTTTAACCATTTGATCAGCCTCATCTTGTCACTTACAAGTCATTTTATCAAACCAAATACACCTTTTTATACCTAATTATCAAGTCAAAATGGATCTCATTTGGTCAAAATTAAAGATCGGATTCCTAATAGCCCAACCATTAGACTCAACGAAGAACTCAAGACAAGAATGCAAGTCAAGAGATGAGTAAAAGATTGACTAAAGATGATCTATGTTGATTATACGATGACCAACCGATTCATAAGAGAAACCTCACATGTCTCGAGGAAATAATCGACATGTCTAGCGTTTGTAACAAGTATTAAATCAAGTTATTAAATGTTTGAATGTTCAAATAGATAAAATTGATTAACCAATGTGATCGTCCACTAAAGATATCTAATCCCACTTACAAAAAACATGATTAGCCGACATGACAACGATTAGACGTGATATACAATCGACATAATACGTGTCACGTAAAGAAATAACAAATGTAAAATGCACTCAATTAAACGTAACCTAAAACATTTAAGTGTTGATCACTCAATAACACCTCATCCCTTATAAATGAGCAATTTCCATAGCAAGCAGCCAAGCAATGACTGCATTTTCATTCAAAGTAAACTAAAATCTCTCTCTAAACTTCATAGATCTAGATTGATACTAACTTGACCGTCAAAGTATATATGTCGACCACCAATCGGCTCTCCTCACAGTGTCTTCCATTTTTCAGGTTACTGTAGTTGCCGTCCAATCCCAGCCATTTGAGAGAAATTAACCAGTCAACTGGCTGATCGTTACAGTGTGGGTGTGCACCAATACGTAGGGTTTCATTGAAGCTGTTCTAAAGTCAAATAGAGAGAAAGCGAGAAGTAATAGCAATAACAATTGCAAGTAAAAGGGTAACGAGAAAAGTGGAAAGTGAGAATTTAAACTTTAAAGGCAATGTTTTTTTGTGTTTTGATGTAAAGTTTATAAATTTAATCATCATAGCCACGCTCCAATTATACAACCACCTGTTAATCTGTCCTTTAAATATCTTTCGAGTTCTACTCTTAGCTCCTCTTATAGTATAATATACATTATATATGGACCACACGTGTATAATGTATTACTATAATTAAACAATATTGATATGTCTTTTTTTTTTTTTTCTTTTTTTATCCGTGGGTGTCCGGGTCAACTTACGTACACTTCGACTAATCTCACGAGGCCCTGAAGTTAACAGCCCAGTGACCAACAGCACCACCCCTTGGGGTTAATGTGCCTTTGTTAATTGATCGCATTATCTCACCTAGTTCATAAATATCTCTCCAAATCTCAACTCAAACACAAATTTTATACAAAAACACTTCTGTTTTGTCATCGTGTCTTTTGTGTCTTTTGTCTCTTAACAAACATTAAACAAAATATCTATTGATGCAATCAATCAGAGTTACGCAAACACAATAATACAATTAACAAAACGACACTCTAACCACCATCACTATTAATCACATTTCAAAATTCTTATCACAAACTCATAAACAATTCGTTTGTGCTCTCTAAAGTTTCTTTACCATGAACTTGTTAACTTTGATGACATAACTCCATTTGTAGGTATTACTTAATTTAATCTACCTTTGTTTTTTTGTCCTTATACAAATATGTATCAAAAACGATTCGGGGACTTTATTATTATTTTTGAAGGATTATAGGAAGTATCACGATAAATTCTGATATTTCAAGATTAAACAGTATATTTGCCGTTTGGATATCTACCCACACAACATAGAGAAAAAAACTCATAGCACATACTTATAAAATGCATATTGTAAGACTCGAATCTCCCGCCATAAAAATTTAAAGCTTACCCCACTACGATTAGATTATTGCATTAACATTTTCACACATTCCAGACCTTTCTCACATACACCATTGAAGTCGAGATTACAAGTGGTATACTCATCACCAAACACCGTTATAATTGTAGTAATTAAAAAATAATAATAATAAATGCAAAATATTCCCAATAATAGATATATGGAAACAATTTTATTTATTTATTTATTTATTTATTTTGAAACATACATTAGATGGAAATAAATTACAAAAGGGTAATTTAAATGAGATTAATTAAATGGGGATGTGGGTTACAATATAAGTTTTAAAATCAGCATTTGATGTGCATAAATTCATTTCTCATAACTTCATAGTTCATAATAATATCTTTGTAACTCTAGTTAAAGTGTTAACCAAGCTTCTCAAAACCCCTAGCTTTTTTCTCTACAAAGCAAAACTCATGAAAAGCAAGCCATGAATTTAAACAGAGACGACCAACCACCATTCTGGCCCCAACCCACCTCCTCCATGCCTCGCCGTCGATCTTCTTCTCCTCCTCCTCTTATATCTCTTCCAATCTTGATCGTAATCTTACCCATCTTCGCTTTACTCTTCTTATTCTTCGCCGTCCCTCCTTTTCTCTCTGTCACCTCTCAAATTTTCCGGCCTTATCACACAGTCAAGAAGAGCTGGGACTCTCTCATCATCGTCCTCGTCTTGTTCGCTATTCTCTGCGGCGTCCTAGCTCGAAGAAACGACGACGTTTCAGACACGAAACAACCCGTCGACGAAAACGGCTTCGTCGTCGTCGATAGTGATCACAAGATCAACGACCAAACCCATTTGCAGCAATGGTTTGATCAGCACTACTCGGAGAGGAAAGTTTACGATCCACAACCGGAAGCTGTGACGGCGACCGGTACGAGACGGTTGAGGAGGAACAGCAGTTCGTACCCAGATCTGAGACAAGACTCGTTGTGGGAGACCGGCGATGACCGGTTCCGGTTCTTTGATGATTTTAATATACAACACAAGTCTCGGTCACCTGCAGCAGTGCCGGAAAGTAATAGCTACGGTCATCTTCGGAGAACGCGAAGCGATATCGAAGAATCTCAAGTCAAGGTAATTCCGGTGGATACTTTTGTACTTCGTTCTACGCCGCCACCAAAGTCACCGCCGCCTCCGCCGCCGCCACCTCCTCCTCCACCTGCGGTTAGTCAGAAACCAAGACGAACTTATCAAACTGTTGGACGTAAAGAAAGGAGTAAAGTTGAATCAGCCCCGCCGCAGCCGCCTCCACCACCGCCACCACGGCCTGCTCCTCCTCCTCCTCCTCCTCCGCCAGCGCAAACGGGGAACCAATCGGGGCAGAAGTATGTGAAGCTTGAGCGTAAAAAGAGCAATGCGACGAGGGAGATAAAGATGGTTTTGTCTTCATTGTATAATCAAAGGAAAAGAAAGAAGAAACAGAAGACAAAAAATATTTCTGACTATGATGAAGATAGCTCTTTTCACTCTCCACGTGAACAACCGCAGTATTCTACAATACCACCACCATCTCCGCCGCCGCCGCCGCCGCCTCCTCCACCTCCACCGTCAGTCTTTCACAACCTATTCAGAAAGAGCAGCAAAAGCAAGAAAGTCCACTCAGTTCCTCCACCAGCACCGCCTCCACCTCCACAACGCTCATCAAAGAGAAAGGGTCATGCTCACACACCTCCTCCACCACCGCCACCGGCGCCACCAACACCGCCACGGCAATCGCAACCTTCCAGGAGGCGAAATGCTGGGAAACCACCGCTGCCCACAAGAGCAAACAATTACTTGTACGACGAGAATAACACGATGAATATTAGCGGCGGCAACCAATCTCCGCTAAATCGAATGCCACCGCCACCTCCGCCGCCGCCTTTCCAAATGGCTGAACCGAGGTTCGCTGTGCGTGGGGATTTCGTGAGCATACACAGCTCCAATAGCTCCCGATGCAGCTCTCCTGATCACTTGGAGGAGGTGGAACTCTCTTCCACCCACCACCACGATTCCCCCCAGAAGATCAACAACATGACAATGGACGGAGGAGATAACGGAGGAGGTGGGTCAGGGTCAGTGTTCTGTCCGAGTCCGGACGTCGACGCCAAGGCAGAAGACTTCATTGCCAAGCTCAGGGACGGATGGAGATTGGAGAGGGACAATTCAATCAAAGAGAAGCGAAACACAGGCCTACACTTACCAATATGAATCCCACAACACACACAAATTTAACTATTTACTATATACTACAGCTACTCTACTAGTACTACTACTACACGGTAAATATAATATTTACCATACCTGGCAATTATAATATAAGAAGAAGAAGAAGAAGATGGAGCTATCAAAGTTGCTTTTTAATCACCCTCTTGGAGCTCTTTAATTTGTAGAAACAAACAAAATGGATGGTTGGTTTTTGAGAGTTTGAATGGTTTGATTATGGTATTTTTAATGTTACAGTGTACAAAATGCAGCTGGGCTCTGATTCTGCTTTTTTGTTTAGATATTGGAGTCTGAGATCGTGACTTGTGTGTGGGATTTCTCTGCATTAGGTTTTATTTTGACTGGTTTGTTGAGGGTATTTTTATAAATAATTTTATATTTTATAAGAAATATATAATATAGGGTATGTATTGGGCTCTAAGTGGTCTTTTTATTCCCTCTTAGAGCCGAAGATGTGATTTTGGATTTAACTTACTCTACTGTTTGATTAATAAGTGTTGCTTTTTGAATTCCACTTGCAGTTTTGATCTCTGTCTTTGTCTGTATTATTAAGGTAACAAGAGAAAGAGATACTGAAACTTTAGATAGAAAGTCAAATAAAATAAAATAAAATAAAATAAATAAAAATTAAAAAGTTTTTTTTTTTTTTTTTTTTTTTTTAATTTTTTACAATATCTATTAATCAGGATCGGGTATTTTTTTTAAAACTTTCGTCTTGGTAGGATTCGAACCGCTGATCTGAAAGTTATTTATCTAAGTCTCAAGCTCATCCATTTAACAGTTGAGCTACAAACCTATTGGGTTTTTATGTGGGTTTAATAGTGTTTTCTGTTTCATCAAATTAAAATGTTGTTTTATTGTAAAATCATAACGTCCTAATTTTAAAGGACAAATGTTATCTTGTGCTTTATCTTTTCATGGTCTTCTTACATTTTGTAGTTGCGTCCCATGTTATTATCGGTGTGCTACTCAACAAATAAAAGGACAAAATACATGAAAATATCGAATTGAGTATTCTTGAGGAATGTAGAAGATGAAGAAATGAGAATGGATGTCGTTTTCAAGATCCCATTTTATATTTGATCTGTCCAACATTAGAGTGTGATGTGGATGGTTGTGCCATTATTATGCTTCAACGTGTCCAAACCCCAAAGTGGACGTGGGATGGATCATATAAAAAAATAAAATAAAATAAAAAAGTAAGAAAGAATAGACTATATAACTTCCACAAACATGAAACGTGACCCATAATTTAAACTATATATAAATATATTTTATTTTATTTTTAAAAATCCCCTACCAATACATTACATTTGATCAATTTGATTATTGATATTTAAATAATTCCTATGATTCATTATGCAACTTATAAAATTTTGAATTAGTTCTCTTAAATGAGTAAATGATTAAACCTATAAATTGAGGACTCAAATCAACTGTAAATAATTGGTGTTCCAATTTATGTTTAACCAAAAATGTAATATATATCCCAACTTAGTTAGTTAGACACAAATTGGAATACCAATTTTGGACAACAGAGTCCATAGATTAAATGCTTTTCTAAAGTCTATAGGTTTTAATGTCCACGTAATTCAACCACTAAAAATGTATAAATTTAACGATCTATAAGACTATAACTAATGTCATAGTTTTTTTAAGGATAACTGATTTTTATTTAATATTATATTTATTTTAACTGAATGCTTTTATCTGATGGCCTAATCGATAAGAGCATCTCTAATGTAAAAGTGGCTTGTATACCAATAATTTTTGACATGGCAATAATGTCAAGAGACTTGCTTCCTATGTGGCATAAAAATAGACTTAATAAACAATCAACTCAAAATTTGATCTCCAATGCTTCCATCTAAATCACAATTTTTTTAATGATGTGTACATCTTTTTTTCATGTTTTATTTTATATTTTATTTCCTTACAAAAAATATATGAAAAATTAATATCAGTTTTAAATGTTTGCTGAGTCAACCTAAAAAATAGTTGTACAACAAACCGTCTGAAAGTGGATGGTCATATTGATAATATCTAATTTTTTTTTTTTGTCATGTCAGCTTGAGATTGAATATGCACGGCGGCATTGAAGACACAATTATTAACATAATGTCTATTTATCTTACGTGACATCTCTTTCTTCACAAGCCACGCTTACATTGGAGATGGTCCAATAGACTAGTCAATGAATTTGATTTTTATTAAAAGTATATTCAGCCCAACAATCACCATCCACGTGGCCCAATTGCAACTCACAAGTCACAACTCCACCCAAGATCTTCCCTCTCCTAACTCTTCTATAGTTCTATACTTTTTTTTTCATTTTTCATTTTTCATTTTTCATTTTTTTTTTTTTGATAATACAAACAACTAAATTATGCTGGATATATATGCTCATGCTTAGTATGTTTCATCTGTTGGTAAGTGTTATTTTCATCTTTGTAATTCTCATTAATATTTTATGTACTAATTGAAATGGAGGATGCTCATTGTATGGAATTTGGATCCTCTACAGATTTGATATTTTTCCTAATCTCACCTAATCTCATGACACATAACTATATAAGTATTGCAATGAATGAGTGGTTAAGATATGATTGGTTTTTACAACCACTTTATCAATAACCAATCACATGTTTAAAAAAAAAAAAGGTGAGATTAGTAAAGGATCCAAATCCCATTATATGACTTCCCCTCTCCCTCTAACCAAATATGTCCACTAACATTCATTGTCTTAATAAATACTAGTAATGCATTAAAAAGTAATTAAACTTAGAGCATACCCAATGCAATACTATTTTAGTGTGCTAATGCTATAATTTAGTAAAAGTAAAAAAAATCATACTCCGATGTAGTGCCAAATGTTGGGTCAAATTTGGCATATCAATAAATGCTGCTTTTTTAGTTACAAAAATACAATTTTATAATTGTATTGAATGCATTAATTGTTAACTTTTATAATTTTAAATGATAAAAAATTAAAAATAGCTTTTCAAATAGAATTATGCATTTGAGTATAATGCTAAAATGATGTGTCAAATATAACATTTTACAATTTTGTGTGCCAAATTTGGTATTGGCATTGATATATGCATTGGATATTGTCTTATGGATTTAGATCCCATGTTGTGTTGATATTTGTACCGACCTCAAATAGTTAAAGCATCTCTAACAGTCTCTTTGGAGACCCCTTTAAATAAGGGTGGATGTTATTGTAATGGACCATTAAGGTGGTATGTGTTCCAACTTTCTCTAATTCGAAGGATTATGAGAGGGTGCTTAACAAATACGCTGCCTTTGATTTCACACAGGTATGAATAATATGACTACTTTCCATTTTTATCTCTTTGTTTAGAGCTAATAGACTTTTGATATTTTTTGTAGCGTTGGTTGGACATCATCAAGGATGAGGAATTGTACTCGAGTGAGAATAGCAGTCTCCAAATCTACTTGGAAGCTATATGAGATTATTGGAACGAACAGCATGGGGGTGGAAGGTAAGTTTCCTTTTACTTATGATTTTCGTAGGCATTTATTTCTTTCTTATTTAGATTGTTGTTTCTAATTTGAGTTATTTTACGTGTCTATTCATCTTTGACACATTTGTAATAAGATTTGGGTGGCAGATATTGCCACTAAGAAAAATTATTTAATAAATTGGAAGCTTGGGTGTTTTTTTTTTTTTTTTTTTTTTAATGTACAACAACTACTGAGACCCTGCAAGGATAGGACACTACTAGCACAGTCCGGACAACTAATCCCATAAGAGGGGAGAGGACACCTACACATGAGGTGGGACAAGGAAATAATGGGTGTATATATATACACGGTGCCGGGCGTTGAACCGTGGTAGCGGAGTCTCCCTTTGGAGAGTCACACCACATTGGCAAGAGGCCCAATGGCGGAAGCTTGGGTGTTGAAGATTATAAATTTCAATCATTATGCCATTTTCTAGGCATACATATTTGATTAATTGCCATTTTTTGGATATCCCTTAGCTTGCATAAACATTGGTTATAAGTGTTTAAGATTGATGAAAGCAAATTCATTTACCATGGTTAAAATTTGAAAGCTCGGGTGTTGAAGATTAAGAATCTCAATTTCCTAGCATACATATTTGATTAATTGCCATTTTTGTGGATGTGTCTTAGCTTGCATAAACATTGGTTATAAGTGTTGAAGATTAATGAAAGTAAACTCATTTAACATGGTTAAAAAAAAATAAAAAAAAATGAAAAAACTCCATTAAAAAAATAATAATCTCATTGCGTAGGCAATGTATTCGTCTGGCATTTTGTGCAGTTTCCGTTCACTATTGTGGACGAATCCTATCCAACAGAAAATGCTGAATTATTTTGAAGAGTCAGAAACGAGTATTCAAAAATTGGGTTGATTATAGTATGCAATTGAATAAGATGGCTGCCTATGATTTTACAAAGGTCAATTTTTTTTTTTTTTTTTTCCTCTCTCTTTTGTAAGAGGCTAATTAATGCATGTTTAAAATTGATATGGGACCTCAAGGAGGCCGCAGGAACCGTGAATTCAGGATGTGTTGATCATGTAGCCATGATTGGCTCATGTTGGCTTGCAAGGGCTTTGAGTACATACATCTTGCATCTTATATCTCTGTCAGCTTTAATGTTTATCTTTATGTGTATGCAATGATCGTTTAATATTTTGTTATTATATACTATCATCAATTCTGCACCAAGGAGTCCTTTGCCTTGATCTATGATATTATAAACATAGTTCACATTTGTCCATTAAATCATAAAATGCGGGAAACCCTTTCCCTATAGTTAGAGATGGATGTAAGGAAGATATGACCCTCCCTAAATATTGTATTTTACTACATTTCCCCTCCACCCTCCAAATAAAATTTTATGGCTCCATCACTGTCTATAGTGGGAGTTGCATTACGAGTCGTGTTTGTAGAACCTAATCTTGTCAGGTTACGGCAGAACTCTAACCCAATATATATATATATATATATATATATATATAATGTGATATAGGTTTGCAGCTTATGTGTTGGTAGCACAATGGAGAGGTTCATTCATCATTTTATGCTCACTATGTAGCAGTGTTGCAAAAGTCCCCAACTAGGCGTCGCCTAGTCCTTAGTTGGCGGTCCGCCGCCCCGACTAGGTGGTTTACCACCTAGTTGACCTAGTCGGTCAAAGTCAATGACTAGTTGCTGTTGACCGACTAGGTTGGCTTTTTTTTTTTCAATTAACTTTTTGGAATTTGATTGAATTTGTTAGATTTTGTTTAGTTTTTTGTAGATTTTGATTCTTAATATTGAGTTTTTTGGAATATTATTTTCAATTTGAAGTTCAATATATAAAATAGTATGAACATTTACTTGACTACAAAAAAAAAAAAAATATATATATATATATATTAAAAAAATTCCGATCGACCGCCGGCCTGCCACCTAGTTCCCGACTAGGCACGCTAGGCACTAGGCAGGGGGTTGCCGCCGGACTAGCACCTAGCACTCTCTGCAAATCTGTTATGTAGTTTCTGTCAACAAAATACTTAGCTTTCGAATTTACAGAGACAATAGAGTCAATTAATTAAGCCTGCCCCATGCATGACAAACTTCAGTTAAAGCCCAACTCTATCTGCATATAACAGTTAAAAATGGGCCGTACTACCCAAAAGGAATCACTGTCTCTTTCTTTCATATATATATATATATATATATATGCTACATTGTCCAAATTTGGTCTCCAAATCTAGTGCCCAAATGATGTGGCAACACCCTAATTCATTCATTTAAATTATACAAATCTAATACAATTTAAATGAATGGTCTACAATATTGCCACATCATTTGGACACCAAATTTGAGCAATGTAGAATTACTTTTATATATATATATATATATATATATATTTAAAACTCATTAATGTTTTAAATTCAAATTATTTGTTCCTAATTTGAAATTTATTTTCACTTACAATTAGATGATATTTAAGCGGGTGTATTTGAATAATAATATACATATATATATATATATATATATATATATATATATATATATGTATGTATATATATTTTGATGGGAATACATCAACATGATTACAACAATTGGAATACAGATCCAGAACATGATTACATGATTACAACAATAACTGGGACCCATCGAGAATCGACTTCCAAGCGCAACCCAGACTGAAGCTCCCACAGACGGGGAGAGAGAACCCACACAAATGAGGGATAACCACCCACACAAAGTGGGACAACACCCATGTTTTTAAATGGGCCAAGGAAAATTTGCATAATTCTATGCACATACTAGGTCTTGAACTTGGTGGTAGGGGGTTCCCAAAGGAAGGCCTGCCATTGTAGCAAGGGACCATGTGTAATAATATACATATTTACCCGTCAATTTTCTCGTCTCAGTTTGCAGCTCAGCAGCCACGAAATCAAAACTGAACTTTGTTCAATGAATTAACGACACGTGTGAGTGATTATTGTTTTAGTCTCCGATCCATAATAAGGTCGGTGGTGGCGGCAGGTGGCTAGAGTCTCCACTCTCCAGGGTCCATGGATGACTTTGTCATTTCACGTTTACATCCGCCGATGTGGCGTTGTCCACATGTGCGGAGCCTCCCATATTATTCTCTTTTGTTCATTGCAAAATCTCTTACGTATAATCATTCAGATCCAATCTAATCGTCCGCAACACCAAATACGGAAACATGTTTTAATCCCAGTGGTCAATCCCAATGCACGTCCAAAGTGGACCCACTTAGGTTTCCCAAAATTGAATTGTGAATTGTGATCATGATCCAAATCACATCATACTCTACCCCTTGCTCTGATTTGCGGTTCTGATTACCATCAGATGGAGTTAAAGCTGTATAAGCTTCTGTACGATAACATTTCTTCTCCCTCCCAAATATTTAACTAAAATATTCAATCGCCAGCAAATGGTGGGCGGATATCAGATATTGTCTCGTCACGAAGCATTTAATATTTTTTGGTCGGAAATTAAAACGACCTATAAAGCAACCTAAATTACATATTTACCCTTACTTTTTGTAAACACAACTAAATTAAAAATTCTTATTCAAATTATAAATCATATATGATTTCGCCGATTTGCTATCATTTCTATATTATTTTCTTAAAAAATTAATTTCCAATCACGACCTATATAACATGATAATCAAAAGTTTTTGATAATAAACTAATATTTAGTTGCTTTTAAAATTAGTAAAGTATTGAGACAATAATATTTGACATTCATTCAGTTTGATAATGTTCTGGATTCGAGTTCTACATTACAGGTGAAATTGATATATAAATTCTCAATAAAGTAGTTTTATGCTAGTCATCACCTCTTAACATATCCAGTGGTGCAGTTCATCGTCTATGTTAGAGGTAGGGGAGGCACATAACTATTTATACTAAAATAATAATAGATATCCGAACTATAAATATATCGTTTGATTTTGGTATACTCTGGCCGATTCTCATCATAATTTATTAAAATATTATTTAAGAAAAATTCTGTAAAGTAGTGATTAATTTAATTAATTAATGACGTACCACCTTGCATTACAGATCATAACATTAGTATAATAACAAGAAGATTATTGTATTCGTAATTAGAATGGCAATTCCTCGTAAATAACACCAAATGTCTGTCTTGGTACGAAACAAAAAACAAAATTCCATAATTTGTCCCTCAAATCTGCGTCAAATGTCGGTTTTAGAGTACAACACCACTGTTTGTGGCGACCACGAATGTCCAACTAGTCCTCTCTCTCTCCTCTGCTTTGGACCCCAGCTGACCAGTGAGAGAGCTAGAGAGAGAGAGAGCTTCCACATTACTTCATTTGCATATATAAACATCACATCTCATTTTCTAGAGAGAGAAACTAATTTCAGAAGCTTTTTTGTTACATTTTTTTACAGCAATTACTCGAAATTAAAGTTTGTTTTCTTCTCATCAAAGTTTTCTTTTTACGTTTTTATTTTCAATCGTATTCTCTCCGATCTGAGTCACCGAGCTCGTCTTTTTTAAACTGTCATCTTTACATGAGTTAGCGGAGAAGATCGCCTTCATTCAATCGTCATGGTAATTTTTAGTTCGTTGTTTTGTTGGATTGGTTGATTAAGTTATTGGACTGATTGATTTATTTAGTTTGATCACTTTGAATTGATGCCTTATTTTTATTGCCTTTTTTTTAGTATCTTTGATTAACTTTAATTAGTAGGCGATATTGAACTTTGATGAATTTCGTGATCGATATTTGATCATGTATTGAGCATTATTGAACAATATAGGAAGCAAAACTTGGAAACTTTTGAATAGTTGTGAATTACATTAGTGAGAGAATATAATGGTTATGCAATCGTTGGCATAAGTGATTCTGTTATTATATATTAGTATTTGATTATGTCTTATGGAAGGGAATTGGATTTGATGAAGCAGAGGCTTAACGAGCTCGTGATTTGATTCATGGACTAGTAAGATTATATTGGGGTTTGGATTCAAGTTGTTATCTGATCGAATGCCATTTGTTATGATATGAGTTGGAACAACTTTTTCTCCTCTTGGTGGTCTCTGGACCAGTGATTTTTTTTTTTCTTAGGCAATCAATTGATTGAACTGCGTAGAATAGAAATGATTTAGTTGGTTTCAGAAACTTCTGTGCGTTAGCTCGCATGTTCTGCCTTTAAAATTAATGGGACAATGGAAAATGTAAGGTCAATCTTTGTTGATGGTGATGGTATTGGCTCTTTATAAATATTTCTAGCTTTAGATGGTGTAAACGTGGAGGAGTGGGAGTCTGCAGTACTCTGGTTATGGCTGCACATCTGATTCTCAAGTCAATGGATTTAATGGAGGTAGAGGATGTCGTGGTAATACTCGTGAAAGTTGTCCATGACATTGAATTTCTGAAAAACATCATTGTTGCTCATTATTCCTGTCTTTTAATGCAATTCTTAGTACATTGTGAGTGTAACTCTAACTTCTTTTTTTGGTGTCTCTAATATGAATGACATGCCATAAAATTGAATGTGGATGAGGATCCGTGTTCTTATGAACAAAGTCAAACTAACCATTCTTCTTATAATAATCTCTTGAGAAATCAGAGAAAACTTTATTAATGAAAAGAAACAAAGTGAACAAGAAATCCATAACCAGGAGAAAGTGAGAAACCTACTCTATCCCGTAAACAAGCAATCTCTTCTTCTCTTGAATCTTCAATAATTCTTTTGTTCCTTTCTTGACAAATTACCCAAAATATCGCCACAACAGCACAATGGCAAAAGCAGTGAACTTCTCCTCTAACTAGGTTCATTATTCTTATATAATTCCTAATGAAGCTTCCCAACAGTTTGTTTTGTGCAGAAGTGTCATTAGTTCTTCTAATCACCCTTCCTTTTGTGTTCATATCTTCATGATACATTTTGATGTCAGTCTAATGTACCTAAAGCTATGTCATTTCTTGCAAATTTCAGCAGCTGTTTATTTGGGCTTACTATTTAAATTATATTTCATAGCAATTCCTAATAGTTCTCAATGTGTATGCTTTGCCGCATGGATTGGTTGCTATTTTAGACATCACTCATTTGAAGAAATTTACTATGAGTTGGATAGAGGAAGTTGGTGGTGCTTGATGCTTTTATTTACTACTTCTTTTGTGCTTATATGTTACATGTTGTGAAATAATTGTAAATCTTTCTAGCATTCTTGAATTAATCATTTATCCTGTTTCAATGTTTTGTAAATTTCATCCTTTTGCAGGCTCCACCGGTTAATATTATTGTTGGGTCTCATGTATGGGTCGAAGACCCAGAACTGGCATGGATCGATGGAGAAGTTCTTAAAATCAGTGGTGAAGAACTTCATGTTCATTGCACAAATGGGAAAACAGTGAGTTAAGCCCAGCTTTATGTTGTATATATTTTAATAGAATTTGTCAATTATCTACTTTGGGTACAAATGAAATTTCTTTTAAATGTATCAACATTTACTTTATCAGAAGCTACAATTATAAATTGATTGGTTTTAGGGCTAGTGGTATTAAATGGTATAGGCATCAGTGAGTAACTTAAGTTACAATCAGGTTTGAAGTTTGCCTTTGAAGTTCATTCAGTCATTTCAAAGTGGGATTTTAATGTTTACATGATTATGATATAAACTCTTCTTAATCATCATTATTATCACAATCTTAAATATTATGAGCCTCTCCAACTGGAAATGTCATTGCAGGTTGTCACAAATATATCAAAAGTATTTCCAAAAGATACCGAAGCACCTCCTGGAGGTGTAGATGACATGACAAAGCTTTCGTATTTGCATGAACCGGGAGTTCTTCACAACTTGTCTGCCAGATATGAACTTAATGAAATCTATGTAAGATATATATTCAGTTTCCCTATCATAATCCACATGCTGAATAAAATTTGATTTAAGAAAGTTGCAGATATACATTGAAGTACTATTCATATTCTTACATGATGAATTATTTTTATTTTCTCCCCAGACATACACTGGAAATATCCTAATTGCCATAAACCCATTTCAAAGATTGCCGCATTTGTATGATACTCACATGATGGAACAATATAAAGGAGCCCAATTTGGAGAGCTAAGCCCTCATGTTTTCGCCGTTGCAGATGTTGCATATAGGTAATTCCATCTGACCATCTGTTCTATTTGGCATCACAGATTTTCTGTTAATGCTTCTCTGATTTCGTTATTTTATATTAACAGGGCAATGATTAATGAGGGAAAGAGCAACTCAATTCTTGTTAGTGGAGAGAGTGGTGCTGGTAAGACAGAGACAACAAAGATGCTCATGAGATATCTTGCTTACCTTGGTGGTCGATCTGGAGTAGAAGGGCGGACAGTCGAACAACAAGTTCTGGAAGTAAGATGAAACGGATCCTTCTTAGGCTTAAAGCTTTCATCCTTGTATATTTCTTTCAGTCTTTGTTATGTATCCTCTGATTCAAAAAGGTTGTACCACTTGTCTAAATTGATGCTTTTGGTCTTTTATTTTATAGTCAAATCCAGTTCTTGAAGCTTTTGGCAATGCAAAAACTGTTAGGAACAACAACTCAAGGTGAGTATGTATTTACAGTGAAAATTTTCAAGTTTAAAGTTAAAGAAATTTTAGTGGGCTAATCTCAGTTTTTTTTGTAATCTTCTTGCTCTCACCAATGCAGTCGGTTCGGTAAATTTGTTGAGCTCCAGTTTGACAAGAATGGGAGGATATCTGGGGCAGCTGTACGAACTTATTTACTTGAAAGATCTCGTGTTTGCCAAATTTCAGATCCTGAAAGAAACTATCATTGCTTTTACCTTCTTTGTGCAGCACCACCTGAGGTATTGATGTTTGACATTGATATTGTGGTGTCCTGTTTTATTTTATTATTATTATTTTTTTCATGTCAAATGCGCAAAATTAGGATTGCCTGTGATTGTAATTGTAAGCTATAATTGATTGTCGTCCCTTTAAATTTCCAGGTTAGAGAAAAGTATAAGTTGGAAAACCCTAAATCGTTCCATTACTTAAATCAATCCAATTGTTTTGAGCTGGATGGAGTAGATGACACCCAAGAATATCTTGCTACCAGAAGGGCTATGGATATAGTCGGAATCAGTGAGGAAGATCAGGTTAGTGTTTCCATCAATTTCAGTAATTAGAGTGCACATGTTACTTTATGATTTTTTGATAATAGATATTATTTTCAGGATGCAATTTTCAGGGTTGTAGCTGCAATTCTACATCTTGGAAATATTGACTTTGCAAAGGGGAAGGATGCTGATTCTTCTGTCATCAAGGATGAGAAATCTAGGCACCATCTCAATATGACAGCTGAACTGCTCAGGTATGATCTATAGGTTCCTTCATGCGTGGGATGTATTTCCTGATCTTGTGCTCATTTCTTTGTTGGATTTATATGCCTCTTTTAATCTATGTTTTGTACTATAGGTGTGATGCCAAGAGCTTGGAAGATGCAATGATAAAGCGTGTAATGGTAACACCAGAAGAGATTATTACAAGAACTCTTGATCCTGTTGCTGCAGTGGGTAGCAGGGATGCCCTAGCTAAAACTGTTTACTCTCGCTTGTTTGATTGGTATGGGAACTACCTTAGCACTGCTATATCACAAATGCATGTCAAGGAAAGAAAACCTGTTATTTGATCTATTTAATTTTCTAGCATTTGAGATTTCTGTAAGTTTTCCTTAACATTGACAGGCTTGTGGATACAATTAACACTTCAATTGGACAAGATCCAAACTCAAAATCATTAATTGGAGTCCTTGATATTTATGGCTTTGAGAGTTTCAAGTTCAATAGGTAAGAGACAAACTTTATATTTTACTTTCGATTTAGTATTTACATTGCAGCTGACAGAAACCATATTCCATAGTTTTGAGCAGTTCTGTATCAATTTTACCAATGAAAAACTACAACAACATTTCAATCAGGTTTGCTGACTTTTGGAATAGTTCTTGCTTTGTATTATGTATTCTACACCTGGGCTTTGTTAATTTTGCTCTATGGTCATTGTATTTGCAGCACGTCTTTAAGATGGAACAGGAAGAATACACGAAAGAAGAAATCAACTGGAGCTACATAGAATTTGTTGATAACCAAGATGTATTGGATCTGATTGAAAAGGTATGTGCTCTTGCTTGCTGGATTTTTGTAAATTTTTATCATTTATATTCATTCATCTGATAGCTAATGTATGCTTGAAAGAATATTTGAACTCCCTATTCATCATTTCAGATGGTTTTTTTTTTTTTTTTTTTGAAACTTCATTTCAGATTGTGACAACTAACTTTTTCAACTTTTACAGAAACCTGGAGGAATCATAGCACTTCTAGATGAAGCCTGGTATGCAGCTCTGGTTTTACTCCAGTTGGTTGATCATTCCTTTTGAGTTTATGGAGCTTGAGTAGCTGACTATGTTATGGATATTTAAATAGTGTGTGTGTGTGTAATATTCTGGTTTTAGAATGAATAGAAGAACACCATACACGAGTGATGCTTGTATCATTTAATTTATTCATTCGGTTGTCTCATGTTTGTTTTACTTGCTTCACGCAGTATGTTTCCTAAATCCACGCATGAAACATTTGCTCAGAAGTTGTACCAGACATTCAAAAACAACAAACGGTTCATTAAACCTAAGCTATCCCGTACTAGTTTCACTATATCTCACTATGCTGGGGAGGTAAACAAATTCTGTATGTATATTTTTCTTTTGTTTCTATATACAGTAGCATTTGCTGATATATTTCTTTGAAATTTCTTTCTCAGGTAACCTATCTGGCCGATTTATTTCTTGACAAAAATAAAGATTATGTGGTGGCAGAACATCAGGGTCTGTTGACGGCATCAAAGTGCTCTTTCGTGGCGGGTCTATTTCCTCAATCTCCAGAGGAATCATCAAAATCATCCAAGTTTTCTTCCATAGGATCCCGTTTCAAGGTACATATGGTTTAGTTGGTTCTTGAATTTCCATGATAGGATAATAAAATGTAAGTTCATTATTGTTAGTGTGCAAGGTTGAGATCCAAATAGTTGTTCCCAATGTTACATGTAGGAAAACTTAAATTTATGGTCAATAGCATGATATTGAATACTGAATCTGTCAGTCTTTTTAATGTGTAAATGACCATGCCCAAGGGAGAAGATTTTCTTGCTGCTTCCATTATGATGATGAGATCACATACTATAAAAGCCAGCTTATAAGCCTGGAATTCAGGTCTTGTATGGAAATATCAATGTAAAACTAACTAAAAAGGATATTTGACCTCTGTTTCAATAAGCCATACTGCTGGAGAAAATCCAGTTGAATTCAACTTGTGCAGTACTTCAATAAAATCTGAAAAAATTCAAATTGTGTCTGCTGGGGAAGTTGGTTGTGGGTATTGGATTTGTTTTGAGAACAGTTATGAATCTAGGGCTTCTTAGGGTCTTGATGGCACCTTGTTATTAATAGAAACCGTGTGTTTTTTCTCATTGCTCTACATGTGAGGCTTTTGGCAGGATGGAAGTTAAAAGGTTGTTTCATTGTATTGTTGTTGTACCTTTGTAATTGAATGACAATGACACATCTCTTCACATTTTTCTTCTTCTATATTGTTAAGGTCTGCTTATAGCTTTTGATTTTACAATTGAATGCATTATGCTTGTAATCATGGTGGATTATAATTCTTTAAGGTAGTCAATGGAATGAAAGGCAAATGTTTTCCTGGTGTTAGTCATAGTTCTATAATGCTGAAAGATAGCATGCACAAATATTTGATGTGTGGTAGTGCTCTTCTTGAAAATGTGATTATAAGTTTTAATTAACTAACATACAGTCACCAGTGTTGTTCATTCAACATTCAAAACTTGTTGACATATTTTGTTTTCTAACGAGTGCATTGTTTCTTTAATTGCAGCTACAACTTCAATCTTTAATGGAGACCTTGAATTCAACAGAACCTCACTATATCAGATGTGTAAAGCCAAACAATGTCCTCAAGCCTGCAATTTTTGAGAATGCTAACATAATTCAGCAATTACGATGTGGTGTGAGTATAATCTGGCTAAAGTATTTTCTTTGTTGTGTGTCATTTAATTTTTCAAACTTGCAAAACTTGTGTTTTATGATTTCAGTTTTTGTAATTTTATGTTTGCCTTTCTTCTTTATTTAGGGTGTTCTTGAGGCAATCAGGATCAGCTGTGCTGGATATCCTACAAGACGAACATTTTATGAGTTTCTTCACCGTTTCGGTGTTCTTGCTCCAGAAATTCTGGAAGCAAAGTAAGTTGTATATATATTTTTTAAATTATATATATTTATAGTTTTAAAGGCTCAGCTCAAATTTGGGTATTCTATTTTCTGTCTTCCTCCAATGTTTTATTTTTTCTTCCTGCCTTGTGTGATTTGTTATTTCATAAATTGTTATTACTTTTTCCTGCACAGCTATGATGACAAGGTTGCATGCCAAAAGATTCTGGATAAAAAGGGATTGCAAGGTTATCAGGTAACTTAATATCTCAGTCACTTGTCATCCGATCATGCTAATTGAGAATTGCAACAAGGCAGGCTCCAGAATGGCTTAGCTGACCCATCTGGCATGTCTATAACATCCCATTCCTGTCCCACTCATTCCTTAGGATGCTGGGATGAGATGAAACCCGAAAGCAAGGATGGGAAGCATCTGATTTTTATTTATTTATTCTGTTTATACAAGTGGTTATGCAAATGATCTGTTTCCTATAAAAAAGAAAAAGAAAAAAAAAAAAGTGTCTATGCGACTGATTAATTCATTTTAGCTGATTTTTGTGACCAATTTACTGTTCTACACCTTACCAGTGGTACTAAACTCGTGCATTAACATTCTTGGAATGAAATAATGAAAGAAAGTGGGGGTCTGGAATTTCCCCGTGTCTTTATAATGGCCAGTACAAAATGAGCTTAAGTTTAAACAACATTATACCCATGGCAGGGTGTTGCAAGATGGGGTTACTAAGACATACCCTTTGAACCTATGCTCATTGGCAGTGGCCATTAGTAGCCTGCCTGACCAAGAATGAGATACCTATCAATACTCGTTTCTTCGGTGTTGGACCATCTATAGCAGTCATATCAATTCTACTAAGTTATTCAGTAATTCCTTTTAGTTATCACCTTGTTTTAGCTGATCTCAATATTGGTATTTTTTTATGGATTGCTGTTTCAAGTATTGCTCCTATTGGACTTCTTATGTCAGGATATGGATCAAATAATAAATATTCATTTTTAGGTGGCCTGCGAGCTGCTGCTCAATCGATTAGTTATGAAATACCATTAACTTTATGTGTTTTATCAATATCTCTACATGTGATTCGCTAAAATATAAGCTTTTCTTTTCCTTCTAGATTGATTTGTTTTCATTAGTAATTCTACTTGTTTTGGCGTTTCACTGGCCATTAGTTCTGACAGCATCCATGAAACATATTGCCAAAAGTTTCTAATTGTTTTGTTAGTAACGAACATACCCAAAAGCTTAAACCGATAGGAAAAAGCCAACAATAATATTTAAGCACTTTAACACACCCCTCATGTGCAAGACCAAGGGCTTGTCTTGTAGTTCTTGGTCTTGTCTTGTAGTTCGAGCCCAAACACAAACACTAACAAATAACAAATTCAAATTTATTCACGTGTGGGGAGTCGAACCTAGGACTCCTCGTATAATAAGGCTATGATACCATGTAGTAACCAACATATCCAAAAGTTTAAGCTAATAGGAAATGGCTCAATATTTAAGAACTTATTATCATTTATATTTCTTTTGCATAATTATCCCATATACTATTGGGGATTTTATGATGCATTTAAACAACGGAGTCCCTGACTTAACCTACCTTGTTCAATGTGATTGGGTTTTCAGGTAGGCAAGACAAAAGTATTTCTACGAGCTGGTCAGATGGCTGAACTGGATGCTAGAAGAACAGAGGTGCTTGGGAATGCAGCTAGAATCATTCAAAGGCTGGTCCGTACTTATATAGCAAGGAAAGAGTTCATTGCATGGCGTAAAGCTGCTATTATGCTGCAATCTCACTGGAGAGGTATGTTTTAAAGTAGTTTTAAAAGACTGCTTGTTTTGTTTGTTGTTTGTCTTATACTATGTGAGTTCATCTTTATTTTTACTGTCTTGCAGCATAAATATTTTAGAAAAAAATAGAAGTTTGTCAATGTTGATGTCTATATATTGTCTTCCTTTATGAAGTGTATTGTTTTTAGCCCATAAAAATTTTGGGATATATTATAACTCATTGCTTCAATTTTTAACTGTTATTAGGTAAATTGGCTTGCCAACTGTTCGAGCAATTGAGACGTGAAGCAGCAGCTGTGAAGATCCAAAAGAATTTCAGGAGATACACTGCCAGGGAATCCTATGTAACCGTACGATTGTCTGCGATCACATTGCAGACAGGGTTAAGGGCAATGGTTGCTCGCAATGAGTTCAGATTCAGAAAGCAAACTAAGGCTGCAATTATTATCGAGGTCTTATTTCCCCTCCTCTTCTAAATATTATTATATTTTTGATTTATTATTTCTGATTATATTTTCTTACAGTTCAGTAAAAGAAGCTATTCGACTTATAGATGCAAGTTGCCAATTTAGTTGTCATGATTTTATTGAAATTAATTCCTGAACTTATCAAAATGTATATGCCGATCATTTTTTGTCACTTTCAGGCTTATTTGCGTCGCCATGTAGCATATACATATTATAAGAGTCTTAAGAAGGCCGCTATAATTACCCAGTGTGGTTGGAGGCAAAGGATTGCTCGGAGAGAGCTTAGAAAGCTCAAAATGGTTGGATCTCACTCTTGAAGTATTTTTGTTTTAGTAAACATTTGTAATGTATCTTGCATTTGGTAAGGGATATATCAAGTGGTAACCAACCTTGTTGATTTAATTAGGCTTCAAGAGAAACAGGGGCCCTTAAAGAGGCAAAAGACAAACTGGAAAAGCG
Source organism: Acer saccharum (assembly GCA_030490815.1). Classification (NCBI taxonomy): domain Eukaryota; kingdom Viridiplantae; phylum Streptophyta; class Magnoliopsida; order Sapindales; family Sapindaceae; genus Acer; species Acer saccharum. The sequence continues at coordinate 36,553,418 of CM059871.1, forward strand.
CGTGGAAGAACTTACATGGCGATTGCAGCTTGAGAAACAATTAAAGGTAAGTTAATTTTAAGTTTAAAAATTCTTTTAAATCTAGTACAATATGTTCTTGTCACTATTAATGGCCGCCTTTTGGTATAGCTTAACATAATTTTTGTTTATTTTGATTTGCATTCAGACTAATTTAGAAGAGGAAAAAGCCCAACATATTGCCAAGTTGCAGGATGCTTTGCATGCGATGCAATTACAAGTAGAAGAAGCAAATTCCAAGGTTATTAAAGAACGAGAGGCAGCTCGGAAAGCTATTGAAGAGGCACCACCCGTCATTAAGGAGACTCCTGTTTTAGTTCAAGACACAGAAAAGCTTGAGGCATTAACAGCTGAGGTAGAAAGTTTTAAGGTATGCACCTCTAACTTGGACTATCATGGTGAATGTATATCTTTTCTACCTATTACTTCCCTTTTTATTGTTTTTTGATAGGAAACAATGCAAATGTGAAGATACAAAACAAAAAAGATTACATAAGCAAAACCAAGTAACACAAAAATTAACAGTCTTCCGATCAAGCTGAATGAATAAACAAGTATCTTAAACGGCTAAACTTAGTAGATTCTAGATGCCTCATTGATTGGTCATGTCTTTAGTTCTTTAGAAACTGCAGCATTCATATTTATTTTATTTTATTTTATATTTTTCAGAATGGTGTACTGCTGAGTTTGCATGTATTTTGCTAGCACATGATTTATGGCTGTGCGACTTTTAAGACATTATGTATTTTGCGCAAGTGTCTATTTAAAATCAACTAATGTCCTCTTAGTTTCTGCCTAGAATTCAATGTCAAAATACAATAGGGCATCCCTTTGGTGGTCCTATTTCAGATAATCAGGCTTTAGTTATATTATCAGCATACCTATTGATATGGATAAGCCTTGAAATGACAGGACATCATCAAATTTAATTGTGTTTTCACTAATTTGATCTGATTAAGCTATCCACAATTCTATTTGCTTGGAATCCTTAAAACTGTAGATGATATTGACACTTCTGATGTATCATTCCTAAGTTTCTTAATCCTCAAACATTATATCAGGAGTGCATACGTTACTCGTTATTGATAGGTGACCTAGAGATTGATTTTGTGGAGTGCAATGGCTTGATGAACTTTTAAATATACAGGCTCAGCTGCTATCAGAAAAACAGGCAGCGGAAGAGGTTAGAAAGGCTTGTGCAGATGCTGAGGCCAGGAATGCAGACCTGGTTAAGAAACTTGAAGATGCAGATAAGAAAATGGATCAGCTTCAGGAGTCCGTGCAGAGGTTTGTGAATGCTTATGAGAAGAGGGTGTCTGTATATATATATATATTGTATAATTCATATAAATATAGTTTTTGGTCATGTTTATATCACTATTCATCTTGATTATAATTGCAAGTATAAGAATTCTTCTCTCTTTCCCCTACATGGAGGTTTTTGGTTTGCATTTGAACATTAAACCTTTTTTTCATGTTTGTTTATTCTATGTATTCAGACTTGAAGAGAAGCTTTCCAATTCAGAATCAGAAAATCAAGTACTTCGTCAGCAGGCATTGACCATGTCACCAACAGGGAAATCATTGTCTGCACGATCAAAAACAATGATTATTCAGGTACAAACAGAATATTAAGTCATTACTGATCCTTGCTATATAACATACAAGCTTATAGAAATGCACAATTTTGAATTTCAGAGGACTCCAGAAAATGGAAATGTTCAAAATGGAGAGATGAGGGTTGCACCGGTAAGGGGAGGGATATCATCCATCCTAAACCTCTCATAAATGCAAATTTATGAATTTTTAAGATTTTGATTGGTTATCACTTGTATTGCTTATTGTCTGCTATGTGTTTCAGGAGACTCTCGCCTTATCCAATGCACGTGAGCCAGAATCTGAGGAGAAACCACAAAAATCTCTCAATGAAAAGCAGCAGGTTAGTCACCCTAATATGCATGATATGTATATTGATTTGTTAGGCGACATGCGTTAATCGATCTGTGCCCATAATGCAAGCTAAATATCATATTGACATCCATAGCGATTGATTAATTTCCACTCTTCAGATGGTTCATTCTCTAATTCTGATTTGTTTCTCGCAATATGCTTTTTGTTCCAGGAGAACCAGGACATGCTGATCAAGTGTATATCACAGAACCTTGGATTTTCTGCAGGAAAACCAGTTGCTGCTTGTGTCATATACAAATGTCTTCTCCATTGGAGGTCATTTGAAGTTGAAAGGACTACTGTTTTTGACCGTATTATCCAAACAATAGCTTCAGCGATAGAGGTAAGCTCTCTTATGGTTTGTAAAGTCTCTTTTATTCAGTCTCATTCATCAGTGCCGTATTGCACTTGCTAATCTTGGCAATACCTACCTTATTGAAGGTCCAGGATAATAATGATGTATTGGCTTATTGGTTATCTAATGCATCGACATTATTGCTGCTACTCCAACACACACTCAAAGCTAGTGGAGCAGCTAGCATGACACCACAAAGACGTAGAACAGCATCAGCTTCTCTGTTTGGGAGGATGTCTCAAGTAAGAAGCAATTTTTTATCCTGTACAAGTACCTTGTCCTAGCATGTCCTTTCTTTATACTCTTCCTAATCCTTTTACTTTTCCCCTTGTGTGTGTATGTTTATTTATTTTTATTTTTTGTGTAGGGGCTTCGGGCATCTCCTCAAAGTGCTGGATTTTCATTTCTTAATGGTCGGGGGCTTGGTAGACTAGATGATTTACGGCAAGTTGAGGCAAAATATCCAGCATTACTGTTTAAGCAGCAGCTCACAGCCTTCCTTGAAAAAATATATGGAATGATGAGAGACAATCTAAAGAAAGAGATCTCCCCATTGCTTGGATTATGTATTCAGGTTTGGCTCAAGGAGTTTTTTTTTTTTTTTTTTTCCCTTTTTCTTTGTATGCTACAAGTTGTATGACTGTGCTAGAGAGCGTAGCTCATTAAAGTAACCAAAAAAAACACCAAAGGATTCTAAATTTCTAATAACATCTTCTTTGAGCAACTAGACTGTTTGGTTCTGTACCTGGTCCCACACCAAGGATCTGGTACTGTTCAAGTGAGATTATAAGCATGGCTTTTTCATTCTTTTAAGTATCTTTATCAATGCAGGCACCTAGGACTTCACGGGCAAGCTTAGTTAAAGGACGATCGCAAGCTAATGCTGTTGCTCAGCAAGCTTTAATCGCGCATTGGCAAAGCATTGTGAAAAGCTTGAGAAGTTATTTGAAGATTATGAAAGCGAACAATGTGAGTCCTGAGCTCAACAAAAAATGTCAATTTGTGATTTTGACCTCTTGGCATAGTATCATTCTCTTTCATGTTCTGGTTTTATAGGTACCTCCCTTCCTAGTCCGCAAAGTGTTCACTCAAATATTCTCATTCATCAATGTTCAGTTATTTAATAGGTATATTCTCCCTCTGTATGTGTGCATGCTGAATTGTCTGTTGTTCATTTCATTTTAATGCAGTATCAAGTTCAAGCACTTAACATGAAAATTATGTCATCTATGTTTTACATTTCTGCAGTCTTCTTCTGCGACGTGAATGTTGCTCATTCAGTAATGGGGAGTATGTAAAAGCCGGTTTGGCAGAATTAGAACAGTGGTGCTATGAGGCGAGTGAGGAAGTAAGCACCGTGCAATTATGTATGACCTTTATTCCCAATGATTTTATACATTTTCCCTGAAATCTTCTTATCTACAGTATGCAGGTTCTGCCTGGGATGAGTTGAAGCATATTAGGCAGGCTGTAGGGTTCCTTGTAAGATTCATTTTTGTATAGCTTTACTCATTCAGTTGCTAATTATTATTATTATTATCTCTATAATTTGCTGAGCAAACTCTTATTTTAATTTCTTCACGAATCAGGTCATACATCAAAAGCCCAAAAAGACTTTGAATGAAATAACGAAAGAACTTTGCCCTGTGAGTGCTTTTTCTCTTTTAAGCCACTCAAATCTTTCATGTTCGTTTTTATTTCTTTCTTCATCTTCTTTTTATTATATTTATATGTCTGTTATATTTGTGATTTCTTCAGGTTCTCAGCATACAACAGTTATACAGGATCAGTACAATGTATTGGGATGACAAATACGGCACGCATAGTGTGTCTTCAGAAGTAAGTAACTTAAGTCGGCTCTTGATAAATATGTTTGAGTAGCGCATGATCATGAAACAATATTAATAACTTTTTTATCTGCATCCTTTTTTTTTTTTTTTTTTTTGTTTCCTGGCTCTTCATATGTGCTAATTTAATACCGAAACTCTTGTTAAACAGGTTATTTCGAGTATGAGACTTCTCATGACTGAGGACTCAAACAATGCCGTAAGCAGTTCTTTTCTATTAGATGATGACTCAAGGTATTATTTTCCACTACCTTCCTCTTCTTCCTATTGCTTTTCTGCATCATTTTAAGCAATGTCTTCATCCATAAACGCAATATATTATATGTTTTGTTTACAAATTAAATATCAATGCAGCATCCCGTTCACGGTTGATGACATCTCCAAGTCATTGCAACAAGTGGACATAGCTGATGTTGAACCTCCACCATTAATTCGTGAAAATTCAAGTTTCGGGTTCTTACTTCCACGTGCAGAGTGATGATGTTCATAGTCGTGGATTCAAATATTTGAATTTTATCCTCAAAAGAGTGTCCTCTTAGACGCTCTACACACCTGTTCATAAACCTCATTAAGTCACACTGTTCATGTGTATAACGTATTTTCCACCAACCCAGTCATGATCTTTTCTACATCTGGGTCAATTTATTCTTTCCCCTCACGTTAATTAAACACGAGGGGTGTTTGTTAGAGGCCATATCACTCGGTGTGATAATGGTGCAGTATAGGAAACAGGCACCGGTGTCGGATAATTTCTGGCACGCCTGTAACAGCTTTTCTTTTTTATATTTTCCATTTTTTTATTCATTTTTTTTGGTCGGTCGGGCTTCTTTCACATTGTTGGTTGTGGGTTTTTTTTTTTTCTTCTTGTTTTAATTTTTTATAGTGGTTTTTGGGTGCAAGTGACAACAATAGCTGTATTTTTATAGGCTATTATTTGCTGTATGAGGGATCAATTTGTAATCAATGTGATATATAAGGTTTTTCATTTCTTTCAATACTTGATTCACTATACTTTTGTGTTTTGAGTTCCTTCTTTTTTGCAGTGTTTGATCAATAAATGTTATCGGTCACTTCACATAGGTTGTAACTTGTGACATTAGTTGAATTTGGTCTGCACAAATTGATGAAGCAATTGTCATGATTTATAAGGTTAGTCTAGTAGTAAACTCCTTACACCTGCACCACAAGGTTACAGGTTTGAGTCCCCCTACAAAAATCCTCAAACTGATTATCATTTCGTGATGTGCAGTAAATAAGACTCTGGCCATCTTAATGCATTTGCTGAAGAAGTTTATTTAACTGGTCACTGAAATTATTCCAAAAAAGGAAGCATTGATTTAACCATGTCATCTCAAACATCTGGGAATTGGACTATGAACACGATTCTACAAAATATTAGTATTGAATTACAGCATACGTGTACAAAATTTCATGTTCTAAAACAAAAATTACTTCTTCAAGAGACACACTTGAGTCGTTAACCAAACTAATATTTCTTGAACATCCCCCAAAAAGCCCCAACTAATTAGGAAAAGAAAAAGAAAAAAAACAAAACAAAGGTATGATAGATCTATTATGACTATTATTACACAGCATTTAGGACTCATGATTGGTCTCAACAGAATTGTTGTCGTTCGTTGTATTTTCTGTCGTAATTGGCTGCATCTCTGATTTCTTCTTCTCCTTCATAATCACCTGCCTAGGCATTACTTCTAGCAGAAAACTTCCTCCATTCCACACAGCTGCAGAAACCTTGAGTATTTGAAAAATAACATGCAATCTGTATGACATGAAGACCGGGACAGTAAGCGCCATGGTTGCCACGGTAAATATGGCTTGAAACAAAATGTACATTAACATTCGATTCTGGTCCCCAAGCAACCCGCTTAAACGCCACCACATGTTGTTTGCTTTCTGTGCCTTCTTGGACAGTTCTCTGTAATCACAATTAGAATGACGGAAAAATAAGAGAAAGTTCAAACAGAAAATCCTTGTGACTCTACATATATAACATGTTTTGAATACTATCTGAGAAAATATATTCAGAGAGAGATTCGCGAACCTGTAAGAGGTCATTACTTCAGGATCTCTTAACAGCCTTTGTCGACGTAAGACATTGACAATGAGAAAATAAAGAACCTGCCAGAGGGTGTAAGCAGCTAAGGGAACGAGAAACAACCAAGTCAACAGGTAGGATGTGTCTTCTACATAAGGCCATGACGCTCTTCGAGAAATTCCTTCAGGATGCATGGCAGCAAAGGTTTCTGGGTTCCACCATCTAATTGTGAAAAAAACTAACCCTGAAAACATAAACTATTGCATTAGAATGTTAAACTTTATTGCCATAATTATATACAGTGCACAATAGCCTTCTAAAGAGCCTAAGTCCGCTAATCAAAGTTAACGGAGTTAGGGGTTATTTCGAGCTAGTGTACATCACAAAATGTTCAGGAAATTTTAATATATATTAATCTTCAAACCTTTCTTATTCTTTTGAAAACAAAATGCCAGAGAGACTTTACATGTACAGTAAAAGCAAGAGACAAAACAAAGAAGACCAACTCACCGGGTAAGAGATGTATTAACACACTAACAAGTTTGTCAAGCGAATTGAAAACCAAGCTACAACGCCAAACAATCAATGCCCAAGCTAGTGGCCCCTACAAATCATCCAAGGGAAGCGGAAGTGAACAAAATGAACCAATCACCCAGAAAGTGGATAACACAAGATCTTAGCTTACCTCTGCAAATGAGAAGCAAACCAGGAAAAACTTTTCATTTTTCGGATACAGGAGGAGGTCAACCAAGAAGATTGTGTTGGCATAATAGCAAAAATCCTGGCACACAGAGCATTCATGTTACTTATTTCTCTACTTGATAAAAACTTTAACAACGTAAACACAACAATAAATGCCTAAAATCTTATATATAGAAATGTTCTTCTTTTATTTCAAAAATAAAAAATAAAAATAAAAATGTTCTTCTTCCAGAAGCAACAGACTGGAATGGAGTCTACACTCAAATTTGACAAAATAACACAAAGATTAGAAATGCTTTATGCTTCTACAAGGCTTTCAATTATCACACAATACGTTGCTTTAGTCTCGAATGTACTATGCGTTGAACATTATCTGTAAATTAATCTCCTATAAATTAATAACCTCTCTATATTAATAAAATATCCCAGTCCCAACTCAGGCCAGCGTATAAAATTAATAAACCCCTCTTATCATAATAATTAATAATTTCTTTTTGAAACCAAATGTAAAATTTCGGTTCCAACTATTGCATAAATTAATAATTTCATAAAAATACAAAATATATTACATAATATTCAAGAACTAGAAAAGACTTCAAGATGCTAGTTTGCACAATACCAAAATGTTTAATATTTTGACTTCATCCTTGATCTTTTGAATTGTCCTCAAGAAGTTATTGTGATCACCTACTTGTTGTAGCAAAAATGTTTCAACTAAACAATTTCCTTAACAAATTTTTCCTAAACAAGGAATCTTGAAAAGAAAAAAATAAACTTTCCCTATAGAAGAAAACCAACCAAACAATTGAATCCCGAAAAGGAACCTTCCATAAACAAGAAAACCGACTTCTTCATGTTTTCTAAGACAAAATAACACTTTACAAGATAAAACCCTTCAAATTAATAACACTTCTAAATTAATACTCAAGGGTGGGTCCCAAGAATATTAATTTAGAGGAGTTCTAATGTATTTATGTTAGATATAAGAATACTGGCCCTTCAAAAATCTTTGACATCCTTTCAAGCTAAAATCTAGTTCCAACATCCAATTGGATTCCAACATATCTAACTTCTAATTGGCACCATGTTAGACATTACCAAGTCTTTCGTAACTACCTTGACCTACATTCAATCTGTTCAAACTCAAATAATGCCACACCTTTCAAATAATATAAAACGGTAATGATTGAGCAAAGCTAAACCACCTCAACCGTTTTTATAATCCAAAAGTAATCGTCGTCTCGGAAAAAAGATAGATGCTTATAAACATAATAGTTACAATAAGATAAATCTGACCTAATCATAAGCAAAACATCATTGCAATGAGGCAGAGCTAGAATTTAGTAATTTACCAGAAGATAGTAGTGCCATTTCTTGAACCGATAATATATCCACCGGAGAGGAACGAAGATAAAATAGAAGAGACAATATACATATGGAATATCCTGGGGCCCTGAGAATCGAAAAATCGAAAAACAAACGAAAAAATCAATGAACTTGTCAAGAGTAATAATCGTTATAATGATTCAATCAATCAGACAGTACTTACTTGCTCCCAAAATGAAACAAAACCCTCCAAAACCAAGAACCCCCATAAGATGTGTCACCTAAAAAACATTAAAAACAGATCAAAGTACAAGTTCAAATCCGATATTAAATGATCAAGCATGCTATTGTACAATTTCACTAGTAAAGATAAAAAACGATATGCAACAATAAATATATCAACACACAGAAGCCTATTCATAGAAAGAAGAAGAAAAAAAAGCAAACAAACCTTATTAATGAATCTTTCATGTTCCTCGGCTTGTTTAGCGATCTTAACTGCTTGTTTTGACAAAATCTCCTTCGTTTGAACGGCCCTTTTCGACATTATTTCCTTGGTTGACAGAAAACAAAACAACCCAGATCTCAAAAACCATAAAAAACCAGAACCTCATATCAAAACCAACAAAAAAACGACGAATTAAACAATACCTGTGATCGATCCCTGAGCCCCTGCTTCACGGTCCCAGATGAATCCCCGTTGGTCTCGTCCATGGCCTCTTCGTTGTTGGACATGCTTTCCCTCTTTTGGGTACCCACTATTATCCAGAAAGAAAACAAAGAAGACGATTTAAATATGGAACCAAAGGTGGCACTCGCGCTTGGTATGTGTGTTTTATGTATATGGAGAGTTATTATGGAGTATAAAAAAAAAAAAAAAAAAAGTCTCTCTCTGCTTCCAGAAATATAAAAGCTGTTTAAAGTGTTGGATAATAGAGAATCTGATGATGATTAATGGGAAACGTATTCTTGTTACTTGTACGAGGACGGGACTAGAAGATATTCCTTGCTGTGACTCCGCAATATAAAGATATAAAGGTATGATTATCTCGAGTGGAAATTAACAAAAATGACCACATACATTATTGGAAATTTATTTTTAACCACAAACGAATTTTTATTTGTTAATAACCATGTTTTTATAAAATTACTTGAATACCCCCATATAAAATATCCCAAATCAGCTTTCTCTCTCTTTTTTCTCTCCTTTCTTTTCTCTCTCCTCTGCTCTCTCTCCCCGATCTCCCTCTCATCGGCGTGCTTTGAGGGTCGCCGAGCACCGACGAAGGTGTCACCGAGCGCCGGCGACCTTCTAGGCTTCGCGGCAGAGGTCAGCAGAGGATCTGGGCTTTGCCCAGCCTAGTGATGAACGACGAGCGACGCGTCCTTCACGTGCGTCGTGCGACGGGGTGGGCTGGTGGCGTGCGCTGTTGCTTCGTCGGCGACGGGATGGTGATGGGCAACGGAATTGATCCCCCCTCCGCTGGCGATGTGGTCTGCAACAAAAAAAGAAAAACAAAAAACCTAAACCTAATTTGAGGAGAGGAAGAAGAAGAGGAAGAAGGAGAGGAAAATTTCAATATAGTCCACATTTCAAGTTTGGATATTTCAAATTAGGCATGATTTCAAGTTTTGACATTTCAATTTAGTCATAATTTCAAGTTTGGACATTTTCAATTTAGTTGTGATTTCAAGTTTGCTTCGAGATTAAAAAAAAAAACCTATTTTCAGGGGTACTCTGGTAATTTATGGACATACACTGAAAGTTTTTTTAAAAAATGGTTATTAACAATTAAAGTTTTAAAAGTGGTTATTAACAAAAGTTTTATGTTTCTAGTGTTTAGTTTTGAATTTATCTCTTATTTCGAATGTTTCGGTGTAGAAATAATGTTACTATACATAATCCGTAATTACATAAGTAAAAATTAATAATTGGATTTAAATATAAAGTTCCATCGAATTAATAATTCACACCCATTCCATTGAAGTCGTGATTTGGAATCATATATCATTTTACTGAATTATAAATTAATTTTAATAATTGAAAAAATATTAAAAGATAATTTTGAACATTATAAAAGTATATATATATATATATAATATATGGTCCAAAAATTGAATCTGGTTTTTTCCAAAATCAACAAATACCCATCACATCATTATAAAAAAAGTAAAAATGTCCTCTTCAGCATGTGACAATGGTGACATAGAAGAAATTAACAAAGATATTTTTCCAAGTTTAGACTTTTGAAAAAAAAAAAAATGACCAAACTCCATCAGTACGCTCACATAGTTCCAACTTCCACGTGTATTATAAACGTCCGGTGAACGAATTGTTAATTTGCGTGTCAAGTCAGTGATGGCCCCACCAACACGTCGGTGAGGACAGATGTCAGAAAACAAGTGGCAGACCTGCATTTCGGACTACGTGTCAGTTTCTGGAAAGTTTAAGACATGTGAGCTGTCACTTTTTGTTTCCCTAAACGGTCATTGGCGGACTCAAATCAGCCGTAAAAAAATAGTGTCTTAATTTGCGTCTAACCAACCAAATTAAAATATGTGTCTTCATTTATGGAATAAGTTAGACCTGACAATGGATCGTGTTATTGTGAATTCGTGTCGTTTCGTGTTTGGGTCGTATTAAAATTGCTCTACTCGAGCCCAACCTGTTAGTTTAATGGGTTGAAATATACAAACCGAAAACCATTTGTTAAATTAATGAGTAACCTGACTCGACCCATTACAAAATATTATAATTGAGATTTATTAAAAAGTTGAAAATAAATATTACTGAAGCATGATCAAACACATTAAATTTCATAATGTGAGGTTAGGGTTAGGATTAGGGTTATAATATTGTGAAATAATTGATTTATAGTTTTAGAGTTTTTAATTTAGAAATTTTTCCTTGTTCAAAAAAAAAAAAGAAAAAAATTAGAAATTTATTAATTAGTAAAATATATTCTTACCATAATTATAGAGATTTTTTATATAAATTTCATAATGTGACTATACAAATTTTTTTTTAATAACTTTCATAAACACATTAAAAAAAATCTTTATATTAATGGGTTATCGAATTAACAGTTTTTTTAAGGGTGAACCCAAAATCGACCCATTATATTTTATATCTTAATGGGTTGACCCATTAACAACCCGATCAGATAAACTTGACCCACCAACCGCTATTTTCAAATAGGTTTGAGTCGTGTTAAGTTTTGCTAGGTCTAAAAGAAGTTAAAAAAAAATAATAATAATTAAATGTAGACATTTGTCCCAATTTGGTTGATTAAATATAAATTGAAATATTATTTTTAAATAGGTGATTTGAGTTCATCACGAGCTTCCACGTAGACAATGACGTTTGAGCCTATGGGCTTCTTTAAGGTGACAAAATCATTTGTGTTACGACCATATTGACCGCAATTTAACCTGACTGACAAATGAAAATGGCACCGGAGAGATATACTTCTGCCGTGTGCTTCTCTCTGGTCTCCATCTTGAAAAAGAAAATTAAGAACTTATTTTTTTCAATCATACAAAACAATTTTAAAGCTCACATTTTTCAATCATCTTTAAAGTCTCTACGTATTAAAAACTATCTTATCATTCATTTTATACATAATTTTTTGACAAATATTTTAGAATCTACCTCGTTACTCTTCTTCATTCAATGTCTTTTTCTCATTAACATTAAAACTCGTTTTATTGACGAGATAAAGTTGATTTAGTGGTAAGTCCTTCACGTCTATATTATAAGGTTGTGAGTTTGATATCCCTCCACGAACCACAATTTTATTGTGATATTCTTTTAAAAAAAAAAAACAGATATATCCACTTTATTTAGTTCAAAAAAGAAAAAAAGAAAAAAAAAATGGACATTAAAAGTTAAACAGGTTTTTTATTCAACTTAAAATTTAAATGATCTAGCATTACTCAAATGATTTGTTTTTGAAAGGATTTTTTAAACATATTTTGATGAAGCCCAAACATGCCTGGCCTTTTTTTCACTTTGGGTTTGACTTGGAATATATCAGCCTGGAATTTGGCCCATGTATATCTCTGTCTTCCCTCTCAAATATTTGAAGAAAACGATCGTATCATCTCAACTCTCAAGTCTCAACAGTTACCGTTCAAATATAATGTTATTGACTAGTTTAAAGTCTATCAATTCTAGATTTCTCTTCAACTGTTGTACTTAAAATATTATTCATAAGCAATTACCACTGATGTTTAATAATCAGATTACTTTTTTTCTTTATTATGAATATACAATGATTTACTATACATATTTTACAAACATGTGTGAAAAGTATTTTTCTCTAACTTTTGATTTCGGCAGACTCATGTTATATTCGGTATCAGAACTTATTATAATAGTTTAAAAAAAAAAAACATAAGTGATGGGATGTTTCTGTCTTATCATACACATTTTATAAATATTTGTAATGAGATTTATCTCTCGTGTTGTACTAGTAGATTTCTCTCTTATGTTATACATATATATATATATATAAATTCTATTATCAATTCGAATTGATAAAAGATATATCAATTCCTTGTATGTAGACCACTATATTTAAATACTTTGACTTGGCTGTATGCACTTGTCAGTCAAAGTATTAAAATCCAGTGGCTCAAATACAAGAAATTGATATAACTTTTGTTAGTTCGAACCGATAATAGAAAGACTGTATATAGATATATATAATTTAAATAATAATAATAATCGTAGATTCTTCCTTCGCATTAGCATTAAAAATTACAATTTACAAATAAGTAAATCACTTAGAGATTTTTTTATAATGAAAAATTGAAAACTAGGACACGATCTCATAATTTGATTGGCGCCTCATTTTGAATATTGTGAGTGGGCCCCGCCTTTTTCATGTGAGATATGAATATTTTTTAATGAAATGAATTTTTCTTATGAGATATGATGAATTTAATAATGCATGTGATGCAATTTTCTCATTGGAAGTATATGGAATTCAATTGGCCCACCACCATCATAATTTTTCAATTTTTTTTGAAAGTTTACACCTTTGAAGTTCAACGGACCTACGAAATTAAGCCCTACAAGATCTATATTGCAACTCATAGTTTAGTGGAAGGGTCTCACCTCTTAAACTTATAACATATGATATACCCTTCTTCTTCTTTCTTTTTTTCTCTTTTGGAAATAATGTAATTTAGGAGAAAATCTTAAGTGCACCGAATGCACTCTTAGTGGTATACCCGGCCACTCAAGATAAGACATGTGTGAAGATTGGACATATGCTAAGGAAATCATATGTGACACTTATATGACAGCCACATGTCCTATCTTGAATGACCGAGTACACCATTCAATAGTGCACTCAAGTTTTTCTCGTAATTTAGAGCCTTCATGGCTTGATTTTCAATGGAGAGAATATCTTCTAGGTTCTCAAAAAATTCAAACTTTAGGTGAGAAGAAATTAAAAGGTAGATCACAAAACATGAATTCCTTTACCTGTAAATTTATTTAATTTTATATTAGAGTAATATTCTACATTTAATCTCTATATTTGTTATTAGACAACAATATAAGAATCATGTACATGAAAGAGATAAAAAGATTGGCTGATAGGTTAGCTCGTCTGGGTCATGACACCGAGATTGGCATTTTGTTTTTTGATGATCCCCCATTGATGTTGCATTATTGCTACTGTGTTTGCTGATGATACCAGAAGCCTAGCTGTCTTCAAGCTTGCTCTGTTTTCTTTCTTCCTTAGTCTCTTTCTGGGCTTGTCGCCCTCCCCTGTAACAAAAAAAAAAAAAAAAAAAAAAAAAGAGATAGAAAGAGAAAATTGATTTGTATTTAGATTGATATAATAGTATAAGAATTTATAGTAAGATCAATTTACAATAAATACTTTATCAATAACCCATCTAATTGAATCAATCTCCCACTAACTTTTTTTTTATTGTTTTTAACAAAATCTTCTACTAATTGATAGATAACTTCTGTATTCAATCTGCATCTGACGATGTGACAATTGATAAATATGATTTCATTATTTGTCTGATTTGTCTGATGTCATATGAGTCTGATTGACAAATCATTTATTAGGATGAAAGTGAGGATATAAATGACTTTATTGATATTAACGATACGACACCGTTTAAGCTCGGTTTTCTTATTTTATTTTATTTTATTTTTTATTTTAATATACAACAATTATCGGGACCGATGAAATTGGGCTCTACTAGTATAGCCCGGACTGCAGCTCCCACAAACGGAGAGAGAGCACCCACACTTGGAATTAATGGCCAAAGGGGACAAATAATATATATATATGTACACACCGGGCGTTGAACCGTGGTGGTTGAGACTCCCAAAGAAGGGTCCAACCACATTGACAAGAGGCCCAAGTAGCTCAGTTTACTTTTCTCTTTCGAAAGCATGTTGTTTCACGTTGCAGCTTATTATATATGGAAGCAAAGTATTTTCAAAGAATTAATCACAAATGGCACAGCTGACTAGCTGACAACTACCAACGCTCTAAACTAAAGACAAAATTTTATTTGTCATCTTTAATTACATTGCTGCCCACAAGGATTTCAATATTACACTTTGTTCTTTAAAGTTATTGTATATTATATTTTCACCCCAAACATATTCAGCTGGTCCACTATTTCAAACATTATTAATTAAATCTAGGCTTCTTGACTCTAGCTACTTGTACAAATTTATAGCTTAACTTATACTTATTTAACCATGTTAAAGACCATCTTTGATTCATATATGCCAATGTCAATGTTAAATTTTACACAATAAAATAAAATACTATATCTGGTACATCATTTTGTAACATTGTAATCCAATGCACAATTTTATTTGAAAATTGAAATGCTATTTTTATTTTTTTATTATTTAAATTATAAAAATTAACAAATACAATTAATGCATTGAATATAATTTAAAAAAAAAAAAAAATTGTTTCCTTCTCTATTTTCCCTTTTCCTTTCTTCCTTGTTCTGCTCTCATTGTCTTCTCTGATATATATATTTTTTGCTTCAGACCAGAATACAAAAGGTTAGGTCGCCATTAGGAGGAGTTTCATGAGCAATTTGAGAGTGTTATCCACGAAATTTGTTGCAACTTCGCATGATTGTGCCTCAACGACATTGAACATAAGTTTTTGTTTGTGCACTTTGATTATCGGCATAGAATATAGATAGTGTAATTCTCCAACACCCGATCCCAAAAATTATGTGAAGTTTGCAAGTTACCAATAACAGGATATTGGCTAATGGCCAACCAAGCATTACAAATAGCTAAATATTAGTTATTTGTAATTATTTGTAAATGATTTTCCATGTTTTGAAAGATTTTGATTCTCTTTCATTGAAAAATAATTTTTGAGATATATAAATAGAATATATGAAATTTGGAGATGAAAAAAAAAAAAGGAAAATGAAAAGACAAAAATGGAAGAATATTGAATTACTGAAGAATAATTGTAGATGGAATAGATTTTGATCAACCTGGATTTTGATGATGCAATGCATTTCCATGACTTCATGCTTTTTTGCACCCGGAATCTTACTTCTAAGGAGCTGGAATTCCTCTGCGTTATTCTCTGGCGTGTTTGGTTTTGCAGGAATCAGGTTGTTCATAATCTGAAGTCCCTAGACTGTGCTAATATTGTGCCTTGGGCTAGTGATTTTATTGATGACTGGAGGTTGGTTCAGGCTGGTGAAAAAAAGTCTGCTGAGGGGCCTATCAACTTCGGTGTTTTGGATAGATTGAAGTGGAAACCTCCGGACGATGGTGTTTTTAAGATTAATACCGATGCCGCTATTAGAATTGCTAATCATTATATTGGTTTTGGTGTTATTATTCGAGATAGGTCTGGTTCAGTTATGGCTTATGCGGTAAAATATGTTAAAGCCACTTACTCTCCTCTTGTTGCGGAAGCAATGGCGGTTTGTTTTGGTGTCCGTTTGGCTTTAGATTTGGGGCTGGTCCCTTTTCAAGTTGAATCGGATTCTCTTCAGGTGGTCAATTTGGTTAATACTGGTGGTGTTTCTTCTGCTGATGTTGGTCATATCATTAGTGACATTCTGCCCTCTTCTAGTCTTTCCCATAGCTGGTCTATTTGTCATGTGAAGCGTAATGGCAACCTTGCTGCGCACCATCTGGCTCAGTTGGCGCTCTCTGTTGAGGCGGATTGTGTGTGGATGAATAGCTTTCCTCCCTATGTGGAGTGTTTTGTTAAGTTTGATGCTTTCTGCTTGAGTTTGTATTCTTATTTTCAAAAATAAATAAATAAATAAATAAATAAATTACAATATCCTATTATGTGTGAAAAATATATCTTGTTACAAAAAATCCATTTATTAATTGATGCGTGTTGTAAATGATGCACCATTTTTATTATCACAAATATAATTAAAATATTTATTATAATGAACTAACTTTAAAAGCCATGGGATATTAGATTTTTGAGGTATCGATTTTTTAATACATGCATCAATTGATTTTATTAAAACCTCTTAAAATTTGAAAAAAAAAAAAAAGACATAACTTTTTATTTTTTGAAATTGAAAAAGAAATATCTGACAGAAATATAAATTGTAAAGACAAAACAGAAAAGGAATACAAGGACAAAGAAAAAAGAATGGGAAAAGATTGGGAAATGAACGAAATATAAACAAATACAGTACTGGAAACAATATTTACGAAATATAAGGGTAGTAATGTTAAGTTATATGTTTTTATCGAATAATGTTAATGTTGATGGTTTGAAATTCTGACTGGGAGCTGGACAGGACACAGGCAGCGCCATTTCAAAGCATCGAGTCGGCATTTCCGGAGATAACGGCGCTTTGGATATCGCTATTCTTTCTGTAATATCTCTCTCTCTCTCTCCCCGTCTCCCTTTTCTATCTCCTCTGTTTTTTTTTTGGGGGTAAATAAATATATATATTTTTAGATAGAAAGAGAGACGATGTCTTTGTTTGAGTAATTTAGGGTTTTTGGTCTAGAAGTTTTGATTCACAGCAAGCCCTCATCTTGTATTCTTACTCTTTTTTTGTTGTTGTAATTTTGGTTAAATTCGATTTTGGATTTTATATTTGAATTGCATCAAGCATGTAGAGAATTACCTTGTAAATATAAATTATACAGTTGTAGTTCAGGGGTTCTGTTTAATCTGATTTTTGTTTTGTTTTTCGATTTGTGTGTTGAAAATGAAGATGATGTTGTCAAAAGCTGAAAGAGGAAAGAAGATCGGTGAGGGTTCAAATAGTGGGAAGTTGTTAAATGAGATTGAAGCTATAAACAAAGCCCTTTATGCAGATAAAGGACCTTTTAAAAGCTCGATATCAAGTTCACATTCTCGGTCCAAATCAACCGGGAAAGTTCCCCTTCCTGATACCAGATCAAAGCTGAAGTACAATACTGAGGACCCGTCTCAAAAGGACAAGAAGTCCATTTGGAATTGGAAGCCATTGAAAGCTTTTTCTAGTGTTAGAAACCGTAGGTTTAACTGCTCTTTCTCTCTCCAAGTCCATTCTATTGAAGGTTTACCCCTGAGTTTTAACGATGTTAGCCTTCTCGTGCATTGGAAGAGGCGTGATGAGGGCTTGGTAACTCCTCCTGCCAGGGTTTTTAAAGGAACAGTTGAATTTGAAGAAAAATTGATCCACACATGTACAGTTTATGGTAGCAGAAATGGACCTCATCATTCTGCAAAGTACGAAGCAAGGCATTTCTTGCTCTATCCTTTGGTGTGTGGAGCACCAGACCTTGATTTGGGAAAGCATAGGATTGACCTCACAAGGTTGCTTCCTCTTACATTGGAAGAACTGGAGGAGGAGAAGAGCTCGGGGAAGTGGACTACTAGTTTTAAGTTGTCTGGGAAAGCTAAAGGTGCCACAATGAATGTCAGTTTCGGGTATACAGTGATTGGAGATAATCCAAATCCAAGTAGAAATAATATTGAGGCATTGAATGTGAAGCAGAATAATTTGAGTATGGTGAAGCCAGTCACTAAATTTGATCAACATGATGGCAAGAGGACAATACGGCGTGGTGAAAGTCTTCCTACTAAAGTTAACAAGCAATCCTGTAACGTGTCTCAATCCAGTGAGGACGTAAAAGATCTTCATGAGGTTTTGCCGGTATCAAGGTCAGAACTTGCCACTTCTGTGAAGATGCTATATCAGAAATTTGATGAAGAAAAGGTGGATGCTTCAGTGGATTATAAACCTGAACTTGACGTGTTCACTGAACATCTTGAGCCGATTAAACCACACTCCTGTTCTGTGCCTGAGTCTGATAAAGAAAATGTTGAAAATGAATGTGAAGACAATGAATTCTCCGTTATTGAACATGGGATAGAATTGTCATCAGAGGATCAAGTGAAATCGGAGGAAGTGACTATAAAGGCTGCTGCTCATTCTACTGTTGAATGTCCTGAAGTTGTCGAAGTTGACTCTTCTATACAGGACCTACAGGTAGCATTTGAAGAGGGAAATATGCTTCCACAGGATGAGGATAATGGCAGTCACATGGATGAGAATGTGGTGCTTGATTGCAATTCCAAAGAGGATGAAATCTGTTCTAAAGAATCACTTATGAAAGAATTGGAATCAGCTTTGAATAGTGTGTCTATATTGGAGACAGAGGCTTTCAATTCTCCTGAACGTGAAGTGAATTACATGGAAGTTAAATTGGATCATGAAACGAATAGGATAGGTAGGTCACATAGCTTCGATGATGTTACTGATTCTGTAGCAAGTGAGTTCTTGAACATGCTGGGAATCGAGCATAGTCCATTTGGCTTGAGTTCTGACAGTGAGCCTGAGTCTCCAAGGGAGCGCTTATTAAGGGAATTTGAGAAGGATGCTCTAGCTGGTGGGTCTTCTCTATTTGATTTTGGTATAGATGATGTGGACCAGGTCGAACATGGCTTTGGTGCTCCATCTGCATCTGACTGGGGAAATATTTCTGAGGATTTTGACCTTTCATCAGTCATTCAAGCTGCTGAGGAGGAGCATTTGCTGGCTACTCAGGATGCAAGGAGCAAAACGAGGGCCACAGTATTGGAAGACTTGGAGACAGAAACTTTAATGCGGGAGTGGGGATTGAATGATAAGGCATTTCAGTACTCTCCACCAAAAGAATCTATGGGGTTCGGGAGTCCAATTGATTTGCCTCCTGGAGAGCCATTAGAATTGCCTTCACTTGGGGAAGGGTTGGGTCCTTTTCTACAGACAACGAATGGAGGATTTGTGCGGTCTATGAATCCTTCACTTTTCAGCAATGCTAAAAGTGGTGGGAACTTGATCATGCAGGTGTCTAGTCCGGTTGTGGTGCCAGCAGAAATGGGTTCTGGTATTATGGAAATACTACAGGGATTGGCATCTGTTGGAATTGAAAAGCTCTCCATGCAGGCAAGTAAGTTAATGCCTTTGGAAGATTTAACTGGGAAAACAATGCAACAAGTAGCCTGGGAAGCTGCATCAACTCTAGAGGGACCTGAGAGGTTTGTTTGCCTAATTTTGTCGCTGTTTTACAGCATTAGAAGCACAATATGCTCCTTTTCTTAATTGTATTTTGGTGAGATTATTTTCTTTATATTGTATATTTATTTGTTCCTTGCTACAGCCAGTACATGTTGCAGCATGAAACAGAGCTTGGGCAGGACTTATCTTTTGGGCAAGAGATGAGAAAAAGAAGACCATCTGGATCCAGGCACAGTAATAATCGTTCAACTTCAGTGGGCAGTGAGATGGGGTCAGAATATGTATCCCTAGAAGATCTTGCCCCTTTAGCTATGGATAAGATCGAAGCACTTTCAATGGAAGGGCTGAGAATACAATCTGGGATGTCGGACGAAGATGCACCTTCAAACATTAATGCACAGTCTATTGGGGAAATTTCGGCTCTCCAGGGCAAGGGGATCAACATAAGTGGGTCCCTTGGTTTGGAGGGGACTGCTGGATTGCAATTGTTGGATGTAAAAGACAGCGGCGATGAAGTTGATGGATTAATGGGTCTATCACTAACTCTTGATGAGTGGATGAGGCTGGATTCTGGTGATATTTATGATGAAGATCAAATCAGTGAGCGAACTTCAAGAATCCTTGCTGCCCATCATGCCACCTCGTTGGACTTGATTCGTGGAGGAGCAAAGGGAGAGAAAAGGCGAGGCAGGGGATCTGGTAGAAAGTGTGGTTTGTTGGGGAATAACTTCACAGTAGCACTAATGGTGCAACTACGCGATCCTTCCAGAAACTATGAGCCTGTTGGTGCACCAATGCTTTCTCTTATTCAGGTAGAGAGAGTTTTTGTCCCACCAAAGCAGAAAATATATAGCACAGTGTCAGAGCTAAGGAATAACTATGAAGACGATGATGAGTCTGAGTCAGTGGCAAAGGAGGACACGAAGGAGAAAAATGAAGAAAAAACTCATGAAGAGGAAGGCATTCCCGTATTCAAAATCACTGAAGTCCATGTTGCAGGTCTTAAGGCTGAGCCCAGCAAGAAAAAGCTTTGGGGTACCAAGGCCCAGCAACAGTCTGGTTCTCGCTGGTGTATTGCTAATGGAATGGGGAAGAACAATAAGCACCCAATGTTGAAGTCAAAGACTGTTTCAAAATCCGCTGCTCCTCTGACAACGAAAGTGCAGCCTGGTGATACTTTGTGGAGCATTTCAGCCCGTGTTCATGGTACTGGGACTAAATGGAAGGAATTGGCAGCACTCAATCCACATATTCGTAATCCAAATATTATTCTCCCTAACGAAACTCTTAGGTTGCATTGACTTGAACATGCATTTGAATCAGTGTGAGAGAGGGATTTAACCCTTCTATGTAAAGATGACCGTTCTCCGATTTCAGATTATTGTTGAACCGAGTGAATCTGTTGGAACAGTGAGGTCTCGACTGTCTTATTTGAGATAGAGCTGGTAATACAGTGCACTCAGTGTTGTCTTCGAGACTGAATGAGGTCGATGAGTTCTGCTTATGGCATTTTTTGTTTATTGTATTTACTTCAAATATGGTTGACCAATACTTGTCCATGCAATACAAGGTAAAAAAAAAGGGTTTTGCTACATTGGTTGCATTTTTATTTATTTTTGTATATTTACATCTTGCAATTATGTGTTTGAGCTATGTAACTGATGCTTTGTTTAAACAAAAAGTCTACTGCTGTTTGCCTGCTAGAAATAGGTAACAGTTGTTGCAGGAAGTTAATAATTTCTTAGTCATGACTCATGAGCTTGTGCTGTTCAATTTAAACAATTCTCATTTAGTTGTTGGCACAGATGGTTGATTTAAACATGATCCCGACCATGGCTGCATAAATTTGTCGATTCTGATAATGTGCACTTAGCTTTACTTGTCCGATTATGATGGCCATCTAGTCAGTGTCCGAACCACATATAGAAAAACGATCAGTTCTCGAGTTTCTTATTACAAGGAATTTCAAAGTTTCTTATTATAATTTATAATCCCCATACAACCTGAACAGAAACAGAGAAAACTAGAAACGATTAAAATGGCCTGGTAAGGTCATGGTTTTCTTTCCAGTTGATCAAGCATTTCATTAGAACATCTCCTAGCTTCCCTTCATTGATGGCCTCGTAAACCTTTTCGATATCCTCTCCTGGACTCACCTTCTTGGCACCACTGAGAAGCTCTGTCCCTCCTTCAACCCTCACAAACGCGTATATTGGATAAGTCCTGCATTTCTTTATCCTGTTTGCTATCACAAAATCTTCATTATCAAACCTCTCCCTTGCTTTGGATACCTCCTCTTCTAGTCTTGCCTTCAGTTCCTCCATGAATATTGGAATCCGCTTGAATACTGAATAGCCATTTTCATCGGCTTTGGAGTCTGAAAGTGCTTTCGCAACAAGTACTTCTTGGAGTTTAGGCAAGAAAGCGTAGTGAGGATTTGTGGGGTCATCAAGATAGGAGAACACTGGCTGGTGGTCAGCAACCTGCAAGAGTTCCTTCTCAGAGAAACGTGAGTCAAGTAGTGAACCATCTTCAGCCATGTAAAGTGTTTTCCTTACAACTTGACGGACAACGCCTGTAACAGTTTCTCTCATGTTTTCCTCCAAATGTCTCAAATCAACTGCCTGGCAAAGAGCCACCATGTAAGTTGCAGACATTAGTTTTAGTATCTCAATAGCTTCTGCACTTTTTCTAGCTGATATCAAACCAAGAGAATTGACATCTTGATTGTGTTGTTCAGCGCTTTGTACGTGGGTTGTGACAGGATTTGCCAGGTATTGAAGCTCTGAGCAGTATGCAGCCATGGCTATCTCTGCACCTTTGAATCCGTAGTCCAGGCTTGGATTAGGCCCTCCACTCAAATTGGAAGGTAAACCATTGTTGTAGTAATCGCAAACAAGTTCAGAGAATTGAGCAAACATGAGCTTTCCTATTGCTGCTATGGCGATTCTGAGATTGTCCATAGAAACACCTATCGGTGTCCCTTGGAAATTCCCACCGTGGAGAGCGAGATCCCGAGCAACATCAATTATGGGGTTATCATTCACGGAATTGATTTCCCTCTCGATCGAATGTGTTGCCATTCGAATGACTTCAATCTGTGGCCCAAGCCATTGTGGAGATGTTCTCAGTGCATAACGGTCTTGTTTTGGTTTTGTAAGCGGGTCTTTTTCGTGTCGAATCTTCGCATCCTTTATGTAGTCACTCTCATCTAACAGTGACTTCATGATAGCAGCTGATTCAATCTGGCCAGGGTGGTGCTTGAGATTGTGAGTTAGAGGGTCCGTGAACTCTGGCTTTCCATGCATGACTTCACAGAACAAAGCAGAGAGAATTTCCGCAAGGAGAGCCAAAAGGTTTGCATCAAAACACACAGTGGCAGCTACAGCTGAACCGACAGCTGTTCCATTCACAAGAGCTAGGCCTTCCTTTGCTTGTAGCTCGAAAGGACCTGAAATTCCAGCTCTCTTCAACGCTTCAATAGCCGATATCTCCTCTCCTTGTGGAGTAACCACCTTGGAATTATGTCGGCCTGTTATCAACCCAGCAATGTAAGACAATGGCACAAGGTCTCCTGAAGCAGTGATCGTCCCTCGTAGAGGCAGTTTCGGGATCAAATTTTGGTTCATGAGCTTGGCCATGCCTCCGAGTATCTCCCAACGGATACCAGAATAGCCTTGCATGAGTGTGTTTGTGCGGACAAGCATCGCCGCCTTTGAATAACTCGGTGGGAGATTCTCCTTACCGATCACTCCAGCATTCAGGAAACGAATGAGCTCCGTTTGAAGATCAGAAGTTTTGGTGGTGCGTCTATGTGAAGTGGCACCAAAACCTGTGGTGACACCATAGGTATCTGTTCCACGAGAGATGTTTTCAGCAACCCAATTGGCACTTTCCGCTACACGGGCACGAGCAACACCCTCATCAAGGTTAACCTTCACGGCGTCACGACGTGCAATGGCAGTGACCTGAGCAACAGTAAGGCCTGTGCCCCGGATATCAACAGTTTGAGCAAGTGCAAATTGTGACACCATTTGACAAACTTCGTCGAAATGAGAAGATTGGAGAGCTTCTCCAGCCTTCTTCCAGTGTGATGAAGCTGACTCATTGGAATTTTCAAATACACAAATGGGGATTTTACCATGTTCTTCTGGAAGAGAAAAAGTTGAGTATTGAAGATGCTCAATTGCCATTGCCAGAATTTGATCTCTGAATTTAAAACAAAAGGGGTGTTTGCTTGTGGAGATGTGAGATTGAGAAGGAAGAAGTGATATGTATTTATACTAGTGAGTGAAGTGGGAAAACTTGGAAAAAATTCCAAAGGTCTTGTAAAGGAAAATGTAGTTAGTGGACAGAAAATTGCATGGAAGTGGAGTGGAAGTGATGATGTCTTTGCTCATGACAAAAAAGATGCTAAAAATATAACAGGGTTTGGATAAATTTACCCCTCCATGGACACATGTCGTGTTTGGGAGGGGGGTGAGCAAAAGCAAACTCCAAAAAGATGGTGGGTGGGTGCTTGAACAAGTAAATTACTCTAAGTGAAGT
Organism: Acer saccharum; assembly: GCA_030490815.1. Taxonomy (NCBI): domain Eukaryota; kingdom Viridiplantae; phylum Streptophyta; class Magnoliopsida; order Sapindales; family Sapindaceae; genus Acer; species Acer saccharum. The sequence continues at coordinate 36,577,719 of CM059871.1, forward strand.
GTAGACTCTGACCAACTGACCGTTGGCCCCATCAGAATTAGAATTCAAAGCCCCCCTTAATTTTTCTTCAATAATGGCAAACGTAGGGACAAACAACATGCGATACATGGCTATAACTTGTGAGTTGCGAGGAAATATCTGGGTTCACATGAACCGACCATCTGTTTGTCTTTTGAATCAGAATCATTATTAGTTACGAAGGACCCATGTGTTAGTTGTTAGAGACTTTAGACCTCAAAACGAAACTTTCTTACCAGGTTCAAAGTCTGGTATTGTAAATATATTATCTTCTTTGTCTGGAAGATGTATTCTAAACTGTTTATAGAGCGTATTCCAGACTGTACTTATAGAACCCAATCTTACCAGGTTTTCCATAGGTTAATTCGAAATTGATCCAATATATTATGGATTGCCACATTAGCAACCCGATTCAATAAAACTAGACTCATCAACCGATTTTATCAAGTGGATTTGTATCTTGTTAATAGGCTATAATGACAATCGAATTTCTAACAAAACGGTTTGGAACTGTATTCTAAAAGAAATAGTAACAAATTTAGAACCAATAGCTCTCTCAATTGATAGCTACTATAAAATAATTCAAACAGATGCTAGTAGCATAGGATGGGCTGGAATTCTCATTCAAAAACCCAGTAAAGGAAGCCCTAAAGATACTGAAGAAATAGCAATGTATTCTAGCGGCAAGTTTACAGAACCTGAGAGTAGAAAGTCAAGTACTGAATTAGAACTATTAGGTATAATAAACACTCTAAATAATTTTCATATATATATACAAAATGAATCATTATTTACTATTAGGACAGATTGTAATAATATAGTAGAATTTTATAAAAAAGTACAAAAGAAAAATTTTGAGAAGAAAAATTCTTTCATAAGCAAAAGATGGATAAGTTTCTTAGAAACATTAACTGGTAGAGGATATAAAGCAGAATTTGAACATATTAGTGGAAAGGATAATACTATAGCCGATATATTATCTAGACTAATAAATATTTAATTTTTGAATGCAGGAAATATGGCAGGAAGCTCAAAAAATCTTCAAAAAAGCTTTACCTTCCCTACTCAAAGCAATAGTGCAAAAAAGCTTAACATCGGACCTTTTGTAATAAGCAATAACCCTAGCGTTCCTTTTCAACCGTTAAATCAACTAAAAGATAAGCTTACTGAACCTCAACAAGCTTTGCTCAACAATATTTGGTTTTTTAGAAATGATAATAAAGGATTTTTAAATTCACTGAATGTTTTAAGCCAATACTTTGTAGAAAATAACAAGTTTTCATGTTATGTAGTTTATAGAGGAAGAAAAGTTGGAATTTATTCAACATGGCAAGAAACTGCTATGTATGTTGAAGATTTTCCAAATCCCAGTTTTAAAGGTTTTTACTCATTGGAAGAAGCCACTAGATCCTTAAATATGTTTTTACAAAACCAAGATGGCTTTGAACCAATTTTAGAATTTAATGGAATCATTTATGATCGTAACCAAGTGATTAGCTTCATGAATCATTTCAAAATGATAAATGAAGCAAATCATAAAATATCAGAAGAGCTAGAAAGTTATAAAAAGAGTATGCATGATCTTTTAGAAAAAAATCCAAGATGAAAATACAGTACTAAAGCAAAAATTAGAAGAAGCTGAACAGCTAGCGGAACAACTTCGAAGAATTAGCATAACAAGCCAAAAGAATAGTACAGAAGCTGACGAGGAGGCAAATTCTGTAGAAAAGCCCCTTGATATTATAAATATTACCCTAATGAGGGATCAAGCTAAAAATCTTCTTAAAGCAGTAGAAAAGCTTCCTGTAGATATAAAGCAAACCATTTTTGGTATAGCACAAAATATACATTTAAAACGTTTTCTCAAAATCCAAAAGTTTTTAGCCATAGGTGTAGGATTACCTGAGGGTATGACTACATTTTTACAAGAGAAAAAGATTAATAACCAAGTTGTATTTAAGTTTGTTTCCGCCCAAATAAATTTAAATATTTTTCCATTAGAATTTGAAATCCCTGATTTTGCCGATAAAGTTAGTATTGAAGAACTATTTAGCTATGGCATTATTGACGGGATTCATGCAACAAATATTTTAAAAATCTCCTTTCTTCCTGAAAAGCTTCAACAATCAATCGGGATGTTTGGAGGAAAGCATGGTTTTTGTCTTGACATTGATTCAGTCCCCTGTGAATGGATTGTCAACCAGCCCTACCGGTTGTCAAACTATTTACCAGCTTATCACTTCATAGTGATAGTACCATACAATTTCCCTGTTGAATTTCTACGTGAAGATTATCCTCATGATTATGGTCAGGACATATGTCTTGAACATCTTCAACGATACAGAGCCCAGAAATACTTCACTTGTGTGAATTCATCCAGGCCTAAGCTGATCGGACAGACTCCTCACATGTCAATCTTCATAAGGAGTCACGATGTCATGTCTAAATACCCTATTCCATGGATATTCCTTAGTCCAGAGACAGATGACTACCTAAGGGAAATCCAGGAAGAGGAGGAAGACAGGATAAGAGAATTTCTCACTGAAGAAGAAATAGATGAACAGTTCGATGATGAGGCCTACCATAATTTAGACACTTAAACAAGCATGAAGATAGTACAACAAAGTGTCGGTAGAAAAAGACAAAGATAGTGAAAAGCAGGATAAGAAGATAAGATCAAAGCCAGAGTCAGAAGATAAGAAGATAAGATCGACAATCTTGAAGATAAGACTGACAACAGCAAAAGCAAGTATCGATAAATTCAATTTGTATCGATAAGTTCAATTGTCAGACTTCAGACTTACTTTTTGTAAAATAATAATTTATAGTTGGCCGTATGTTTTGGCCTTTTCTCTGTAAATTTTTGTATATATTAGGCTTTGCTCTCATTTGTAAAGCACGAGCAAATCTAGAGCTTTCAAAAACACTCTCACTCCCTCTTGTAATATTTTCAATTCCCTCACTCGCAATCAATAAAGTTGTGAATATTTTCAAGTAAGATCTTTTCTTCTTACCTCTCTACTTTACCTCTTTTTCAGTTTTTATTTAGTTGTTTCAACACCAGGAAGTCTTGCCAGGTTAACGAAAGCATAAGAAAAATATTAAATTTCTAGAGTAACTCGGTCCTAATAAAGATTTGAAAAACTGGTTTTCAACTATAAAGGAACTTTTTCTATAAAAGTACCTAGTAGAGATCCCGTTTTTATGAAAACAAAATTTTAATATTTTCTGGAAAAAACTCCTTGGTGGTCTACGTGGGTAAGTCCTGTTTGGAGAGGCAGTAGTAGACTTTAGTGGTATTTGAAAATTCGTTTTGTTTAAATGGAAACCATGGGATCTTGAAAGGCCTGTTTGAGTTTCTCTATAGATTGCACACCCTCTTTTTCTAATTGCACCTGGAGTAAACGGAATCTTTGAAACCCCCAAAACAGAAGAAAAAAAATAAAAGAAAATATAGAATAAATGAACATTCGACGCTGTAAAACTGGGTGTCAATCTGATCAGCACAATGTGCAGGAGGTGATTAGAGCATTCTGTAATTAAGAAAAAATAAATTCCTAAACAATGGAAATACATATTCTAGTTCAATTAAGAAGCACATACATTGCAGACATGTCCATAACTTGCAAAGTGTCTAACACTAACACGACATTCCAGAAACGAGTCTTCCACAGCCGAGCTACTCACTACTCACTACTCGAACACATATGCTGGCCAACATGCCACAATACACTACTCACTACTCGAATACATATGCTGGCCAACATGCCACAATACAGAAAATCTGACTGACTAGAACATGAGGAGATTTACATGAGCTGGAAACCCACCTCTCTTGTTTCAAGGTCTCGCTCTCTTATTGCTGGTGCTGCACGATGGACACTTGTACTGCTTTATGTGCTCTGCCCTGGCTGGAGTGATCTTCACACACTTTCCATGGAACCACTTCTCGCAAATGTCGCAACAAATCCAGAACTCATCCGCAGCATAATTCTCTCCGCATGCTCCACATAAGGTATCTCCATGCTCTTCTTCTTCTTCCTCGTCCATTCCCTCGTCTTCATCCTTAGGCTGCACACTCTTCGGATATTTGCCAGATTCAGAAGATCGCTGTAGTTAGGTCCATCAAAGAGAGAGTAATGCAACAAAGGGTGAGCTTACAAATGATAAATTAAAAAAAGAAAAAGAAAAAAAAAAGATCAACAAGATATGGAGCACAAGAAATTGCAAACAGAAACAACTGGCCAGCAAGAACTGCTTGATAGTTGGCTTAGTCTGAATAATTTACTGCCCATTTTACCAAGTCGATCTCCAATAATCCTATCCCTTCTGAGTTGAACATGAATATCTAACCATTTTATAAAACAAGAGACATAAAGTTGGATCTGTTAGGTATTAAGAATATTAAGATAACATCTAAATGCTAAACCACACTGCCATAACTTGGTATGGCAAGGTTAGTGTCTTTCGAAGAACAGTAAATCTAGCACAACAATTGAAAGGAAATGTAAATGAACAGTAGTTACCACTAATAGGACATGACCTCCTAAGTCTATTACACTGATACAAAGAATTGAATAGTAGATACTAGATACTATCTAAGATCATCCTCGAATGTCTTTCTTACTCATATAAAGAAGGCAACTCTTGTGTGATCTATATCACCATAGAAGCTTGTTTCCATGATAGCTCTTAAATCCCAGTTAAATGCAATTGTTTACATCCCATAACTGGTATCGTGATGCCATTTGAATGAGTACAAACAAATACATTAATTTAAATAATCTCTACTCTAAATAACCCCTATGAGAATCTCAAATGATGTATAACACTGGCTGTATCAAGAATAGCAAGGGAAAGTCAGTGTTCAGCACAAATATGAGATGCTCAAATCATTTACCTCACCAAGCGAAAGTTGGATCCTAAGAGGAAACAAAGACAAAAGGTTTTTGACGAAATTTATATGAGCAATCATAATAATTGTTAAGATGAAATGATGAAAGATCCAAATCATAGATACTTGTTATCATAATTATATCAGGCTATGTCAATAAGATCATTAACCAATGTAGGTCCTGCTGAACTAAGTGAAGTAAAGGCTCTTGTACAGCCAGGGGTATTCTGGATACTGTCCAACCCTTCAGTGTTTTTGCACAATAAGGCAACTCTCAAACTCAAACCAACACTGTTTCGTATGTCAGTCTAAAACATTTACCATGTACCAGGCAATGGCACTCACATGAGGATATAATGCTGGAATCCAAACATCTTAAATTATCGTATATCTAATTATAGAACAAATACAAATATACAATCATGACATATCAAAACTTACAACTATCTAAAAATACTCCAGATTAAATTTTTGAGTCGAACAAAAAAAAAGGAAAAAAAAAAATTGTTGTGTTTCCTTTACCCCTTTTGAGCTTGACTTGGATTTGTTGCTGCTGTGGTTTGAAACCGATGACTTCTCCTTTGTTTGTTTCTTTGCACCTCCCGTTACAACTTCAAATATCGTTGGGAGCTCGTTTACCATAGCGAAGAGACGTTTCCTGAACCGAAAATTGCAGTTTGTTGGTAGATCATTGAAAACTAGAATGTAAATCCTCAAGTTTCCATATATATTACAAAATTCAGATATTCAAAATAGGAATGACGGTATAGAGCCAACTACTCAATTTTCATCATCATTTGTTTTGTATTCTATTAAATGTAAGCTCACCAGAACAGTTTATAAGTAATAAGTTCTCATCTTAAACAAAATTGATAGTTAAAATATAACCAGAAAAAGAAATGAAACAACAGTTTCTTAACGACTAAAGTTTAAAATAGAAAATGCTACTTACATATATGCTTTGATTGATGAATAAGTATCATAGGAACAACTTTAAGATTAGTTACTTTTTGACAGTCCAGATCTAGTAGTACTATGTATTGTTACCCTAAAAAAATCTAAATGTATCATGATTAAAAGTATTTCTTTTACATGTCATGAACTAAATGACATTATTAATTATTAACAATCTCTGTTGACATTTCATATCTGTTTGGCCCTTCCATAAACTCTTCACAATATTCGTTATACGAAATGAAGAGAGTGTTCTAAGTAATATAGAATTTAAAACACAATTTGAACAATAGTAAGGTAGGAGGTAAAATTGATACCTGTCAGCTTTATCAAAACCAAATCTGGCACCAAAGTAGAATGACACTGCAAGTAACCACGCATCACTGTGAACAGCAACCAGAGACAACCAGTCCTTTTCTTGCATCCCATCTCTGGCAAAGTTAATACCTAATGCAGGCTCCGGGAGCTCTGGAGGCACTTCTTCAGCAGGTAAATTGACTTCCCATTGTTCATTAGGGAATCCATAAAGGCAAAGATTCTCCTTCTCTAAAAGGAACGATAGTCACCCAAATACAATAATATCAGTAACCGACACAAACATAACACAGAGCAGGTGTGGAACTCCTTTTTCATACAAGTTGACATCTCCCTACAATGCATAAACACTTCAGAGATGCATCCCCTACCAACAGACGGAGGAAAGTATATAACAATTATCAACATGAATTTGCTGATGAGGCAACATAATCATCCAGATGATCGAGAAATATTTTTGAGTAGATTTTTTCCCAAAGCAACAGTTGTATATTTAAAACAAATGTCGCCACCGTGATTATGAACACTTAGTATAAGGATTAAGGACAGACACTAAAATATCAAGAAACTTTAAAGCCCTTGATCCATTCTAAATTTCTAATTCAACTACTAAAACCTTATAACAAGTGGAAAAACATTATAGAATAACAAAACAAAACAGAAGACGTGCAAGAATATGAACTAGAGCACTTCAAATCACTCGACACAAGCAACGTAGAACCAAACTGACAAAGCCCCATAGTAAAATTATGAATCCACCCATATGATTCTCAAATATTTGTGCGTCTGACTTAAGTTTAAACAACTCAGAACAGATTAAATCAACACAGAAATGTTTCTAAACGTTTGAGGAGCATAAAAGGTAAATTAACCAAGAAAAGGAAAATGTGGCCAAACCCCTATCTCTTCAAACTCCAAGTCATATATAAACTTTTGCAACTAATATAAGAAGGATTATATATATATTACAGTAAAGGCCATTGAAGCTTCCTACAAGTTGAGCCCAACAACTGTCAACAAGTATAATTCTCATATTACCTTCAAAGCAAAACTACTGAGAATGTGGATACACTCTTCGAACTAAATCAAATATTTTAAAAAGAAATACAGAATTTGAGATTCTGCTCATCTTTTTTTTAAGAATTAAGCATAAGACATGAATAAAGCAAAATGAAGAAGCTTTAGCAGATATGCTCTGCAAAACAACCAGTGAACACAAAGCACTTCAATTTTAACAATAATCATTAAGTACACACATACAAATTCAGTTATTCACATGTAAATAATTAGACCACAGAGTGAGAGAGAGAGATAAAAGAAACCCTAACCAGGATCGCACTGTTGATAAAAATCTTCAACATCTGCAAAGAAAAACCAATTCAACCAAATTAGAAGACGAATTAAAAAAAAAAATTCAAAATTCAAAAACCCTAAACCCACAAAACAAAAAAGACAAATTTAAAAAACATTTTAAAAAAAAAAAAAGGAAAAAAAAAAAGATAAAAAACGGACCAGTTGTTAGAGCCTTAATCATGCCGGCTCTACGGCCCTTAAAATCTCTGAAAACCTCCTCAACAGTTCGCGGATTGTATTGCGCTCCTCCGTCCATTTTCGTACAATTACACTTGAACACTCCAAAATTGAATTTTTACAGAGATCGAAGAGCAAAATATGGAGAGTGTGAGACTGAGACTGGATAATATCGGTAATCTACAGATTTTGAAGTGTATTATCATTTATCACCAAAAAAAACACACATTTTATTCGCAGCAGCAACAGAGACGGCCATTATTTTATTTTATATCAGGAGGGAAAAATATATGCGGATTAGAGAGAGTAAATACATATATAATTTCCACCATTTCCATTTGTTTTTGTGCTGACGTGGACGAAAAAGACCGTTATGTCCATATGGCAGCCATTCATTGGCTTGAATCTCATCGATGGAGAACCGGTCGGCGTTGGTCATTTGAACCGACGGATTTTAACGGATCTCTGAACTGGGTTTTAGTTCATACGAGGAGTCCGCGGTTTCAGAAGGGGACGATCATGTAGTTTGATCGCATACAAATAAGATACTTCCAGATAGCTTACCAGCCGAACACGTGTCCCGCAATGATAAATCTTAGTGGTGGGATATGGGATCATGGGATCCTGCTCCGGAGGGGTGCGCAGCGTGTTAACCTGCGCATTGGATGCTCGTTTTAGATCTGGGCCTTGTTGGTCTCGCTCGATTCCGTGTCTGTGTGCGCTTTTGGGACTTCGATAATGTTAAGGACAGACAACGGAGCATACTGCATAGTGTGGTGTACTTCGTTATTCACGGTTTGTTCACTTTATATAGGCTTCGAAACTCGGTATTGTTCCAATGACGATTATGCCCCTACTAAAGACCAAATTTGACATTCGCTTAGTCACCTTTGGTAAGGGTTTTTGTGTCAAAACCATTCTTTTTCTACCTAATAATGCCCGGTTATCTAACATTATTAACAGAAATGCCACTTCAGATTTCGACTTGGCAGTTGGCACCACAACACAAGTACCCACTTCATGTCATATGCCTTTGAAAGAGTAATTATAAGTTTAGAAAAAATATCATATTCCATTTTTTAGAAATTTCGATAAAAACATCGAAAAATATCATCGATATCCTCAAATTTCATGAATATTATTTATTTATTTTTTTATATCAATACCCTCACAATATGAAAAATAACGAAACTATATCAAAAATATCATCTATATTGACTTCTTTTCTAGATGGTCTCTTTATAGCTTTTGTTGGATTTGTGGTCCTGTTCCACATCGTTAAGACAAACGAACGTTATGCCATTTATAAAGTGTTAGACAAACCTTAACCTTCAAAACGTCTTTTAGGTTAAGTTAGGCATGTTGGGCTTCTAGAGCTTTACTTCAAATCATAAGACCAAAAGCTTATCGGCTATCCATACTAAACATCTAGGATTTATAATCAGTGAGCAATAAAATCTGATACAACTGGTAAACAACTTGGAAGCAGAAACTTTTCAAATATAAACAATCCTGGGAACATATAAATATCAATAACAAAGCACATATTTGCATTTTCAGAGACTTCTTATTTCATACATTGATTTAGTCAGAATTGATCAGGTATTGAATGTATGTGTTAAGAACATACAGTATATGAAAATGAAAGGACATTCGCATCTATCTGAATGTTCGGCATCTAACCAATAAAGACTCTTCAATAGAACATCTGAATGTCAGGGCTCAACAGGCAGCAAGCAACTCTTCACAGTGAGCTTTCGATTGCTGCAACTTCAAAAAAAGGTAGAAATAGTTTGAGGTTCTGGTGTGAGCCAATTAATATAATCTCAAAAGTATACATGTCAGCCAACCACCTCCCCTTCAAATCTGAAACCAGAATACAATAAACATCAAAAAGAGAAGAGTGTAGTGAGTCTAGGCCCTTATGGACACTAAGAAAATTACAAAAGAAAAGGTTGTTATCAAAAAGCTAAGCTTCAGCAGCACAATTATTTCTCATTATACAATTGCAAAACTGAATTCATCAGAAGGAAGAGACTGGAGATAAAAAAATCAAAGACTCGCTCTTAAGGCTCGACTGCACAGAGTAAATCATTTTGCAAAGTTGAAAAAGATCATGCTTTTCAGAAAGCAATATAACAAGATTCCATTTACATGGAACATAAACCGAAGCCAACAGAAGTACATTTGTTATCAAATGATTCAAGGTCAAAACTAATTCAAAGAGATTCTTTCTTCTTTTTTCATTTTTCTTTTTTATTTCCTTTTTATCTCAGTGTAGTTGTTCTCCCACCCCCATTTTTTTTTTTTCTGGTGATTGATGTGGTTTGTAATATTAGCAGTTAAAAAAGATTTCGGGAAAAACAATACCATTGCCAATTTGCCATTGCCAATGCTGGATGATTCATTTTCTTTTTTCTCTGGAACATGTTGCTCAATGAATTGCTGAATCGTTCTCCAATATTGATCACCACCAGTCAGCCAAGTATCCATATGCATGCCAGTAGGAAAGTCCACAAACTTGCATTCATTATTACGAGTAGCTGCTTTAGCATACAGCAATTGCATGTGAGATGGGGGAACCATCTCATCTTGCAACCCAGATAGAAAAAGGATTGGCTGCTTAATCTGTAGTAAATAAGTTGCAAAGTAAGGTCACACAACACTTGTGAACACTGGAAAACTAAGCAAGTAAAGATCAATAACAGCAGAAGGGGATAATGAGCACCAGTGCACTGTTAACATTTTCTAGACAATGCAAACAAAATATTGAAAATAGGTTCACAACATTAGAAAGCAATGTGGTGAGTACTAGTTAACTTAGCGGGTGAGATCTCTTATAGTTATAGATATGCAATTGGTCTTGGGATCAAATCTCACTCACATCAGTGTTTGATTTATAGTTCAATTTTATTAAAAATAACAATAAATACAAAAATTAAGAAAAAAAAGAAAGAAGAGAAAGCAATGTGGTGTAACAGAGTTACAGAGCACACCTGATATGTAAATCATTTGTATGTGTATGAGCAATATAGCTTTAAACAAATAGAAATGCCAATCAACTAAGAGGAAAGTCTCACCTCACCAACAACATCAATGGTACTCCATGGAGAACGTACAACAAAATTAAGAACTTTGGGAACTTTAGAACTACTGCTTCCAATAAACCACTTTAGGAAAGGCAGTAGAACTCCAGCCATGTCCAGAATAGATGTGAAAGTGTTTTCCAATATCAATGCAGAAACCTGCAACATCAAGGCAGACCAAACAATAATTAACTTAAAAGATCATCCATGAATATTAGATAATTGAAATACCAAACGGCTGTAGGCAGAAGAAATATTATACAACTACCTTTGTAACAGAGCTTAATTGTAGCAAGTAATTTAATCGGTCACATAAAGAATGTCTGGAGACCCGGTAGCAGATATTCCTTGAGAACATATCAAGGAATCATAATATAGAAACTTAACAAGCTGTTTTTTTTTATTTTTAATAAACAATGATTATTTCAAATTTCTATTTGTCATATCAATTAATTATATTCACAGAAAAGATGTAGAGACTAGATTAACTAAAATCTAGGAGAACTAGATATCATGTAAGTATAGCAATGAAGTTTGGAACATTATGATGTTAAAGTAGAAGGGGAAAAAAACAGAACAATTGAGATCTTACAGCAGTCAAATGCTTGCTTTAGCTACATCTAAATTATTCTGAATGGGGTGGGGGTTAAGTGAAGCAGCTACTGCTTTAGTGGGCACAAAACTGCTATTGCATTCCACTTTTACATCTATGCTAATTATATTAATGTGACAGGTGACTACCGTTGAGTTAGCAACCCGAATAATTCGAATGGGTAGATACAATCGGAATAAAAATAAAAGTTGTGATGATTAACTAAACTAGACAAAACTATTGTACCAACCATTTGGGTTGGCAACATAACTCCTGCTTTGCCATTTCCACCGTTTTGCTTAGAATGCTAATGACCAAATTGTCCATAGTCGCACCATAAAGCAATCTACCTAAAGGATGGTTCAACCACTATAGAATATGCCATATGCTACTCTCCAGCATTCAGAATAAAAAAATTTAGAAAAGAAAAAGAAAAATAAAATTCAATTTACTTGTATCACTATTATGGTCAGTTTATACTACAAGATCCAACAACTCAAAAATTTAAACCGTGAGATAATAGTTATTGGATCTCTACAGAAGGTGGAAGAAAAAAGAACAGAGAAACTACTCAATGCCTAGGGCAATACCTTATCAGGATTGTTTCTGGTAAGCACAGCTCCAACGGCACCTCCAAGTGATCTTCCAAACACAATTATTCTAGATGTGTCAATGTCAGTCCTCTGAGAAAGATGATCCAATGCAGCCTAACCAGAACAAGAAAAGATAGCAAATGAGACATTGCTAGAATTTAGAACCAAGGAGTTTGGAAGTCAAAACATATGATTGACAGTAAACCACACCTGAGCATCTCTTATAATTCCATGCTGAGAAGGAGAGCCATCACTTGCTCCATAACTGTTTAAATAAATGAAGCAATAAAATAGTGTCCATCAAGATCAAGTCAGGCAAGCAGCAATCACATAGTAATCCAGATCTGAAAAGAAATAAATAAAGAATACAGAGGAGAAAAACATTTGCTTAGAGCAGTACTCACCCCCGATATGAAAGCATAAATACATTGCAATGCAACCTCTGTAACATTATGCGAACCATTTCAAGACGGTGAGCAATATCTGCAGATCAACAGTTAAGGCCAACACCAAGATAAACTAAGAAACACAGCCTGTTGCCAACAACAGTATATAGGAGATAAAAACTAAAGTTTAATAAACATTTAATGCAAAACTACCCAAAGAAGTGATGATGATTAAATATAAGGATACTTCCTGCATTCTCTTGGAAAAACAATATGGTTGGACCTGCAAAATCAACACCGATACTTTTTTCAGCCTTCAACAGTAACAATGTTTTTCAATCCGGGCTAACAGGTATGACATAACAAAGAAACAGAAACCAAAAAATGATATATTTTATGATACGAAAGCTCAACATAAATGCACAAATGCACTACCATGAAAATGCAAGGAGAATAATTTAACCAACTCCCTCCCTCCAACTGTTATCTTTATTTCCTATAATCACATTTTTATTGATATTTTAACACCCAGCAAAATTATAACTTGCACTGAATCAGTTGACCATTGTAATTTAGTAAAAGTAATAGTGATATAACTCTGCCATGCATTCAAAATCGCAACATGCCATTATCATAAAATGTCCACAGGCAGCATTTTCAGTTTCATAATTCAAATCAAACTAAACCCCATCATTTTCAAAAGCTAATTTTGATAATCACATTGGAATATAAAATTTCATCAAAAGAAATCCATAGATTTAGTGTGTTATATTCAAATTCTATTCTTCAAGGTCACAAACCGGTAACCACATAAATATTCCACCAATAACCAGAGGACAAATAATTACTAATTACACAGCTACAGCCTAAAAACAAATTAGAAATAGTAATGATGAAACCAAAATTTATCAAGTCTGCAACAAAAGCAAAAACTGAACTAATTTACCTCCAATTTAATTAACATAAAGCAAGAAAAAAAAAACAAATTCAACATCTCAAAATTTCAAATACCAAATTCCAAATTGACCGAAAGCAGTCAAAGCAACGAGCTTTAGCGCTCAAAACGACACCCTAACCATTAGCCATCACCAATTCAAAATCCGAATCGGGTAAAAATGAATCAGATCGAACCTCGGCAGTCGGGTAAAAGCTTGATGAACCAAGCGTGGAGGCGAACACCGTCGGAGGATCGGAGCCAGACGTCCTCGTAGACGAGACGGAGTCGGGCCGGGGTAATCGGGTAGGACTTGGTGAGACCCGGAAGAACCGGAACGTAAACCAGCTTCTCTTGGAAAGCAACGAGCAGCGCCATACCGGCAACGACTATTCCACCCACTCCGTATAATAACGCATTCACGTACGACACCATTGTTGTTGTCGTTTGAGCTGCTGTCGCTGCTTCTTCTTCTCGTGGAATTGAATTTAATTGCTTTTACTCTTTTTTTTTTTTTTTTATATATAATTTTTTTCTAGTTTATCTTGCTTGGCTTTGGTTTTAGTTGTACTTTTTGTGAAACTGTGCGAGTTCTTCTCGACTTGAGAGCATGAAATCTAAAAAGTAAATGTGAGGCTTGTCTATATGGGTCCCTTCTTTATCAAACTGGGCTCCACCATTGCATTTCTTTTTTGAAAGATTTTTTTTCATTATTTTTATATGTGCCCTTTTTTTTCTCTCTTTTTTATGATTTTAGAATATTTTTGTTTGGATTCTTGGCAACGCCGTGATTTAAATAGTCAATTTTACTATATGATTTCGTAATATTTTTCCTCATTTTCGGATTCATTATGTGTAACTAACAATGAAGCAGCTTCAAGTCACCTCCACAGTAATTGATATACAAAAATCGAGTCACATCCCATCGTAGGTAAAGGTGACCGCGGTTCGGTTCAAACTGAAATCGGTTGAAACCGAAACCGTTATTGTATAAACCGGACCGAAACCGAGAGTTCTGATTCCATCAAAGCATCTTTTAAATACAATGGTCCACATACAATGAACTGATATATTTTAGAGCAAATTGCACTCAACCTCCATGAAGTTTGACCTCTTGCACCCAGAAACAACTTTATCATTAATTGACATTCACACCTCCTACCGTTAGGTCAAACTAGTGCAATTTGCTTTATATATTATATCAGTTCGAATTGACAATAAAAAGACTATATATATAAATTTTCAAACGAGGACGTCCTGATATAACTTTATGAAGATATTGAATGTAAGTCACTAGTTTTGACAAGTGTATATACACACTTGAGTCAAAGCAGTAAAACTAGTGGCTCACATCCAATATCTTCATGTAGTTATATCAGGACGTCTGCATGAGAACGGGACTATATATATAGCTTATTTGATTTGATTGAGAGAGAGCTGCAGTCTACAGTTTGATTTTTTTTATTTTTAATTTTTAATTTTTTAAATAAGGTTTGAACCAGTGAGAACCGTGAATCGAAACTGAGAGAACCAGAACCAGTTCCCCCCGGTTCTGGTTCCGACCAGAACCGGAACCACGGTCACCATTAATAATAGGTGGTATAAAAAAAATCAACTATTAAAAACTAATATAAAATCCAATATAAAATAGATATTAATTGATTCAATAATGTCATAAGTTAGATTTACAATGAACATGATTTTTTTTTTATCTTATTCATGAGTTATCCCTTTACGTAAAAGCAAATCCTAATTTATTCATATAATTGTCCAAAATGTAGGAACATATGATTTATAACAACCAAACCATCCAATAATCTATATATTTGTTACAAATCATTTTTTTTTTTTTTTTTGGTTATACAACAATTGTCGGGACCAGCGAGATTGGACACTTACGGGGAGAGAGAGACCACACATAGGTGGTACAACACCCACACAATTGGACATTGGTGGGACTTGGAAAATTTGCACAAATCTATGCATGCCATAGGGATTGAACCTTGGTGGTGGAGGCTCTCTATGGAGGGTCACACCACATTGGCAAGGGCCCATCTTTCATAAATATATTATTTAAATTTTAATGGTTAAGGAGGTAATTCTAGTGCAATCGCCAATCGTTGTGTTTGTGTATGGTAGAAAAGAAGATTATGTCAAAGTTTAAAGATTTTGTTGTTAATGATGGAGTTTGGAATTGCTAATCAGCCGTTTAGTGAATTAATAATACAATAAGCTGAGAAACCCTACTTTGCACATCTTTTAACCGAAATTAGCCGTATAATGTTTAATCTCTACCTTTTTGTATGATTACAAGCAACCCCAAGCATCTAAAAGGTTTCACGATCTGACAAGATCAAGCGCTACGATCATGAAAAAACAACTCCAATCCTAATTTCTCTGCCTACTTTTGTCTCAACTTTTCACATTGGGCAGAACCTGCACAATAATATCAACACTCATGATACATAATATCAAACCCTATCAAGATCAAATACAAAATCACATAATTTCTTAAGATATTTTAAACAATGTGAAGACTAATCACATTCAAAACCAAGTTGGCGAAACATAAACACTCTTCACAACTGCCTCATGTCGAAGAATCAGAAAGCAAAGGTTCTGAGTGCATACAACTCTCTCAATGCATTTTTCCATGGCAAGAGCTAAGCATAAAAAAAAATAAAAATAAAAAATAAGAACAAGTGACGAAGCCAAGGATGAGTTGCCAGCCGGTGAGGTTCACCGAACAACTGAAGCACAGTACTGATGCATTCCATTGTGAACAAGTCTCCCATTGTTCTGCACTGCACCACCCATGTGCGAAGAAATGCCCGAGAACCCATGTTCAGGATGCCGAAAGATGACATTACTGTTGGAGACGCTTGTAATGTCAGAGCGGGTGGTCGTAGAAGCAGCATATTCCACAGTTTCTGAGTGACTTTCATATTCCAAACCACCATTCTTTTGGTGCATGTGCATGGAGTCTGACATGCCATTGACACTAGAGCTGTGAGTTTGATCTTGTTGTTGGAGCTTTTTTGTGCTGAGAAAACGTCCCCCGGTTCCCCTAACCCTATTTAGTGCGTGACGATGCCGAGACTCATGAAGGTAAGGCTGCATTTTATTGGAAAAATACATGAATTAGTGATCAAGGCTCTATTGATAAAAATAATTTCACTAAAGTAGGTACACCATTAATATAATGCTGAACTGGTGGTGTGTAAATAAATTGTCTCAACAAACATCACATTCTGAGTTCAACCATGACATTGACTTAATGATATATTTAGAAACTTCAGATTTCTACTTTTTCAAAGCGCAAAACAACCCCAATTGTAAAATGGATGTCAACCCAGAACTTACCTTTCGCATTTTGAGTAATTTGTTTTGAGACTCAAGCTTTGCGCGTGACTGTCTCCTTCTTAGAATACCATGGTACTGTTTAGGGTTGACATAAATCGGCCCATCTTCTGCAGTTTCCAGGGGAAGTGGAACTCGTGCAGATGCTATTCCCACCATCTGGGAGCCTATCTGAGGCTGAATCTGGTAATTTTCAATTACAGTTACATCATAAGAACTAAGAAGAACACTTGCCTTTAGAAAGATACTAATTAAAAACAATGTGATTAAAGTTCCATTATCTGCCTTTCAAACCCATAGTATGGGTCTGCAAAACAATCCCCACATTGAGTAAAAATTGAAACCTCTTTAGAAAATACGATATAAAACTTTAGTGCAAATTGGAGATTCACTTTTATACCTAAACCTAACCAATCCTACATAAGAGTACCCAGTACTATTGTATTTGCTAATTCAACATAACTTACAAGAGCTACATCCAACAAAAAAAAAAAAAAAAAAAAAAAACATAACTTACAAGAGCTTGTGGTCCATATGGAGTAAATAGCCCACCAAAGTAAGGATCACCATAAGCACATGGATTATGAGCCTTAATAGAGGATGAACCATCAGTTTCACAACTAAGCCAACAAGGAGAAAAGAAATCCACAAACTAGAAGCCAACTTACCATTGCATTGTTGTAATCAACATGTGACAACGGATTGAACACAATTTCAGAATTGCTAAATAAGAAAAGCGGCTTCAATTGACCTTCTGCACCCTTCCCACAACTTTCATCTTGACCTGAGTGCATGAGAGAGATTAATCAATTTGATTTAGGCCAATCTGGCTTAATCATCATGGATGACTAGAACAAGCTTTAGTTTCAATAATTTGTTTGGGCAGTCACGTCAAACCCCATAGAAAAATTAAAAGACAAACAAAGCAATACATCTCATAACAAATAAGGCTAGTGATATCATAACAAGAAAAAGGAATAGAAGTAATATATTCAATTCAATCAGGAAAAAAAAAAAAAAAAATGCATTTACGAATGTCTGCAAGAAGATTTGTGAGACTTAGTTAGAAATCAGAGGCAGGGCACTTGCTAGCTAGAAAGGAATGAGAGGATGAGGAAGAAAAAGAAGCTTGTAAAGGTAAGTGCATTCAAGATTCATACAAGGATAAAATAGAGATACGAAGTCAGAGGTAACAAACTGTAAAATGATACTATGAACCTTCATGACTGAAGGAAGTGATGTGATTTTTAGTTGCAATGTTACGTAAAAAATGTGACCCTACATTGCTCTAGTCTATTTCTATTTCCGAGAAAAAGGAAACAACAAAACACATGGAAATATCCCCCACGCCTAACAAAAATGTCATATGTAACATTCAGACGTCGTAATTGCTCCAATGACTTCCATAGCAAGAATTAAGTGCAATAGATAAAATGATGCATGTATGAAGGTCTAGCAAGACATTTATGTATGTTAAGGGTGGTTCCTAGACGACGAAAGTACCTGCTACTTGATAATTTTCATAACCAAATATATATTTCCTTCTTTGCTGCTTCTCTTTTGTAATGAAGGAAATGGTATTATTAGAACAGTCTGTACCTCACAAGTGTAATTATAAAAATACTAATCTTGCCAATAAAACCATGCATCCAAAAGTTTGATTTTCCATAGAACAAAAGCAAATCTGCATCCAAAATATAAATACCAGATTCTGATGAAATGCATTGATCTTGAGAATTGGTCCCTCCTACAGCACCCACTTCATGGTGAGATCGACCAATTGATTGAGCCGAGGATGATTCCTGGTCTGGTAGTTGAAGACCTAAATAGTTCGCATCATGAAAAAGTTGGGGTTGAGATTCAGCTTTCAAGCTTATGTTCTTGGATAAAAGATCTGGAACTTGCTGTTCATTTGGATTCCACCATGATGGACAACTAACAGAAAAACGGGACATGGAACGCACAGAACTCTGATCAAAAGATTTCTTTGGAAAGTCTTGAATTCGAATAGCCATGAAATTCACCAGTTGTTGCGAATCTTCACGCAAAAATCCACAAAATTCTTAACAGATTCTCTTTGCTCACTTCAATTAGCTACTCAAGGCCAAGTATAAAAAGCACAAGAATAATTAGCTTCTTAGTTATATCAAAACAAAATCAACAACCATCAAATTTAAAAAAATATAATAATAATAAAATAAAGAAAAGACAAAGAAGAAGAAGTTGCTCAAAATATCATAGGGAAAGGCACAGAAGCTAATTATAGATTGATTTTACACAACAATGTTGTACTACCAGAAGAAAACATGCCAGCACATTGTAAAATAAATCTCAACAGTAAAAAAAAAAATTGTTGCATTCTCAATCATTATTGAGAGAAATTTGAAGTAGCAAAAACTCGACAACCTGAATGAACAAGAGTGTAAAAGTTAAAACAGGACCAAGTATCATCATAATTGCATGTAAAAATCCACTTAAATCATCAATCACACAAACAACTAAACAAATCACATGGTACAAATAGATTGCTTAGGCCACACACAAAAAAAAAAAAAAAAAAAAAAAAAAGACTCCACTTCCTACATTCTCATGCTTCCCTTTGCACATTATGGTGCTAGGGCATTTCACATTTTCACTATCATATATTCATATCAACAGAAAATTTACGTCATCAAACCAATCCCGACTGTTATAGGAATAAAGAGTTATGATTTTCCTTCCCTGCACACATTTGTATTCGCATAGTAACCCATCAACAAATGATGCATGATGTAGTTATATATCACTTTATGAAAAGCAATGCAAAGCATAAATCTAATAACCTATATTTGAAATCCGGCAAACTTCCAGGTCAATAATTTTGAGATCAGGTGATTCCTCATCTCGTGCATTCATTTGGAAAGAATGAAAGACCACATGTAAAGGCAAGCATTATTGTGTTTGGTTTTCTAAAACTCGGGTTTACTTTATTTGATAAATTAACTAGAACAGTTACTTTGTTATAAATTATATATCAGTAAGGTCGAGAACTGTGTTAATTTATCAAATAGAGTAAACACGGGTTTCAGAAAACCAACCACAGTAATGCTTGCCATTATATTAACTCACTCAATAGTCAATATAGAGATAAGGTGGGCTTATTACACACATGCAAAGTACGGAACAAATCAAGCTCAACAAAACAAACCCACAACCACCGTATGAATCTTCAACATCTACTCCAATAAAACATTAAGTAATCATTGACCTTATCAAATCAAAATCACAAAAATTCATCCAATAAAATCCCTTGTCAATAACTAGGGGGAGAAATCCTATTTAAGAACAAGCAAAAGATAATAGAAAACCAGTAAAAATGCAGAGACAGATCTATTCCTCAAATGGAGTGTTTGGCTAGAAACATGGATTACCCACAACAAAATAGATAAAGAAAGCAAAATAGAAAAACACCCAAAAACAACAATAAGGCCAGAAAAAAAAAAAAAAACAGTAGCAAGCACTTTACCTAGACAAACTTTACTATTTTGAACATAACAACAACAACATCATCATCGTCATCACCATCACCATGATCTCAAACTCCACATGCATTAATGAAAAAGGCCAATACCAACAAACCTACTTGGATTCTACAACACATAAATGAAAGAAACAACAGGCAAACAAGGTACAACAAGAAAAGGTATAGGAAAAAAAAGGAAAAGAACAAAAAAGAAAGAGCAAGTGAAGCAATAAACAAAAATAAATAAATAAACCAACAAGTTGATAGTGTAGAAAGGATAAGTATATGAGAGAAATAGAAGACCTTTGGGATCTGGTGAGACAAGAAGAAGAAGCAAGCAGGTGTATTGTTGCCTTGTTGGGAAGAATTCGAGCATGTCTCCTCTCCTCAAACTCTCAACCCACCACAACCCTTTTTCACTCTCTCCCTCTCTCTCTTGCTGTGACTAGCTAGCTAACTCACAAAAGAAAAATGAAAAAAATAAGAAAAAAAAAAAAACCCAATAATGAATCAAAATATTAATTAAAATTGTTATATAACATCCATCACAGCACCCACCGCCATCTCTTCGCTTCGCTTCTTTTCTCTTCTCTTCTCTTCTCTCCTCCACTTTTGCTTTGTTTTGTTTTTAATCATTTTAATGTCATTTTCTTCTTCTGTGGAGTGTGGACCACACTCTCTTTTGGATTCTTTTGCCTTCATCACCCCAGCCGCCCTCTACTTTGTCCTTTACTTTTCATATCTCCCACGCGCTTCTCTCCCACGGTTTTGTCACGCAAGTGCCTTGTGTTCAAAGTGCCTCTTCCTCGTCTCTAACTCTCCCAGCTTCACGCGTGGGATTAGTAGTTGACGTCTATACAAAATTTGCATTCGACTCTTGCTTGTAAATTTGCCCCGGTTTGGTGAATTTAATATCGCAAATGCCCCTACCACCTTCCATTTAATCGTGCAGACGGCATATAACCGGATAACGACCCTGCTGTCCGTTGTATTCCCTAAAATGCCCCTTGTCGTTTTCTGGATTTGACGGGTTAGGTTTGGCTTTTTCTTTGTTGGCCAAGCGACGGTTACAAACTTACAATTAAAACGACAGCTCAAATTTGGACTAGACTATGGAGTTAGGAAATTAAAATGGTTTTTTTTTTGTTTAATCTAGGTATCAAACACCAGATGAATTAGTGATCTATGAAGACTAGAGGTGTAAATCAGATCGGATGATTTGGATCTGAAAATTCGGATATATATATATATATATATTTTATTTTTTTTGAATCCGTAGCTATTTGTATTCAATTTTTAGATATAGAATGAGAAAAATACCGTTCAGATTTAGATAATCTATCTAAATCTGAAGATTTTTCAAATTCAAATCCAGTCCAAATCTGATCCGAATCTTATCAAGATCAGATTTGAATCCGATCCGTTTCAGATACATCTGATTTCATACGAAGTTTCAAAACATTTAAAATCTATATATATATATATATATACAGTCCTGATCTGGTTGGTGCATCATGATATAACTTTATCAGGATATTGAATGTGAGTCTCTAGTTTTGATAAATGCATACACATTTGAGTCAAAATATCTAAAACGAGTGACTCACATTCAATATCCTCACGAAGTTATATCATGATGCACTGACTTAAATTTATATATATATATATATATTTAATTTTTCTTAAAAAAAATAAATACTTTGTGCGGTGTGCATGCATGCACATAGCACTATAGCAGCACACTGAACACAGTTGAATTATTTTTTTTTTCCTTTTAATTAAAAAAAAAAAGTTGAATATATTTTTAAAAATTCTATCCAAATCTCTAAATTCCGATCCAAATGAAATATGAAGATTTATCAGAAACCAATCCGGAATATCCATATTTGAGTTGGAACCGAAAAATTCCAAAACCAATCCGATCTGAAGCTGAAAATCCAATAAATTCGGATTCAAATTATCCAAATCCGATACATGTGACACCTCTCGTCGAGACTTGCCGATATCAAACACTAAGGGTGCGTTTGGCACGGAGATGGGACAGGACGAGACATGACATATTGTTCTATATTGTGTTTGGAAAATATAAGACAGAACTATTAACTATACTGTTATTCGTTTGATATGGCTGTTATTCGTTTGATATGGCTGGGACATAACGAAACAAGAGATTCAAATAACCAAAGTTAATTTGAGACTATAAAGATTAAAATAAATGGAAAACACATTTCTAATTTTGGTTTTATGGGGTGGGGAAGATATGGGAACCAACATCAATCGAAGAAAAACTTTTTGGAAACGTGAAAACCCAGAATTCCATATGCTTTCTCAATCATCATCATCAGTTCAAAAAAAAAATAATAATAATAAAGGAAAAAAAATATTGGAGATCTCGTGAGGAGAACAAAAAAAAAAAAAAAAAAAAAAAAAATCGATTCACCAAAAACAAAAAGCTTGGATAATAAAAGAATTGCTCAATTTCCATCATCCACAGTTCACGCACATCACACACCCCATTTTAAATTGTTCAAACTCTTTCTTTTTCAGTCAATAACAAATGGGTTTCGCTGAGCTCAACAACCAAAACCAAAACCCAAAACAAGAGCCACAAAATGTTAGCTGAGCTCAGTCTCTCTTCTTCAACTTTCTTTGAATTTGTCATTTTAAAATGAGAGGTGGTAACTCATAATATGATAAGTCTTCCTCCGCTTCTTCAATGGAGGTTTCCGGGCAATCTCTTCCTCCCCTTCTTCTTCTCTGATCGAGTGTTATGATGATTCGTGGATGGGTTTTGAAGATTTGAATTTTGTTTTCGTTTTTATTTTTTTACAGGGAAAGTTGATTTTCGCTAGATTTGGATTTAGGTTTTCTGTAAATAGAAATAGTGTCATAGATTTGAGGTAGATTTGGATTTGAGCCGGATCTGATTTGGATTTGAGCTGGATCTTGAAACCAGATGATCGAACGAAGGAGAGAGAGAGAGAGAGAGAGAGTGAATGTGATTGTAATTTTTGGAAATTGTAAAGGGTACAAAAGTCATTTTCACTCGTCCCATGCCATGATGGGAGTATGGGACAAGTTGGCCGCGGGTCAGATTATTGTGATTTCTGTCTCACCTTGTCTCATTCAGTCCCACGTTAAGGTCGTTCATTCAGTCCCACGTTAAGGTCGTGTCAAACATGGGATAAAATCAAACTGTTCCATGTTGTCTTGTCCCATCCCGTATACCAAACGCACCCTAAATGGATATCAATACATTATAACGAAAAAAACTTGGGATGGACCAAAGTATAAAGTTTACCAAATTTATGAAGGAACGTGAGACTCAAATTCTTCTCGACAAACCTAAAATGAGAGGTACACATCAGATGTTAAGCATTTGCATTCATCACACAGCCATATTCTACTATGTCCTTTTAATTTCATATCTCTCAGGAGCTTCTCTCCCACGACCCATGTGTTCTCACGCAAGCGCCATGTGTTGTTCGTTTTGGTCTTTTTCTCATGCTATCGCATCTTCACGTGTGAGATTAGTACTTACAAAATAGTTAATTTGGTGTATTGTTTGTTGTTTTTTATATTCAAAATTAGTTTTTTGAAACTGTTTCAAATTCTTGTTTTTCTCACTATATTAATTAACAAATTAATTAATCATAATATAAATCATGCTTTAAAGTTTAAACCGATAATAATTAAGTGGTGCAACAACTTTAGGTCCTTTGAACAAATCTTGTTGTGTTGAATAAAGCCAGCATCAATAAATAAGATGTCTTATCTGTCAGCAAAAGGTATTACCTTTTTTTTTTTTTTTTTTTTTTATGGACAAAACGTATTACTTACTGTAAACAATTAAGAATTTAATTACTATACAATATATAAATACCAGTAAATTACAAGAGAAGTTTGTTTTTTAATTTTTTTTTTTACCGATCATTGGATTAAATTCCAATAACCAGCAACAAATCTTATAACTATACCGAACCTATCTTGCAGCTCAATCCGTATTAAAGATTTATTTCAATTGAAGTAAAATAAACTAGGACTAATTGCATAAACATCACCTAATATTGGACATAATTACATGTATATGGAACTTTTACCCATTATTACACAAACCTCCCCTGCCGTTAGTGGTCAACGGTTAAACTTAACCGTTGACTCACTTTTCCATTTAAAAAGTCTAAAATACACCTACTGTGTAATTTATTATTTTAAATAGTTAATTAAAAAAAGATCCAGCTTTTATTAAAAAAAATCATATTTTATTTCAAAAAAAATCAAGATTTTATTTTTAAAAACAAATCCATATTTTTTTATTTATTTTTTTAAATTCAGATTTTTTTTTCTTCTATAAATGGATTTTTTCCAATCTAAAAAAAATAAAAAATAAAAAACTTATAAATCAAATTCTAAAATAAATAAAAAATCAAAAACCAATTTTCTCTTTTTCTTTTCTTTCATCCATACTGCCATAATTTAATTACTTATGAGCATTCTCATTTCTTATTTTGGCAGTATGGATGAAAGAAAAAAAAAAAAAGAGAAAATTGGTTTTTTATTTTTTATTTATTTTAGAATTTGATTTATAAGTTTTTTATTATTTATTTTTTTTAGATTGGAAAAAATCCATTTATAGAAGAAAAAAAATCTGGATTTAAAAAAAAAAATACATATATAGATTTGTTTTTAAAAATAAAATATGGATTTTTTTGAAATAAAATATGAATTTTTTTTAATAAAAGCTGGATCTTTTTTTAATTAACTATTTAAAATAATAAATTACACAGTAGGGGCATTTTAGACTTTTTAAATGGAAAAGTGAGTCAACGGTTAAGTTTAACCGTTGACCACTAACGACAGGGGAGGTTTGTGTAATAATGGGCAAAAGTTCCATATACGTGTAATTATGTCTAATGTTAGGGAATGTTTGTGCAATTAGTCCAATAAACTAATAAAGTCACTAGGGGGCTAGGGCAATGATTCCAAAATTTCATAGTTGTATGATTTACAATAAAATGACCAACATCAATAAAGTAAAATAAAAAAATTGAAATTCTAAGTTGGATCTTGATCAAGTCCCTTTTTTTTATTGGTCAACTTAGTTTATTTGTATGATCTTCCAATCTTCCAATATTTATAACATTGGAAATCATAAATTATAATAAAATCAATATAATAATACAAGTTTCCAACACGGTGAGAGCTTCTTTTAAGTCTCCAACCAGCTGACTAATCGGGACTTTATACGATTGGATCTTCAATTACAAGACATTATGTTAGTTTGAAGAGGTGCCATGAGAAAAAATTAGTAAAGAAAAAAGAAAAGAGGTGGTTGTATAAAATTTAACCCATTGAAATTTCTATTTTATCAAGAATATAATTTATATTTTTTGAAACTTGAAAAACAAATTGTCAAATGTCATTAGTTGACCACTTGCAATCATACCAAAAATGTAACTATTAAGATGACCTACCTAATGTCATGATGCTCACAACCCTCTCAAATTTAATGTGGCATTGTGATTAGTTCAACGCAAGTCTTAACCTCGATTAATGTCATATTTAAACCCTAATATGATTTCGATATTATATCATAATCGAACTGACTGTATTCATAACCTAAATCCACTTAGGAAAATGCTTGGATACTGATTGGTCAGTACCCAAACATACTGACCACCTAATGGGGTGTTACCATATAACCAAAACTCTTTCACTTTTTACATTTTTCTCCTTACTTTAGGTTACATGGCAATCGACCATTAGGTTGGTCACACCCAAGTGTTATCCATCCACTTATATGGCGATCCCATTTGGTATGAATGTGGAGCCCTACAACATTTTGAGATACTACCTCATTACCTACAACCAAAAGAACTAATATTTTGTGTTGTGAATTCGAGATCTAAATGTTGTCTACTTATCAAGCATCTCCCACATGGGGGGGGTACGTCATACGTGGCAGGATAATATGTAAGAAAAAGAAAATATTAACATGCTACAAATTAAAGAATTAATAATAAATGAATAAATAAATAAATAAAAGAATATTTATTTTTTGTCAAAGATACTAAAAGAAGGCAATATAATTATTTATTATTATTATTATTTTAATGGAATGAAAATATATATGTCGATGTCTCGGTGTTTTTGTCGTTTATGGGTATGTGGTGTAGTGGAGGGTGGTGTAGTGGAGGGTGGGTATAGGATAAGAATCTAGTGAGTGTAGATTGTGAGTGTGACGCATAGAAAAAATAATTTGTTGGAAAAGGTCTCGTCTACTCATGGACTTGACTCTCTCTTTCCGTTGCTTGCTTAAAACACACTACACGACGTCGAATCAGACCGACCTTTTTTCATCTTAACTGCTCACTTTTTTTAATTCTGCAGCTGCTCAACTGTCCTCTTTTCGTCTCATCAAATTTTCTAATCACTGCTTGCTTATTTGTGCTCCCACAGTGGCACAGTCCCACTCAGGACCGATAGACAACTCAAAAAATTAAAGGGCCGTTTGGTAACGTTTTCGTTTTTCAGTTTTTGTTTTCTTTAATCTGAAGTTTTTGAAAAACTGATTTTTGGATTTTTTGAATTCGAAAACGCGTTTGGTAGCAATGGTTTGAAAACGATATTCAGAGAATCAAAACATAAAAAACGTGTTTAGTATAATATTTTTAAAATCATTTTTAAAAGATTAATATTATAAATAATGAAAAAGTGATATTAAAATAATTAAACATTAAAACTAAAAAAAATTAAAATTAAATAATAAATAAATTTAATTTTCATCATCAAACCTATCGAAATCATCATCATCTTTTTTATGTAGATCCTGAAGATCCAAAAGATGGATTTGGTTTGAGTAAATTTTATTGCTAAAAAAAAGTTTTCAAGAATACTGAAAACAACAAATTGTTGTTCTCAGAGTTCTCAATTTTTTGTTCATTAAAACTGAAAACTGTTCTCAATGTTTTATAAAACAGTTTTTTGAAATCATCTACCAAACGCGTTTTTCCTGTTTTTGTGACTCAGAAAACAAAAAACAGTTTCTGAAAACGTTAACAAACGCGCTCTAATTGTGTACATAGATGTGATAACGACAAATCGTTTACTAAATCATATTGGATAATTCTTTCTCTGTTAGCTCCACAATTTTTTTTAATTACTCGTTATAATAATATTGACCAAAGCAATACAAAAAAAAACTCTTCATTCAATGTCGTTTGTTTCTTTAACTTGTTAAATATTTGTTCTGTTTACATGGAATCTCTTTCTTGTGGCTGTAACATATAGATTTGATCGGTCTTTCTATTATCAGTTTCTTGCATATAAACCATTGGATTTAAAAGATACTTTGACAAGTGTATACAGTTAAGTCAAAGTATTTAAATCTAATGGTCCACATACAAGGAACTGATATATCTTTTGTCAGTTCGAACTGATAATAGAAAAACCATAGATTTGATATATATGTATATATAATATTCATCAAACATTAAAAAAAAATTCATAGAATTGATTTGGTAGATTATCTATACATCAATTACTTAAATTATAGACTAAAATATTGAGTTCAAATAAAAAAAAATACAGACAGAGAAGTACAGTAGTCAAGACACTGAAATCTTTTGACAAAGTCCAGGTATCATATATGGTCCGGATACCTAGTATTCAAGTCTCGCTATCACAATATAAATTCATAGAATTGTTATTCACTTCATTGCCTTGGTCTTGCATTTCAAAGTAATTAATTAATAAAATAAATATCAACATAGTAGACCAACAAAAATTAGCTGATACTGGGTCAATCTGTCAATATAGTTCACACTGTTTAATTTTTTTATTTTAACTTTCCCAGGAATCAAATTATTTTGATTACCTCGTACCCAACGGCCCCTAAGTAACCAATCCAAATGTATTAAACAAATTATCAGTTACTGGACATAAGAGGATGGCCGGCGAGGCGGCACTTCTGTTTAACACTTACATCTCAAGATTCCTGAATCTAATTTTGTGACTTAAGAGCTACCGGTCACTAAAAAGAATTTGATTGATTAATAAATAACACTTGTAAAAGAAAAAGTCAGGTGAGCTAAGTCCTAGGTACATGCTCTCACTTGCGGATGAACATGAAGACAAACCACATACAATCTCAGTATGACAGTATATGAAATATCGACTGATTTATATTTTAGTTTTATAGACAAAAATATAATCAAATAAATAAATAGAACATCCAAAGTTCAAGCTACTGACTGTATTAAGTTTATGCACCTTGTATTCTCGGAGCTTGGCACGTGTGGGATACTGATTTGATGAACTTAAATCTGACGAAATCTGTACGGGTGAAAGACTAGAAGCACAAGTAGATGACTGCAAATGTTGATACAGTAGTTGAATTCTGCAATTGAACTCCATCATTTCTTGAGGCTTCCCGACTAGGGAGTTTGCATGGCTGCCACAACCGGTGGGAGTAGATAATGTTCATCAGTGGCTTCTTCAACCATGAGGAAAACCGAATATGAGCTTGCCATCACTGAAACAAGGATGGCAGGAAAGTAAGTTTGAAACTAAGAAGATTGAGAGTAACAGAACTACTGAAAGAGATATTAGAACTGCAAAATATTTATAAATTGCAATAGCAAAAGTTTAAAATAACGATAAAATGATCTTGGACCAGTAAAAGAATCAAAATCAAGGCAGGTAACCTGGATAAGCCTATATGTACTTAATTAGTTTGACTACACAACTTATCAAGCAACAAAAACAGCTAATCTAATGTTAAACTTTTAAAGTCATAATAACAAGTTTCAAATCGCTAATAAGTTTAGACCAAACCTAATATTCTATGCCAAAGCATAATTAAAGTCTCTTTTATTTTTCATCATCTTTCAATTTTCTCCGTTTCGTTCTAAGAAATAAAATTATTAAGAATCCATGGGTCGGTGACAAGAAACTACTCTAGAAGTTCATAGTAGACATTTTTGAGTACTCACCATATGAATGAATCTACAACTGTAAGTCAATTCTTTCAGACCATTTGAAAATATCAGAGTAAACTCTATCTCCCTCCAAGTCCTCTCCAGTTGCTCCTGCAGCTACTCTTATAACATCCTCGATCAATGCAAAATTCCCCATTATATCAACATGAGCACCACTTTGGGTGCCCCGGCCCTCTAGAAGGTTAGCTGGAGGTGCATGATCATACTCTCTTATGTAAGTGTGAATGCCCGAAGGATTGAATCGCGTTTTCCCTCTCCACCCTTTTGCACACATGAAACCTGCACTTAAAACAGGAACCGTTTCATCTCCATTGACAGAAAACACTCCACCTTTTAAACAGGATTCCTCACTTCCACCATCGGCAGAAGCATCTATCTGAAAGGGAATGTGGCATTCAGAATACGTATTTAATTTGTAGACATATGCTCTTTCTGTGGGGACTCCAACTCCATACATGGAATAAATCTCCATGTCTGGCGCGTTAGGTAACCTGCAAAAGCAGTACACAAGATAAGCACCCTTCTACTGTACAATCTGGCCAAACAATGAGCTTTCAGCAATTGTTAACCCAAAGTACTAAAGATATATAAGTTGTTCTCACTGTGACTGTGATAATAGACAAATTACGGGGCTAATAAATCACTTTATCTGCAAGGGTGGAAAGTTTTTGGATTTAACAGGGACAGAGTTTACAAAAACTAGGGATATATGTTATCCGGATAAGACAATAACTATGAAATAGAGTGCCAATCAAAATTTCTTAACATTACCATATTACATATTG
Organism: Acer saccharum; assembly: GCA_030490815.1. Taxonomy (NCBI): domain Eukaryota; kingdom Viridiplantae; phylum Streptophyta; class Magnoliopsida; order Sapindales; family Sapindaceae; genus Acer; species Acer saccharum. The sequence continues at coordinate 36,607,667 of CM059871.1, forward strand.
AAGATGTTTTATACAACCTAATTAAGGCAGCACCTAAATATTATTCAAATTTGTCAAAAATTAGAAACAGACAGTCAAAAATAACAGAGAAACTTCAAAGAATCTCACTTTGTTTCTAAGGGGTTTGACCAATATTTGTAATGTTGGTATTTCGGGTCATCCAGATTGTCAGCTATTCCATGTGAAAAATGAGCACCTCCACGTGCCATCAGCTTAGGGGCAACAAAATGTAGTAGATCCAAAATTGATCCAGTTGTGTAAATCTTGTAATCGGCAACAGCTTTCATACCCCCAATTCCCATTTCATGGTACTCTGTCCATACATCACAATTGGTTCTGTTTGCAAGGTTATTACCCTTGACAGCACCCTGTCAATCAACAAGCAAATTAGTATATCAAAACAACAAAGAAAAGACATGTAATAGCTGCAAGTATCTCTGAGTAGACATGACTAGTTGAGGATTCTAGCAGTTGAAAATCAATTTTATTCGCTCATTTATTATATACAAATATAAAATATATAAGAAAATGCAGCAATTTGTTCTTCTAGTGGTGCTCAGGAGTAGCATGTGATGATGATCATCATTATGTAACATCAAAACCCATTCAGCCAACTCTTGATTCTAGAAAATAGGTATTCTATTTCAGGAAAAAAAAAAAAAGGATTGTCTAAGAAAATAAGATTCCAATGTCATTTAAGGACCACAAGAGAGAGGGAGTTGGAGAGATAAAATATCATCGATTTACTGCCACAGGTATAGTTTTTAACATATAATACCAAATCGTAACTCTTAACACATTACCCGGAAATCAATCCTCTCGACCTCAGAGGAATGTGCCTCAGCCACATCTTTCCCAAATGAGATCATTCTCCCATAATTCACACCTTTTGACTTGGCCAAACTTTGATTCCCATTTTGTCCAGCAGTATCATTGTTCTTCAGCTTCTTTGCACTACACATATAGCCCCCTTCAGGTGACCAATCAAGATCGCCCCAAATAGTATCCCCACCTTTTGGAATCATTGACATAGTTGAATCCCACGTACGGGTCATCCGCATTAGATGTTGTAAAGTTTGAAGACCAAACAGGTCCTTATCCAAAAAACCTGGCGCAAAAGCCCTGTTTATGGATTTGCAATTTAATCAAGAGCTGAAAATGAATTGAAAAGAAATATGCATGTTTTACATGTAAAGAACCAATTTAGATGACATTAATGTATTAAATGCTTAAGTTTTAACCACAAATGTAAGTGAAATTTGGAGAGAACAAAGGCAGCATCACAAATGCAGCCATCAAAAAATCAAAGCTGTTTCAGACATGTAAATATGTAATAGAATGATATCAAAGACAAAAATACAAGAATATGAGAATCTTTAAATAGACCAAAAACCTAACAATTAAACGATAATAGGATTATAAATGCCCAAATATATTTTTCCAATAAACAAATATCGATGACTATATAAACAAAATATTCATCTAGATTACTAATTTCATGCAATAAAAGAGTGTTGTCTAGCGGTATCTCTTAGCTAATGCTAATGAACAGAATTGAATCTGTTACAGCTATTATACCAGTAGAAATACTAAACAATACCATGTGCCTTAACAGGAATCAACCCTACCTATTAGGAAAAGACAGTTACTTTTGGTAACTCTGATTTTCTCTTTTAGGTTTGGACTCAAGAGAAAACAAAGAGAAGGAAGAAACATAAAACTGCTCTCTGCTTTAAACAAATGCCAAATGCAATAGAATTTCTGTGAAAGCCTAGGCCTAGGATTGATCAATGTCAGATATTCAGTAAAAGGATTGACATGTATTGTAATAGGTGTCCACACCACTGAATTATTTTTTAGATTTTTACATAATATTTAGAAAACAATGTTAATAAGGATAAAGATACTGGACCTAATAACTGAAGAAAAAATAAAAGAGTCAATAAGATAAGTCACAACAAGATAAGACCAGAATCATTCACATCGCAGTAGTTCAGAGAAAAACCTGGCAACAGCAATATCCCTAGCTTCAGTTGAAAATAGTCCAGAGACTGCTTTTGGAACACCTAAAAATGGTCCACCGATGTTCATCACTGCCTTTATATGCTTAGCACACCAATCTGACCCACCCCCACCACCCATTGGTGTTGGTGCCTCAACCCATTTCATAAAATGCAGAAAGTACAGCGCGCCCATTGAATGTGGTATAACGACCACCTTTTTCCCACCATTTGTAGTTACCATGAGTTCTATGTTACTTTTATCCTGCTTAGAGATTGGTCCCTGACCTGACCAATTTTAATGAGACACAAAGTGATAGCTAGGGTGAGAATTTAGCCAGAAGGCCTTACAAAGTAACAAACTGCTGAAAACAGTGTACGACAACTATACATTATGTAAATCTAACAGCAAAAAATGAGCGTTTAAAACTCCCCATTTTACTCAAAACTATACCTCAGTATTCTGAAATGATAATCTCCAATCATATGCAGCCATATACATGGTTTTCTCCTCATATCCGATGCGAGCCAAGTTAGCAATTAAAACCGCCCAGACAAAATAACCTGGTGCAAAGTAATCAGCTGCCACTAATCCAGATACAGGCCTGACCCTTATACCAGGAGGGTCCAGTCCAGTTTCATTATCCAGTGACATGTGTTCAGCCCAGCATAATGGTCTGCATAGTCATAGACAAAAACAACGGGGGGAAACACAAAAAAATCAGTTCCACCAACATAATCTTAAAACTTCACGTATGATTTAATACTGAGAAGTAGTGGGAACATATAAGTAGTTCGGCATGGCAGAACCAACTGCATGATGCTTAATTAAACCGGCTTCTCTTGATCAAGTTAACAACCTGAAGAAAAGGGGTAATAGGAATGGTTGTACAGTACTTTTCTTCTCTCTATATCGGCTTTGCCTTTTTACATAAGTAAGACAGCCTAAGAACTGCCTGGTTAAAAGAGCAGCTAATACCGGAAACTAAACATTTTTTTTTTCTTTTTGCACTAGAGAAAATGTAAAGAGAATGAAAATATGACAAAAGGAAAGTGAAGAAAAGTTCACATCCTAAAAAGATATATAAGGAATTAGCTAAATATGTACAATTAACATGGCTGGCCTAAACATAAGGGTTTCAAAAAAGCAATCCTCAAAAAATAGAAAAAACATATCTATCAGGTCAATAGAACTTCTTAACTTTGTTGTATGATGATGAATGACACATCTTTAAACTCCAAAGATATAAAACCTCAAAAATAAATTTACCCCATAAGATATTAATTGCAATTTACCCTTCAACTGCTCTTCCATGTAGATTTTGTATTGTCGACAACATTCGCATTTATCATGATAAAACACTACAATTTCATTTAATTGACCAACTTTGTCACTGAAGTTTTTGTCCAGCTAACTGTTTCCCGAAAGTTTAAGAAAAAGAAACCAGATAACACATCATCCCACCACTAGCACACCAGAATTTATTGTTCAGAACTCTCCCACACGTAAATTTTAGCTATAAGAATATAAAAACCAACACTGAACAAAAGCTGCTCATCTTTTTTATTCAACTGATACATCTACTTTGTGCATTCTAAGTCATCAAATACTAATATCCTTACAATTCACGCAATGAGAGATCACATTCTCACTTTACAACACCAACATGTCAGCTACCATTTTTAACTTCAACTTTTTTGCCCTTTAGTTTGACACACTTGTAACTTAACCAGTATGAAAAACAAAAATAGAACACTAATCAACATTTTTAAAAAAAAAATGATTAATTAATTAAAAGGCAATTAATTACCTTTTGTACAACTCACCAAATGTGCCACCCCAGAGTCGCTTCCTGAACAGTCCTTCAGCGCAGTGGTTGTCCCTCCAACAGCTCGAGCCCGCCAGTGACTACCCCGGCACAAACACCACCGGGTGCTTTGCTCTCAAACCTTCCTTCTGCAGTTTCAGTCCCGGCGGGTCCGGCAGCGGCCCGGTGATCGCCTCCGTCACGTACTGCGGGAACGACGCTGGCATCGCGTTTAATAGAAACAGCAGCAGCCACCATATCGAGCATATGCAACCAACGAACCAGCAACATAAGTCTACACACGACCACTTTCTGAGCCTCTTCGCGTCGGTTTCGCTTTGATTTTTCCTGTATGTCGTCGCCGTCTTCGTTTTTGTCAATGCGAGAATCTGAAACATCAGTGCGCTTTCTGCGTCTAAGAAACGACATCGTTTTTTCCTACCACTACTCTGAGAGACAAAATTAAATAAAATTACACAAAAGCTTAAAATGTGGGAGATCTATGGGTTTAATTAAAAGTTTAATTAATGAATTCTGCCGGTGAGGCGGTGACCGCCGTGAGTGACAGGTGTAAGCACGTGATTGGTTGGTATTTTAGGCAGTTACTTAATTTGGTGAAACAGAGGCGGAGCTAGAATTTTCTCAGCTCACTAACGTGGGTCCTATTGAGTCATGACAATACGTGGCACGATCAGGTGAGTTCTGGGAACAACGTTTTATGTTACACGTTGGTGTGCCGCACATTGGAGAGAATCGGAGGAGAATCAACGGTGAGAAGTTAAGGAGTGACGTTACGTTCTATGGGTAAGAAAGCATTGTAATATTAATCCAAAGCCTACTTCTTGTCTTATGTTGCTTGGTGGATTCCTCCGGATTCTTTGCAGTTGCAACAAAAAGTAGCTATAAGTCTGGATGGGACTAACGTCGAAAAAAAAAAAAGGTCTGGATGGAACTAACGTCGAAGAAAAAAAAAGGTCTGAATGGGACTATGAGGCAGTCAGAGCTGCTACCACCAACGTGACAGAGATAATTTAGATGTATTTTTCTAATAATTTCGAGTGTCGTGTGTAAGCGTGAACAAAGTAACGTGTGTAGATAACATGTTTTCTCGAAGGTTACATATTAATAACTCAAAACTTAATAAATTATTATATTTATTCGATATATAATTTTATTTGTTCCAATATAATAGATATAATTTTTCTATTCATTTTGTTCAATTGTCTTTAAGGAATATGTTAACATTTTTATAAATTGATATGAAAAGGGAATTGGACAATGGACAATGCTAAATCCCCACAATCATGCCTATATCTTGGGGCGGACCCCATGGAGGTTGGGGGAGCCATGGCCCGATGTCTACTGGAAAAAAAATAAAAATTAAAGTAAAAAGTTATAATTTTTTTAAATATGAATTTTGCATTTTAATACTATAATTTTTAAGTTTTTATCATTTGGCCTCTAATTCCACGATTTCAGTTCCGCCCCCGCCTGTCTCTATGCCATAAGCGTCTAACACTAAACTAAATATTAATTAAATCCTCACAGGTCATACCTATATCTAGTGTCATAGGCGCCTAACACTAAACTAAATATTAATTAAATAATTGTAATAAGCAAGCTTGTTAATCAAAAAAGAGTTCAATAATAAATAAATAAATAATGGTTACACCAAATAAGAGGTGACAAAGTTTTACCTTTCACTAAATGTATGTTTTGAAAATAGGTAACAATAAATATAAAATAATTTCATATAAAACGGTCATTATTGTATTTGATTGATACTTATAACAACGCACGACATCTATTACAGAGCTAGTAATGCACATCCCTTCCACTAAGTGATGAGAGGTTTTAAATCCTACCATACGAATTTTACATGCATGTATGGGGAGTTTTCTTCCCAAATTGTTAGAGTAGTTATCTCTCATTATGAGAGTAGATATCCGAATCTCACATATATTATTTATAACTAATCATAAAACATAATTCATCTGTAATCATATTTAAATTAATGTTGTCAAGAACTTATCTTTATAGTAGCCCTAAGGGTAGGCCCACGAAGCAACTGCCTAGGCTCCCAAATTTCAAACCGAATATTTCAAAATTTCAAGTTTTTGTATTTTTTTTTTTTTTTTTTTGTTTTTTTTTGGCTTTTGTGATTACATAAATATAAGGATGAAGGCCCCACTACTTTTTTAAAGAAATATAGCCAACTTTAATTAAAGGCCCATCATTGACATATGTTTTTTTTTTTTTTTTTTCAGAAAAAAAGCTCACCGGTCAATACAAGAAACTTAACACTAAAAAAAAGACCCACTAGAAACACAATTATAATTATTACAACAGACAATTACACATCAAATCCCTTGATAAAAAAATTTCAACATGAAATCTCAAAAATTGCGTAATTCACTTATAAAGGAGTTGAATTTGTAGTCATTTCGAATTAATTGAATCTAACACTTCTTTTCCTCTTTTTTTTTTTTTTTTGGAAAACTCTTTTTGTTTTTCTTTTCTAGTTTGTTAGAGTTCGAATTTTGACACGGTTTGAATTTCATGTCTAAAATCATAGCATATATGTTTTTTTTTCCTTTCGAATTGAATGGAAGGTTGAAAGAGTTGAAATAATTTTTATTTCGGTGACTTTTTATTTGTTATTTTTGTTTTACGATCTTGATTGTGAATTATTATATTGATTTGCATAAGTATTTACTAAAGAGAAAGAAAAAAAAAATCAAGTAAACATACACAGAGAGTTGAGAGTCTCATTTTTATGAAAAAAGTATATATATATATATATACAAAATCCATAATACTCATCAAACTAGTATATTCCAATGGTTGACCTTGTTTTTTCTCATTGCATTCATCCTCCTTAAAGTCCACTTTATAACTTCGATTAGATTCAAGAATCTCCATATTAGTGTTTATGAAACTGAATTTGACTATGTGCATACGTTTGAATTTGTGTTTATTTATTTATTTATTTTTACAAATGTTTTGATTTTTTTAAGTACAATGAACTCTTAGTATTTACACTGAATGATTTGGATGGATTTATACTCTAGACCATTACTCAGTATCGCAACAAGTGTTGAATATATGATAATGATGGGATGTTTATTTTCATTGCATAAAAGGGACATGGATTGATAGTCGAAAAAAAAGGACATGGACCCACATGTTTATGGTTTGATTGTAATTTTAATTATGTATTTTGGTATGCTTATTTTATTGTATAAGAGGGATACGAATCAGTAGTTAAAAAATAAATAAAATAAATAAATAATATAAAAATAAAAAATTGGGCATTAGAAAATACTTGATGCCCTTTTTTTTGTTTTTGTTTCTATAATTGTTTGGGCTTCGTTTAAAACAAATACTTGAGCATTTTTTTATTTGAAAAAAATGTATTTATTGGACCATTTTAATTTCAACCCATGTATGTAAAACTCAATAATAACCCATTACAAAATAGAGGTCCCTTTAAAAGATGGGCCCTGGGCAGGCGCCCCTGAAAACCAGGCCCAAGGGTGGCCCTAGATGTTACTTCCAACTGTTTTTTTAAGTATTATATTAATTTTGGGTTTTTGTTAGAGAGGGAGGACTTGAACCCGCAACCTCGTGGTGCAAGTGTAAAGGATTTACCACCATACCAACCTCATCCCGTCATCTTCAACTATTTTAGATCGGTACAAAGATTAGCTCATAGACTGATCCAAACCCTTTATTCATATCTTTCCCTCTCACACAAATGTATGTGTATATATATTCCTCGGTACGCATTGATGTTTAAAAGTAGATGCAATACATGTGAGTCATCAATTAAACATAAGTGAATGTTGATCAAGTTAAAGTAAATAATCTAACAGTTGATAGTTGAGAAACTAAAATTATTATATCAATGCACACGAATGAGAACTGAAATTATATAATGTCTCGATGGCTGACGCAATGAAATCTCAAAGGTTAACTTTACCGTGTCTCAATGGTTGACTTGAGAAACCGTAAAGGCATTGTCAAGTTAGCCATCGAGACCCCATCAGCTATCAATACGACATCAGTTCGAACCAATTTCCATTAAAAAAACCTAATCAATACAACATCAAGACACCTTCGAATTAATTGCAATAAAAAAAAGGTTAATTGCACTAACTTACCCTTAGTTTATTAAATATAGCAATATTTTAAAAAGATGTCCTAAATTAACACAAACACCCCCTTATCAAGTCAATCTGTTAACTATAATGGTTGACTAACCTTGACCCTTAGAAATCCAAATATACCCTTGCCATATCATCTCAAACATAAATTATTTTTTAATTAAATTGAAAAATCAATAATATATATTTTTATTTTTCAATTTTAATAAGATAATCTACTAAAGAAACAAGAGATCTTTGATGATCTTCTACTTACTTGAAGATATCTTCAACCGATCTCAGAGATCGACTTCCTGCAATTTGTAGAGGAGGCTCCTTCCCGAATTGAGGATATTTCCGCAAATGGTCGATATATTACTTTTTTTTTTTTAATTAAAAATATTTTATGTTTGAGAAATGTGGCAGTGGTATATTTGGTTTTTCATAGGTCAAGGTTAGTCAACCGTTAAAGTTAACGGATTGACTTGATGATAAGTGGTGTTTGTGTTAATTTAGGACATCTTTTAAAATCTTACTAAATTCAATAAGTAAGGTAAGTTAGTGCAATTAACCTTAAAAAACCATCGAGTCCATCGTCGACACACCACCATCATGCTCCTCAAATCAAGCATCGAGGCTCCTCAGAGTCAAGACACCATCGAGAAATCATGAGTCAAATATCAAGATGCCTTCGAAACCCCATCAAATTAGCCAACTTACCATTGAGACACCATATTGTCTTAAAATAAAATAAAAACATAAAACAAAAAAAAAAACAAAACGTATTTAATCCCGCACTAGAAAGTATATATATATATCGGTTTAGATTTATTAAACGCATTTTATGATACAATCACACATCACAAACAGATAATTTACCAATGGCCTCTTGCCTTGTAGTTGGAATCTCCCAAGTGTGGTTCCAACCGCCAATGTTCAATCCTTGGTATGTAAATAATTATTGTCCCACATTTGGCTATTAACTCCCAAAGTGTGGGTAGCCCTATCCCGATATTATGGGATCAGCGTAATCCATTGTACCTCTCCCGATAGTGGGAGTAGTTTTCCCGGACTGTGCTTATAGTCTTATCTCTCCATCTTCCAACTGTTGTTGTACTTAAAAAAAAAAAAAAAAAAAAAAAAAAAGATAATTTCAAGCTAGCTCTGATGAGTTTTAATAGACTAGACGAAGTAACTAATTAAAGCCAATCCACATTGGTTAAACAGGAGGTTAATTAATATCAATTTCTATTTACTTTAACTAATGACACACATATTCTCATAAGACCATTCAAATGAATATGTTCAAGTCAAGTTTTCTCACATTCTTCCTTTTATTACCACTAACAACTCCAAAGATTACGGGTATTATCACCAAAGTCCCTACTTTTTCACGAATTATCACCTTTTTAACATCTGTACCATATTAGTCCTTTAGTCCCATGTTTTCCTCAAAATACATCACTTTAGTCCTTCCGTCAGTCATCCGTTAGTCAAAATAATAGATACAAGCACATTTTAGTCTTTAATAAATTAAATTTCAAATTCCTGATATATTTTTCTGACATGTGGCCATACTAATATATAAAAAAAAAAATTAAAGACAAAAAAGACATTGAAAAACCGAAGAGGATTGGGAAGTGGGAAATTAATTTAAGAAGAAAAAAGAGACCCTGTTTTTTTATTCATTTTTTCTCTACGCTTCCTCTTTTCCTCGTTTCTCTCTCTTTATCTCTATCTCTTTTCATCTCATCTCAATCTCAATCTCCTATCTCCACCTCAAAATTTTAAAATCAAAAGAGTTTGGTTGTGGTTGTTTAGTGGAAGGGGAGGCTGGCGACCGTGTTTAACACCATCGCATAGAAGATTAGCACCACTCGCATATATTTTTTTTCACGCAGAGAAATCAACCTAGCCAAGGAAGCCCTAAATCCAATTTTCTAACAACAAAATCTAGTCTTTAAAAGAATCCATATTTTCAACAAAAAACAACAAAACCCAGATTTTCAAATAATAAAATCAGACTTTCATAGATCATATTTAATCAACAAAATTTGGGTTAACAAAATCTATTTTTTATGTGTCGTTTTCTTAAAGTTTCCTGATTTTATGGTAAAATTATATTATGTCGATGATGATGAACAAAAACACAAAAAAAAAAAGAGAAGAAAAAAAAAAGGAAACTGGTTTGAAAAATTTTATGTTAAAAATCTCTACTTTGTTAGATTATGTGTAGATTAGTGTTATTGTGCGATATATCTGCTTCCAACGAAAAAAATTAAAACATACCATTTAAATTTTTTAATCTTCAAAGATTGAAATAAAAAGAATTTAAAGGGATTTGAGGAGATGAAAATGGCATGAGAAGAAAGAGGAACAGACGAATGTCAAAAATTGGGGAAAATAAGATGAATTTTTCTGGTTTGTTACTTTGTTATTATTATTATTATTATATATTTATTTATTTATTTAACGATTTAATTATTAATACTTTTTCTGATTTTCATTTTAATTTAAGTTAAATTGTCATTTCATTTACATTATATATAGCAAGGGCAAAAGTGTACTTTAACCCACTCAGTTAAAGTTGATTGTCAACTTTGGTCAATGGACTAAAGTGAATATTTTGGAAAAATGAGGGACTAAAGTGATGAATATGGTAAAGACATTTAAAAGATGACAATTCATGAAAAAGTAGGAACTTTGGTGATAATACCCCAAAGAATTACTTGTACAACTCTCTCTCTCTCTCTTTTCTTTTGAAAATGAAGTGTAATTAAGGTAGTTAAAAAGAAAAAAATAATAATTAAAGAAGGCAATTGATTAGTCAACAGAAAATGAAATAGATAGTCATTGACTCGTTGGGAGATCACAAAAAGAAGAGAATTTAGACTATTTAGTCCAACACTTGATTTCCACATTAATTGAATGTCGTTGAATTTATTATATATTGAATTTGAATCATAATATAAATTAATTTGCAGAATCCATCAATTATATGTACTTTATTGTGTACAATTACTGTACACAAAAATTACTGTATTGGTAACATAACAAAACCCTATCAATGATCACTAATACAGACCTCCAAAAATTTTAGTCCAAATTTCAACCCAAATGATGTGGCAAGTATATTTTCATTAACCACTAATCCCTGTTATATATGGTGATGACTTCTTGCAATTTGTAGGAGGCTCCTTTCCCGATTGAGGATATTTCCGCAAATGGTCGATATTATCTTTTTTTTAATTAAAAATATTTGATTTTGATAATGTGGCAAGGTGTATTTGGTTTTTCATAGGTCAAGGTTAGTCAACCGTTAAAGTTAACGATTGACTTGATGATAAGTGGTGTTTGTTAATTTAGGACATCTTTTTAAAATCTTGCTATTCAATAAAGTAAGGGTAAATTAGTGCAATTACCTAAAAAAACCATCGAGTCAACACCATCATGCTCCATCAAATCAAGCATCGAGGCTCCATCAAGAGTCAAACACACCATCGAGAAATCATGAGTCAAATATCAAGATGCCTTCAAAACCCCATCAATTAGCCAAGTTAGCCATTTAGACACACATATTGTCTTAAATAAAATAAAAACCAAAAAACAAAAAAAAAAAATTATTTAATCCTGCACCAGAAGTATATATATATATTATATATCGGTAGATTTATTAACGCATTTTAATGACACAATCACACATCACAAACCGAATAATTTTACCAATGGCCTCTTGCCTGGTAGTTGGAATCTCCCAATTGTGGTTCCACCACCAAGGTTCATACCTTGGTATGTAAATAATTATGTCCCACATTTGGCTATTACTCCCAAAGTGTGGGTAGCCCTATCCCGATATTATGGATCATCCATTTCTCCAATTAACTGTGAGAGTTGTAATCCCATTGTAACCTCTCCCCGATAGTGGGAGTAGTTTTCCGGACTGTGCTTATAGAGTCTTCTCTCGCCATCTTCCAGCTGTTGTTGTACTTAAAAAAAAAAAAAAAAAAAAAAAAAAAAAAAAAAAAAGAGATAATTTCAAGCTAGCTTGATGAGTTTATAATAGACTAGACGAAGTACTAATTAAAGCCAACCACATTGGGTTAACATGAGGTTAATTAATATATTTCTATTTACTTATACTATGACACACATATTCTCATAAGACCATTCAAAATGAATATATGTTCAAGTCAGTAGTTTCTCACATTCTTCCTCTTTAATTACCACTAACAACTCCAAAGATTACGGGGTATTATCACCAAAGTCCCACTTTTTTCACGAATTATCACCTTTTTAACGTCTTTACCATATTAGTCCTTTAGTCCATTGTTTTCTCAAAATACTCCCTTTAGTCCTTCCGTCAGTCATCCGTTAGTCAAAATAACAGATACAAGCACATTTAGTCTTTAATAAATTATTTCAAATTCCTGATATATGTTTTCTGACATGTGGGCCATACTAAATATAATAAAAAAATTAAAGACAAAAAAGACAATTGAAAAAAACCGAAAAGAGGATTGGAAGTGGAAATTATTTAAGAAGAAAAAAGAGAGAACCCATGTTTTTTTATTCATTTTTTCTCTACGCTTCCTCTTTTCTTTCTCGTTTCCTCTCTTTATCTCTATCCTTTTCAATCTCAATCTCAATCTCAATTTCCTATCTCCACCTCAAAAATTTAAAAATCAAAAGAGTTTGGTTGCGGTTGTTTTAGAGGAAGGGGAGGCTGGCGGCTGTGTTAACACCATCGCATAGAAGATTAGCACCACTCGCATATTTTTTTTTTCACGTAGAGAAATCAACCTAGCCAAGGAAGCCCTAAATCCAAATTTTCTAACAACAAAACTAGTCTTTAAAAAAAAGAAAATCCATATTTTCAACAAAAAACAACCAACTCATATTTTCAATAATAAAATCAGACTTTCATAGATCATATTTAATCAACAAAATCTGGGTTACAAAATCTATTTTTTATGTGTTCGTTTCTTAAAGTTTCTGATTTTATGGGAAATATATTATGTTCGATGATGATGAACAAAAACAAAGAAAAAAAAAAGGAAATGGTTTGAAAAATTTTATGTTAAAAATCTACTTAGTTAGATTATGTGTAGATTAGTGTTATTGTGCGATATATCTGCTTCCAACGAAAAAAATTAAACACCATTTAAATTTATTTAATCTTCAAAAGATTGAAAGAAAAGAATTTAAAGGATTTGAGAGATGAAAATGGCATGAGAAAAGAAGAGGAACAGGCGAAGTCAGAAATTGGGAAAATAAGATGATTTTCTAGGTTTGTTACTTTGTTGTTATTATTATATATTATTATTTATTAACGCTTTATTATTAATAATTTTTCTTTTTCATTTTAATTTAAGTTAAAATTGTCATTTCATTTACATTCTTATACAAGGGCAAAAGTGTACTTTAACCCACTCGTTAAAGTTGACTGTCAAACTTTGGTCCAATGACTAAAGTGATGTGTTTTGGAAAAAGGAGGACTAAATGATGATATGGTAAAGACGTTTAAAAAATGACATTCATGAAAAAGTAGGGACTTTGGTGATAATACCCCAAGATTACTTGTACACCTCTCTCTCTCTGTTTTCTTTTCAAAATAATAAAGTGTAATTAAGTGTTAAAAAGAAAAAAAATAATAATTAAAGAAGGCAGATTGATTAGTCAACAGAAAATGAAATAATAGTCATTGACTCGTTGGAGAGATCACAAAAAAGAAGAATTTAGACTATTTAGTCCAACACTTGATTTCCACATTAATTGAATGTCTTGAATTTATATATATATTGAATTTGAAATCATAATATAAATTAAATTTGCAGAATCCATCAAATTATATGTACTTTATTGTGTACAATTACTGTACACAAAAATTACTGCATTGGTAACATAACAAAACCCTATATATGATCATTAATACTAGACAATCCAAAATTTAGTTCAAATTTCAACCAAAATGATGTGGCAAATAGTTTTTTCATTAACCACATAATCCCTGTTATGTATGGTGATGACAACTCACTTGCCACATCATTTGGGTTGAAATTTGGGCTAAATTTTTTGGTTGTCTATCATTACTCTTATATGATAGATTGTGTACAATTGAAATATAAATCAAATTCCTAGTTATTGTTTTCTAAGAAGAAATCAATTTTAGAATAGCATAAGAGATTTGTTGCCAATTAACTTCAAAAACATCTTAGGGGAGGTATATCCATCACCAACCTCAGTTTTCCATTTTCCCCCGTTTCCCCCCATTTAACTAAAATTACAAATTAAACTAAAAAAAAATGTGTATATTATAGTTAGGGTTTTCAAAGAAAAAATAAATAAAAAAATATATATTAGGTTATATTTATATATTTTTGGGGAAATGGGAAAATCTCCCCCCACCCCCAAAATCCCAATCCCCATCCCCATTTCAATTAATGGGATGATTACCCCCAACCCCCCCCCCCCCCCCCCCCCCCCCCCCCCCCCCCCCCCCAATCATCCCATTTTTCCCTTAAAAAAAAAAATCGTCAGATGGGGATATGGACACGGAGAAATGAGGATCCGGAGAAAAATGTGCAACTCTAATCCTATCAATCTATCTCTATCACCCACACAAGTAGACTAGAAAAAATAAAACAAAAAGGAGAAACACAACTTTGAAATTTTTGTAGGGGTTTGAAAATTATGTGGACCCTAGGAAGAAAAAAATGAAAAAGAAGAGAAGAAGATCAAATCCAAATGAGTCTTCGCTTTCTTGCATAGAAAACAGTACAAAGATTACATGGCGGGCGTAAGGTATCATATTAAACTTGATGGTTGACTCAAGTCAAGCACCGAAACTTTTTATTTTTTTGAGCTTCAAATGTACTGAACTGGCCCAAAACCCATTTGATCACTTTATTCAGCCCAAAGGATACGAAATGGGAATTTTTTTTCTTTCTTTCTAAAAACAAGGACAACAAAAAGAGCGCATACGTCCGTATCTTTTTTCTATCGGGATGTATTCTTAGTGCAACTAATTAATCGGGACCAAAACAATAACTAGATACAAATATATCTTAATTGGAAGAGGATGAAAATGTCCATATCTTTTTTCTATCATAATGTATTCTTCGCACAACTAATTAATAATGAACAAAACAATAACGAAAACACGAATATATCTGAATTGGATTAAAATGTTAATGTCCGTATTTGAGAATATTTGAAATTTATGCATTTAGGGGTACGGTATGTTGAGAATTTCTATCAAGAATATGTTTTGTGTTCATAAGTAGAGGAAGTAGTTTGTTTTCATGCAATAACAAAATAAAGCCTAATATTTCAAAATACTAAATTAAAACCAGAAAATTCAATGAAGAAAATAGGGTTTCAATTCGAATTCGAGTCCCCCTCCCCTCTTTCTCAATTTCACATTCTTTCACCGCATTACACTATGGAAATCGAGGCTGGCCTTGACTTTTTAGAGGCTTGGGGTGAAAATCTAAATTAACAAACAAAGAACAAAAACAATTGGGTCCTTGAATCCTTGATCCCTTTGGCAGCCATTATTAATAGGGAGAATCGCAAATACCTCCCTGACTTTTGACCTAATGCCAAATCAAACCCTCTGGTTTGAACAATAGCCAAATCAAACCCTACAATTAAATAGATTCTAGGCTTAATTGCAGAAACATCCCCTAAGTTTAGACGAAATTGTTGCAACCTTCCGTTTATTGCACAAACACCCCTGTAAAACGTTGACCAAACATTAACCAAAAGGGAATGACGAAAATACCCTTACACGGAATTATCAATTCCTCCCTGAGCTTTGTCTATTAGATAAACTGGTCCCTATATTTTCTATAATAGCAGGTCAACCCCTGAAAACCTTTGACCTCTAATTAAAAAAATTAATTGCCCTCATTAGGGATTGAACTAGAAACCTTATGATTAGAAGCTACAAGTCCTAACGAATTGAGCTAATGAAGCTCATTGTTAGAGGTTAGTTGATTTAAATGTATATATGTATTTGTGTGTGTGTGTGTGTGTATATATATATCTATATATATATATATATATATATATATATATATATATAGTTATATATTTTAAGGCTTAATTGACAAAATAATTAAATCTATTTCTTTCCATAATTTTAACAAATTTTAAATAATTATTTTCCTTTTGTTTTCTAATTTTCTTTTTCTTTTTCTTTATTTTACATGTATATATACAGTTAAATAATTTATTTAAAATAATTTAAATCTGTGTATATAATTTAAAATAAACTCATATATATTTAAAATAAACTCACATTTAATAATAATATATAAAAATAAATTTATGAAAAAGAAAAAGAAAATAAGAAAACAAAATGAAAATAATTATTTTAAATTTATTAAAATTATAGAAAGAAACATATTTAAATTATTTTGTCAATTAAACATTAAAATATATAACTATATAACTATTTATATACATACAAATACATATACACATTATATAACTACATTTATATATTTAAATCAACAAATCTCTAATAATGAGCTTCATCAGCTCAATTAGTTAGGATTTGTGGCTTCTAACCATAAGGTTGATGGTTCAATCCTTGATGAGAGCAATTAATTTTTTTAATTAGAGGTCAAAGGTTTTTAGGGGTTGACCTGCTATTATAGAAACAATAATGCTAAACGTGTGTTGGGATGAAAATGGTGGGATTATAGGTGGGATGTATAGCATTACTGTTATAGAAAATAAAGGGACCAGTTTATCTAATATAACAAAGCTCAGGAGGGAATTGACAATTCCGTGTAAGGGTATTCTAGTCACTCCCTTTTGGTCAATGTTTGGTCAACGTTTTACAGGGGTGTTTATGCAATAAACGGAAAGGTTGCATAAAAAACACAGTTTCGTCTAAACTTAGGGGATGTTTCTGCAATTAAGCCTAGAATCTATTTAATTTTAGGGTTTGATTTGGCTATTATTCAAACCAGAGGGTTTGATTTGACATTATGTTAAAAGTCAGGGGGGTATTTGCGATTCTCCCTTATTAGTGTAACCTTTTAATAATTTGAGTTTTGACAATTTTAATGGCTCAAATGTATTCATCAGAGTTGGTTTTTCATTGAACTCTAGACTTCATTTTACAATATAACGTTCTGCTTTTCATTAAAATAAAATAAAATTGGATCCCTTGATGTTGGGCCTGAGGAGGTGGTACTCAGTGTACTTGCTCAGGGCTAGCATTAATGAAGACTATGAGGCATGTAATGTATGTCACTCTATATCTCAACGTTGTACACAAGGATTGGTTATATTTTTCATATCAAATTAAATCTCATATCTTGAATATAATTCTAGATCATCAATAGTTTAAATTTACAAGTAAAACAGGCAATAAACTAAAAAAATATACTGATAAATGATACAACTCTAGAGAGGAAAAAATCTATGATAGAATTCACATAATTAAGATAATTGCACAAAAGAAAAATTGGACCCATTGATGTTGGGCTCGAGGTGGTGGTACTCAGTGCACTTGCTTAGGGCTAGTATTAACGAAGATTATGAGGCATGTAAAGTATGCCACTCGATATCTTCTCGTTGTACACAAGGATCGGTTATGTTTTTCATATCAAATTAAATCTCATATCTTAAATACAAATTCGGATCATCAACAATTTAAACTTACAAGTTAAACGGACAATAAAATAAATGATACAACTCTAGAGAGGAAAAATCTATGATAGAATTCACATTATTAAGATAATTGCACAAAAGAAAAATCTCTAATTTTTTAGCATAATCAACTCAGTATTAAAAAAAAAAAAAAAAAAAAAACTTCCAATTTAAGCTGCTCATCATGTTTTAATTTTCTTTTCATTGATTGTAAGAAATTTCTATATACATTGGCTTGATATACTCTAAAAAAAAATTCCAACAAAAACAAGCAAAATACATTGAACTAATATAATAAAAGAGGAACTCTTTTTAATAATAATTTCTTGTAATCAAACAATTTCACCATTTTTCTATCATGGACTGGTCAACATTAAATCTTCCCGAGGTTGCTGCTGTAAATTTGGGATCTCTTGTCAATGAAGAAGCCATTTGTTGAACCAAAATATATTGGATTGCCGCGGGGGCCTGGTCATGATCAATTTCCTAGACTGGTTTTGATGATCTGAAATCGAACAATCCGGGTTTGATCATATCAAGAGTGATAGTAGGTCTTGTAGATTTCATTAGGGGCGGAACTAGAAGTTTGAAGTTGGGGGGCTAAAGTTTATCGAACGAATTTTCTACTGTATGCATGGTGATGACACAAATAATCAAATTAGCAATTTATTATACATAAGCTAAAATAAACAGAGTAAACGCATACCTATTTGGAAATAGGTCTTGAGAATATATTTGTCCTTGACTTGAGAAGACACTCTAACAACAAAAAATATCTTTTAAGCATCACTGATTCATTGTGATATCAATAGTTTGCAAAAACCTGTAAGGTAACAAATTTAGAACCCAAATTCAAACTTAAACGTGGGCACAAATAATAATAACAATATATAACACTCCTAAGACAATGAATAAATATATTTAATAAATATAAACAGATACAAAATAATTATAACATTGAACAATAATTTATTAACTAAAAAAGATGATAATTAAGAACTTTAAAACGCATAATTTTCCATTATATCTCTAACTCTTCCATTTTCACACAAAAAATACATCTCCAATTATCTCCAAATATCTAGTCAAGTGTGATTAATATATATACAAAAAAGAAGAAAAAAGAAAATGACTGTTTTCTCATCAATATCTAGTCAAGTGTGATTAAGAAACCTTTGCTTATCTGACCGAAGCAAAGAAGTGGTGGGTCACTGGGTAGTTTGTGTTAGGAATTGCAGACTACCCAGTGACCCAAGAAGGTGCAGCTTCGCATACCTTCTTGTGTCCATTATGATCCTATGCTTCTTCACCGTTAAAAAATTTAAAAAGTTTTGCTTCAGAAGTAGGTGCAGCTTCGTATACCTTCTTGTGTCCATTATGATCCTATGTTGCTGCTTCTTCTTCTTCGTCTCTGTTTCTGGCATCTCTTAAGAGCATCATGAGACACATAGCTGCTGCTTCTTCTTCTTCATCTCTGTTTCTCATCCATGCATCTCTTGAGAGCATCATGAAACACATAGGTAAATCCTCTTCCGGTTCTTCACCAGTACTATCACCATCGATGATTTGTTTCTGCTGCTGAGTTGTTGTCTTTGGTTAGAGAAGATGAGTTGTGCAATGAGCTCTCATGTGACCACCCAAAGCTCTTACTTCAGAGAAAGTCCTCGGACATAGCTTGCATTTGTTCATCCCCATTGGCACAGAATACAAGTAGAACTAGAAACGATAAGGGTGGCTCAAGAGTATCCGGGGCCTTAGGCGAAAATTTAAAATGAGGTTTTGAATGTGTAATGAAAAAAATATTAAATTAATAGTTAAAATAATTTATTTAAAATTTATTTTTATTTGTAAAATGTAAAAATGTTGATTGAGTTTTTGTATTTTTTTTTTATTTTTAGTTTTTGGTATTCTAATTCATATTTTCTGAAATTAATTAAACATGAAAATTAAGTTGAGCCGGCCTAGATACGGTTCGATAAAGCACAATTCCATACAAACATAGCACGGCATGGTACGGCACGGCACAACACGACACACTTCATTTAGTGGGTCATCATGAAGTTTGAAGCATGACTAAGAAATAAAACAAGAAAAAGAGGCTAGATGATATACTCAACGAAAGTAAGGCTTGCAACAAATGATCATCGAGAATGAGTGTTAGAGAGAGATCCTCTGAGGCTCATCTCCATGAAGAAAGGAGTAGAGTCTTTGACAGAGGTAGAAAGAGATTCTTTGAGAGAGTTTTGCTGGAAGAAAGGGAAGTGCTCAGGTTGGAGGATAGAGATGTAGGAAGAGTTTTCCGGGGCAATTTCTTGCCTATTTATGCTTTTAACTTGAATCCGTATGTGGGTTTGCTGGGTTTATAGGGTTTATTCAAAGCTTTTGGGAAGGTGAGAGATGGGTATTTCTCTTCAAATGTCAGTGCTACGAGGTGGGATTTCACTTTAATCTGGTATGGGTCTTTGGAGGAATCCTCGAAATAGGCAAGTCGGATGAATGGGATGCAATTCTATGGGTGGCTGATTTGATCAAAAGTGGTGTGTTTTGGTCGGAGAAAGTGAAGGGTGAATGGATCTAGTATGAGGAGGGAGAAAGAAGTTCTTCTGGTATTAGGTACAGGGAAAAAATGGAGGGATGTCAGTGTTGTGTTAAAAGAAGGTAAGGCAACTCCCTTCAAAGCTTTTGGGAAGGTGAGAGATGAGTATTTCTCTTCAAATATCAGTGCTATGAGGTGGGATTTTGATTTTATCTGGTATGGTTTTTTGGAGGAAGCCTCGAAGAAGGCAAGTCAGGTGAAAAGGATGAAAGTCTATGGGTGGCCGTTTCGATCGAAAGTGGCGTCTTTTGGTCAAAGAAATTGGAGGGTGATTGGATCTAGTATAGGAAGTTCCTATATGCTTGGAATTTCAGATTCTCACTTATTGGCTGATGAGGTGATAAAGATTTCGAGAAGTAAGCTTGAAGGGGGTATTGAGTGGCCGGAAATGATCAAAAATGGTGTTCTGATGGATATAGACTGGCTATAAATTTGAAATTTGAAATTTTTTGCAGTAGAAAGGGAGGGATGTCAATGGTGTTGTAAAAATGGTGATGCAGTCGATGTATTGTTTGTGGTGCAAATTCTAGAAAGTGTGGGTAAGGGTGTCGTTATCAAGGGATGCAGTAGAAAGGGAGGGATGTCAATGGTGTTGTAAAAGTTGGTGAAGCAGTCGATGTATTATTTACTGTGCAAATTCTGGAAAGTGTGGGTAAGGGTGCCGTTTTCAAGGGGTGCCCATCTAAAAGGAATGGGTGTAGGGGAAGGAAAGCTAAAGCTAAGCCTTGTTTTATGCTTTTTAGGTTGAGCAACAAAGCAAGTGGGTTTTAGAGATAAGAAAGGGCATGGGGTGTTGTTTTGTCAGTGAATGGTCGGTGCTTAGCTAAAAAGAAAGGGTGTGGGGTTTGAAAAGCTAAAGCCAAGCCTTGTTTTAAGTTTTTTCTCAAGTCTTTTGGGATTTGTCTTGTTTTGTTGTTTTTTCTTCTTGTTTTTGCTAGTGCTCTTTGTGTAAGCTTCAGTTGTACTTACTTCAGGGTTGTTGTGCTTGCGAGTAGCTTGTTCTGGCCTTGTTTGGCTTGTTTAATAAAATTGTTAACCTGGAAAATAGGCAATTAATTCAATGAAGAGCTTTTCCATTTAAAAGACCTCACCACTCCCTAGCACCCACCGCGAAAACATCCCCGGTCAATCTAAAGCGCCTATTGAGAAGAAAGACCTGGCCCGCCGTGTAACATGCCTCATTTAGGACACACTGGGTCTAAGCGCGATCCAACTAAGAACCAGGCTATCCCCCCTAGAATGCCTATTGAGAAAGAGGACCTAGTCCACCAAGGACCCCGCCTCCAAGCCGCGGTCCACCAAAGACCTAGCTCCCCTTGAACGCCTAAAAAGAAGAACCACATGCTCTAGTAGAGGACCCGCTCCAACAGCCAGCAACCCAGCGTGAACCATCCTAAATAGTGCCTACCCAGTCCCTCATAACACACTTCTACAACTTGAACGACCCCCTCTAAAAGAACTCCTTGGAACTCTCTAGCGACCCTTGCTCCGAAAAGGCTGACGCCAGCCCTCACCCTAGCTCACATGGGATAGAGAAGGGACTGGGAGCACCTGTAAAGCCACAGCACCAGCCCATTAATGTGAAATAGCAAGCACAAATGGGGGAAGACAAGCAGCCTACGGTCGAGATCATCCGTTGGCCACATTACATCAACGGTGGACCACACTCCATCTCAGCCCTACTTGGAAGTCAACTATCTCATACCTAGTTGGAAGTCAACTATCTCATACATGAAAAAGGATACTCTGTTTCTCTAGCAAAATACTCGCAGAAACGCAGCAAGCATGAAGAAGGAAATAGTGGAAGAATACGCCTGACAGTGTGCAGCGGGACAGGCGCTGACATTGTCCCCCTCCAGGCTAGATTTTGATAACGACCTCCCTCTGCAGCAATAACCCATCCAACCAATCAAAACCCTTGGAAACACCACATGTCCACCATATCAGCCCTAGAGAAACGCCTGCATGGACCTAAGGCCTAGGTAGAACGATCAAGACCCTCCAAGGAGTGTGGCTACCACGGCCCCGCTCAAAAGTAAGGGTTGTGATCATGCCCACCAATTACGCCCTAGGGACTAGGGCCCCTACCTACCAAAACCCAGGCCCCTACAAAGAATGAGCCTCGGTGGCACAATCCTGATCCTCGATTCTTGGTTACCATCATCATTGACAGGAGGGAACGGTGGGGATGGAATCAAGGATTCCCACCTAAACGGACCACCCCTACCTACCCCTCTACCAGAGACACTATAAATATCTCTACGTTCCAAGAATAAGGGGTTGGCCTCTGAAAACCAAGACATCTACTTGGCTACTACCTCCCCTAAACAAAACTCCTATGTGTGTTTTACTTGGCTACTATCCCGCCTAACCCAAGCTCATATGTGTGATCTACTTGGCTACTACCTCGCCTAAACAAAGCTCCTATGTATGTTCTACTTGGCTACTGCCCCGCCTGACCCAAGCTCCTATGCATGACCTACTTGGCTACTACCTCGCTTAGTTAAAACTCTCATGAGTTTGCCCCCATTTAGCTAGTGTACCTTACGTTTGTTCTATTCTCTTTCGTTGTAATAACCAATCATAGCACATGAAATGGCTCATAATGTACTCCATTGTTAAAGAATAAAAAGATCCCTCCTTCGCTGTAGAAAAATTGCAATTGTCACGCCCTTATATACACAATTTCAACCTCATCCCCGCTTGCAAGACCGGTCCTACTGCGTTGAACCGGTCCTGACAACCGGACCAAGGGCCTCCCCCGGTACCTATCCCGGGAAGAGAGGAGCCATCCTTTACCAGGTTCGAACCAGCTGCAGTGCACCCTTACGCCTGGTCCAAGTTATCCCGGGAAAGTCCCGACGGATTTTTCAGGATAACAAAAATCTTGCTATTAAAAAAAAACTAAGAAATAAAACAAATTGACATAAACAGCTTTAAAGATATAGAAAATTATCATAGATCATTAGATTCTGCGTATTAAACAGAAAAATAATCATCAAATCTACAAATTCTTATTCTAAGGAAAGTATCTTCATGACTACATTACAATCATGACCATTAAACACTATCAATAAAATGTTATAAATTAAAATATTATATCCAAATTAACAAAATATAAAACACAAAGAATTTTATAGAATTCCAAAAGATAATCTATACCGTGTAGCAATAAATTGGAGAAGTTGTACTTTATCCACTCAGAAGCCTAGCTCAGGGGAACATCTGTCTCTCCAATGAGAGGTGGCGGCGGAATTTGGAGATAAAAATCTCAACTCTTCGGTTGATATCATCATCATCATCAAGAGGAGGTGATTGGACCGGCGGGTTACAGCTCTCACTATCAAAATACCTCCTCAGCCGGTTGCCCTTTGGAAACCTCCTCAGCCCCTGCTTGCATTCCTTTCGAACCATCTTCAGTGTGTTCTGTGTCACAGTTTTGACTGTTGACCATTTGAGATCCATTGATGCATTCTGGTTTTTGGTGAAGAAAAATGAGGTTGTGTGAAGAAAAATGTGTTCTTCTTCTGCTTGGCCCTCTGATTGTGTTTGTTTTACAGAAAAGAAAAAGGATATAAGGAAAACCGTGTGGAGGTGACTGATAGTGACATACTCAGAGTAATGCTAAGATTAGTAAAGAGGTTGGTGGAGAGTTTAGTATTTTTGATGGCTCATTGACCGGGTGAAATTTTGATAGATTAGAATAGATAGAAGGGTTTTACTCAGAGTAATGCTAAGATTAGTAAAGAGGTTGGTGGAGAGTTTAGTATTTTTGATGGCTCTGTTATAAGGAAGAATTTGAAATTGGAAGATGGAAAATTGATTGTGCAGAAGTGGAGGTTTGGGAGTTGGCCTGATGGCATTGATTCAACGGTTTGGAGAAGCTGTACTCTATCCACTTTGAAATCTGGCTCAAGGGAACATCTGTCTCTCCAATAAGAGGTGGCGACAGAATTTAGCAATAAACAGCTCCGCTCTCTTGTTGATATCTTCATCACCATCATCAGGAGGAGATTGAACTTGCGGGCTGTAGCTCTCACCATCAGAAAACCTTGGATGCTGGTTGCATTCCTTTGGAAACCTCCTTAGCCGCCACTTACATTCCTTTCGAACCCTCTTTGGTGTCTTCTACGCTGCAGTTTTGATTTGTGACCAATTGCCCATTTGTTGTTGTGATTTGTGAAAAGAAAAGCTTTAGGAATGTAAATGACCCATTTGGTGCTTCTTCTTCTTCTTCTTCTTCGTCTTTGTTTCTCATTCACGCATCTCTTAAGAGCATCATGAGACACATATGTAAATCCTCTTCCGGTTCACCACCAGTACTATTACCACCGACAATTTGCTGTTATTGCTGCTGAGTTGTTCTCTTTGGTCGGAGAGGACGAGCTACCTAGTGAGCTCTCATGTGACCACCCAAAGCTCTTACTTCATAGAAAGTCCTCGGACATAGCCCGCATTTGTACATCCCCATTGGCACAGAACATAAGTAGAACATAAGCAGAACTAGAAGCAACAAGGGTGGCTTAAGAGTATCCGGGGCCTTAGGCTAAAATTTAAAATTAGGTTTTAAATGTGTAATGTAAAACATATTAAATTAGTAGTTAAAATAATTTATTTAAAATTTATTCTTATTTGTAAAATGTAAAAATGTTGATTGAGTTTTTGTATTTTTTTTCTTAGTTTTTGGTATTCTAATTCATATTTTCTATAATTAATTAAACATAGAAATTAGGTCGAGCTGGCCTAGGTACGGTCCGATAAAGCATGATTCCGTACTAGCACAGTACGGCACGGCTTCATTTACCGTATTGTATTGAATGTTTAATTAGTATTTAATATTTTTTAAGTTTGTTGATAAGACAATACAAAAGGGACACATGGTTTAATATTCATACATGCTTGCTTACGAGTCCGATTGCAATTTGCAAGCAAACTCACCCGCATAATTACAAAAAGAAATCCAAGTAGTAAAAAACGTGTCAGGTTTCCTAAACTTTCTGTCAACTCTCCTTGGAAATAAATAGAATTGAAATTGAAATAAACTTGACTAGCAAGCAATCTAACTTGTTGAACAAGGAATATTAATCGTTTTATTGACCTGTTTATATCCATTAGATTATTTTTATCCAACAGTGCAAAAACAATTTGTTAGCAAAAATAATAATAATCAATGCTTATGTTTTTTTTTTTTTTTTCTTGTCTGGAATAAGATGATAGTTTCCGACTTCCAATTTTCACTACTATTATACTATATAGATTACCCTTAGTAACATAAATTATATAGCTCAACATTTAACAATTAGTGATGAAGATTACTCTGAAAATTTGGGCAATTGCCCTGCATTTTCCCAACTCTTTTTAGCTTACAAAATTTCCATCCACCACATGTGCAGCGTAGTTATATATCACACTAACACATCTAACATACATAGTCATACGAAAAATTTAATATTTAACCATATGCGGGATAGCGTGCAGATTATAAACAAAAGACCTTCTTCAGTCCTCTTTTCATCAATTTCTGCATATTCCATAGAGGACTGAACCCCGCCAAAGAAACCACGGGAAAACTCCTTCCATCAACAGTCACGTCATTGGAAACCTAAGCTTCAATTGTAGCAAATATTTCTTCATCAATACTATCAGTTGAAACGATTTCTTCAGAGACATCTTCGTCTATAGCCCCAGCCTCGGGTTACTCCTTGTTGGCACCAAGAATCTTTTCCTTGAGCTGAGCTAACGATGGATCAAGAGCATGCTCAGCATCAACGAAAACACAATAAGATAACTTGGATTGAAATGGCATGTATAAAATGCATGAATAACCCATAAGAAGATGAAGCCAAAAGTTCATTATAACAGAATCATTTTTTAAATTGAAAAATTTCTCCATAGCTTATTGAAAAATAATAACATATTGCTAGTCCATTTTATTAAATTTATGAAAACAAACCAGAAATTTGAAAATGTGATGAAATGCCTCATAAATTATACTTTTACAGAATTTGAGATGCTCTTTAAACAAGTTAATCACTCTTCTGATGTTAAATTTGAACTATCAATGGGAAAAGAAGGACCTTCTATGCAAGTGCAACATGAAAATAAATCAATCACAAAAACCCATCCAATTACAAAATTAGTAGACAGGTTTGACAACTTATATAAATGGAAGTTTAGGACCAACTAGGTTGTAGCTCGCACGATGTGGACATTGTAAAATAGTGTGTGTTTTTTTTTGTAGCTTTTTCAATCGAGTGTTAAATATATTTTTCAAAGATCAATCTCATAAAGTTCTCTTCACAAATTGATCTAAAGAAGAAAGTGCAGAAGAAAAAATATATAAAAAATAGCAATTCATTTTCTATGGTATCTTAACGTGACATAATGCATTTTCTTACGTCTATGATAAAATGAAGCAAATAATATCATAGAAAAAAGCATCAGGAAATGCACGTGTTATGGACTTTAAATGATAGACCATTAAAGATTGAAAATAATAAGGTATTGGTTCAAACAAAAACTCAAGAAATAAGGTATTGATAGATCACCATGTGTAGAAGGGAGGTGCACTACCATCTCTACTAAGAGGTGATATGCTCAAATAATCTCTCACATAATTTTAAAGTTGAGAAGTATTACCAGCAGAGGCGTAGCTCAATTGGTAGATGAACAAGCTTGGGGTTTGGGTAAATGACTTATAGGTTAGTGGCTCAAATTCTATCAATGGCGAAAGTTTTAAAAAAAAATACATGGTCCTGAATTAATAGATATTGTCAAAAAAAAAAAAAAAAAAAAAAAAAAAAAAAAAAAAAAAAAAAAACTGAGAAGTATTTTATAACATTGAATCATTAGGCCATCTCCAACCCAAAATATCAATTTGGTGCAACTTTTACACCATAATGGTATAACTTTCACACCATTTATATTTTCCATCTCCAACCCATTGCCCAAAATGTTATACTAAAAAGAATATTCCTTTTCGTTTCCTTTTTTTTTTTCATTTCTCAACAATTAACATTTCACCCCTTAATTAATATAATATTGTTAATGTTGATATTGATGTAGAAAGGTCATATTTATGACGAAATTGATATTGCCATATTGGTGTCAAGTCTACCAATTAGAGATAATTTATTTTATCATTATGAAGTTTTTATGAAGTTTTTAATGTTTTTAATGTTGTATTTTACTTTTAATTTTAGTGTTTTCAATTTAGTGATTTTTTTAAAATTGGTATACTTTTGTATTTATTTAATTTTAGTTTATTGTAAATGTTAATATAAATAATTAAATTAAAATAAATATAAATTAAAGAAAATCATTAAATAATGTACATGGATACAATTGGAATAAATTTGATTGAATAAGGGTAAAACTGTGATTAAATAAAACTTTTTAAATAATAAAAAAATGATATAATTGAAATAAATTTTATTGATAAGGGTAAAACTGTGATTAAACAAAACCATATGTATTAAAAAAGGGGGAAAACTTGCGTTAAGTCTACAGTGTTGCGTCATATCTGGTGCAACATTGTCGCTCAAAGCAAATTGACGTAGAATGATGAAACTTGGTTGGAGAAGAAATTTTGCTTCAATTTGGAGTTTTACTTCAAAACGAAGTCCGGTTGGAGAAGCTCTTAGACACATCAAGTTCATTGTGTTCATAAAATAAGAAAAAAATACAGAAAAGAAACTAAAGAAATTCCAAATTTGAGTGAGAGAGCAAACCCGGCCCGTTTGGGTAGGCTTTATGGGCAAAACCGGAGCCCGCCTAGCCTGGAGGCCCAATTGGTTCCTAGAAAATATAGGTCCAATCACCACCCATTCAACACCTCTACATGTAAGCAAAGCAGCCCAAGAATAATTTTGTACGCACAAACACAATGTTATTACTTACCTTTAGTACGATTAGAATCTATCGAAATTAAGTAGTACATGTACGATTCAAATATTTACTTTTATAATATCGGAGAGAAAATTATCCCTGACCACAAACATGAAAAAGAAAAGTAGGTGCCCGCCACTTGAATTAATAAGAAATAAATATTCTTATAACCATATTAATTGAAAGCGAATAAAAAGATCAATCATCAATGATATCCATTCATCGCCAATAACTTTATCAAAAAAATATAGATATAAAAATACTAAAATAGCTTTAGTCAATAGTCATTATATTATGAAAACATCTTGTAGACACTTTTTAAAGGCATTTGTTTATGAAACTACTTTCAAGCGCACACACACAAAAAAAAAAAAAAAAAAAAAATCTTAGTTTTGATTATCTCACTTTTTTTTTTTATGTGACACTTTCTTTTGCTAACTAAAAGATGAAAAATGAAAAAGTATTTTTTTTTTGTTTGTTAGGAATTACTTACATTAGCACTAACATAATTAACTTTTCATTATATTAGGAGTTGAATTAGGAAAATAAATTTCCATAATTGCTTGCACCTGTTGAAGTGCATGCTTTGCCATCTGATTGAAAATCAACATAATTAGGTATGTAACATCAAAGTTTATTTGCAGATTTATGGGGGGTCACTGCAGAGAGTATAATTAGCCATCAACTAATTCATACTCAATTTGTAATCTTTAATGTTTGTCAAAAAAAAAATATATTGTAATCTTTAATGTTTGATTTAAGATTGGACCACTTAACATTTATTGCAAATTTCATGTTAGGTGGGTCATCCTTGCACATTTTTTTTTTTCTTTGCACTCATTTTTATTCCCTTGACCGGAAATTTATTGACCAAATTAACCTATATATATATATATATATATATGAAAGTGAACCCTAATGACGAGATAAGATTGGTCCGATGGTAAACATTTCATACATAAGCTACGAGGTCATGAATTTGAGTCATTCCCCTAAAAAAAACCCTGAATTTATGTAATATTTCGAAAAGAAAAAATAAAGTGAACCCACTAATTACTAACTTCAGTATCAGTCAAGAAAGGTTACAAAATTAGATTGAAAATTTAATTTTACTTTGTTAATTTTACTTTGTTATTTGGTATAAAATTATGGTTGGAAAAGAACAAAAATGAGGATAACAACAATACTTAGTAATAGGGAGTGTTAAATTTAGTAATATTAGGACCAATAATTTCTCTCTCTCTTTCTCTCTATAAATTATAATTTATAACTTTGAATGGTCAAGTCAAGGTTTCTCGAGACTCGTCAATATCAAGTAGTACATATTTGACCTTAATATTTACTTTCACAACATTGAGGATAAAACTCTCTAAACATACTTATAAAATATGCATTGTGGAGCTTAAACCCATTACCGGTTTCCACTAATATAGAATGGAGGTGCACTGGCACCTGTATTAAGAGGTGATGTGTAATATTACATGTTTAGTTCGTAACAAGTATAATATTTTTAATAATCGGATGAATTTTGGATGGGTGGTATATATTAAGAAAGAAACTATGAATTAGTTTAAGAGAATATGAGATGATTAATTTGGTAGATGAAATGTTTTCAATTTGAGTTTCAAGAGCTAACGGTTTACTTGAAAATGAAGTTGGCTACCCTTTAGTGATCTAATTTGCATGCTTTTCTTGTAACTTTTTTATTTTATTTTATATATATTGTAACTTTCTTTCATTTTAAGTTGAGACATTATTATTATTATTATTTTTAACGGGACTTGTTTTAGTTTTATGTATCACCAAGCTATCATGGCTCGATTTACGATAGTTAATAATGTTATTATTATTTTTTTGAACCTGTACAGCTTTGAGAGTTCTTTAAAACAAAATTGAGAGTTCTTTAACAAAAATAAAAAATAAAAAAAATCGAGAGTTGAGGGATGACTGATGTAAGGTGTAAAAGCCAAGGGCCTTACCATGGTATTATTTATATTTTCATAAATTTAGTGTACCACTACTCAATGTATGTGGCTTAATGTAAAAGACATTCATTTAACATTACAATCTATCAATTTTGAGTTGCAGTCACTACATGTTGTATATGAAAAAAAATAAAATGTTATTAATGTACCTCAATTTACAATGTGTTGATGTCGATTTCTAGGAAATCTAGTCAGCAGTGACATATATGCAGATCGATATCTCAATAAATTGCAAAGTTCAATCAGGTCGCCTACTTGTTAGGTGTGTGATTGCAATGAATAGAAAAGACGGAAATAAAGAGTGTAGAAATATAAATTGCACAATTTTTTTTATGTTGAAACCCTTAATGAAAAGAAAAACCACAGTCGTTATGAACGACAGAAAAAAAGTTATTCACTGTCTAAAATAAGGTTACAAAATTACGAGTGGTCCCCTACCCCTCTCGCTTCGATACATGTGTTTATTAGGGGTTAGGATGTGGCCCTAATCCTTGTCGTGCAATCATGAGACATTATTGGGCGATATCTTAGGGGGGATCGAGAGATCTATGGCAAATCGGATCCTTGAGTACTTATTGTGTTGTGATCTTCATTCACTGCGGGATTTTCCTTTTAGATTTTTGTATTAACTGCGGGATTTGTCAACCACCAAATTGTAGGTGATTGATTTGCCTAATATGGGGTCGACCTCTATGGAGAATATACCCAAATCTTGTTTCATTAATGATACTTCGTTGCGGGGCGAGTTTGGGCCAACTCCTCTTTTCAGCTATTATCTGGCGAGCGGCTATTTTAATGAGTGAGTTGATATCGTCATATGTGGTCTATCGAGCTGATGTGGATACTTAGGTCATTGAATCCTGCGTTTCATGCTGACATGTGGTATCAAATAAAATTAACCCAGACACAACGGTAAACTCATTTTCTCAATTTTGTATACAATGCTTAAAACAATATATAGGTTATTATAATGATATGCTCATTGTATCTACACCACATTTTATATTCTAAACACTAAGGTCATGTTTGATTTGTGGAAAGAAAACCACATGAAAAGTAAACCATGTAAGAACGAAATCTTTGTAGGAAAGAAATCTTTTTGCTAGATGGATTACTTTGTTTGCTTATCATATGGAATTCATCATGAAATCCTTATTGTTTTGACTACAACGTCCCTTATATATTGATTTATATATATATATATATATATATATATATATTGTAAATATTCAAAAATACAATTTTATATTAGAAAAATGAAAAATACTTTAAAAAAAAAAGAATAATAATAATAAATTAAAAAATTCATAATGACCACCAGAGATGGTGCCGGAGGAGGCAACAACGGTCACCTTCAGTTGCCACCTTCGGCGAGGAGGCCTCCTTCATCGACGGAGGATGAAGTCCTCTGTCAATGGAGGCGAGCAAATCTACCATCACAAATCGCGATGGAGGATTGTTCTCCATCGTGATTTGCGATGGAGGCCATGAATGAGGAGGCCTTCGCCTCCTCTCCAGTGATGGAGGAGGCATGAGCTTTCTTCAGTGATGGAGGCTAGGGTAGACGTGACACGGTTTCGGTCCAGTTCGGTTCCGGTTTCGGTTTCGATTCAGATTCCAAACCGACGGTTTCGGTTCTGGTTCTGGTTCTAAGGTTTGGTGGAACTGGAACCGGTATATGCTGGTTCCTGTTTCGGTTCTGAAACCGTCGATTTCGGTTCCGACCAAACCGGTGGTTTTGAACCTTTTTTAAATTTTTTTATTAATAAAACTCAGTCAAGTAAAAGACCAAGAGTCAGTCCAACCCAAATCAGTCCAAGTATCCAACTGTCCAAGAAGAAGAAGAAGAAGAAAAAAAAAAAATCAAAATCAGATGGTGCCATGATGGTGATGCCGTGATGATGGTGGATCGAACTTCGAAGGGATTTGGGGTGGATCGAAGAAGAAGATGAGGAGATCGATCAAAAAGAAGAAGAAGAGGAAGTAGAAGAGGAGGAGGAGATTGATCGAAAAGAAGAAGAGGAGGGAAGAAAGAGGAGGAGGAGGAGATCGATCAAAAGAAGAAGAAGAAGAAAGAAGAAGAAATAGGAGGAAGGAAGAGGAGGAGATCGAAAAGAAGAAGAAAAAGATGAGGAGATCGAAGTAAAGAAGAAGAAAGAAGATGAGGAGATCGATCAAAAAGAAGAGAAGAGGAAGTAGAAGAGGAGGAGGAGATTGATCGAAAAGAAGAAGAGGAGGAAGAAGAGGAGGAGGAGTGAGATCGATCAAAAAGAAGAAGAAGAAGAAGAAGAAGAGAAGAAGAAGAAGAATAGGAGGAGGAAGAGGAGGAGATCGAAAAGAAGAAGAAGAAGATAAGGAGATCGAAGTAAAGAAGAAGAAGAAGAGGAGGAGAAGATTTGAGATCGAAGAAGAAGAAGAGGAGGAGGAGGAGTCGAGGAGGAGGTCGAAGTAAACGAAGAAGAAGAAGAAGAAGAAGAAGAAGAAGAAGAGGAGGAGGAAAGAAGAAGAAGGGTTTGACGACTGTGAGTAAGTAGGAAGAAGGATTTATGTTTAGGAAATTAGGTTTAGTATTTATATTAAAAATATATATATATAAAAAAATAAAAAAATTGGATCCGTCGGTTCGAACCGGAACCGCTGGTTCCATTCTGGTTTGAACCGCCCAGTTTCGTAAACCTTGGACTGGAAAACCAGTTTCGATTTCAGTTTCGATTCTGATTCCGGTTTCGGTTTCGGTTTCGGTTTTTCCAGTTCCAGTTCTACGGTTCGAACCAGAACCTTGTCAGGTCTAGGCTAGGGCCTCCGATGACGTCAGTGCCACCTCCGGTGGCCTGAGATTGCGACGACGAGGCTCCGTCGGTAGCCTTGCCGTCTCCAGTTTCAAAAGAGGCCACCGATAGTGGCCTCAATTTTTCATTTTCAAATTTAGTTTTGAATTTTTGTTACTTGAGGACAAAATGGTAACTTCAACATTTTCAAGGGGGTGGAATCTGGATTCCGACATCTTGAGTTCGGAATCCATTCCAGCCAATTTGATGGAATCATGATTCATGGTTAATTAAGGCAAAACAAACAATGGAAAATGATTCCCTTCCCCTTTCCTACCCAAATTCCATCAACCAAACATCGCCTAAATTAATTATAATAGTTAAAAAAAAATGTCGAAGGAAAGACAAAATTGATTCTTAATATAAAAACAATGTTGAAAAATTTAAATTAAAAGCCTAAAAACAACTTTATAGAAAAACAATTAATATCTTGTGCTTTATATACTAGCCATCTCGCCTTCATGAGCCCCCATTTTCTGGACCAGTGGGCCGTGTGCTGATAAAATAATCCGAAATCAAAGCATCTTCCTGACATCCGTGTACCCAAATTCACACGTATATATATATATAAACGAGGAGAACCAAAGCAACCCTCCAAGGAAAATCTCCGGTCCATAGTCCGTACACAGGAAACTTGTTCACAGCCGGTAGCAGGTAAGAGAAAAAACAAAAAAGCAAAGGCACTAACACTGTCACTGAAATCGAACACTATCCCATTAATTGCCATTATCGAGCATTCGAGCAGGCACAGTCTCTGTTTCTCACTTCTTTTAGCTCCTCAAAACGCTGTTTATTTAACTCTATAACAACTGTACGCATACTCTCTCTCACCAGGTATGGTATGTATATTTTTTCTTGATTTAATCAAAGTTTTTCGATTTCCTCATTCCTCTCTGTTTATGATTATGTTTATTTGGTAATTTATTAATATATATTTTTTTTTTTACAGAGAATCTTTGATGGTGTATTTTAACGTGGCATTAAAGCAGAGTTGAGTAAGCGTCTCGATATTCGTGATATATCAGAAACTGAAAGTCTGTGGAATACCAACAACTGATCCTCAGATTTCAGAATTCCATTTTGCCAGTTATATTACGTACTCACGTTCTCTCTCTCTCTCTCTGTCTATTGATTTATTATTTTTTATTTTTAATGTCTTTATTTGTGTACAATTGGCTTGACAATGTCGTCTGGTATTTGTCGCAGAATTTAATTCTCTTCTTGAAGTGAACAGAAGATTGTTGAAAAGAAAATTAAAAAATGCTTACGTGCATAGCTCGATCGAAGCAACCCGGAGACGAGTCTATGAGTCTACCCGAGGACTCGGATTCGTCAAACACGCCCGGCGGCAACAAACAGCAATCCATCAAATCTCTCACTTCTCAGGTAATAATCAATCACTGCTTGTTTCTCTGTACTCATTTATCGACGACGACGGCGACTTTTTTTTTTTTATGAGTGTCGTTTTTTGGTGTTTCAGCTCAAGGACATGGCGTTAAAGGCGTCTGGAGCGTACCGACACTGCAATCCGTGCACGGCTCCGAGTCCAGGAACTCAGAGTCGACTCAGGAGCGCGGGCGAGTCAGATGCGGACTCGGACCGGTTCAGATGGTCGTATAGACGAACAGGTAGCTCAAGCTCGACGACGCCGCGGACTTGGGGTAAGGAGATGGAGGCGAGACTCAAGGGGATATCTAGCGGCGAGGCGACTCCGATTAAATCTGTGAGTGGGCGACGAGTCGACCCGGTCGTGTTGATTGAAGAGATTGAGCCCAAGGAGTGGGTGGCCCAGGTGGAGCCCGGCGTGCTCATTACCTTTGTTTCACTGCCACGTGGCGGAAATGATCTTAAGCGTATACGCTTCAAGTACGTACGCTCTTCTGATTCAATTTTTGTTGCTTTCACAATTCACATCGACGGTCTTGATCTGTTTTGTTACGTATCATGATTGTGATCTGACGGTTATTGTTCTTCAATATCTTTGATTATTACACTTTTCCACCGTCCGTTGGTGTTCACACTAATGGAATGGACACGTCATTGACTGGTTCCAGGTGTTGTTTGGATATATATATATATATATATTTTCTTATTTAACATAGTTGCTCGCATGTTTATTTTTTTATTTGTAGAACTAGCTTGCATGTTGTTTTATTAAAGATTTCATGTTATAGTGAAAATGTAAAAAACAAAATAAGTGTAGCATCCAAACACGGCCTTATTGATGGTGAAAAAAAATTGAGAGCTTGGAGGGGCCTACAAAATGTACAGTAAATGTCACGCCTTATGAAAAGCAATCGGCAAAAAAAAAGTCCAAAAGGAGAAGTCATTGTGGGTTATTATAGTGGTGGTGGTGGTGGTGGGACAAGATTGATTGCGTTGAGAAGCTTTTTCACTGAGCATTGTCGTTGTGTCGGGGCCAGAGAATTGTCTTTCCTTTCAATTCAAAATTGGTTTCACGCCTGATTCTTCGTGGCATTGTCTTCTACTGACCACATTTTGTCATTTTATATGCTTTGCTCTATCTAATCTAAACTTTCATTGAAGACAAAAAAACATTGCATGAGTGTATGACCGAGCTGCTCTTGTTGTAAGCTCATGGACGTTTTCTTTGTTCTTTGTTTCCCCTACAACACAAATTGACATAATTTTCACTCTGCTAATGTTTTTGTCTCTTTCTACTAAAGTCAATTTTAATCAGCTTTTTACTGATCTTGTTTATTTTTTAGTTGTGAATTCTTTGACTAAACAAAAATCAATCCCTAATAGAAGTATGAACTAATAAGTTGAATACTCTTCTGACCTACCCCTTTTATGGATAGAGTAGACATCCACCACTACCACTGCAAGTCTTCAATTAATCAAATGTTTGGCATCTAATAAGGGAGGTTTTTTATTTTAATTTTTTTAGCTTTTCAATGGATTAAAATAAGAGGGGAGGTTTGTTCTCTTTGTCAAAAAGTATTTGTTGTCTAATCTAGTAGTGGCCTAACATATTAAACAGGGTCTTAGATGACAGGCATGTGAACAAAGTTATAGCATAGCATAGACTACCTAATTATTCTATTTGAAAATTGTTAAAGTATCTTCAATAGTGGGCGGGGGCTGACTATGATCAAGTATTGATCCTCTCATTCTTCTAGATAAGTTAAACCATATTTGTGTTTGATGCTGATGTCATGTTTTCATTATGTTCTCTTTCCCACTCCCACAAACAGATTATTAATTGCTTGGATTTGAAAAAAAATGCATAGCACGTGCCACACTAATTGCCTCTTTAAGTGAATCTAAAATGTAGTTTATTTTCTTTGATTAGCCGAGATATGTTCAACAAATGGCAAGCTCAAAGATGGTGGGCCGAGAACTATGATAGAGTCATGGAACTTTACAATGTCCAGAGGTTTAACCGCCAAGCTTTCCCGCTTCCAACGCCCCCAAGGTCTGAAGACGAGGTGAGCTCTCTCTGAGCTTAATTACTATTAGAACATGATCATGGGAAGTTCAATTAACTGATGCCTTTGAAATATTCGATTCAGGTGGTGTTGGTTGCTAATACTTGATATCTATTAATTTGTTTCTAGTTTCAACAGCACCCCATTCTACTGCTAACCAAATGTAGTAAAGTGGGGTGCTATCTTGTGGGGAGATCTACCTACTAGTCTTCTTCTTGCACTATAGTTTTAACATTAACACTATTTGTCCATTTATTATGTTACAGTTCTAAAGATGCCATTTCTCTTGAATTTGTTACAGAGCTCAAAAATGGAATCTGCTGAAGACAGTCCTGTAACACCGCCACTGACTAGAGAACGCTTGCCTCGAAACTTATATCGTCCAACTGGGTTGGGAATGGGCTACTCATCCTCAGATTCTCTCGACCATCACCCAATGCAAGCCCGAAATTACAGTGACTCTAATGGTCTCACCTCAACCCCAAAACTTTCCAGCATCAGTGGGGCCAAGACAGAGACATCATCTATGGATGCCTCTATAAGAAGTAGTTCATCAAGAGAGGCGGATCGCTCAGGAGAACTATCAATCAGCAATGCTAGTGATCTTGAGACTGAATGGGTAGAACAAGATGAACCAGGGGTTTACATCACTATCAGGGCCTTGCCTGGAGGCAAAAGGGAGCTTAGACGAGTCAGATTCAGGTGAGTTTTTATGGCAACTAATACCTCTCAGGAGGCACACCATGTGGAAAACATTATGACTTGAGAACCTAGAGAAACTATTACAACTGGGTTGTCTATAAAACAACCGAGCATTGAGGGCCCACTGATGGAAATCTAAGGGTCAATTCCACTGATGATCCTGCACAATTGACGTCAAACTTGTTGAAAATTATAACTTGAATTTGCTAAACACTAGTAACAAAATACTACCCGTGGCAATATTCCGACATCATTATTACTGCTTGTGGTCTTGCTGCTAACACTATATCCTTTCAAATATTACTGGAATAAGTTTCAAGCATGACTATTTTAGCTTGGTGATGTACTGGTCTTCAGTTCCTGTTTTGTTCATCAATTTTTAGTTTGAAATTCTATCTGACTTATTGTTTGAGTGTTCTTCCTGCCTTCACTTGTGGTGCAGTCGAGAAAAATTCGGGGAGATGCATGCTAGACTGTGGTGGGAAGAGAATAGAGCAAGGATACATGAACAATACTTGTAATTGGAACACATAGTGGCTGCTGCTGCTGTTTTTTACAATGGAGGAGGGGTGTGTTTTTCTCATTTGTTCTGTAATACCAGTATAGTCTCTGCTATAGAGATCTGAATTGGTGCTATGCTAGCACCTCTCGATCCTTAAACAAGTTTGAGTTTCGCAAGTGCTTGAGATTATCCTCATGGGATGCAGGTGCTGAACTCAAATCTAAATTAATAGTTTTTCAATTTTTTTTTCTCTCCTTTAAAGTACTGGTGGATAAAGAGCATCAATTGTGTATTTTTGGAGTTATTTGGGTGGTCAATACATCAAATATCAATGGAAACAAGGGGGTTTTTTTCTTTCTTCTTTGTCACCTCTTTTGCTATTGAACAAAGCACAATCTTACTATACTGATGTTCTCATGATATTATGTGCGCATGTCGGAATGTAATTATGTAAGTTTTATTTTGACCTCGTGATATTACAATTCTTAACTGAACTCTTATATGAACGCAACTGCTAGCTTATTCCCGTAATTTTTGAATTGAAAAAGCTTGGAACTTCGAAGAACAATATGATGCATAATTCTTTGATGGGACTTCCACTGTCATTAGAAAATCTTTCAATTAATTGCTTTAATTTGATTTGAAAGACAGAATTTCGCAACAAATAGTATTAGCTTTTGTGGTAGCAAAAATATGGCTTTAGGCCCAACGCATGGGCCCACACGTTTACTTTGCTTATAGATCCGGGCCGAGTTCAAAGATGAAAGGTCGGCTCGAGGCCCAATCAATTCAGGTTATCTCCTTTCGATAAAAGTTTGATCAGATTAGACAGTTATCTATTAGTGATAACTACACGTCTACACAGTTCGAGTTTGACTTGGTTATTGCTATCAAATCCCACATAATCCGGGCGTGATCCGAGGGATCTTGATATTCAATCAACAACGTAACCACCCTGCTTCGAAGCTATAAATAAGACCCTCATTTCGTCGAAAAGGGGTTCCAAATTCTTTCCAATATCACAAGCTTATTTGCGTACTGAAACTTTGCCAAAATCCATATTCTGGCCACCGAAAAACGTCCATTTATTCCATTTCGTTCAATCATTCTTTGTCAACTATTCCCACACAAATCAACCCTACAATTTCATCCAAACTCCACGCTCTTCAGTCTCTAAGCTTTACTCACACGATCACTTGACAAGCTCAACGAGAGCTCTACGGATTGATACATACACAATTTTGCTATTTTATTCAATAGTCATTTATTCAAGTGTTTCGTTCTACATTATTAATTCTTCATGAATAAATTATTGACTTGAGCGTCGGAGAGTCCCCAAGGGACACCCTTCTCTCGCTCCTTTTTCTTTCTATTTTTCGGGTTATACGGGCACTCGTCGAATCTTTGCCCATCGAGCTCTACTTACAAGTTGCAGGTGCCTAGTGATTTACAACTGTAGAGTGATCTCCTATAGCTTTTAACATATCCACAATAGAGAAATTTTTGTATCGATAAGCTACACGAAACGATTGCATAATAGAATTGCTTTTGTATATGTGGTTCAACTTAATTATCTGTTCTAGACTTCGTAGTTCACTTTTGCTCACCCCCCTTTGAAGGGGGGGTGAGCATTACCCCCCTTCTAAAAATATGATATGTGTTCATTGGGAGTTAAATTTGTCCAAACCATGTTATCTTTTTAAACAATTTTACCCCTCCATAAACACATGTTATATTTTTGGGAGGAGGGTAATGCTTACCCCCTTCAGCGAGGGTAATGCAGGGGTGAGAAAAATGACTCTATAATTCAATAGCTGGAGCATCTACAAGGCCTTTAATAAGATGCATTGATGATTGAATCTTTTGAATTTTTTGTCTACTTTTAGATACTTTTAGAGGTACTAGTGTTGAATAAGGGGACAAAGATTGCTTTCTCCTATCATTGGAGTTGAGTTTTTTTTATTGGGCTTTTCAAAGGTCTTTGGACTCTTGAGAAAACTGAAAAATCCCATTTATATAAATTAAATTAGAGGTTGAGACTTGAGAGTTATTGATGCCCAAATTTGAAATTTGTTCGTGAAGGCTAGCTGTCGGTAGTATTGCCGTTGTGAGTTTGTGACCTCTCCAACGGTAAGTCAAAAGCTGGTTTTGGTGTTAGTTTAAGCATGTTGAGTTAGCTGGTTCAAAAAGAATAACTCTTTAAGTTATCACATATGGTTGATGTGATGTATAATTGTATATATATTACATTACATGCTGTCGTGCTTTAATTTAAACAATCGACCTCTTGGTACTTAATTAACTAACTTAACCAACTTCAATCCATAAGCTGGAACCTTCAACTTCATCGAGCAACTAAAATCCTGTGTGACTCATGACCTGTTAAATTTCGATATTCGTATGTTTATGTGTTTATGAGAACATATATATATATATATATATATATATATATATATATATATTGGCAGATAACCTTACAACTCAAAAGACTAATCTAATAGGTTGTGACATCCATTAGTATATATATCCTTCTCTTATTATATTGAGCTTCACATGTGGGTTCTCTAAAACATAAGGCAACCCTAACATGTTAACCCGATTATCAATTATGATCAAACATCATCTAAGATTGTCATCTTGGGCGTGCTACCTAATTTGTCTTTAAATTGTCAACTTGCTCAACTTTAACTTCGTATTTTTGGATAATATCTATTAATTTGGGACTATGTATTTTTTTGAAAGTTTTCATCATTGGTAGGATTCGAGCCGTTGATCTAGGAATCATTTACCTATACCCCAAGCTCGTCCATCTACCAGCTGAGTTACGTCCCTATTGGCAACTTTAACTTATTCAACCTATTGGTAACTTTAACTTATTAATTTGAATGTCTAACGATGTCTTAAACTCATTAATTTACCATAAAACAAAAGTAATTTGTGATCTATAACTTCACATCATTCATCATATCAATATCCGATTGTACAGTAACTTAACCTATAAACTATAATCAAATAAAACCGCGTG
This sequence comes from Acer saccharum, assembly GCA_030490815.1. Taxonomy (NCBI): domain Eukaryota; kingdom Viridiplantae; phylum Streptophyta; class Magnoliopsida; order Sapindales; family Sapindaceae; genus Acer; species Acer saccharum. The sequence continues at coordinate 36,648,263 of CM059871.1, forward strand.
AGACATGTTTTGAAACTCTAATAATTACCCAACAACAGCAACATAAAAAACGCAGTTAGCAGTCTCACTCCCACCTAATCCAAAAAAAAAAAAGGGAAAATTGCACAAACTTACTTTAACGTTTCCCATTATGGCATAATATTCAACTAATACCTTTAATTGCACAAACAACCCCTCATGTTAGTCAACTTTGGTTAAAAATAGCCATTGACCATGATTTTTTTTGAAAGCCCAAAATTGCCCCTGCACTTTATTACAAAAAAATCTTAATTGCTCTTTATTTAAAACATTATCTACTTTAAATTATTATAATATAAAAAATAAATACTAAATATAATCCTTTTTAAATAAAAAAAAATTCAAAAATAATATATTAAAAACAAAACAATTTAAGAAAACATTATTTTGAGAAAATACAATTTAATAATATATTTAAAAAAAAAACGTTATTTTGAGAAAATATAATTTAAAATTATGCAAGTCCAATATGAATAGTGATAATGTGTTACATATTTTTGAATTTTTTTTTTTGTTTTTATTATATTATTTTTGAATTTTTTTTATTTAAAAAGGATTATGTTTAGAATTCTAAACACAAATATAAATAAAATCATCAAGAGTTTGAAATAAAAATATAATCATTTGTCATAATAAAATACAGCAGTACCAAAAATTTGTTCAATGTTCATCTCTATAAGACAAAATAATTTGACTCAATATAAATTACGCATTATATTTTGGTTCAAAAATTAAAAAAAAAATATATACTAAACATAATCCTTTTTAAATAAAAAAAATATGTTTTAAATTTTAAAAATATGTAGCACATTACCACTATTTATATTGGACTTGCATAATTTTAAATTATATTTTCTCAAAATAACATTTTCTTAAATTATTTTGTTTTTAATATATTATTTTTGAATTTTTTTTATTTAAAAAGGATTATGTTTAGTATTTATTTTTTATATTCTAATAATTTAAAGTAGATAATGTTTTAAATAAAGGGCAATTAAGATTTTTTTGTAATAAAGTGCAAGGGCAATTTTGGGCTTTCAAAAAAAAATCATGGTCAATGGCTATTTTTAACTGAAGTTGACTAAAAGGAGGGGTTGTTTGTGCAATTAAAGGCATTAGTTGAATATTATGCCATAATGAGAAACGTTAGGGCAAGTTTGTGCAATTTTCCCAAAAAAAAAAAAGAAAAGAATAATAATACGTCAGCCACCAGGCACCAGTAAAAAGTAAAGTAAAAGAAACGAATAAAAAGTAAAAGTGAGACTGTGAGAGAGAAGCAGAACCGGAGCAATCAACTGCCACCCTGTCATGCCCTCTCACACCCGCACGCGCACACACCACTTCCTTTTTTTACTTTTCTTCTCTGCACACACCATTTCCACTACATACTTTGCTTTTTCAGACTTCAAACTCCAAATCCAAAAACTACACAAAATATTCAAATGCCGTACACTACAAATAAACAGAGCACCACCCCCCTCCCTCTCTCTCCCTCTCTTTTTGTTGTTGCACATGATCTACTTGCATTCTGGTTAATGGGTGTTTGCAGCTTTTGACATTCTTCAAGCAGACATTAAACTTTTCATTTCTCTTAAATTAAACCCTCCACTCTTCTTCTTGTCTATTTTTCTCTACTCTGTTTCTCCTCTGTTTTTTTTTTTTTGTAAGAAAATATCAAACATGTATAGAAGAGATAGATTTCTGAGAGAAAACTCGATTCCTCAAAGAAGAAGAACCCCTTCTTTCTCTTCTTCTCTTCTCGACACCATTTACCGTTCGATCGATGAATCCAACGGTGGTGATCAAGAAGAAGAGTTTGGTGGTTTTTACAGTGAGAAAACGACGGTCAAGAAACAGAGGAGTTGTAGTAGTAGTGTCAATCTTCCACGAGAGGTCATGATAGAGAATTGGATGGAGAAACAGAGCAGCCGTGGCTCTTTGCATTTCAATTCAACTTCAAGCTCTTCAGATTCCAGCTCTGGAGGATGCGTGTTCTCTTCCTCTGAAGCAGAGTCGTCAAGTTACAAAGACAAGTCGAGAAGATCGAAACAGATTCGATCCATGAAATGCATGCAATTCGAGCTCAAAAACGACGAGAAACCCATCAAACGTGAAGGTGGGTTTACAAAGACAAAGCTCAAAGCTTTGAAAATTTACGGCGAGCTTAATAAAAAAGTGAAGCAACCCATTTCACCAGGTGGTCGAATCACTAGCTTCTTGAACTCCATTTTCAGCTCTGGAAATGCGAAGAAAGTAAACAACTTGTGCTCTGTTAAGGCCATGGACGATGTCAACTTCGAACGTAAATCAAAGTCTGCTTGTTCGTCTGCCACTTCATTTTCAAGGTCATGTTTGAGCAAAACACCATCTTCAAGAGGCCAAAACAAGTACAATGGCATGAAAAGGTCTGTCAGATTCTATCCTGTTGGTGTAATTGTCGACGAAGATTGCAGACCTTGTGGTCATAAATCTATCTACGAAGACGATCCAAGCTTACTACCATTGCCAAACGTTCAAAAAATCGTCAAAAGCTGTTCTTTGAAGGGGGAGCTTAAGAATTATGTGATGGAGAAAGAAACTGGGGTTGGGAAATTCTTAGCAAAAGATTATATGAAGAAAGGCATTAATGAATTTGTCTCAAGAGGGTTTGGTGACGACGGCGACGACGAAGAAGACGAAGACGATGATGATGATGCTTTGAGCTATTCAAGCTCTGATCTTTTTGAGCTTGATCATGCTATTGGGATTGGGAGATACAGAGAAGAATTGCCTGTTTATGAAACTACTAATTTGAAAAAAAATCAAGCCATAGCTAATGGCTTCATTTTGTAGTTCATCTAATTAATGTTTTTTTCTTCCATGAACTTGTAATTAATCGTTTGGGAAAATCATCATCTAATTCAAGAATAAGTTATTTATTTTTTCGCTTGAATGTTTATGATGATTATATAAAATTTTCAGCTAAAATCAAAAACAGATTTCTTGACATAGAAATTAAATTTCTTTTCCTCTACTCATGTTTAGCTGATTAAACTTGTATCGCCCGAATAGAGTTTTTCAAATTTAGGACTTAATCTTCATAGCGTTATAGAACCAATCCTGAAACGTTTATAATTTCAAAATACCTAGAGAATGTGAAATTGCTTTCACACAGTGAAACGTTGAGAGAAAACACAAAGGAATAACTAAAAAGTGAAAAAGGAAAAGCAAAACAAAACACATATATCTTCCACAATCCACAATCCACAATCCACAATCCACAGTCCACACCCATATACGACTATATGAGAATAGAAAAAGCAAAAAACTTGTTACTTTTTCCCTGGCTTAGCACATGGCCTCAACGTCCTTAATATAATAATAATTATAATCATCTTACTTTAACATCATAGATTCAAGAATCATTATCATTAGAAAGAGGCTTTTCAACCTCTAAACATATTCCCCTACCCCTATAATTTAGGATTGATGGACAATTCTGTTGAAGGGTCTTGTTCGAATTTACCTAATTGACTAGTCTTTTAGGTTATATTATTCGTCGTTTTTCAAAGTTGTTACCAGATTGCAAAAGCTAAACGAAAACAACATTTTCATAATCAAGTAGGAATTTGAAACAATGTATGGATGATGTAAATGTGGAAAATTAAGAGCAAATAATGATAAGAGATTAGAGAGAAGATATAGGAATAATGTGAAGGACAATATTGCAAACAAGTAGGGTCGGAAATGAAGAATCTCAAAGTCAAAAGATAGCAGGATCTGACATAATAGCAAAAATCCAAACCTACTTTTGCACCAAAGTAGAAAAATTATAAAGTTTGTTATTAACTATATTTATATTATGTTATGTGTGTATATCTATATATATATATATATATATATATATATATATATATATTCTGTGGATGATAATACGAGACAGACACCATTTACTGGTGAGTATGGTATGGCCACAATCGTTGACTTGAAGATCATCTCTCAATAACCCTTTTATTACCAAAAGAAGAGAAGAAAAACAACAACTGTAAACACGAAATACCAACCCAACAAAGTTAAACCCAGAAACCAAAACATATATATTATATATACACCCTCCTTTTAACTTGACAAGTGTGAATGTATTTGATTCATTTTAAGACCCAATAAGTTAATGGGTAGGTTTTAGTCAAGTTAAATTTGAGTCGACCTATTTACAACCCGGTTTTTTTCTTATTGGTGCAATACCACCCGGCTTGTCAATGGCGTTAATTGTTTCCTGGACTTTGACACATGCACTTCTTCTTGACTTTCTGATTTGTAGTTAAGTCATATTGGCGTTTAGCCAACCCGATCTGACATATATATATATATATATATATATGAGCGAAAACAAGCACAATATACTTATCTCATTAACGATTCTCCCGTGGTGTTGCACGATTTAACTAAAGAGAAACAAAAAATAATAATTTTGAGATGAAAGGAAACATGGGAAATTTCTTTTTATGAGTAATTGACAGATACTTTTTTTTGAAAAAAATAGTTTTAGTGTAGCTAGAAACAAGCCAATCCTGTTGTATGGTTTGCATATTAAGCAATAGTGGGCATGTTTCTCACCAACCAAACACAAATCTGTGGTGCATATACAAACCAATATAAGATAGATGGATGCTACAGGTGTTCGTAACAAGTGCATGTGAAGAAATCCAATTAATCATGATTTAAAGCAGAGGACCACTTACCAGCTCTATGATCCTCTAACAGGGTTTCCACATTTGTCTTAACTACAGGGTGCATGCTTCGTCATCTCGTGTGTTGTGATCCTTCACTGTTTTTATTTCTACTTACCTGTTCTTGTAACCCTTCTAGGGTTTGCCTTACATCACCAACCACATTTCTGTCACTTAATTTGACTAGACTTCTTATCTACCTATTTATTTTGCATGACTGAGCTCTGTTACTCTCCGATCAGCTATGTAACGTTATATAATCACGGTCTGAATTTTCTTTATTATTGTTATGGACTTAAATGCCCCCATTTGAAAGTTTTGTGAGTCCTGACGTTCTAGTTTGAACTGGGTAAATACTTTTGAGGCCAAATTTCTGATCTCAAATCAATGAATCAATCATCTGCAATTTCTTTACCATCTGATGTTCTGATCGTGTGGAGTGAAAACCGATCCCACTTGTGACCAAAAAGAAGGTAAGAAAAATATAATTTGATGTGGCCCAGTTGTCGTATTGTCACGAGCCCGGCACGTGCTCTGGTTCCGGACACTAGCTGGCAACACAAAAACAAAACCAAAACCAATAAGACAAGTCATTCAACCAGGGTCCGGGATAGGAAGCTCACGGAGAGCGCGTGAACTTATAAATACGTAGACAGGACCACACGTGACCGACTGGTTTGTCTGTGCACGCTTGTAAAGCTAATCTCGCAACCGCACGTGTGCAGAGCATTAATAATCCTTTATTTATTATTATTATTATTTTTATTATCATTAATATTTTAATATTTTTTTAATTTAAAATATAAATAAATTTATTTAAGAACAACCTTCAAACTTTTAACAAATAATAATACAAAATTGATATCATTTTTTAATAACAAAATCAGTTTAAAAATATTTAAAAAAAAATAAGATAGAGAAGATAGAGAGCTCCCTACATTTAGAGAGCTACCAAGAGACTTTAGCTAAAACTAAATTGGCTCTGTATTTTAGCTAATGAGAGAATTTAGAGAGCCCCTAGGAGATGCTCTAACGAGATCAAGCTTTAGAAATATAGTTCAAAATACAACTCTCGAAATTTGGACTCGATAGTGAAGCTTCAATTTAAAATCTCTAAATATTTTATATTTTATTATATGTAAATACTTAAAAAAAATTCAGTCACATGATAGCCCTTTGTTTTGTTGAAAGACTTAAAAAAAAAATTGACAGTAGCTTTCCTTATAAAAATTGAGAAAGTGAAACTCATACGTCTTTTTCTCGCGTGGGTAGAATCTCCAACCTTAAAAGATAACTCGATGCGCTGTCAGAGAAAGGGACTGGTTTTTCTCTGTTATAAGATATCTGATATAATTAGCCTTCCCCACCAGTAGTTACCACACGCGCGCTGGGATTTGGCTTCTCAGCTCAATCAAAGGTTTTTTCCTTTGCTAATTGCTCTACGTGATCGAGAAATTCTCTCAAACAGATTTTCAAGGTCATTTTTTAATCTAATTCATCTGGATTTGGGGTTTGTGAGGACTTGATACTGTTACACACCACCACCGGCCAAGATTTGAGACCAATAAATGTCTTAAAGTTACAAGCCACCACCGGCCACCAAAGAAGTCTAGTGCAACACAAATGACTGCCAAAAAAAAAAAATTGGAAAAAATGGTCGACAAGTATGAGAAATCTTTACATGCGTAAAACGACCGTATGTGAAGATGAATAAAAGTCCAACGAGAATAAGAGGTTCAAAGGTGAAGGGATTTCGGCTAAAAGAATTCTTTCCTTTTAAAGCCATTTATAAAAATTTCAACGTGAGTTACGTAAATCCAATTACAATTCAAATGAAACTTTCTTTGAATGCACGTTCGTCACTTTGCTTTAAAACTTTCTTTTTCCACACTTCAATTTATATCATCATCATATTGAACTATATATTTATTTATTAATTTAAGTCCAAACAAATACAATAAAAGCTTTTGTCAAAAGTTGTGTGATTATGTCCCTTATATCTAAAAGAATACTTTGGTATATTTAGAGCTGTTTGTTACTTCATTAATGGACAAGATATTAATAAAACATGTGAGATGGTCTAAAAGTGGTAGGAGAGGACACGTTAAAGTGAAATAAAAATGTATAAGAGGCTACAAATTAAATCTTGGTGGCAAACAGCCAGGGACGGAGCTAGGATTATGTTCCAGGGGGAGTATCGTGAAATAATGGGTTAGATCGACATATATCTTAGAAATTGTGTTAAACAAAACATTAAATAAAAAATATTGTTGTTTATATTTTAAAACATTAATTTTTTATTAATTATTTAAAATGAATAATAATTTTTTATTAAGATAAATTATCTTAATTTGTGCATTTATGAAAAACATTTGAAATGATTTTTTTTTTTTTTTTGAAATATTACATAAATTCGGTGCTTTTTTTTGGAAGAGGGGGAGGACTCGAATCTATGACCTCATAGCGTAAGTGTGAGGGATATACCACCAGACCAACCTCATCTTGTCTATTTAAAATGATCCTTGAATATGATGAAAACATAATAAAAATAAGAAAAACGCTAGATATTTCAACTCATATCTCAACTTGTAACTTTAACAATTTAATTCATATAAATATGACGAGTGAAATAAATTATAATTAATATGTACATATCCATTTGTCAATCGACAAACAACTAGTTGGAGATATCTAGCATTACTCTAAAAATAATATAGACTAATTTTTTTAGCTAGCTATTAATTCAAGATTCAATAATATTGTTTAAGAGTTAGAAGAATAAATTGAAATTTAAACCGTACCTCTAATATTTTTCTAATATCCAAAAACTATTCTAATAGTATATTTAGAATCAAATATATTCTCTACATGATTAAGAGAAAATTATTAACATTGTAATTTATAAAAGGATTATAAAATTAAAATAAGAAATAAGGGTAAAAACATAAAATTCTAAAACTTAGGGGAAAATTTTATAAAATTGAAAACCTTCAGGGGGGTTAGTGGCCCCCCCTCATCATTATGTGGCTCCGTCCCTGCAAATAGCCAACAGGTGTGTAACTAAGTTAGTAGATGGACGAGCTTGAGACTTGGGTAAATGATTCCCAGGTTAGTGGCTTGAATTCTATCAATGACGAAAGCATTAAAAAAAAAAAAACATCCGTCTCGAATTAATAGATATTATAAAAAAATCGGGTAAATTGCAATGAAGTACCCTCACGTTTTGCCATACCACAACCAAATCAGTTATTAATCTAAAATTGCAATGAGGTACCCTTGACCCATTTGACCAACCTTGGCTTTAACGGCGAGCCGTACCAGCGGTCTGGATCCGTACTGGCGGTCCATCAATGGCGTTGGTTAACTCCGCTGATGGTCGGATCTGGAAGATCGGACGGTGCTGATTTCGTTGGCATGATCGGTTTCGTCGGATTCATGACGAATAGGTATAGATCTGGCAACGAAGCTTTGGCGACGGTGATGATGTCGGCGGCGGCGATGATTTCGAACGATGGTTTGACCACCAAAACGACTTCATTTCGTGACGGTCCTTTTGAGAGAACGAACAGTCGGCATTTCCCGCACCTTCTGGTGTAGGTGGTGTCGACTCACTCTCTCCGGTGGTCGGCGATCGGCGAAGGTTGGTCAAATGGGTCAAGGGTACCTCATTGCAATTTTAGATTAAAAAACGATTTGGCTGTGGTATGGCAAAACGTGAGGGTATTTCATTGCAATTTACCCTAAAAAATAAAATAAAAAGCTTGATCACAAATACGGACCAGGACCATCTTTTAGCTCAAATCTTTGGATTATGCGAGTGAGAAGACTAATAATGAGTGGCATGAAGAATATTCTATTAGTGAGTGGTGCGGTGGTGGTGAACTGGTGGGTTGACACTTGACAAAACAAGTGAAGAAAAAGCTTGCACTGCAACTTCCAGTTTACGATTTTCTGCGCAATAAAAGATTGGGTGTCTCGACTGTCGATCGTAATTCGCAATCTGGGCCTCTGGGTGCTGTTGTGTCAGATAATGGATTTGATTAAAGCCTGAAGGCCTTGTATTTTGATATTGGTCCCCAAAACACAAAAGTTAATTTCTATTCACATTCAATAGTTCCAAATCATAAACGAGACACTCTTATAGGATACCTAAGAGAAATTAATTACCAATTTGTAATTACTGTGTTTATTAAAATCAATAGGTCCCATACACAAATCAAGAATTCAAATTTTGCTAGAAAGGACACTTAATTCCTGACCCTTGTAGAACTAAAAAATCCTACGGTCAAAATCGTAGAGTTCAAGGCATCAACAATCTATGAATAATGTATTGTCGAATGCTTTGGATTCCTTGTAGAACTAAATTAAAGGAAGAGGTGTCTTGTAGGAGTCTACTTGACACCCAAGTTAGACCGTTTTTGAACAAATTGATAATCCAAATTAAGAAATAAACAATGTAGATTTTAAAGCAAACCGTAGATAATGCTTGTCAAGCCCTGAGTGGTGTCATTCGGAGGGCCTTATGTTTGCTTAGGTTGAGCCTTTAGCAAATTAAATTGCTAGGAGACGAGGCAAGGCCATCATCGATCTATTTATAAGTGATTTTCTATGCTTGGAGGTTCGTCGAATGGTTGCTCATTTGGTGGCAATTTTGATATTATGTATGTTGACTTTGAATGAATGAAAAATTAGAAAATGAATTCAGAGGCAAATTATCTTTGCTTTTGCTTGAGTGCGTGAGTGGAAGAATTGTGTGCGTGGAAGAATTCTCTTCCCTTCTCTTGGAGAGAAGGGTGCTATTTATAGCATTCTAGTCTAAACCCTCAAGTGGGGCCTTTCTAGTCCGTTACGTGTAATTACTTTCCATGATTCTTTCCTGATTTTATGGGATTCCATAAATGTCGTTTAGAGCCGATTTGATTTGTTTTTCATTGAAAACGAAGAAGGCCGAAGATGGCCTATGGTGCGTGTTATTTGAAGGGAACACGCTTTTTCGACCGCGGTGGTATAATTGCCGGGGCCAGGGCCGACCCTAGGGGGAGCCCAATGAGGCAACTGCCTAGGGCCCCCAATTGTAAAGGGCCTCCAAATTGTAGTTAAAAAATATTAATTGTAAAATATAGTCCATATAAGATTTTAAATAAAATAGGCTCATAAATGATTTTTAAAATGGCTTACTAAACACATAATTTATTTATTTTTTTCAAAAGGCCCACCAATGAAAACGCAGCCCATAAATGACTTTAAAAATGACCCACCATATACAAATAATATTTTTTTTAAAGGCCCACTAATAGAAACTCATTTATCATTTCTTACAACAACAACATTGGATCAATGGTGGTAGTTGGTTGAATCCTAGCAATACTCATGTTTGTCATAAATAATCTTCTTTTATATCTCTAAAAAAAAAATTATAACTCTCTTGATACGAAAATTTAGAAGTCGTTATTTTGAAGGTAATTAAATCAATATACTTTTTTTCTTTTTCGAAAAATCTCATTTTTTTTTTTATGTAAGGTTAATTAGTACTATTTATTTACTATTTTATTGTGTTATAGTCTTGAGTTTGAGTTATTATATTAATTTTTACAAGTATTTATTAGAGAAAAATAATAATCATGTAAGCATACATAGAGTATTGAGACCTATGTATGCTTACTTGATGACCTTTAATGTACAATTGTGCATGCATGATGTTCATAAATGTTGTTTTCTATATGTGATAGAGTTTGGAAGATTATAAGAGAGCAAGTTTTTTTGTCAAACTTGTGATACGGGGTAGAATTTTAAAATTATATTTGAAGAGAGCAAGTTTTTGTCAAACTTGTGATACGGGGTAGAATTTTAAAATTATATTTGAAGAGAACAAATTCTAACTTTTTATTTTTTAAAAATAAGTTTGAAATGATGAAAATACCCTTAATTTTATCGGTCAAACATGGTTAATGGTTAAGTTTGACTAACAGCAGGGGAGTGAGTGTCAATTAACTAGCAAATCTCATTCTCATAACAGTTCTGTGAAATTTGCTATTTAATTAAAATGACCTTTAACGTGCAATCGTGCATGCATTATGTTTTCTGGATGCAATTGAGTTTGAAAGATTATAAGAGAGCAAGTTTTGTCAAGCTTGTGATACATGGTAGAATTTGTTCTCTTCAAATATAAGTTTTTGTCCAAATTTCAAAGATTAAATCTTTTTTATTATTATTATTATTTTGAACTCCCTTTTAAAAAAATCAAGTAAACATACGTATGAAAAGTATCGAGGGCCTCATTTTTTATAGTTCGCCTTGGGCCTCGAAAATCTCAGGGCCAACCCTGGCCAGGGCCTCTCCTCGTTCCGCTTGCTGTAATTGGCAGTTACAATTGCTTTATAACTGAAACACTTGGTCAATTAGAAATCAAGTCATCCGGTGACTTGAATTCATAGGTTGAACCCCTGGGCTTGGGCTTTCGTATTGGGCCTAAAGCCTATTTTTCATTATGCTATTTTTGACTACCACAACCCTTTACATTGAATTTAATTAGTAAACGTGTCTTTAATTAATTTCGGGTCCCCTTCTCTATAGAAACTGGCTTCAGTAACAGCCAATCCAAAACATACCAAGTACCAATATTAAACACTGACAAGCCCACAAATAACCCAAAGCCGAAACTGAAGTGGCCCATTTAATCTTTCAAACAATGAAACAGCCCATTTAACCTTGATCTATGTATCCAGATCGTGAGTGTATGCGTGTATGTTTTTTTTATTTTTATTTTTATTTTTATATTAACTATGGTTATGGCATGAGAATGACCTTATGTGGTGAGACAGTCAATAGAAATGTAGTATTTTTATTGAAAATATCAAAAATTATTTTAGAACAAAAAAAAAAAAAAAAACTACACTTCTATTGGACGCTGTGAGACCGTCCCACAGAAGATTTTCTCGTATACGATCAAGGCGTTTGGTGATGAAAAGAGAATGATGATGACGAATGGAGTTTTGTGATTCATGCATCTGGGTTTCAGTTTTGTATTGAGATCGACAAAATTTAAGACAATAGAAACTGGGCTACTATAAAGTATAAATGGGCTTAAAATCTGTCAATAGAGTTGTGTTAGATACATTTCTAAGTACACTTTTATCTCTGCGTGGCTTATCACTTGCAAATCAACTGCATTTAGAAAAAGATGGCTTGTTTTTTAAGGATCATGTTAAACTTATGGTTATATATAAAAACACCCATGGGTGGGTGAGTATGGCCACTCTAGTATGATAAATTGTCACGTTTTTTACCATCAAGGTACATTGGACGGTGGTTGTAACGTTATATAGTTAGTTACCTACGTAATATGACATAGTTGGAAGAAATTTAAAGTAAAAACTAGACATTGAATAAGGTACGACCAGTACCGTCCAATATAGCTTAATGTTTATAGCGCTCATTTAATCAATGTGTGTTGTGGTGTTTTAAAAGAAGCGGCGATATTTATACCCCTAAAAAGCTGTAAGTATATCCCAAATTAATATTTTTCTCAAAATTCCAATAATGTATTTCAATAAAATTATTAAAATGATTAAATAAATTGTAAATACACTCCATATATCATATTAATATAATCTTTAAAATATAAACATGTATAATAATATCTTTTTATCGAAATATTAACTATTTATTAAATAATAAACTTTTTTTTTGAATTCATTAATTAAAAAAAAGTAAGCAGTGATTATTTAATTTAAAAACATTAAATAATTATTATAACTATTTTTTTAAAAAGATAGATAACAATTTAATTTAATTTAATTTGAAAAAAAGTATAATAATTAATTTAAATTAAATTAAGGGTATAACCGTATAAATATTGTTAATTTTTTTTTAAAAAAAAAGTTAAAAAAAATAAAAATAACAAGTTTCCCCAAAAAAAAAACGGTGCATAGATATTGTAGGTGGTCGATCGACTTGGTATGTCGAGTGGGTCGGGTTGAATCAGGCCCAAAGCAACTGATCCGGAAGTGGATGAATGACCTCGGCTGTCGTCTACGAATGGTCGTCTGGGATTAGCTGAACCTGCAAAAGAACTTGAAACAGTAATATAATATAAAGAAACAAGAAAGGTTGGGGCTTGAAATTAGCCTTAGGTATGCTTGGGCTGAGCAAAGCAGTTAGGTGACTGAAAGATAGGTTCCGGTGATCGGAGTTAAAATCAAGATTGTAATATCTATTTTCTTGGGAGAGTTCAGAGAGCTTTTTAGTAGAGAAGCCCTCTTATTTATAGTAGTGGAAGTGACTCCAACGTTCACTGGTCATGTGATGATCGTGGGCGAGATTTGGGGGGATTCTGGGAGAGATTCTCTCTTCCTGTTACCCACCAAACCTAACTGAAGACTTGACTTGGTCATTCGAAGACCAAGTCGTGCTGCTGATACTTGTTGGATCGACCAACCCAACGGGCCTGGGTTGGGTCTTTTTGATGATAAGGTTTGGGCTTTGTTATGCTTTGGGCCCATGGACCATTTCTGGCTACCACAGCTTGTCCCCCACTCTCTAAAGAAGTAACGTATTGATTTAGAGAGTGACTTGCGCTAGATGGACTACTTTGTCGGTCGACCCCTCATTGAGTAGAGTAGACGTTCTTGGGCCACTATTCGACGTATCCGTACGGAGATTGATGCTACGAAAGAAGGGGTTGTCGTTCGACGGGCGTCGAGTATTTTGTCGTTCGACTTTCATCTCGAGGTACAGCAGATGGTCTTGGGATGCAGCGAATGGTTCGTTTAGGTGGGAACGTTTAGGTTTCCCATGATGACGTCAGGTGCTTTTAAACCCTTGCGCAGTTCTCGATAAAGGTGTTTGAAATTTAAAACTGGTAACTGCACCTGGGTTAATCAAACTGACGGGGAGTTGACACGTCAGGTTAAGTAGTTGAAAAGGCGCTGACGTTTTAACTAGGGTTATAGGGAGAGTTGGTTTTATAAGTAAACCTCTCCTCTCCCAAAAAGAACTTACCTTGTACGTTTCCGGTGGTTTCTTTCTCTGAAAGCTCTCCTCTTTTGCTGCTCTCTTTGCTTTTCTTTCTCTGCGAAGTGCCGGTGATCCATCTTCGGTAGATTCCTTCATTTTCCTCAAGGTTAGTACACATTCTGTTCTTTTTGCGTTTTACTTTGTATGTGAATCTTGGATTCTGATATCCCTCAGTGTGTTTTTCTTTCTTTTTTTTTTTTGATATTTCTCGATGTCTCTTGGTAGCTCTTGATATTTTGATTCGCTGCCATGTTGTTTTTGAATGTATATGCTGTTTCTGCTTTGCGTGGGTGTCGTTGTGACTAGGGCCGTCATTTAGCTTTGATAGAGTACCCGTTTTGTGAGTAGACTGCCTTTATGGGATTCTAGATCAATGTTCATCTAAGGCTTCGTGATGTAGACTACCGGGGGGTTTCTTTTTGATCTAGAAACCTTAGGTTGTGATAGTAGCGTTTTGGCTTGACTGACCTGCGCCCTTTTTCTTTTTTGCATGTCAGTTATTTTTTGGAGATATGTCGGGCGACGAGCCAATTTCGATTTCGTCTCAATCTGGGTCTGATAGTGACATGGGGGCTGGGTCTGATGGTGTTGATAGTGGGTCGACGAGTGTCGATAGACGAGTCACGGTTCGCGATCCGTCAGAAATCGTCAACATAAATGTCGCGGGTATTTTAGACGGGGGTGGTGTTCGTGTGATAGCAACACCGGTCGAATTTTCCCCGCGTAGAAATGATGCGGAGGCGTCCACTTCTGGTCGAGCGACAGGAGTCTTGGACGTAAATCCAGCAAGTTTGATTGCCCATAGGAATTTGGACGGTTTGCGGACGATGTATGGTATTCCCAAGTCGGTCGAACTGCGTGCCCCTCTAGGTCGTGAACGAGCCGATTGGGATATACCTGGGTGGACATGTTTTTACGAATACACATTACGCCTAGGCTTCAGATTTCCAGTCCCTGAATTGGTACGTCGACTGCTAAAATATTTTGATATTGCCCCTGGCCAACTGATGCCAAATAGTTGGAGAATCTTGCTGAGCCTGACGGTTCTGCAAGAGACGCATAATATAAGATTTGGGTTGGGGTGTGTGTGCTGCATAATTACTTTCTAAAGGAGCATGTAAGCGACCGGGGTCGTTACATATTGACTCCTAGGAATTTCGCTAATAGGCTTATTGTTGACACGACCTCGAACGACCGGTTTTGGAAGGACGCATACTTCTTTGCGAAGGGTCCGCCGATTGACGGCCCATGGGGAGCATCACAATATGTGCTGAGGAGAATTTGGAACCGGAAAGGTTAGTGTCGTACGATATTTCTTTTATGAATATACCTGCTAGTGTGATAGTCGTTATAACGGTAGATGAAACTCCATTGCAGAGATTACTCGCGCCGAAAATGATGTGACGAGCGAGAGTGCCACAGACATCACAAAAAAGATACTGAGCATTCCTCCTGAACAACGGAGCTGCAAAGTGTTGCTTGCGGATGGTAAGCTTAGGAACAGCTGTTTGTGGCGGTGGTCGACTTTGAATAGAACGCGGCGACCGTATCCTTTAGTGAAGGACTTCGCATCCTATGTTTGGATTAGAAGAAGTCTTGAAATACTTGGCTGTAAAATGATTATCTTGCCGCCTATTACTGACACTGAGCGTCGTTTCGCAGTGACTTTGATGTCGAACGCGAAGACACGCCTACCCCAAAATGCTGATGCCATGCTGCGTCTGAAGGAGGAGATGGCAAAGAAGCGCGCATCAAAGAAGAGTCCGTCGGCCGACAAGGCGAAGGAAGGTGAGGCTGCTGAAGATGTACATATTTACACCTCTTCCCCTGAGCGTCCTGTAGGACGAAAGAGGCAAAGAAAGGATTCGTCGGTCGACTCTGGGAAGAAGGCTGGGTCCAGCTCGAAGAAGAAGGCTATTGATATCTTCGAGCCTGATTCATCGATGGTGCTGCTCTCTTCCGGCATCTCGTCGTTCGGGGATCCTGCTGGATTCCTATCCAGGTCGAACGAATTCCTCCTCGACGCTGATGAGGAGATTTTGAAGAAGAAGCAGCCTGAAGAAGTTATTGATACGGGCGTTCTCTCAGCGTTCCAGGTAGTTTATTTTGACATGTCGTTTCAACTGGTACCGCCTCCTTATATTTTTACTCATGATATTTGGTGTTTGCAGGCTTTGCAGACGCAGTTGTACCTACGTGACAGGTACAAGTCGACCAACGACAAGTGCCAAAAGCTAAAGAAGGTGAACGAAGCTCTCCGAGCAGAGAAAGCCACAGCTGCTGCTCGCTTGAAAGACCTGGAGCAGAAGGTTTCTGTTCTAGAAACTAAGTTAAAGAGCACGGAAGAGGAGAGAGATCGTTACCTTGAAGAGTCGACGACTGCGAGGGCGATGGTCGCAGAGAAGGAGGGCGTGGTCGCTGGTTTAGAGGATGAGCTCACGTCGATCGCCTCCATAGCGATATGCAAGGCCAGGGCAGAGTTGTTTAAAGAATATCTGTCAGGCCAGCATGTCAACTGGAAGCAAGAAGAGATGCAAGAGGTGATCGACGCTTGCGAAGAAATGCTTAGGCTGGAGGAGCCTTCACCTGAAGAAGAGGCAGACGCAGGGGAGAACGCTGATAAGAGCCTCGAACAGTCGACCAGCCCGAACGATGATGCTGCTGATCCACCACTTGAATGATGCTCCAAAATATTTTTTGTAATTTGTCGATGATTTGGTTGTTACTCCTAATTTGCATTTGTAACGAATGTTTACGGTCGACTTCGACCATTAAAGAAAATTTCTATCTCCATTTAATTCCGCTTTTGTTTCGACTCTTTTATGCAGTGATGGTTTTGGACTTGTAGGATATAAGTTTCTATACCCACACCCTTGAATGAGTCGGTCGACTTATAGAAAGTTTGTATGAGAAGCCGGTAAACTTACGCCTATAAACGGGTCGACCGACTTGGGTAATAAAATTGCGTAAGCCTGTAAACTTACATATAAATGAATTGATCGACTTGGGCAATAAAATGTATAAGCCTGTAAACTTACATATAAATGATTTGATTGACTTGTGATATAAGCCTGTAAATTTAAGCCCACAAATGAGTCGATCGAAAAAGTTGCAGTATGATTTCATTGTCGATGACTGTAATTTAGATTCGATTTCTCCTGTTCATGGTCGACAAGACCTCGTTACAGAATATCGCGTGCATGCGTTATTTTCTGGGTCGACAAGACCTTGTTACAGAATATCGCGTACATGCGTTTTTTCGGTCGACAAGACCTTGTTACAGAATATCGCGTGCATGCGTTATTTTCTGGGTCGACAAGACCTTGTTACAGAATATCGCGTACATGCGTTTTTTCGGTCGACAAGACCTTGTTACAGTATATCGCGTACATGCGTTCTTTGGTCGACAAGACCTTGTTACAGAATATCGCGTACATGCGTTTTTTCGGTCGACAAGACCTTGTTACAGTATATCGTGTACATGCGTTCTTTGGTCGAAAAGACCTTGTTACAGTATCGCGTACATGCGTTTTTTCGGTTTCGGTTTCACTCGACATCTGTCCCCAATACTTGCATGTTTGGGCACGCCTTGTTGTCAGTCGACACCTTTTCAGTCGACATGTGTAAAATCGTCATTTGTCTTGTCCCCAGTGCTACTCCCCCAACTCTTAACATGTGTTTGGCATAGAAATTTGTTAAGAGTTTCACGCCGGGTCGAAGGTTGCGAGCGTCGTACCTGAACTAAGACAGTGGTTGCTTGTCGATGTCGATAGTTAAATTATATAATTTTGTGAGCTCAGTATTGCACTTAGTTGCACTAAGTAGTCATCATTGCTCCTCGTGGGTCGATTTCATTAATAGGGAATTGTCGATAAAAATAATATTTCAGAAATTGAAACAACTAGTTTAGAAATGGTACTGTTTTAGATGTAGCGCATTCCAGCTGTTGTGTCGCTCTCGACCGTCGAGGCCTCGTATTTTGTATGCTCCTCGTCCGACGACATCTGTTATTTGATAAGGTCCTTCCCATGTAGGCCCTAACTTGCCAGCGCCTTCCTCCCTTGTATTTTGGAATACTCGTCGTAGTACCCAGTCGTGGAGTTTGAAGACTCGGACATTAACCTTCTTATTGTAGTGTCGAGCGACTTGTTGTTGGTACGATTGAGTTCGAAGGGCTGCACGATCTCGTCGTTCGTCGAGGTGGTCAAGTTCAAAACTGAGCTCCAAGTTGTTCTGTTCTTCATTAGGATTCTCGCTGCGGGCGGTCGACAATCTGGTTTCTATTGGGATGACCGCTTCTGACCCGTAGACGAGTGAAAAGGGGGTTTCTCCTGTCGACCGTCGTGGGGTAGTTCTGTATGACCATAAAATCTCTGGAAGTTTCTCTGCCCACTGGCTCTTTTCGGCTTCCAGTCACCTCTTCAGTGTGTTGATGATTGTTTTGTTGGTCGACTCCGCTTGTCCATTCGCCTGGGGATATCGTGGGGTTGAGAAGCTTAACTTGATGGCGTATTTGTCGCAGAAATTCTTGAAGTCGAACGAAATGAACTCAGTGTCGCGTACTTGTTGATATGCCCCGATTTCAACCCATTTGGTGAAGTAGTCTGTCAGGACTAACATGTAGACGACACCGCCTGGCGCAGCTGGTAACTTACCTACAATATCCATCCCCCATTTCATAAAAGGCCAAGGGGCCGAAATTGAATTCAACATACCTGGGGGGAGATGTGATATTGGTGCGAAGCGTTGGCATTTGTCGCATGATTTGACGTGATTTTGGGAGTCAACTCGCATAGTCGGCCAGTAGTATCCTGCTGTGATGGCTCTGTTCGACAAGCTACGGGCGCCGGAATGATTTCCACATTCTTCTTGGTGCAAACTTTTCAGGACGTCGTACGCTTCTCGAGGGGTCACACACCTCAAATATGGGCCTGTGAATGATTTCTTGTAAAGTTTACCATATAGTATGCAGAACTTGGCTGACTTTGCTTTGATTCTCCTTGCTTCTACCCTGTCGTCTGGAAGAATGTCTGCTTGGAGGTAATTGAAGATCGGCTCTATCCAACTTCTTCTGTTGTCGACCGGTGCCACTGTTTCTGATTCTTGAATTGATGGAGACATGAGATGAATTATCGGAACTGATTTTGAATTGTTTGTCGTCGTCGAACCCAGGTTCGCTAGTGCGTCTGCTCGTGTGTTCTCGGACCTGGGTATTTGCTCGATTGAAAACTCGTCGAAAGTCGACTGCAGCTGTCTGACTTTGTTTAGATAGGACGACATTCTCTGGTCTCTAGCCTCATATGTGCCGTTTATTTGTCGAACGACTGACTGAGAGTCGCTTCGTACTTTAATGATTCTCACATTCAAGTTTTTCGCGAGGTCGAGCCCGGCGATTAAGGCTTCGTATTCGGCTTCGTTGTTCGTTGCATGGAATCCACAGTGGATCGATTGCTCCAGTATGTCCCCTTGTGGGGATTCAAGTACCAATCCTAATCCACTTCCTTTGATGCTACTTGATCCGTCGACCGACAGGATCCATTTACCGGGTGCAGCCGTTTCTGTCAGTGCAACTAGTTCTTGTTCGACCTGCACACTTTCACCAGGGGTAAAATCCGCAATAAAATCGGCTAATACCTGTGATTTCATCGTTGATCGCGGGTGGAAACTGATGTCGTACTCGTTTAGTTCTACTGCCCACTTCGTCAGTCGACCTGAAAGTTCAGGTTTATGAAGTATATTTTTAAGTGGATAAGCGGTTAGTACCTTAATCGAATGGCATTGGAAGTATGGTCTGAGTTTGCGGGCTGCCATCACAAGAGCAAGAGCTAGCTTCTCCAGTCGACTATACCTGGTTTCGGCGTCGAGCAAAGTCTTGCTTACATAGTAGACTGGATGCTGGTTACTTTCCTCTTCTCTGACTAAAACTGCACTTACGGCTGTATTAGACACGGCCAGGTATATGAACAGCACTTCGTTGTCCTTTGGTTTCGATAGTAATGGGGGCGATTTCAAGTAGGTCTTCAAATCTTGCAACGCTTTCTCACAGTCATCATTCCATTCGAATGCTTTGTTCTTCCTGAGGATGTTGAAGAATGGGAGGCATTTTTCGGACGACTTCGATATGAATCGGTTCAGCGCTGCGACTCGACCGGTTAGTTTCTGAACGTCCTTCATGCATTTAGGCGACTCGATATTTTCGATCGACCGAATCTGATCTGGATTAGCTTCGACGCCTCTTTGAGTGACTAGGTAGCCTAGGAATTTTCCTGAAGACACACCAAAAGAACACTTAGTAGGGTTCAGTTTCATACCATATTGGTCGAGTACGTCGAACGACTGCCGAAGATGGTCGATATGTTGCTGGGCGACTAATGATTTGACCAGCATGTCGTCGATGTAGACTTCCATCGTTGATCCAAGCATGTTGGCGAACATTTTGTTGACTAGCCTCTGATACGTTGCACCTACATTT
This sequence comes from Acer saccharum, assembly GCA_030490815.1. Lineage (NCBI taxonomy): Eukaryota > Viridiplantae > Streptophyta > Magnoliopsida > Sapindales > Sapindaceae > Acer > Acer saccharum. The sequence goes on from CM059871.1 coordinate 36,668,477, forward strand.
TTCAAACCAAAGGGCATTACTTTGTAACAAAAAATACCTCTTTCGGTGACGAAGGCTGTTTTTTCCTGGTCGTCTGGATGCATTAGAATCTGGTTGTAGCCGGAGTAAGCGTCCATGAAGCTCAATAATTCATGCCCTGCAGTCGCGTCGACCAGCATGTCGATGTGTGGAAGCGGAAATGAATCCTTGGGGCATGCTTTGTTGAGATCCGTGAAGTCGATGCAGACTCGCCACTTCCCGTTCTTCTTTTTTACCACGACGACGTTGGCCAGCCAGTCTGGATATTTTACTTCTCTCACTGAACCGATGTCGAACAACTTTTGTATTTCTTCGTTGATCACCTTGTTCCTTTCAGGAGCGAACTTCCTTCTCTTTTGTTTAACTGGCTGATGGTCCGGGTCGACTTGCAGTCGGTGAACCATTACTTCTGGGTCGATTCCGATCATGTCTTCGTGCGACCAGGCAAAGCTGTTGCGGCGCTCCCTCAGAAACTGGACTAACTGCTTTCGGATGTCGATTGGTAATCTCGACCCGATGAATACTTTACGATCTGGTTGGTCTGGGTCGATTGATACCTCGTCGAGTTCCTCCATTTTTTGCTTGGTTGGAGTCGACTCGACCGTGGCTTCCTGTAATTGCTATAATTCCTGTTTCTTCTTTTTTAAAGCGTTTTGGTAGCACTCTCTTGCGGCTCGTTGTTCTCCTTTAATTTCCTTAACTCCCCACTTGGTTGGAAACTTGATCAGTTGATGGTAAGTCGACGGGATTGCTTTTAACTCGTGTATCCAGGGTCTACCGAGTATTGCGTTGTAAGGGGATTGGCAATCGAGCACTAGGAAGTTGATGTACAGGTTGACTCCTTCGGCGTAGACTGGTAGCACAATTTCGCCTAGCGTACTCTTTTGCTCTCCACTGAACCCGGTCAACATAGTCGTTCGACGACTGAGTTTCGATTCGTCGACCTGCATTTCCCTCAGAGCACTGTTAAACAATATGTTGCATGAACTGCCATTATCAATTAAAATGCGTTTAGTTAGACAATTAGCGATATGCAAAGAAATAACTAAAGCATCATGGTGGGGAGAAAACAAATCTGATTTGTCTGTCGACCGAAAGGTGACGGTTTCGTCGACTTTGGATGGGTGCTCTCGATTTGGCTGAATCTCTGCATTTGACACCTGTCGTGTGTGTCTCTTGGCTGCCGAGTAGCTTACACCACTGACCTCAGATCCACCGAAGATGCAATTAATCACCCTGTCTTGCCTAGGAGGATCTGGTGGGCTGTCGACCGCACCGGTCTGCCTTTGGTCGTCGCGTCTGGCGTAAGTTTGCTTTCCCTTGTCGGTCAAGAACTCCCGTAGATGTCCCTGTTTCAGAAGCTCGGCCACTTCAAATTTTAAGGCGATGCAGTCTTCCGTGCGATGGCCGTGATCACCATGGAACTCGCATCGAAGTTTTGGATCCCTATGCTCGGGAAGGGCGTTCATTTTTCGTGGCCATTTGATTGTCTTGCCCATTTCTCTCATAACTGCAACGAGGTCGACCGGTTCGATGCTGAGGAGGTATTCTGGTGCTTCCACCTTCGGTCGACTCGACCTTGGAATACCGCGCCCGTAAGTGCTCCTCTCACCAGAGCCTTCGTGCCGCGACTGGATGTTTCTTCTGTCACTTGTCGGGTATGGTTCCGACCGTCTGTCGTTCGACTTTCTATCGATTCTCTCGTTTCGACGACCTCCATAGTAACTGCTGTTGGCTCTTCCAACGAAGTTTGCCTCATCTTCCTCCCACTTGATCTGGGCCCATGCTTTGGCCAATACGTCTTCCATTGTCCTGCAAGGGTATTTGGTAAGTTCCTTGTATAAATCAGAATCGAACCTGAGACCTTTTCTGAAGGCGTAGATGGCAGTCGCCTGGTTGCAGTGAGGGATTTGCACTTTTTCTCTGTTGAAACGTCCGACGTAGGCTCGCAAATTCTCGCCGGTTCTCTGCGTTATGGTGTAGAGGTCGTCCGACAGCTTTTCCAACTTGCGACTGCTTGCAAATTGCTCCACGAATGTGTCCGTCAGCTGCGCAAAAGAATCAATAGAGTTGTTAGGTAGATTTGTGTACCACTGAAGGGCAGGTCCACTAAGGCTGGATCCGAAGGCCTTGCACATGCATGCTTCTCTAAGGTCGCGTGGGATTGCGGCCGTGAACATCCTTTGCTTGTATTGTGCTATATGGTCGTCCGGATCGGTCGTTCCTTCGTATTGCTTCATATTTGGGAAGTTGAACTTCTTAGGCATTTCCACGAGAGCAATTGCATCGACGAAGGGTGAGTCAGCGAAGCTATTTGCGGTGCTTTTCTTGATAGGAGCTGGGACTCCTGGGATTCTTTGGATGAGAGCCTCCATTTCTGCAAACCTGCGAGAAAAGTCTAGATTAGCAGATAAATTTAAGTCTGGCCCCGGTTTTACCACTCCGGGTGTCGACTGGAGAGACATAACCGCCTTAGGGACGTTGTCTGGTTGTTGATCTATCGGCTGCTCTTGTTCGTTCACAGCATCATTTCTGGCCGGTATGTCGTTGAGGTCGATCTCAACCCTTGCCGTCTGAGGTGTTGGTCGATTCTGATGGTCGACCGGATTTGCTTCTGGTAGAATGGGGTTCCCTGGAACTCTCCGAGTATGTCGGTCGACGTTGTCATCATCGTTTGACGTAGGGACTGGATGCTCCGAAGTGGCTGAATCTGGAACTACTCCGTCGACCAGCATTCTCAATTCTTCGTTTGTCGCCCGGATTGCCGCATTTTCCGCTTCGAGTGCTTGTAGTCTCTCGGCGCTGGCGGTCATTTGGGCGTTCAGTATAGCGATCTGCTCTTCGACGGTTGGGTTTGATCCATTTCCGGCCATGTTGAGTTGTAGTTAGGATTGATTGATTTGGACTCAAAGGTAGTTGCAATGGGCCCCACGGTGGGCGCCAAACTGTAGGTGGTCGATCGACTTGGTATGTCGAGTGGGTCGGGTTGAATCAGGCCCAAAGCAACTGATCCGGAAGTGGATGAATGACCTCGGCTGTCGTCTACGAATGGTCGTCTGGGATTAGCTGAACCTGCAAAAGAACTTGAAACAGTAATATAATATAAAGAAACAAGAAAGGTTGGGGCTTGAAATTAGCCTTAGGTATGCTTGGGCTGAGCAAAGCAGTTAGGTGACTGAAAGATAGGTTCCGGTGATCGGAGTTAAAATCAAGATTGTAATATCTATTTTCTTGGGAGAGTTCAGAGAGCTTTTTAGTAGAGAAGCCCTCTTATTTATAGTAGTGGAAGTGACTCCAACGTTCACTGGTCATGTGATGATCGTGGGCGAGATTTGGGGGGATTCTGGGAGAGATTCTCTCTTCCTGTTACCCACCAAACCTAACTGAAGACTTGACTTGGTCATTCGAAGACCAAGTCGTGCTGCTGATACTTGTTGGATCGACCAACCCAACGGGCCTGGGTTGGGTCTTTTTGATGATAAGGTTTGGGCTTTGTTATGCTTTGGGCCCATGGACCATTTCTGGCTACCACAGATATTAGTAATTAAGAAAATCAAATGGGCCCCCACTATTAGAGTGTATAGATATAGGATACGTGTAAATAATAAAAAATCGGATGGTTCCAAGTTGCACGACGGCTTCATTCCTTCAATTCAACCACTACACCATACACATTAGAGTATTAGACCATACCGCGTAAGCAAAGCTGTTCTTCCAACTTTAGAAGAAGCAATCTCTTCGTTTTTCAATACCTTAAATACAATCCCTACTTTGATCGGATCCAGATCGGATCACTTCTAATTCTTCGCTAATTTTGATTTTTTGATCAACATGAGTTTCCTCTTCGGCAAGAAGAAAACCCCAGCAGGTTCGTTTGTTTTCTGTTTTCGGTCGATTTGATTTGTTGAATTTTGTATTAACAATTTTTTTTTTTGGAATTGTTTTCAGAGATGCTGCGGGAAAACAAGAGGATGTTGGATAAATCAATAAGAGAGATCGAGAGGGAAAGACAAGGTCTACAAAATCAAGAGAAGAAGCTTATTGCTGAAATTAAAAAAAGTGCCAAACAAGGCCAGATGGTGCGTTCCTTTATATATATAAATATTCTTTTTTAGTATGAATTATATATGTTGATTTCAGAGGAATTGTATAATTGTGTCGACAGCTTCACAATTTTGTACTCTATGCTCTCTTGATGATTCATCATTGATTGATTGTTTTAAACTTATTGGGCTTATTTGTTTGGCTGATTAATTTTATAATTTATGAGAAATTGCATCAATTATAACTTATATATATTTGATCATCTATTTCACTTGGTTGAAAGAATTCTTTTTTCCTTGAAAAGTTATTTACATGAAACAAAACTTCTTTGACCATGGTGTCAGGTTATAATGTTGGCTTAACTGTTGCATGAGCTGTTTATGTTTCTTTGTTGTATCAGGTTAGTGACAACATACCAATGATTTCATTAACACTTTCCATTACTTTTAGCTCATGATGTTCTGTAATGGATACATAAAACGCTAAATATTACTGGATTAGTTGTAAGTTGTTACCTTGGTTGTTCAAATTCGGTCAATGAACTGGAAGGCAATTTTCTAGTGGTCAAGTTTATATTGATCTTCCAATCATTGAAAAGCATATTGATACTTTCATTTAATGATGGGTTGTTATTATGGATCTTCATTTGCACTTTCTTTCATGCTTACCTACTCTGATTCACACGTTTCCTTAGTCATTGATTTTCCATTTCCTTTAACATTTAAGACTATTTAGAAATCGTTCTTATCGTTTATTGGATGAATGAATGAATGTGTTTCTTCTTGAATCTTGACTTTATCAGAATAGTTAAATTTCATAAGTTATTGGACATGATGTATGTATGTTGACTAGTAAGTGTTGATGGAACAAGGCTTTGATGGCCACATCACAGGAATATATATTGATTTGCTCTTATTTTGTTCAGGGAGCTGTGAAGGTGATGGCCAAAGACCTTATCAGAACAAGGCATCAGGTTGAAAAATTTTATAAGCTTAAATCGCAACTCCAGGGTGTATCTCTTAGAATTCAGGTATGTGTTGCGTTCTGTTATTTATGCATTCTCTTTTATATGAAAGAGATACCTTTTTCAGTTTCTTACCCGCCAATAGTCTTTCGACCTGTGCAACACTGCAACTACTTATTTTTATCTGAATACATTGTATCTCTTAGAATTCAGGTATGTGTTGCGTTCTGTTATTTATGCATTCTCTTTTATATGAAAGAGATACCTTTTTCAGTTTCTTACCCGCCAATAGTCTTTCGACCTGTGCAACACTGCAACTACTTATTTTTATCTGAATACATTGTTATGGTGTGGTAAAGGAGCTTATAGTATCCTATATTGCTTGGAATATAGATGGTAGTCACCATATTCCTCATAACAAATTAAGCAACACTTTGTGAATCTTGGAATCAGTAGCCAATTGTTTAGGAGTTTAAAATCTGACTAGTTATATTTTTAATATAAAAATCTCATGACAATTTGACCTTTTCCTGAGACCAAAAGAAATTTCCTCTATTTGTGGTTTGGGAACATTTCTGAGTCAACAAATTGAGTAATTATTCAGCTTGCATGTTTGAGAGGCATTGAAATGCTTTATAAAGCCATTAAGATGAGTGTTGGAGTAATATTGTTTGGATGATATATTGAGGACTCTGTAATGAAATCAGGTTACATTCTTGCTATCTTTTCTTGATTGTGTGTTTTAAGATTCTATGCTCATGCCAAGTAGTGTGGAAGAGGTTTCATGATTTTTGATTCTTTACATACAAATTGGCGTAATAATTTTATGATTAATTTTATCATTTTGGTTTTGTTATTTGCCCTGCAATGTCTTATTATGGCTATATAAATTACTTTGACCATTTTTGGTTTCCCTTTTCATCCAAGGTATGCCCTTTTACTTAAAATTAAATTTGTTTTTATTCATTGTCTCCTGTTTGTTTTCTTCTATTCGATTCCAATGGAGGTCCATGCCTTTTAATAGTCCAGTTAGTCAAATTTAGGTTTTGAAACTGTTGGCAGATGTAGAGAGCACTCAATCACATTGGAAATTTCTTATACATAAAACCATTGTAGAAAAATGCTTGAGGCTAAGAACTCCAGAAATCAGATTAATTAAAATGAACTTTTCAGTTTACTTATGATCCCCGAGTTTGCAGTCTGTTGACCACAAACTTATCAAAATGTTTTTCTGTTGTTCAATGCTATGCTGAAATTGGATTTTTTTTGGGGGGTGATAATTCAGACACTGAAATCCACGCAAGCAATGGGTGAGGCAATGAAAGGTGTGACAAAAGCAATGGGCCAAATGAATAGGCAGATGAACTTGCCGTCACTGCAGAAGATTATGCAAGAGTTTGAGAGACAGAATGAGAAGATGGAAATGGTGACTGAGGTCATGGGAGATGCAATTGATGATGCTTTGGAAGGGGACGAGGAAGAGGAAGAAACTGAAGAACTAGTGAGCCAGGTTCTTGACGAGATTGGAATTGACATCAATCAAGAGGTATGAAAATGATCTATGTATTCTTTTCTAAATGTTGCAATTAACACGAATATGTTTTTCATTCTGGATGAAATTAATCTGTTGAGTTATCATAACAATGCCTTTTTTTTGTTCTAATTTAATGAAACAGCTTGTCAATGCACCATCGACTGCTGTTGCTGCACCAGCTTCAAAGGCTAAGGTTGCACAAGCAGAACCAACAGGGACTGATGACGGTGGGATAGATAGTGAGTTACAGGCAAGGTTAGACAATTTAAGAAGAATGTAACATTTATGGTCTTACTTATGTATAATATTGACATCAGATTTACTATGAAAAGTGAGTTTATTTGGGCCATGTAATATTTATGAAACTCGTGCCAGATTTTATGAACTCAAGGTTTGAGAGAAGAGGAGATTTCAATAAAATTACTTCTGGGTAACTGATGTTAAGGATTGTCCATGCATACAAAACATTTTATAGGGAGTATTTACTGTTTAGATATACTAATTTGTTTTAAGTAATTAAATTATCTAAGCAATGTTGGTATTAAATCTCCTTAATACGTACAAAATAGTAAATATTGTATAGTTAAGAAGAAAAGGACTTGGAAGTGTTGGGCTGTCACAGTCCCACAGATGAGCAGAAATATTCGAAACTAGGAAGAAGAAATGTATAAGATGATAAATCAGTAGTCCAAAGGCAAACGTCCAAATAGAAGGGAAGATGAAAAAAGATATGATCCAGATTCTCTACACAGACAAGCAGATGCCATGGTCTCTACTCTCTAGGGAAACTTTTACTAGTAAATTGGAGGGTTAATTGCACTACCTTACCCTTACTTTTTTTTTAATCTAGTAAGATTTCAAAAAGATGTACTAAATTAACACAAACATCCCTTGTAATCAAATAAATCCGTTAACTTTAACGGTTGACTAACCTTGACCTATGGATAACCAAATATACCCTTACCACATCATCCCAAACATAAAATATTTTTTTAATTAAAATATATATGCATCCTACGAAAACATCCTCGATTCGTGGAGGAGCCTTCTCTACGAACTGCGGGAGGTCGATTTCCGAGATCGACGAAGATCTCTTCTAGTAAGTAGGACTGTAGGAGATCGTCAACAATCTCTTATTTCCTTCGACAGTGGAGCTCCACCGCAGATAGATTATCTTGTTTTTTTTTTTTAATAAAAAAAATTGATTTTTCAATTTTAATTTTAAAAATATTTTATATTTTGGATGATGTGGCAAAGGTATATTTGGCTTTTCAATTATCAAAGTTAGTCAACCGTTAAAGTTAACAGATTGATTTGATGGCAGGGAGTATTTACATTAATTTAGAGTATCTTTTTGAAATCTTGCTAGATTTAATAAACTAAGGGTAAGTTAGTGAAATTAACCCTAAATTGGATAATGTCTTCTTTTCTAGATTTCAGTATTCTCGTATGTAGAATAGACTTGATAACTGTGGAAGGCAAAATGGGGATTTGAAAATCTAAGGAATCGGGAAATGTATTCATATATTTTGGAAAGTTAGAACACGTTCTATGTAAATCTCATTTCGTAATCAATTTGATTTATCAAGTCGTTTAAGATAGTGATTAATTCTTAGGCTAATTGGCACTGATGTCCCTTAAACTCTTCTAAACTTTGCACTATGTCCATGTACTCTTTTTTTTTTTATATACTAAACCCCCTGAACTCTCACAAACTGGTAAAAGCCGACTGTAGATAGCTAGATGCCCCCTCACAGAGGGCAATAAACCCAAGTGTTTACCAATAAACGAAAGTTTGAGGGGTTTAGTGTCGAAAAAAAATGGAGGGGGCATAGTGTAAATTTTTGAAGATTTTAGGGAACATAAGTGCCGATTAGCCTAATTCTTATATACTTGATTGTTACTAAAACTTCCGGTTTTATATCTCTTTTGGCTGGCTTTATACATTTCACTCATGAACCGAATCTTATCACACTCTTTTGGGGGGATATGACTTAAACACCCACCATATCAACGTGTGGACGTAAGAACTTAACACCGAACCACCTCAACTGTACTGCTGCAGTTTAAAGGGTGTGAATGTGTTGGTTTTGGAATTTAGAGTCGTAAATAATTTACAACACGTCACGCAAAACAATTGAGTTTTAAATTAGATTATATTAAGCATTTAAGCAACAGTATTCTCTATAGCTTGCTAAAATTTCATTTTGTTGTCAAAGTCTCAATGAAACCAAACAACTTACTAGAGACACCAGTTGTCTATTGTGTGACCCACACCCACTCTCGTTGCTCATAGTCAAAGTTACTGATTAACTTTCTAACAATGCACACCAAAAATTGTGACTTTAAACATAAAATAAATAAATTAATTAATTAATTAAATCTACACCGTCCACTGAGCCAGCCAGTTTTCTATCATCAACCTTTCTTTGTAATCACCGTGTAAATTACAGACAAAGAACAAGACACAAATTGGTATATCAACTATTTACATACAACTATTCTAATCTCAGGGCCCCACCTTACCGGCATTAATATACCGGATTCCATCGGAACTCCGAAGTTAAGTAGAACCCTAGAATTAAACGTGTTTGAACGAGAGCAGTATTGGGATCATACTGATATGCCAGAACTCATAAGCAAACCTTCCCTAGAATGCTCCGACGCATCCGCCGTATGCCGATGGCGGCGCGGATCATCCACGGAGGCGCGACAGAGTGGGCAATCGGAGTGAGAGTACAACCACATGTCTATACAAGGCGCGTGAAACGAGTGCTTGCATCTTGGAAGTTGCTTCACTTCCTCTGCTTCTTCAAAAACTGATAAACAAACCGCACATTCGTACTCGCTATCTTCTTGCTCTTTAACTCCCAAATCACTGCCTTTCTTGTACTTGAAACTCGACAACAGGTTCCTGTTCGGGTTCTCGAAGCTCTGGCTCGGTGTCATCGTAGCCGTGACTTCCACGAGCCGGCTCGGCCTCTGTCTCTGAGCTGACCGGCTCTCACGGCGCGTGCACCACTTGATTATTACGAGGTTGTATATTGCGAGCACGATAGCCGCCGTGCCCACAACCACCAGGCCGTAATATAACATGGGCAAGCTCGATTTCTGTGGATGAGTCAGCGGCGGCGGAGGTGGGTCTAAGTCGGAGCGAATTGGATATTCTCTCATATATAATTAAATTTATAGCAAGAAATGTGTGCAAGAGAGTAGGAGGAGAGTTATAAGAATAAACTTGAATGGAGAATTGTATTAAAATAATAATTAAGTGGTTAATCTAAAAAGACGTAGTGGTTTTGGAGCCGTACGAGAAAGTTTTATTTTAGAGTAATTGGCACAAATCCCCCTCAGACTATACCAGTTTTTGCATGTTGCCCCCTAAACTATTTTATTAGGCACTAAACCCCATGAACTATCACTTATTGACAATCCTTTAGGTTTTTTCCCCCCCTGAGGGGGCATCTTTAGTCTTGGTCTGCCAATAAGTGATAGTTCAGGGGCTTTACTGCCTAATAAAATAGTTTATGGGGCAACATGCAAAAGCTGGTATAGTCTGGGAGGGATTTGTGGCAATTACTCTTTATTTTAAAGCGAATGTATAAATCACTGGACAGTGAACAAAGGGTTGGAGAGAGAGAGAGAGAGATTAATCAGATTATATTGTAGATATAATAATAATAATAATAATAATAACAACGGAGGATAGGATTAGTAATGATGAAGAAAACAAGAAAATTAGAGATAACAGAACCAAACAGTTGTGATAAACAGAGTTCAATTATTTATGTGTCGCTTTGGAATTCTGATTTGTTTTTATTCCCCCATTCGAATCATAGCCTGTTTATGTATTTATTTATTTATTTATGTAAATGGTTCTTTCCAATTGTTAATAGAAGAGTAATGATAGTCAACTTTGAATCTATAAATGAATTTACATTAACGATGAATTATCTCGCTTGTTGAATTACTAATGGTTCATTGTTTGATAGATATAGACTCCAAAATGAAGTTCCACCATCAGGTTTAAATTTTGTTATTGTAAATACAAACCGTTCATTAAATCGTAAAGCATGGGGAGACTGCTTCCTTTAAAAGGGTTATATACTTATACGATATTTTCCGATATTTCCTTGTTTTGGTGGGATGTACAGATGATATAATGGTGGGTAAATATGATAAAATAGTACTTGGAAATGACAGAGTGACTTTAACGTAAGAGCCAAAGCCTTCAACATCTTGGATTTGTATAGATTCTCACTTGTAGGGCCCAAGATCTAGTGTACCCTATGTACACGCTCCATCCTAGCTGTCCTCACCCTTTTAACCTTCCATTATACGCCACCTATTATTGATGTTTAGGAGATAAAAATGAGAATGATGTTGGATTAGTCACCATTTGTTAGTTAGGTGTCAACATTTTGGCTGCATGGTAACAAACCTATTCATCGTAGAATAATGCATGGTAACAAACCTAGTCGTTATCCAAAATACTGATCTCATCAATGAGAGTGTATCACGTGGCTATTCTTCATCATGCGTGTTGGATGATAGCACAATATGGGTGGAAAATTGTGTTATAGTCCCTTCTTATGTTTACATATATATATTACATGACATTTATGTTGTAAATGTGAGAGAACTCTTTGATGCATAAATAAATATATCAGAAGGTCTCGTGCATAATATGAATAAAGCAGTGGTGTGTTGCTCCCTTATTCTTCCTCTGATTTCTTCTATTTATATTCATGTCTTTTATTTTACAATAAATGTAAAATATTGAAATAATAATAATAATAGTAAATCTTGGAGTCCTAGATGGATGCAACCATGTTACACGAAACTTAAAAAAGTTTTTGTTCAAATATTTGGTGAGTGACCATATTTACACCCCTCAAAAATTGTATGCACACTCTAATTTAGTATATTTTTAAAAATCCAATATTATCCTCGAGTAAAACTACTTAAAGGACTAAATAATTTGTAAATACACACCAATAATTATTAATTGGTTTTATATCAATCCTTTGTAAAAAAAGAAAAGGGAAGTTTCCTATTAATTGTTTGATATGATAATAAAAACCTTTCTATTTTATCAAACCCTAACTTCTATTTTAAATACTAATTTCAATTTTTTTTATGGAATACAAATTGATTGAGTTGACAAACAATTTATTTCTATAATTGAGTAAAACAAAAATCAATACAAACAATTAGGGATGGTAAAATTCCCCGCGGGGACCCGCACTTTTAGGGTGGGGATGGGTTTCAATTTGGTGGGGATATGGTGAGGATGGGGATGGATAGTCTAACCCGCAATGGGTATGGGGCAGGGATGGGTTTTATACTCCCCGCCCCGCCCTGTCCCGCTTAAAATAATACTTAGTTAAACTACGTAGTTTTAAAAAAAAAAAAAAATCTAAAAAAAAGAAATATATATATACACATTAACACTAACTTTACATCTCTTCGCCGTTACTTAACATAAAGTGACAAAACAAAATACTATTAAAAAAAAACCCTAGCTGCTAACTTCAACCCCTCAAAAACTATTTTAGGGGTGTACTTACGAAATGGGTGTACATATAGTTTTTGAGAGGTGTCAATATTGCCACTCATATTCGGTTTACAATTTGTAATGGGCTGTTGAGCCTAGGATCATATCTATTAAAAGCCCACAAGGGTACCGAAGTTTAATCATACTAAATACACCCCACGTATATCGTATTCAGTCCCCATTGTATGATTATTTTTATTACAACCTTCCAAAAAGGTGTCTATTTTTAGCCATAGATTTGGTTTGACATTGCTTCCTGATGTGTTTTTGGGAGAAGTTACAAAATGTAGCATTCTATTTTCTCATTTGGGAGAAGCTAGAAATAATAAAAAATTACTAGGGTGTTTAGTAAAATTCTAGGGAAGTACTTTTTGTCATTTTTGGTCAAAATAAATATTTGCATTGAAGATGCTTTAAGCCATGGTTGGCTTCAACCCCACCAGCACCACATTTAATTGTGATTTTGATCGATTCAATTACAGAGGAAATTTTCTCTAATTTGATATACCAGAATTGATCAAGCTTGGTGTTTTTTTGGTCTGTGTTTGACTGGAGATACAGAGCGGTGTCGTCTAGCTTACACAAATTCAAAGAAATTGATTATGTGACCGGACACGTCACACCAACTCTTTTAATTTCAATATCCCTCAAACGACGTCGCACCACGGCCTTTCAAAATGATTTTGACGTCGGCCTTTTATAAGGTTTGGGCAGTTGGGCCCATCTTTGGCTCAGCCATTTAATAGCGTTTTGGGCTCCAGCCATGATGTGCCCAAGCACGTCAATATCCGTTTTATTTAAACGATGTCGTTTTTAGCCTTATTTAAATGTTTTGGGCCCATTTTAAGATATCATTGTGAAATTTGGGCTCGGTTAATTGCTTTAACATCATGGTTTCTTATTTATGTAAATAACCCTTTTTAAAAGTTGATAATATATTTCAAATTCAATTTATTACGTATAATCAAGGTTTTTTATTTTTTATTTTATTTTATTTTAAGTATTATATGTATTATCAAGTTATAAATTCATACTTTAAAAAATAAAACTTAAAAAAATTAATAATAAAAGCATATAAATATAATTTATATTTACAAACAAGTTCAGTTTCTCGTGTCTCTCTTCATTTTTATTTTTATTATAAATTATATATGCCTCTCCTTTTGTAGGTGTTATATGAAATGAATTTAAAATAAAAGATAAAATTAATTAATTATAGAGAAAGAGACATGGTCATGACACTTGTGGATAAAAACGAGATAACAATGTTATAAGAAAACTACGTTGACATGATCGTGAGTCGTGACACTTGTGGATAAAAAAGAGAGAACAATGCTATATGAAAACTACGTTGTTTAATACATTTTCAACTTGTTTTTAAGCTCTTAAAATGTCCAAAAATTCATTTTCATCATTAACTCGTTAACACATGGTTCGTTAAGTCCATGAGAGGTTTATGGACAAAAAAACAATAGATCTGAATTTGAATGAAATATGCTAAAAGGTGAGAAGGGTTAGTGTAATTTACCCAGATTTGAACAAAAAAGAATGTAAACATGGATCTAAATGGGTCCAAATTAGGAGAAGTGGGTTCAAGAATTCAAATATAAGAACGATGAGAATGTTTGCAGATAGGGTGCCATAAAATAAAATAAAACCATCCAGCTGCTTGTATATGCAATTTTACTTTTTGGGCTCCCTTGCAAAATACCATCGACAAACAATTGCACGACAATCCTTTGTCGGCTAAAACAATAAATTAATAATAATAATAATAATCGGTGCATTTTTACGTATTAGAATTTGTTATAATTTTAATATGATTACGTATGATTCATAAATGCTATATTTTAAAAATTTATTGGTGATTGACTTTCTTACAATCATATATAAAAATTGAATATGGATATAGAGAATCTGGGTAGCTTAAAATTACATTATTAGCTACCCAAATCATATCATATCATATCATATATATATATATATATATATATATATATATATATAATAGAGTTTTAAAGTGTCACATGTCGTCATGAGGGAGCTTTTATATTAAACTTTATAAATGACCTATTTAATTAAAGTAAAATGAAAAGATACATATTGAAATCCTTAATTCTCAAATCTCAATTCATATCAATGATTTATTTAATTGTAGTAAAATGAATAGTCACACTATATATACATTGAACTCATTTTATAATTGAAAAAATTGATTGAATTAATAATCCACTTATTTAATTGAAGTAAAATGAAAAGTCATTCTACATACACATTGAAATCCTTAATAATTATCCTTCAAAAAACTTACAGTTTCAAAAAACTTGAGAACTTCAAAAGCCTCAATCATATCAATTATAAAGAATATGTGTACTCTCTAATTCTATATAAACTTAGACATTCATCAAGTTTAACACGGAATGTTCTCTTACAGCTGGACTATTTACTATCACTCTTGCATGGCTCATTGCTCCTCGTGTTTGGAAGGTGTGTTGGGTGCATATCAATTGTTTGACAAGAGACTATACTTGGATATGCCAAGAGACTAGGTAAATGTAAGATTTCTATTTACCAAAACTTAAAATATTAGTCGGATTGTGTCATTATATTGACATATATACCATTTATTTTTTATATGTTTTCATTGCAGTTCAACTTTTTTTTTTTTTTGATGGGACAGATATTTCAACGATCTGAAAGAGGGAGTGTTGCTGAAGGAACGAAGATGAAGAAATGGGTATTAATTCAGTGGACAGTGTTTTCTTCTTCGGTAATGTTCGGTTATATTCATGGGTGCATATATATATTCATCATGAGTATTAAGTCAAAAAATTGGATTGATTAATTTCCTTCACTATATGATATGATAGAGTTTTTCATCATTCAATAATTAATCAAGTCTTTAATTAATCAATTTCAATATCCATTTTGTTTAAATGACGTCGTCCTTTAGCCTTATTTAAATGTTTTAGGCCCATTTTAAGATATCATTGTGAAATTTGGGCTCGGTTAATTGCTTTAACATCATGGTTTCTTATTTATGTAAATAACCCTTTTTAAAAGTTAAACAGCACATGCGATTTTATAATATATTTCAAATTCAATTTATTACGTATAATCAAGGGTTTTTTTTTTATTTTTTTTATTTTTTTTATTTTTATTTTTTTAAGTATTATACGTATTATGAAGTTATAAATTCATACTTTAAAAAATAAAAATTAAAAAAATTAATAATAAAAGCATATAAATATAATTTATCTTTACAAACAAGTTCAGTTTCTTGTGTCTCTCTTCATTTTTATTTTTATTATAAATTATATATGCCTCTCCTTTTGTAGATGTTATATGAAATGAATTTAAAATAAAAGATAAAATTAATTAATTATAGAGAAAGAGACATGGTCATGACATTTGTGGATAAAAACGAGATAACAATGTTATAAGAAAACTACGTTGACATGATCGTGAGTCGTGACACTTGTGGATAAAAAAGAGATAACAATGCTATAAGAAAACCACGTTGTTTAATACATTTTCAACTTGTTTTTAAGCTCTTAAAATGTCCAAAAATTCATTTTCATCATTAACTCATTAAACATGGTTCGTTAAGTCCATGAGAGGTTTATGGACAAAAAAACAATAGATCTGAATTTGAATGAAATATGCTAAAAGGTGAGAAGGGTTAGTGTAATTTACCCAAATTTGAACAAAAAAGAATGAAAACATGGATCTAAATGGGTCCAAATTAGGAGAAGTGGGTTCAAAACTTCAAATATAAGAATGAGGAGAATGTTTGCAGATAGGTTGCTATAAAATAACAATAATGCTAAACATCCCACTTAAAATCCCACCATTTTCATCCCACTACATGTGGCATGTGAGGTGTCAAATTGTGAATGGATATACATTAATGATGATTTATCTCACCTACCCTATGTATCCACTCATCATTTGATACCTCACATACCACATATAGTGGGATGAAAAATGTGGGATTTTAGATGGAATATGTAGCATTATTGATAAAATAAAATAAAACCATCCAGCTGCTTGTATATGCAATTTTACTTTTTGGGCTCCCTTGCATAATACCATCGACAAACAATTGTACGACAATCCTTTGTCGGCTAAAACAATAAATTAATAATAATAATAATAATAATAATAATAATAAAGGCACAACGGATTACAACTCTCTCTCTCTCTCTCTCTCTATATATATATATATATCATATTCGTTGTATTTTTACAATATTAAAATTTGGTATAATTTTAATATGATTACGTACAATTCATAAATGGTGTATTTTAAAAATCTATTGGTGACTGACTTTGTTACAATATATATAAAAATTGAATATGGATATGGAGAATCTGGGCAGCTTAAAATTACATTATTAGCTGCCTAAATACCGGTATTATATAATAATGGATAACCTTAATTATAAAAATCCTAAATACATTAAATAAGCAACATACACATGATCAACACTGAGATTGAGAATAACAACAATCACGTGCTAAAATTATACAACAAATTCATTCTACTTTATCCCTTATTATTATTATTATTATTATTATTATTATTATTATTCGTTCTGCTAAAATTATATAACATACGCATGAAGTTTTTGAAAGTAGATTTCTATTGATTATAAGAGTAAATATCTGAACCATGTATCACGTATGTAATATTTAAACTAAATAGATTTCTAATTCATTTGGTGTCAAACTTCAAAAGAAAAGAGAGAAAAAAAAAAAGATTGGAATGTGAAACATTGAAATTTAAAAAATATCAAATATCTTGAGGAATCATGACATAAACCAAACATGTTCCATAAAATTGATTGAAAAAGAAAAGATTACACAAAACT
Organism: Acer saccharum; assembly: GCA_030490815.1. Lineage (NCBI taxonomy): Eukaryota > Viridiplantae > Streptophyta > Magnoliopsida > Sapindales > Sapindaceae > Acer > Acer saccharum. The sequence continues at coordinate 36,685,468 of CM059871.1, forward strand.
TATTTATTTATTTTGAAAGTAAACAACTTACACAAAACTTAATGATCCCATTTAATTTGGTCGTATTCCTTAAAAGATATATATTCTACATTTCGAGAAAAACTAGCATGGGACGGTCCCATATCCACGTCACTGGAACCATCCCATGTAAGTTTTTCTCCTACATTTCTAGAAACAAATAAAGCAAACGTTAAATATCCCTAATAAAAACTCACCTGCTAATCCAACTATTTCCCATGACAATAAAGCTCCAGCTCTCAACCTCTATCTGATTCTTGGATCATGTCGGACAAATTTCCTATTCCTATTTTACCCTCAATTCATACCTCAAAACGCCGCCATAATCCAAGTTATTGCAAGAGTTTGTACATCCCTTTTTCGTCAAACTACCTCTCTATATATATATATATATGGAAATATGGAATACAGCAATTTTAATATTTTATTTTATTTTTCAATTACGCGTACATGACCGTACAAGTTGAATGGAGCAAAAAAAAGAAAAAGTCAAAAGTTGTTAAATTTTGTAGACCGTAAAATTGAGTATCGGCTGTAGCGGTGTGGTACTGTGTAGTTATTTAAATAATGATTTCCCGGGAACACAAACACACGAAAACGAACAGAAGAACTGAAACCTCTCTCTCTCTCTCTGTTTTGGTTTTTTCACTGTTAATCTGTTATTGTGTCTGGTCAATTAACTGCAGTCACCGATCAGTCCGTTTGTTGCGCTAAAAATTTATGCGTCTGGTTTCTTCTGCTCCTATTATTTTCTTTAAATGCCTTTCTTCTGGTTTTTTCCGGCAATGAAATCTACCAATGATTTATAGAACACAAACACAAGGTTTTGTGTTTGTTTCCCGAGAAAACAAGAAGAAAATCTTTTCAAGGTTTGTATTGATGTTACCGTTCTTAAACTTTTTAGGTTTTGTCATTTTTCCTTCCAACTCAACGTAAATTTTGGGTCTTTCTCATCCATTTGCAAGCTTAAAATTTTCACTTGCACTCTCTCTGTTTTTCTCATCAAACACTTGCCTCCATGTTCCATATAGTCTGCAAAACAAAAATTTAACAACACAGACACAGTTTATGTTTTTGGAATTCTTATGTGAAGATTCTTGATGTTGATCACAGGGTAAAGCTAAAATGGAAAGTGGAAAAGGAGTGATAGACAAGAAAGGAATCAACACAAATGACGTCGTCGTGCTACAGATTTCAGACTCAGAAGATGCTTTTCTTGGTAAGTCTTCTCAAAAGAATTCAAACAATGAAGGAACAGAGCTTGAGAATCTCCGTTGCAGAGTACAAGCCTCCACCACTACGAGCTCTTCTTCTCCGGAGATTCTAACATCGACTCCAACTACAAACAAGCCTCCAAAATTCCCAACTGAGCAGGTCTTAACTCGAAGGAAGTCGCTTGCAACATCTGCTTTTTCCAAGCCGAAATCGAGATTGGTGGAACCACACAATGCAAACGATGCCAAACTCGTTGGAGAGAAGACACAATCTTCACAGCCACATTCAACTTCTCCAAGTGGGGCTGCTACTACTCCAAAAGAGAAATTGAAATCAGGTCCTATCACCCCAAAAACACCTTTGATTGGATCTCCGAAGTTTGAGGGTGAGGAGGACGAGGACGATGAAGAGGTTTATCAGACTGAAAATCTTAAGGTGAGCGAAAATCAGTTTAAGAAAATGAAAGTGCTTGTTATAATTGAGTGGATTGCATTTGTGCTCCTAATGGGGTTGTTAATTTCTAGCTTGACTGTGAATAAATTGCAAAATTACATGATTTGGGGATTAGAGTTGTGGAAATGGTGTGTGTTGGTATCGGTGATTTTCTGTGGTCGGTTGTTTACTGGTTGGTTTATAAATGTTTTGGTTTTCTCCATTGAAAGGAACTATCTGCTTAAAAAGAAAGTTTTGTATTTTGTTTATGGGTTGAGAGGGAGTGTTAGGGTTTTTGTTTGGTTGGCTTTGGTTCTTTTGGCTTGGGATCTGTTGATCAATCGTGGTGTTAAGAGATCAAAGGAAACCTCAGAGACTCTTAAAAACATCACAAGGGCTCTTGCTTTTTCTTATTGGGTCTGCTTTATGGTTGGTGAAGACTTTCTTAGTTAAGTTGCTAGCTACTTCTTTTCAATGCACTAGATTCTTTGATCGGATTCAAGAATCTATCTTCCATCAGTATGTTCTCCGGACTCTTTCGGGTCCTCCGTTAATGGAGATGGCAGAACAAGTTAGGAGTTCAAGTAGGAGTTCAACTACTCCTGGTCATTTGAGTTTCAGGAATTTGGAAAAGCAAAAGAAAGAGAAAAAAGAGGAAGTGATTGATGTAGAGAAGCTTAAAAAAATGAAGCAAGAGAAAATTTCAGCTTGGACCATGAAAGGATTAGTTAATGTCATAAGTGGTTCGGGGCTGTCTACGATCTCGAATACACTCGAAAATTACGACGATGAAGAGGGTGAGCAGAAAGATAAGGAGATTACTAGTGAGTGGGAAGCCAAGGTTGCTGCTTATCAGATTTTCAGGAATGTTGCAAAACATGGTCGCAAGTGAGAATGTCTAACTTTCAAAAATTTCTAGCTGGTGTCTTTTTACGGTTTGTCTTGAATTTGATCTCATTGTTTTGTTCTCTGTTAAAAATGACTAGGTACATTGAGGAGGATGACCTCTTCCGCTTCATGAAAAAGGAGGATGTGGACATTTTGCTTCCATTGTTTGAAGGAGCAGTAGAAACTGGAAAGATCAAGAGGTCAACTTTTAAGAACTGGGTGGTAAGAACTGCCTTTTCGACATATATACACTAGTCTAGATAACTTTCGTTATGTGTAAATTGTCTACATTGATTTTAAAAACCTACCCTTTTACAATGTCTGTTTAATTTGAGCATAGTTGCTGAGGACTTATTGTATATCTGCTCTTGTGACTCATTTCTGGTCTGCAGGTCAATGCTTACCTTGAGCGCAAATCTCTGGCACATTCGTTAAATGATACGAAAACAGCCATAGAGGAGCTGAACAAGCTTGTTTCAGTGATTGTGGTTGTTCTCTCCATTATTGTGTGGTTGCTTATGATGGAATTATTAACAACCCAAATACTAGTCTTGATTTCATCCCAGCTGTTACTTGTGGCATTTATGTTTGGCAACACTGCCAAGACTGTATTTGAAGCCATCATATTTGTATTTGTGATGCACCCATTTGATGTAGGCGATAGATGCGTTATCGATGGTGTACAGGTACATAACTGCTTGATTCTCAAGTTACTACTTGTGATTCTGTTATACTTTGGTCACCTTGCTTTGACACATTTGATACATATCACAGATGACCGTCGAGGAGATGAACATTTTGACAACAGTGTTTTTGAGATATGACAATGAGAAAATATTCTATCCGAATTCATCTCTAGCTACCAAACCTATCAGCAACTTCTACAGGAGCCCGGAAATGAGCGATACTGTGGAGTTTTCAGTTGATGTTTCTACATCAATAGAGAGCATTGGAGCTTTAAAATCTAGAATAAAAGCGTTAGTCAATTCTTATCATATGCGTGCACCTTCTCTTTTGCGATTTGTTTCATCCTTTTTTTCAGCTGTGTGGGCTATATTGAATAGAGAAGACATTGTTTTGAAACTTCAGGTACTTGGAGAGCAAATTGCAGCACTGGCGTCCAGCCCACAGCATGGTGGTTAAGGAGATTGAGAATGTGAACAAGATGAAACTTGCTCTGTATGTTAATCATACGATTAACTTTCAAAATTATGGTGATAAGAACAGCAGGAGATCTGAACTAGTCTTAGAGCTGAAGAAAATATTCGAAGATCTTGGTATTAAATATCACCTTCTACCTCAAGAAGTTCGTCTCAGCTATGTAGCAGGCCACCACCTCTAAGGTGATGTGATACATTTGCTTCGTGTAAATGCTCGTTAACGATAGGTATGTGTCTTTGTAATCTGATCCCTTCTATTAACTACAACACTAATCAATAATCACACCTTTCTACAGCTTATTTACTTCAATTTTCTCTAGTTTTCATCGATCGAACATGAAGATGGATGGATTCTTTCTGCTTTGTTTCTAATTACATATCTTTTACGACTTAAAGTAAATAATTCTTTAATGATTTCTGAATTCTGAGAGAGTTTTGAGTTTTAAATGCAAAGGCAATTATCATTTTGTGCCCTACCTTTATTCGAAATATTATTTTTTGCTACCCTTCTTAATTTTAGGATTATTTTTGTCTTTTAACCAAGTTTCCTAACAATGGGGAAAACAGAAACTTTAAATAATAAAAAGAATAAAAAAATCAAAATTAAAAACCTAAAACAAATATTAAAAAATCTAACCTAAGGAGGCCAACTCCGCAAAAGTATCATTCCAATTTAATAATACAAGGGTCAAAATGAACATACACTTTATGTCACGTTTGAGGTTTGACTGTCAAAACTCAAAATAGAATGGATTGATGATTTTAAAAATTTTAAATACCACAAAGTGATATTTCCAAAACAACATTGTTGACATTGTTGATGTGGGTGGGACTAGCCCAATCCCCAGATATGATTTTAAAGTAGCGATATTTGCACACCTCTAAAACTGTATATACATAATTTATATATTCAACCCACTAAGAATTTAAAATAATTGAAATTTGTCAACATACCTCACTTAATACCAATATTATCCTTTTTATAATTTTATTTTACAACAAATTTTCTACTTACTGCCCAACATTTATTGTTATGTATTTCTTTGAAAAAAAAAAAAATCTCTTGTTCTCAGTTTTTCTAAAAATCGAATGAATATGGAAATTGAAAAAGGAGAAATGGTATAACCAAACCCAGGCCCAGGCCAAAGCACTACTACAAGGCCCAGGCCCAGACCCAAACACTGCCACAAGCACAGACAGACAATCAAGAGCAAGACAATTGATGGTTGCCATTTTGGCAATGTGAGTCCTCCTTTTCCAAATTTCAAACTTGATGGTGATTGGACCAATAAGATCACCTTATCCACCATCTTTAACTGAGAACTCGCCACGTAGGACACAGATAAACTTGACAAGCCTCCCAAAGATCTCCATTTCCCACCTCTTATCACACCACCTCCTTCCACTACCCAACTCAACCCCTCTATCTAAGCTCTCCACCACTTCCTCCTCTCAATTTAACTGTAAAAAAAAAAAAAAAAAGAGAGAGAAAAAAGCAGTTGAAGAGACATAAAAATGGCTTCAACTTCAGCAGTTTCAATGGCTTTGCCATTAACTCAAGCAACCCAGAAGAGGGTGTTGTCCAGCTCCGAGGCCTTCATCAGGCCATTGCCACTCAAGCCATCAAAGGCAATTTCAGCTACAAAGTCCAACCGTACCCTTCAAGTCAATGCTTCTCTCAAAGAGAAGGCGGTCACCGCTTTGACCGCAGCCGCGCTCACGGCTTCCATGGTGATTCCGGAGGTGGCTGAAGCTGCTGACTCCGGCGTTTCTCCTTCTCTCAAGAACTTCTTGCTCAGCATTGCAGCTGGTGGTGTTGTTCTTACTGTCATTGTTGGTGCTGTTCTTGGCGTGGCCAATTTTGACCCCGTCAAGCGAAGCTAAAACATTTTATATATAATTTTCTGAGATCGTTGGAAACTGTTTGTTTTCCGATTTTATGTATCTGTTTTTATGTCTTCTCAGTAATCAACTTCGTCTTCATTCTGTAATTTGTGACTATATTTGTGTCTTCTCAGACTCAGAATCACCATAAACATCTAACCACTCCTTCAATTACTATAAAAGTTCCACATTGCTGAAATCTAAAGCCAAAAGCAGATAATTGCATCCGAAGAATTTACAAGAAGAAACAAAATGTGAATTGCTCAAATATGCATGTTAAGTAGTTGAAATACTCGCACAATTTCTCTAATTAGGATCTCAAGCTCAGCTAGATACATGAATGCAAACTACTAGAATTATAATAGAAAATAAAGTCGATAAAATTGAAACTCAGTTGACGGAAATACAGAAAAAAGGTCATAGAACCAATTCCACCAAAAATTGATCAACTCTGCAGAACCAAAGCCTACCAATTCTAAAATCTTTTTACCTTGGTTCCCTGAGTTTCATTGTTTACGAGACTTTGAGATCAAATCGAGCAGGTACCTGCTTTCGGAAGAATAGTTCAACTGCTCTGCCTTCATAACGGTGATCTTCACCCTCTGCTCATCGCCATACATTTCCTCTTTGATCTTAAGCTTGAAAAGATATTGGTTAAAAATTCTGCCCCGAATTATCTCTCCAAATCTCGCCTCATCTTGCGATTCATATTTCAACATGTATAACTCCTTTGCTGAGCACCCCATGATCTCTTCACCAGATTCCTGGAAAGCTGTTACCCAAGTCACTCCTGTCGGGTCTTGAATCTGAGCTGAAAGAAGATACCTGTAATCGCATTCATCAAATTCTTGGTTGCACCTATCACATTGCCATTTGTTTCCAGACATCGTAACTTTCTTATTGCACTGTCTATCTCCAGTCATCAACGGGCAAGCTGTATAACAGAAAGTATCTGATTTTATATAAGAAATGAATGCCCTCACAGTGACCCAGTCAGGCTTCTCAGATCTTCCAAGACCTTCATCCTTGATCTGAGACACAGTTTTACGTATGTCATTCTTAGAAGACCCTCCTGCCGTGAATTCTCTAGAAATGGAGACAGAAGCAGCATTCTTTCCCTCTCGATCAAACCACTCTTGTAGGTCACAAGCCTCCGGGAATTCTGGATTTATAAAGAGCTGGGAGGAAGAAATTGTCCCTATGGATTTCCCGCTGAAGTCATTAACCTTCCCAGCCTTTACAGCTAAGACAGGAAAAATACCAACATCGACCATCTCTTGGAGCTTTTGACCTTCCTTATTGCAGAACTCTCCCCAGAGAGTTAGCTCAATGCTTCTGCCAGATTTATCCTTCAGATTCAGAATTCTTCTCTGAGTTTCCATACCATTCTTTCTCATGATAGGAACTGAAGGGTTCACAGACATCACAATACCAATAACATCAAATATGGAATTGTTTTCAGCATTCTCAATATCACTGATAGGCCTGAAGGAGAACTGTTGTCGTGGTATTGAACCATCCTCCTCAGGGCAAAGATCAACAGTCGAAGTTGTCTCCAAGAAAATCTCCCATTCATTCTTCAAATGGTTAAAATCCTTTCGTGCAGGTTTCAAGCTGCCTTTTGAAATCAAGTAGACTTTACCAACCTCAATTGTATCATAGAAGCGGTCAACAACAGCATTGAAGCAGGTCACTCTTATTTCCCCTCCATCGGAGTCAAGAAGATCAAAAGAGAAGACCTTTCCATCTCCCCGAGCATTGTTGTAGCGGCGCAGATCTCCTTTTGCAGTCACTCTTGCCTTGATAGCCCACCGCCCTTGATAAGGATTCAAAGCAGCAATAGGAATGATACGTGCTGCTGCCTCGTTCTTCAATATTGGGCCATGATTTCTGTAATTTGGAGGTGGTTGGTATGGGGGCTGAACAGTGGGTCGAAAACTCTGCACATCATTACCAGCATTTGGGGCCTTAAATGTGCTCGGATTCGGAGCTCTGTAAGTCCCAGAATTTGAAGTATTAAATGTGCTGGGATTCGGAGCTCTGTAAGTCCCAGAATTTGAAGTATTAAATGTGCTGGAATTCGGAGCTCTAAATGCCCCAGAATTTGAAGTAGGAGTACTATAGGTGCTGGAATTCGGAGTGCTTAAGTTATTAACCCTCATTGGGTTCCCTAAATTAGCATTAGGCATTGGTTTTTGAGCTGTTGACTCAGATTCAGTAAACATTTTTGGATTCCCAATTATTTCACAGTCCAGTAATATCGTTTCCATGTTCAAGACAACGATAATCCTGCACGAAGAGGCAAAATAGTTACTTACTCCTGTTTTGTACAATGAAAATATAACCCAGGGAAAATAGAAAAGAAAAGGAAAACGGAACACTTCTGCTAATATCACCACTAATTATTTATGACTAAACAACTTAATTCAACAGTCATGAATTGTGAGGCAACAGAGTGATCAATTTCCAGTAACATAGAGCTATCCAAGCTGTATAAAACTCAATCACATTAGACATAACCACTAAACATATCATGAACAGAATGATTCTTTTCCTTAATAAAACAGGTTGCAATAAGGAGAATAAAAAAAAAACACAGAGCATAGCTGAACAAATTAAACTACTTTAAATTACAAGATAGATAAACGTATCAAGTATGATGGCCATGGAACCAATGAATATATTGCATAACATCTGAGAAAATAATAACAGCCAAACATTACCTCTAAACTACTCAGTTTACAAACTAGCCTTCATATTTACAATTTATTTAGCTGCCAAACGAATATACTGTGTAGTTCAGAACTTGAAATTCTGCTTCACAACTTTAAGCAATAAGCACTAAAAAATTTCGTTACCAAAAGTACAGAGAAAAATCAATCGCTTCCAAAAATCAAGCAAATATAATACAAAAATAAACATGATAATCTAATCAGTGAAAAATCAATTAATTAGTAAGAAACTAATAAAGCGTTTGAGAAAAGCCGAGCAAACTAACATACTTGCGGTTCTGAACAGTGCTGCAAATGTAATCGATCAACTGAACAACGGAACCTTTCTTGACTGCTCCAGTCTTGACTCGGTCGTTGAGCTGAGTGGCGAGCATCGCGTGCTGAGACGCCGCGGAGTCCGAGATCAGCAACCGGTACCGTTCCTGAGTACTGCCAATCAGCTTTATATCCAAGACCTGAACAAGCGGCTTCGAGTTCACATCTCCGCCGTTTATAGCCGCAATCGCGTTTGGCGTCAGATTCACAGGCATCGTCGATAACGTAACCGTCGACCTGTTTGAGAAGTAAAATTTGCAGAAGAAAAGTGAAAACCCTAGAAATGGAAAAATGAGAGAGATTTAAAATAAAAATAAAAATTGCGGTGGTGGAGACTGGAGAGATCTGATTTTTTGAGTTGTGTTTGGATTTTGAAAATCGAGTGAGAGAGAGAGGGAGATGGAGAGGAGTGTTGTGAATTTTGGAATATAAAGAGTGAGTGGTAATGGCGGGGTATTAGGGGGAGAGGGAGAGAGAGTGAGAACCGACTTCTATTTTGAATGACTCGGGTTAGTAGCCTTGTAAGTTTTTTAAAATAGACACTCTACTTATAGCAAATTACAATTCCACCCGTTTGCCTTCTCTGCAGTGCACTGTAACTGTACACCAACAAGCGCGCCAATTCTCAGTAGCTTACCACGTACTCTTATTGGTTGATTTGGATTGTAGTTGTACTTTGTCAGTTTATTGCACTCTTTGGAATTATAATCGGATAAATTGTTGATATTAATTAATTAAAAATATGATTTATAATATATTTACTAATATGGTCCTCATCCCGCGAATATTAAACTATCATCAAAATTCAAAAGTAATGAATAACCACTTAAAATTATTCCTCACTTCCTCCTTCCCCCTCCATTGACAATGACAATTGGCATGAACACTTTGCAATATGTTTTAGGGTAAAAATGTTTTTAGTCCCTCTAGTTTTCTCTATTGTACGTTTTGGTCCCCCTAGTATCAGGATTGGCCCGTTTGGTCCCTGCCGTCCAATTCGGTTAGGGTTTTTAAAAAGTCCTTCAATGGTCGGGGGTAAAATGGTAAAGATGGCTTCTATGTTTCTAGAAGGTTTTGGTTAAAGGGCAAATTGGTAACTTAGGTAATTAATGTTATATTAATAATTGAAAAATTAAAAAACAATTAATAATAATTTATTTAATAAAAAAACTAATATTAAATACTAAATTAATAATAATTTATTTAATAAAAAAATTAATATTAAATACTAAATTAATCAGTTCATCAGATCAAACCAACTACAACCCATCTTCTTCACCAAATCGACCAAAAACCCTAGCCACCCATCTTTTTCACCAAATAGGTCAACCTTCATCTTCTTCACAAAAAACCCTAGCCACCCATCTTCTTCACCAAATCGACCCACTACCAGTCAAACACAAAATCAAAACCGAAATCAAACTTAGCCATCTTCAACATCATCATCTTCAAACCACTCAAGCCTAAAAATCAAAATCCAACACCAATGAAACCCAGACCATCACCACCACAACATCGCCGCCTCACACCACAACATCGCCGCCGCACAACCCAAGCCCAAAAATCGCCATTCGATCACCCGAAATCAACACAAACTCAACAACCAAAATAAAAATCAAACTCTACCACCATCGAAAACAAATCAAAAAACCCATCATCAACACCAAACAAGAAATTCATCAACACCCAATTCCAGAAATTCATCAACACAAACGAATCGAAAAGAAATCAAAACCAAAAAACAAAACCAACAAATAAATTCCAGAAATTCATCCTCCTCTTTTCTTGCTCTCTCATTCTGATTCGGGTGTTGGTGTGTTGATTTTGGTTCGGGTATGAGTGTAGACGTCGGTGTGGGGCGTCGATGGTTGTGATTTCAGGTGGGGGTGGACCGGGTGGTGGCCGTTTGTGTTTGGTGTGTGGATTGATTTCCAAAGAAAGAAGATGATTGAGTGATAAGAGTGATCGAGAGAGAGAGAGAGAGAGAGAGAGAGAGAGAGAGAGAGAGAAGATGATTCGGAGATTGATGGTGGGGAAGATGATTGAATGTTTAATTCAAGTTTGATTTAGGTTTTGATTTTGAATTTCCAGATTTGGTTTTCATCCGATGACGGCGGGGGTTGTGATATCAGATCTCAGATGATCTCAGATATGTTGAGAGAGTGAGTGAGAGTTTTTCTAATTTTGAAATCTGGTTTTTTGTTAATATTATTTTTTTAGTAAATCAATTTTAATTGTTTTTTAATTTTATTTTTCTATCATCAATTAATTATAATATATATATATATATATTGTTAATTGGATCTCCAACAAATCCAAATTTTAAATTTAAATTTTTGTTATTTTTTAATAATTTAAATATTTATAAGAAGGGTAAAATAGTCTTTTCGCCAAAAGTCACAGTTTAAAGGGCATTAAGGTCATTTTGTCCTCTGATCATGCCAGTCTGACTATTTTAAACGGAATATGTAACAGAAGGATCAAACGGGCCAATCCTGAAACTAGGGGGACCAAAACGTATAATAGGGGAAACTAGAGGGACTAAAAACATTTTTACCCTATGTTTTATGAACTCACTTATAAAGTGAGAGATGTTTAGACAATCCACGACATATTAAGTTATATAATGAGGAAATGTGACTCCTCAATAGTACAATATTAAAAAAATATTAAAAAAAATTTAAAATGAAATTAACATAAATAAATATTGAAAATAACCACTGTAATTTGTATAGACCGGTAGGCCACAGCCTCTTTTTTCGGAAAAATAGCATTCGCCACAGACTAATTTATGAAAATGCCACTAGAATTTTAGAAATCTGTCTCCCAACTCAGTTTATCATTTGAAAACTTTAATCAATCCGCCATATGCTTAATAGTAGCACAAACAAAAAAAAAGTACAAATTAAATAACAAGTTGTTGTACATAAACTTCGCTTAGATGACGTGGCATCCTAGCGAACCTACATGCTAGAAAGTCCTTATCCTCTCCTCAAAAGTCGCTCAGATTCTTGTTTGAACGAAACACTCGCCAGGCGATCAAGCGGAAACACTCAGTAAAACCACTGAGCAAGACATCCCAAAAACGCGGGGATCGCTCAAGCTAATGGAGATCTCGATAAGCACTCATTAAAGGACGGCAAATCATGCTGAGATACAAGGGTCAATGATCACACTTCAAACAGAAAACAACTACATCCTCTCCGGCTTAAAGGCTAAATTAAACAATCATCAGCGTCAGTTATGGGAGTTGAGATAATCACGCAAATCAGATAAAGAAGAATCACAGCAAATATCCTGGGGACCGACAACCGGAACCCTAGGGTTAGGGTTACAAAAATATAAATATTGTTATTTTCTTCGATAGAGAGAGATGATCTTTGTAATTACACCTTTTATAGTAAAACATCTCCTAGCCGGCATCAGCACCCGTGGTTTTTCCCTTTCACTGGGTTTTCCATGTAAATCTTTTCATTGTTCTTTCTTTTAAGCCTTTTACCATTGTTAAATTGCAAATCATCCCCTTTTAACTGATCATAATCTTAGCTGAAGAAAAAACACAGTCAACAGTTGGCGCTAGAAGGAGGGGGTTTGATCAATAAAACCTTAGGAACAACCTTATAAAACAACATGGACGGGGACGGATCAGATCACAACCAGGATCAAAACTCCCCTTCACGGGATCCAAATCTCGAGCGACACCTGCCGACAAAAGCCTGGTGGGAATCAACCCCACCGGTTAAACAGTCGAAGTAACCTTCAAATCCATACGGCAAATCAAAGAAACACTGCAGAGAGCTATCGAAAACGCAGGCAGATAAGGCATAACACTCAGCGACCATGAGAATGACCTCGCCATTCAAAAAATACACCTATCGTACAACCGGCCCAAAGGCTGCGCTCGGAAATAATGGCTCCAACTCATGCACCCCTAAGGCTAAACAGGGAACACGGGCAAAACCAAGGATACCCAGCAACATAACCGAGTATAATAGGTCGCAAGCGAGAAAGAAGCGAGGAAAGAAGGAACAGTAACAGGTGAAGTAGGTCGAGCTCGACAAACAATAGCGACCAACAACCTCAAAAAAGGCACAAGAAAGGTAAATCCCCTCTAAAACTCGGCACCCCTAGCATCTGGGTCAAAGCAGATACTCGAAGGGACCGACACGGGCTCACGATTCATCAGTGTCTGGGGATAAATGGTGAATCGAAGGGAGCGGGACATTCTGATAAGAGAACTGACCCAGAAGGTGGAAGCAATGGAACGCCGCCAAAGGCCGAAGGCCTTGTTTGATGATAACTCCAAGAGCCCTTTTGTTAATAACATCATTCAGACTCGGTTCCCGAAGAGGTTCAGAATGCCGCATGTCAAACAGTTCAAGGCCGACACAGATCCAAAAGAACATGTGAGGTGATTTCGAATCGCTATGGCCTAGTACGCTTATGACAACCCATTGATGTGTCTAATATTCCCATAATCACTTGGAGACTTGGGATCCCGATGGTTCGGGAGACTACCCTAATGAACAATCAAAAACTTCCGCGAGTTAACCTTGGCTTTCTCAGAACAATTCATGGGCAATATCCAAAGAAAAAAGTCAGTGGCCCACCTTGCCACCCTCAAACAAGGGAAATACGAATCTCTAAAGGATTACGTGAACAGGTTCTCACAGGAAGTGTCAGGGATTCATAACCCTAGCGATGAGGCTGTGGTGGCCGCCTTCACCAATAACCTACAAAACGGTCAACTCTTCTTCAACCTTAAAAGAAAATGCCTGAATTTGTACGCCGAATTAATAAACGTAGTGGGTAGTTATGCAATGGCCGAAGAAGAAGAACTTGCTCAATGAGGGAGTTACATCCATGGAGGCAGACTAGAAGAAATTGCCAAATCAAAGGGAACTAGTGCAAAGAACCAGAAGAATGATCATTCGAAAAACGGTAGAAACTTGAAGGGGCGCTGAAACAAGAATCGGAAAGGCGGTTGAAGTGGCAATCGAAGATTCCAGGGCTTGTACACCAACTACGCCCCACTCGCCAAGAGGCAGGAAGAGATTTTAGCCATAGTAGAAGATAAGAAGTTAGTCAAGTACCCACCAAAGCAATCGGCTCACGCTAGACGAGACACAAGTAAATGTTGCAGGTTCCATAGAAAAAGTGGTCATGACACATCTAGGTGCTACCAACTGAAAGACCATATTAAGACTCTCATCAGGGAAGGCCACCTCAAGGATTTGATCATCAGAAAAAATGATTAGCAGTCGGACAACCGTCGGGCCAATCGACCGACTGGATGAAGGTCAAGATAAGAAAGACAGCCTCAAATGGAATGAAGGACAGGGGGTGATTAACACCATCATCAGAGGACCCTACATGGGTAGAAGCAATAAAGAAAGAATGACAAGAATTCGAGACACTATGTATCCTCAAAGGGACCTAGATGTAAACTCGATCATGCTCGACCCCAAGAGGGCTAGAACCGGGTGGGACCCGATCATTTTCACAGAAGCAGACTTACACGGAGTGGACGTGAAACCTAACGACTTGATAGTCATAACCGCCCGAATCGGATATCGAGACGTCCATCAGATTCTGATCGACAACGGGAGCTCAGCAGATATCTTGAACACTCAGGTTTTTGATCAATTGGGTTTGAACAAGAAAGATTTGCAACAGCTACCTATCCCCCTTGGGGGATTCGGTGGCGCAGAGGTCAGAGCACTTAGGGTCGTCAAGCTACCTGTGAAGATTTGAGCACCCCCGTGCCAAAAGACAGCACTGCTGGACTTCGTAGTTGTCAACATGGAGAACTGGCCATACAATGCCTTGTTGGGAAGACCGTTCCTAAACCAAACAAAAGTGGTAACAGCTATATACGCACTGATGGTCAAATTTCCGACTGAGTTTGGTGTGGGTATTGTGAAAGGATCCCAAGAAATGGCTCGTAGGGCGAATCTCTCTGTATATCGAGATCGGACTGAGAGCGTTGGATACCAAGTATGTACAATCGGAAGTAAAATCTTGGGCGAAGGAAAGTTAGCTCACAAGTAGGATTATGAACCGAGCCCATGAAAACCGAAGCTCAATTCCACTCGGAAGCCTCTATTTTTATCAAATTTCGTTTACTTTGTTTTAAAGCATTTGTTCTTAAATTTCTAATTAACCTTGTTTGTTCACATTATTAGATGCCAATAAAATCTGAGTGGAATCATTATGACAATAAGTGGTCAGTTTTAAAATTTCTTCATTTTTAAAGAAACCCGCAGCGCCAACATTTGCCTTGGGGGTCAAGGTGCCCGAGAGGCGGAGAAGCAAAGTCTTAGGACCTAGCGCACCTGCCTGGATGATTAAGTGCACACATTAACACTTATAGTAATTCGGCCACCCTGAAGATGTCAGTCATACCGGAAAAACACTCGAGTATGCTATCGGGGAAACCTGGTGAGATGTGTTTGGCTGTGTTAGTTATTCACTAACGATTCGGCCAAACCCTTGTAACAGACAAAATCGAGAGATGTCCTTAGTGACTTGTTACAAGGGAGAACCGAGAATTATACTGAGCAGGTAGTGTGGATACCGGTTAAAGAATGACTAATCAAAGTCAAAACACATCCTGTGCAGACTGAAATTGCTCAACAAAAGATTCAAATGCACAAACTAAGAATCCGTTCCAAGTTACAACATGAGGAGAAAAGAATGGATATATATATTAATGAGTTGTGATGGCCAGATTACAAAGATTTACACAAGAATCAAGAAGTAGATGGCTGATCCTTGTTGGTAGACCCCTAAGCCCAACTCCTACCATATTCTCTAAGCAAGCTCTCATTCGAAGGCCAAGTAATCAGATCTATCTCATCCTTCATCTAGGGGAAATAATCCTTGCTGGGTATTGGTCCCGTGTCAGGGCCTTCACCTCCAAGATTGCACCTATCAACCGTATAAAAGGTAGAAAAGGCGTCTTCCGAAGGCATCTCAAGGTGCATGGGATGTGGCTTTTTCCCTACACTCCGACAATAAGCGTGCCACTCCCACATCTGCATCTGGAGGACCACCATGGATTTCCTCATATGCACCTCAGTAGATGATTTCCACTGATCTCTGGCCTTATCAGTCGCCCAATTCCTCACTTTAAAAAAGTCTCCAGTGGAAACCAAGCCTCGTTGGAATTCATGAAGGAGAAGAGCGTCGTAGGCAGGAGATCGTTTAAAACGGTCTATAGACTGGACCTCTAATTCCGCTTGAATCTCCTTGGAAAGGGCCTCGACAGTAAGCGACTGACGATTCAGATCCTCAGCCTTTCGCTCATATGTAGACCTGACACATTTCCAGTTTGAATCCAGTTTCTGTTCCAAACCGATGGTTCCGGTTTCCAACGGTTCTGAACCTTTTTTTTTTTTTTTACATTACAAAATATTACATTTTATTTATTAAAAATAAATAAAATGTTAGAAAGGACATTGTTGAGTATTGGGCCATAGCCCATAACCCTTGTCCAAGTAATTATGTATTCCATTCCTTTCTTCTCCTTTTTATATAGGTTAGACATCTCATTCACTTCTTTATTTATCCGATATGGGATATGGGATAAATGAACTTTTAGTATGTTTTTTTCTACAATATTGGAAGCTTTTTGAGATCCATTTTCAGCTTTTTTTTCTACAAAAGTTCATTTATATAAAGGACGACAACTGAAGCCATTGTTGGTAATATGTATGCATTTCATAATTTCATTTATTGATATTATACTAGTCTTAAAGATCCAATGAAAAGAAGCATAACAGGACTACAATATCGATTCCAACATTTACTTGCTTCCATTCGGATGAAGTTTGTTGCATATTTGATGTCTTGTCTTGCAGACTAATGACATTTAAAAGTAATTGAAAATAAATGACTTGGCAGAAGAAGAATTGAAGAAACTGATGGTTTTAACCAATGATAGATATGGCATTTGATTGATTCTGTCAAAAATACTATTATATTTGAATACAAAAATAGTAGATTGTTTTCATGATATGACTTGTATCTTGTCACCAAAGAACCATTTCGAAAATCATATGAAACGTAATTCATTATACAATATGAAATATGAATTACGATATGTCAAATGTCTATGAAATCATCAGCCAAGTTTCACCCCTTAGCATATTTGCATCTACATTCTACCGAGTGTGATGAACTTACAGTACATGATAGCTATATGCCTATATCCTTAAGATATCTATGAATCCTAATAACAGGTATTTGTAGAACGATACAAAATAGAATTTAACTGGTACATAATAACTTGAATTCAAAAGCTGAAAATGAATCTTAAAAACCTTACAATATTGTAGAAAAACCATACTAAAAGCTCATTTATCCCACATCCCACCTTAGATAAATAGAGAAGTGAATGAGATGCAAAACCTATATAAAAAGGAGAATGGAAAAAAAAAACATAATTACTTGAACAAGGGTTATGAGCCATGACCCAATTCTCTACAATATCCTTTCTTTTTTAAACATTTTTTTTTAAAATATAATTCAAGTGTTAATTTTTTTATTAATTAAAAAAAAAAAAAAAAGAGACAAGAACCGTCGGTTCCAATCCGGTTCGAACCGGAACCGCCCTGGTCCAATTCCCGGTTCCGGTTTGGTTCGACGGTTTGAATCGGAACCATGTCGGGTCTACTCATAGGACAACCTGGCCTTCTTAGCGTTTTGTTCAGCTTGGACCATGAGTTCTCGTGCAGCCGATAGAAGATCTCTGGTGGACCTGGCATTCTCCTCAGCAACCGAAGCCCTCTGTTCGGCCTTGAGACGTGCTACTAAATGACTATCCACGGTCTCTTGATTTACTCCGAGCTTCTCCTCGCACGCCCGCTCTGATGAAAGTCGCCTTTCCTCACTTTCCTTCAATGATGCTTCTAGGCGTTTTATTGTCTCTGCCTGGGCGCGATTTGTTTTAAGCACATCGGCCAGCTCGGAGACCATCTACCACAAAGGAAAACTTTTGATCAAAATTTTGAAGCAGAAAGTTTACAAGTCAAAAGATACGAACTTACATAAACACTGCTGTTGTAAACATTGTTCAGCCTTTGAGAGAAATCGTTAACCCTCAAACGACTCCAGATATCCTCCCCGACATAAGTTTGCCCTGATGTCATAGCTTCCAATATTTCACAAGGGGCAAAAGTCCCACCCGGCGCACCTAAAGAAGCACCCGGTCGGGAAGATGCAACAGGATTGGAAGAAATCGTCGTCACCTCCGGCACAGCACCTGGCAGAGGGGTAACATTTTCAAGACCAGCTTCACGAGCTTCGGCAACTGGAGGGCGACGAGCCATGGACTCATGAGGTCCAGCGGGAACCGCCTCATCTGCCCCCATATTAGCTTCTTCAACCTGAGCCTCGGAGAGAGGAGCAGATGCATTAGCTCCTGGTTTGGATAGAGGAGCTGACGCGTTAGCTCCTGGTTCGGAAAGAGGAGCCGATGCATTAGTCCCTGCTTCATGTTCGTCGGCATCCTCCCCATAATTAAATGTGCTGGGATTCTGACCTCTAAAAGTCCCAGAATTTGAAGTATTAAATGTGCTGGAATTCGGAGTGCTGAAGTTATTAACCCTCATTGGGTTCCCTAAATTAGCATTAGGCATTGGTTTTTGAGCTGTTGACTCAGATTCAGTAAACATTTTTGGATTCCCAATTATTTCACAGTCCAGTAATGTCGTTTCCATGTTCAAGACAACGATAATCCTGCACGAAGGGGCAAAATCGTAACTTACTCCAGTTTTGTACAATGAAAATATAACCCAGGGCAAATAGAAAAGAAAAGGGAAACGGAACACTTCTGCAAATATCACCACTATTTATGACTTAACAACTTAATTCAACGGTCGTGTATTGTTAGGCAACAGAGTGATCAATTTCCAGTAACATAGAGCTATCCAAGCTGTATAAAACACAATCACATTATTCAACTTTGAATAGACATAACCACTCTACATATCATGAACAGAATTATTCTTTTCCTCAATAAATCAGGTTGCAATAAGGAGAATAAAAAAAAAACACAGAGCATAGCTGAACAAATTAAACTACTTTAAATTACAAGATAGATAAACGTATCAAGTATGATGGCCATGGAACCAATGAATATATTGCATAACATCTGAGAAAATAACAACAGCCAAACATTACCTCTAAACTACTCAGTTTACAAACTAGCCGTCATATTTACAATTTATTTAGCTGCCAGACGAATATACTGTGTAGTTCAGAACTTGAAATTCTGCTTCACAACTTTAAGCAATAAGCACTAAAAAATTTCGTTACCAAAAGTAGAGAGAAAATCAATCGCTTCCAAAAATCAAGCAAATATAATACAAAAATAAACATGATAATCTAATCAGTGAAAAATCAATTAATTAGTAAGAAACTAATAAAGCGTTAAAGAAAAGCCGAGCAAACTAACATACTTGCGGTTCTGAACAGTGCTGCAAATGTAATCGATCAACTGAACAACGGAACCTTTCTTGACTGCTCCAGTCTTGACTCGGTCGTTGAGCTGAGTGGCGAGCATCGCGTGCTGAGACGCCGCGGAGTCCGAGATCAGCAACCGGTACCGTTCCTGAGTACTGCCAATCAGCTTTATATCCAAGACCTGAACAAGCGGCTTCGAGTTCACATCTCCACCGTTTATAGCCGCAATCGCGTTTGGCGTCAGATTCACAGGCATCGTCGATAACGAAACCGTCGACCTGTTTGAGAAGTAAAATTTGCAGAAGAAAAGTGAAAACCCTAGAAATGGAAAAATGAGAGAGATTTAAAATAAAAATAAAAATTGCGGTGGTGGAGACTGGAGAGATCTGATTTTTTGAGTTGTGTTTGGATTTTGAAAATCGAGTGAGAGAGCGAGGGAGATGGAGAGGAGTGTTGTGAATTTCGGAATATAAAGAGTGAGTGGTAATGGCGGGGTATTAGGGGGAGGGGAGAGAGAGAGAGAACCGACTTCTATTTTGAATGACTCGGGTTAGTAGCCTTGTAAGTTTTTTAAAATAGACACTCTACTTATAGCAAATTACAATTCCACCCGTTTTCCTTCTCTGCAGTGCACTGTAACTGTACACCAACAAGCGCGCCAATTCTCAGTAGCTTACCACGTACTCTAATTGGTTGATTTGGATTGTAGTTGTACTTTGTCAGTTTATTGCTCTCTTTGGAATTATAATCGGATAAATTGTTGATATTAATTAATTAAATCATATATTTACTAATATGGTCCTCATCCCGTGAATATTAAACTACTGTATCATCAAAATTCAAAAGTAATGAATTACCACTTAAAATTATTCCGCACTCCCTCCTTCCTCCTTCCTCCTCCGTTAACAATTGGCATGAACACTTTGCAATATGTTTTATGAACTCACTTATAAAGTGAGAGATGTTTAGACAATCCACGACATATTAAGTTATATAATGAGGAAATGTGAGTCCTCAATAGTACAATATTAAAAAATATTAAAACATTTAAAAAATGAAATTAACATACATAAATATTGAAAATAACCACTATAATTTGTATAGACCGGTAGGCCACAACTTTTTTTTTTTTTTTCGAAAAATAGCATTCACCATATACTAATTCATGAAAACGCCTGTAGAATTCCAGAAATCTATCTCCCAACTCAGTTTATCATTTGAAAACTTTGATCAATCCGCCATATGCTTAATAGTAGCACAAACAAAAAAAAAGTACAAATTAAATAACAAGTTGTTGTACATAAACTTCGCTTAGATGACATGGCATCCTAGCGAGCCTACACGCTAGAAAGTCCTTATCCTCTCCTCAAAAGTCGCTCAGATTCTTGTCCGAACAAAACACTCGCCAGGTGATCAAGCGGAAACACTCAGTAAAACCACTAAGCAAGACATCCCCAAAACGTGGGGATCGCTCAAGCTAACAGAGATCTCGATAAGCACTCATTAAAGGACGGCAAATCATGTCGAGATATAAGGGTCAATGATCACACTTAAAACAGGAAACAACTACATCCTCTCCAGCTTAAAGGCTAAATTAAACAGTCATCAGCGTCAGTTATAGGAGTTGAGATCATCACGCAAATCAGATAAAGAAAAATCACAGCAAAGATCCTGGGGACCAGCAACTGGAACCCTAGGGTTAGGGTTACAAAATATAAATACTGTTGATTTTCTTCGATAGAGAGAGATGATCTTTGTAATTACACCTTTTATAGTAAAACATCTCCTAGCCGGAATCGACACCCGTGGTTTTTCCCTTTCACTAGGTTTTCCACGTAAATCTTTTCATTGTTCTTGCTTTTAAGCCTTTTACCATTATTAAATTGCAAATCATCCCCTTTTAACTGATCATAATCTTAGCTGAAGAAAAAACACCGTCAACAGTTGGCGCTAGAATGAGAGGGTTTGATCTGTAAAACCTTATGAACAACCTTATATCAAACACCATATGCCAACACAACATGGCTGGGACGAATCAGATCACGACCAGGATCAAAACTCCCCTTCACGGGATCCAAATCTCGAGCGACACCCGTCGACGAAAGCTTGGTGGGAATCAACCCCACTGGTTAGACAGTCGAAGTAACCTCCGAAGCCATACGGTAAATCAAAGAAACACTGCAGAGAGCTATCGAAGACGCAGCCAGCTATGGCATAACACTCAGTGACCATGGGAATGACCACGCCATACAAATTAAATACACCTATCGTACAACCGGCCCAAAGGCTGCACTTCGAAATAGTAAATAGTGGCTCCAACGCCTTTGCACCCTTGAGGTTGAATAGGGAACACGGGCAAAACCAAGGAGACCCAGCAATAGAACGAGTCTAGTAGGCCGCGGGCGAGAAAGAAGAGAGGAAAGAAGGAACAGTAATGGGTGAAGTAGGTTGAGCTCGACAGACAATAACAACCAACAACCTCAAAGAAGGCACAAGAAAGGTAAATCCCCTCTAAAACTCGGCACCCCCAGCATCTGGGTCAAAGCAAATACTCGAAAGGACCGTCACGAGCTCACGATTCGTCAGTGTCTGTGGATAAATGGTGAACCGGAGGGAGAGCGGGACATTTTGATAAGAAAACTAACCTGGAAGGTGGAAGCAACGGAACGTGGCCTTGTTTGACGATGACTCCAAGAGCCCTTTTGTTAATAACATCATTCAGACTCAGTTCCTGAAGAGGTTTAAAATGCCGCATGTCGAACAGTTCATGGCCGACACGGATCCAAAAGAATATGTGAGGTGATTTCGGAGCGCCATGGCCCAGTACACTTATGACGACCCATTGATGTGTCTAACATTCCCATAGACACTTGGAGACTTGGGATCCTAATGGTTCGATAGACTACCCCAATGAACAATCAAAAACTTTCGCGAGTTAACCCTAACCTTCTCACAACAATTCATGGGCAATATCCAAAGAATGAAGTCAGTGGCCCACCTTGCCACCCTCAAACAAGGGAAATATGAATCTCTAAAGGATTACGTGAACAAGTTCTCACCGGAATTGTTAGGGATTCATAACCCCAGCGATGAGGCCGTGGTGGCCACCTTCGCCAATAACATATAAAACGGTCGGCTCTTCTTCGACCTTAAAAGAAAATGCTCAAATTCGTACGCCGAATTAATGGACATAGCGGGTAGTTATGCAATGGCCGAAGAAGAAGAACTTGCTCAAGGAGGGAGTTATGTCCATGGAGGTGGACTAGAAGAAATCGCCAAATCAAAGGGAACTGGTGCAAAGAACCAGAAGAATGATCATTCGAAAAATTGTAGAAACCTGGAAGGGCATCGAGAAAAGACTAAACACAAAAAAGCTGGAACCTCCTCGGAATAAAGAGACTTAAAAGCATCCGAGTACAAAATCTTGGGTGTTAACATATTCAATTCGTCGTGGCAATTCAACTCGTCGTATCTATTCAGCTTATTAGATTCATTCAGCTAGGCAAAATAACCCAACTCACTATAGCTATTCAACTCAGCGGGTCCATTCAGTTCTCCGGCTATTTAGCTCTTCAAAGAAATGCCAAGCTCATCCCAATGCACGGTGAGGTCAAAAAAAAAAAAAAAAAACGAATAACAACAGGAGGAGAGGTCATTTTGGATCAAAGTAATACAAAAAAGCATTAAAGGAAGACGACAAAATCAGAGTGTCAAAAATTCAGAGTATACAAATCCCCTTTGCCGAGTCACCGAGAACTCATCTCGCGAATTTAGTGGGTATCCATGACATGTCAGAGAAGGTAGTGGTAATGCGAAAATATAATAATTCCATGTCATCAGGAAAGTTTATATGGAAGTTAGAAGCGTATACGTGGTCGGAGTGGCGATCGAAGATTCCAGGGCTTGTACACCAACTACGCCCCACTCTCCAAGAGGCAAGAAGAGATTCTAGCCATAGTAGAAGATAAGCAGTTAGTCAAGTACCCACCAAAGCAATCGGCTCACGCCAGACGAGACACAAGTAAATATTGCAGGTTCCATAGAGAAAGTGGTCATGACACATCCAGGTGCTACCAACTGAAAGACCATATCGAGACTCTCATCAGGGAAGGCCACCTCAAGGATTTGATCATCAGAAAAAAAAAATGATCAACAGTCAGACAACTGTCGGGCCGATTGAACGGATGAAGGTCAGGATAAGAAAGACAGCCCCGGACGAAATGAAGGACAGGGGGAGATTAACACCATCTTCGGAGGACCCTACATGGGTAGAAGCAATAAAGAAGACCGTTCCTAAACCAAACAAAAGCGGGTAACAGCCACATACGCGCTGATGGTCAAATTTCTGACTGAGTTTGGTGTGGATATTGTGAAAGGATCCTAGGAAATGGCTCGTAGGGCGAATCTCTCTGTATATCGAGATCGGACCGAGAGCGTTGGATACCAAGTATGTACAATCTTAAGTAAAATCTCGGGCGAAGGAAAGTCAACTCACAAGCAGGATTATGAACCGGGCCCGTGAAAACCGAAGCCCAATTCCACTCGGAAGCCTCTATTTTTATCAAATTTCGTTTACTTTGTGTTTAAAGCATTTGTTCTTAAATTTCTAATTAACCTTGTTTGTTCACGTTATCATACGCTCATAAAATCCGAGTGGAATCATTATGACAAGAAGTGGTCAGTGTTAAAATTTCTTCATTTTTAAAGAAACCCGCAACACCAACATTTGCCTTGGTGGGTCAAGGTGCCCGAGAGGCGGACAAGCAAAGTCTTAGGACCTAGCGCGCCTGCCGGGCTGATTAAGTGCACACATTAACACTTACAGTAATCCGGTCACCCTGAAGATGTCGGTCATGCCGGAAAAAACACTCAAGTATGCTATTGGGGAAACCTGGTGAGATATGTTTGGCTGTGTTAGTTATTCACTAACGATTCAGCCAAACCCTTGTAACAAACAAAATCAGGAGATGTCCTTGGTGACTTGTTACAAGGGAGAACCAGGAATTATCCTGAGCTAGTAGCTAGGATACCGGTTAAAGAATGACTAATCAAAGTCAAAACACATCCTAGGCAGACTGAAATTGCTCAACAAAAGATTCAAATGCACAAACTAAGAATCTGTTCCAAGTTACAACATGAAGAGAAAAGAATGGATATATATATTAATGACCTGTGATGGCCAGATTACAAAGATTTACACAAGAATCAAGAAGCAGAAGGTTGATCCTTGTTGGTGGACCCCTGAGCCCGACTCCCACCATATTCTCTCAGCAAGCTCTCATCCGAAGGCTAAGTAATCAGATCTATCTCATCCTTCATCCAGGAGGAATAATCCTTGCCAGGTATCAGTCCCGTGCCAGGCCCTTCACCTCCAAGATCGCACCTATCAGCCGTATAAAAGGTAGAAAATGTGTCTTTCGAAGGCATCTCAAGGTGCATGGGATGTGGCTCTTTCCTTACACTCCGACAATAAGCATGCCACTCCCGCATCTACATCTGGAGGACCGCCATGGATTTCCTCATATGCACCTTAGTAGATGATTTCCATTGATCTCTGACCTTATCAGTCACCCAATTCCTAACTTTAAAAAAGTCTCCAGCAGAAACCAAGCCTCGTTGGAATTCATGAAGGAGAAGAGCATCGTAGGCAGAAGATCATTTAAAACGGTCTACAGACTGGACCTCTAATTCCACTCGAATCTCCTTGGAAAGGGCCTCGACAGTAAGCGACTGACGATTCAAATCCTCAGCCTTTCGCTCATATGTAAACCTGACAAGGTTCTAGTTCGAATTAGGTTTCTGTTCCAAACCGACGGTTCCGGTTTCCAACGGTTCTGAACCTTTTTTTTTTTTTTTTTTTTTTTTTTTTTTACATTACAAAATATTACATTTTATTTATTAAGAAAAAAAAAAATGTTAGAAAGGACATTGTTGAGTATTGGGCCATAGCCCATAACCCTTGTCCAAGTAATTATGTATTCCATTCCTTTCTCCTCCTTTTTATATAGGTTAGACATCTCATTCACTTTTCTATTTATCCGATATGGGATATGGGATAAATGAACTTTTAGTATGTTTTTTTTCTACAATATTGGAAGCTTTTTGAGATCCATTTTCAGCTTTTTTTTCTACAAAAGTTCATTTATATAAAGGACGACAACTGAAGCCATTGTTGGTAATATGTATGCATTTCATAATTTCATTTATTGATATTATACTAGTCTTAAAGATCCAATGAAAAGAAGCATAACAGGACTACAATATCGATTCCAACATTTACTTGCTTCCATTCGGATGAAGTTTGTTGCATATTTGATGTCTTGTCTTGCTGACTAATGACATTTAAAAGTAATTGTAAATAAATGACTTGGCAGAAGAAGAATTGAAGAAACTGATGGTTTTAACCAATGATAGATATGGCATTTGATTGATTCTGTCAAAAATACTATTATATATTTGAATACAAAAATAGTAGATTGTTTTCATGATATGACTTGTATCTTGTCACCAAAGAACCATTTCGAAAATCATATGAAACGTAATTCATTATACAATATGAAATATGAATTACGATATGTCAAATGTCTATGAAATCATCAGCCAAGTTTCACCCCTTAGCATATTTGCATCTACATTCTACCGAGTGTGATGAACTTACAGTACATGATAGCTATATGCCTATATCCTTAAGATATCTATGAATCCTAATAACAGGTATTTGTAGAACGATACAAAATAGAATTTAACTGGTACATAATAACTTGAATTCAAAAGCTGAAAATGAATCTTAAAAACCTTACAATATTGTAGAAAAAACCATACTAAAAGCTCATTTATCCCACATCCCACCTTAGATAAATAGAGAAGTGAATGAGATGCCTAACCTATATAAAAAGGAGAATGGAAAAAAAAAAACAAAATTACTTGAATAAAGGTTATGAGCCATGGCTCAATCCTCTACAATATCCTTTCTTTTTTAAACATTTTTTTTTTTTTTAATATAATTCAAGTGTTAATTTTTTTATTAATTAAAAAAAAAAGAAAAAAAAAAAAAGACAAGAACCGTCGGTTCCAGTCCGGTTCGAACCGGACAGTTCCGGGAAAATTGGAACCGGAACCGCCCTGGTCCAATTCCCGGTTCCGGTTTGGTTCGACGGTTTGAATCGGAACCATGTCGGGTCTACTCATAGGACAACCTGGCCTTCTCAGCGTTTTGTTCAGCTTGGACCATGAGTTCTCGTGCAGCCGATAGAAGATCTCTGGTGGACCTGGCATTCTCCTCAGCAACCGAAGCCCTCTGTTCGGCCTTGAGATGTGCTGCTAAATGACTATCCACGGTCTCTTGATTTACTCTGAGCTTCTCCTCGCACGCCCGCTCTGATGAAAGTCGCCTTTCCTCACTTTCCTTCAATGATGCTTCTAGGCGTTTGATTGTCTCTGCCTGGGCGCGATTTGTTTTAAGCACATCGGCCAGCTCGGAGACCATCTACCACAAAGGAAAACTTTTGATCAAAATTTTGAAGCAGAAAGTTTACAAGTCAAAAGATACGAACTTACATAAACACTGCTGTTGTAAACATTGTTCAGCCTTTGAGAGAAATCGTCAACCCTCAAACGACTCCAGATATCCTCCCCGACATAAGTTTGCCCTGATGTCATAGCTTCCAATATTTCACGAGGGGCAAAAGTCCCACCCGGCACACCTAAAGAAGCACCCGGTCGGGAAGATGCAACAGGATTGGAAGAAATCGTCGTCACCTCTGGCACAGCACCTGGCAGAGGGGTAACATTTTCAAGACCAGCTTCACGAGCTTCGGCAACTGGAGGGCGATGAGCCATGGACTCATGAGGTCCAGCGGGAACCGCCTCATCTGCCCCCATATTAGCTTCTTCAACCTGAGCCTCGGAGAGAGGAGCAGATGCATTAGCTCCTGGTTTGGATAGAGGAGCTGACGCGTTAGCTCCTGGTTCGGAAAGAGGAGCCGATGCATTAGTCCCTGCTTCATGTTCGTCGGCATCCTCCCCATAATTAAATGTGCTGGGATTCTGACCTCTAAAAGTCCCAGAATTTGAAGTATTAAATGTGCTGGAATTCGGAGTGCTGAAGTTATTAACCCTCATTGGGTTCCCTAAATTAGCATTAGGCATTGGTTTTTGAGCTGTTGACTCAGATTCAGTAAACATTTTTGGATTCCCAATTATTTCACAGTCCAGTAATGTCGTTTCCATGTTCAAGACAACGATAATCCTGCACGAAGGGGCAAAATAGTAACTCACTCCAGTTTTGTACAATGAAAATATAACCCAGGGCAAATAGAAAAGAAAAGGGAAACGGAACACTTCTGCAAATATCACCACTATTTATGACTAAACAACTTAATTCAACGGTCGTGTATTGTGAGGCAACAGAGTGATCAATTTCCAGTAACATAGAGCTATCCAAGCTGTATAAAACTCAATCACATTATTCAACTTTGAATAGACATAACCACTCTACATATCATGAACAGAATTATTCTTTTCCTCAATAAATCAGGTTGCAATAAGGAGAATAAAAAAAAAACACAGAGCATAGCTGAACAAATTAAACTATTTTAAATTACAAGATAGATAAACGTATCACGTATGATGGCCATGGAACCGATGAATATATTGCACAACATCTCAGAAAATAATAACAGCCAAACATTACCTCTAAACTACTCAGTTTACAAACTAGCCTTCATATTTACAATTTATTTTAGCTGCCAAACGAATATACTGTGTATTTCAGAACTTGAAATTCTGCTTTACAACTTTAAGCAATAAGCACTAAAAAATTTCGTTATCAAAAGTACAGAGAGAAAATCAATCGCTTCCAAAAATCAAGCAAATATAATACAAAAATAAACATGATAATCTAATCAGTGAAAAATCAATTAATTAGTAAGAAACTAATAAAGCGTTAGAGAAAAGCCGAGCAAACTAACGTACTTGCGGTTCTGAACAGTGCTGCAAATGTAATCTATCAACCGAACAACGGAACCTTGCTTGACTGCTCCAGTCTTGACCCGGTCGTTGAGCTGAGTTGCGAGCATCACGTGCTGAGACGCCGCGGAGTCCGAGATCAGCAACCGGTACCGTTCCTGAGTACTGCCAATCAGCTTTATATCCACGACCTGAACAAGCGGCTTCGAGTTCAAATCTCCGCCGTTTATAGCCGCAATCGAGTTTGGCGTCAGATTCACAGGCATCGTCGATAACGTAACCGTCGACCTGTTTGAGAAGTAAAAGTTGCAGAAGAAAAGCGAAAACCCTAGAAATGGAAAAATGAGAGAGATTTTTTTTAACAAAAAATTTGCGGTGGTGGAGACCGGAGAGATCTGGTTTTTTGAGTTGTGTTTGGATTTTGAAAATCGAGTCAGAGCGAGGGAGATGGAGACTGGAGAGGACTGAGGAGTGTTGTGAATTTTGAATTTTGGTATTAGGGGGGAGGAGAGAGAGAGAGAGAGAGAGAGAGAGAGAGAGAGAGAGAGAGAGAATGACTTCTATTTGAATGACTCGGGTTACGAGCCTTGTAAGTTTTTTAAATTACAATTCCAGCCCTTTTCCTTCTCTGCAGTGCACTGTAACTGTACACCAACAAGCCCGCCAATTCTCAATGGCTTTCGTGGTACGTTAGGTAACCACGTACTCAAATTATTGCACTCTTTGGAATTATAATCGGATAAATTGTTGACATTAATTAATTAAAAATATGATTTATAATATATTTATCTTACGATCTGAAGGTCTCTTACCTCCACAACTTGTCCCTCCAATCTTACCTCCACTAGTCCCTTGTTACATGACCTCAGATTATGATTGTGATTTCCCTCCACTTGAACCTTCTTCAAATCAAGAAAAAACGTGTTTATGAGAAGAGCGCATGACTTGACCTCCAACTGGCAAAGTCTGAACAGAACCTTTAAACAATTTTACGTGAGTTCGTGAATATTAAACTATCATCAAAAGTAATGAATTACCACTTAAAATTATTCCTCACTTCCTCCTCCATTGACAATTGGCATGAACATTTTGGCACTTTGCAATATGTTTTATGAACTCACTTATAGTCTTATAGAGTAAGAGATGTTTAGACAATCCACGACCTATTAAGTTAAATAATGAGGAAACGTGACTCCTCAATCGTACAATATTAAAACTTTTTTTTTAAAAAAAAAAAAGGAAATTAACATAAATAAATATTGAAAATAGGACTAATTGCACATATGCCCCTGATTTTAGGCATAATTGCATGTATATAGAATTTTTACCCATAATTGCACAAACATCCCCTGTAATTAGTTGACTTTGTTAAATCTAACCATTGACCATAATTTTAACCAAAAATGACTAAAGTACCCCTGGTTACCTATTTTATAATTAATTATATATATACTTTTTTTTGACAATTTATATATATA
Organism: Acer saccharum; assembly: GCA_030490815.1. NCBI lineage: Eukaryota > Viridiplantae > Streptophyta > Magnoliopsida > Sapindales > Sapindaceae > Acer > Acer saccharum. The sequence goes on from CM059871.1 coordinate 36,715,024, forward strand.
CTTTAAAAAATAATTATATATATATTTAAAAAAATAATTACATATATACTTAAAAATAATAATTATATATAATACTTAATTTATTTATTTAAAAAAATGGATTATAAAAATGTAAAAAATGGATTAAAAAATGGATTATAAAAATTGTTAAATAAATAAATTAAGTATTGTATATAATTATTATTTTAAGTATATATATAAATTGTCAAAAAAAAAAAAAAAAGTATATATATATAATTAAGGGAGATTTGCATTTTAGTCCATGTAGTTTACCTTATTCTGGGTTTAGTCCACGGTTTTTTTTTTATTATAACTTTTAGTCCTTCTGTGACAGAATCCGTCAAAAGACAGATTCTGCCATGTCAATCGGACTAAAAGATGTTATTGCCCCTCTAACTGTCTGAAACTCATTGAATGACCGTTTTACCCTTAATAAAAAGTTAAAAACATATTTAATATATATATATATATATATATATATATTTAACTGATAAAAAAATATATAAAATAAATATAAAATAAACCAAAACAAAACAAAAATAATAATAATAATCTTCATCTCTCTCACCGGTATACAACACAACAAAAATTAAAAAATTAAAAACTAAAACAGATTTAATAATAATAATAATAATATATATTACATATTTAAAATAAATAAAAAATTCCATAAAAATTTCAACCTAGATTTCACGTTTGTCTTCTTCAACCTCTATTGGAGATTCACCAAAATTACCAAAACCTATTTCTAAAACCAAATAAATAAAATCCATATCCATTTCGCATTTGTATCAAACAAAATTTCAATTTTCTCACAAAATCATTGAACAAAATTCAACCCAATCCAACCACAACAAAAGCCAGAGCTCCACCACCACTATGCCCACCACCGTTTCACTTACCAAACCCATACACAACATAGTAAAATCCATGGCTCCACCACTACCGCCATATCCATCTCCAACGCAATCATCAAACACAAATAGAAAAAGAAGAAAATATGTCTCTTCCAATCCACATTCGAATCCAACCCAATCGAACAAGAGAGATAGATGGATCGATCCTTGCACGGAGGAGTAGATCGATCTGTGAGAGGGAGAAGCCGATCGATCTGTGAGTGTGACGGAGGAGCTGGTCGATTTGCGCAAGGATAGGAGGAGTCGATCAAACTGCTCGTCGCGCAGAGGAGCTGCTCGTCGCCGATAGACAGATCTGGGTTGTTGACCGCCTGCCGGAGATGAGTGGCCGCCGGCAGAAGAAGAAGAGAAGATAGACTGGCGACCGCCGACAGAAGAAGAAGAGGAGAGATCGTGATGATGATGGTGATTTTGGTGATGATGATGATTTTGGTGGATGATGATGAGAGATCGTGAACGGTGATGATTTTTGTTTTGTTTTTGTGATAAGATAAATATGTTTATTTATTAAAATATAAATTTTGATTTTAATTTCTGTTATTTTAAAATTAAATATTTAGTAAAATTAAATTTTGAATGTTAAATGATGTGGCATGATCTCATCCACTCATTTGTTTTTTTTATTTAATATATTACTAATTATATATATCAAATTACCATTATAACCTTCAGCCATAATTACCCTTAATGTCCCCACTGATGAATTTACCTATTTACCCTCGTTGACTTGACGAAACCCTAACAAAATTGGACGGTAGGGACTGGAATCCATATTGTCAGAATAATTATGGACTGAAAGTTACAATACCAAAAAACCGTGGACTAAACCCAGAATAAAGCAAACTATAGGGACTAAAATACAATTTTTTCTATAATTAATAATAAAATAGGTAACTAGAGGCACTTTGATCATTTTTTGGTTTAAAATGTGATCAATGGTTAGATTTAACGAAATCAACTAATTACAGGTGATGTTTGTACAATTATGGGTAAAAATTCCATATACATACAATTATACCTAAACTCAAGGGACGTTTGTGCAATTAGTCCTTGAAAATAAACATTGTAATTTGTAGACTGGTAGGCCACGAGTAATGCTAGAGGACCCAAAAAACTAGTCCAAATTTTGAACCCAAATCTATGTGGCAACATCACACATAACATGGGCCCACGTCACTTTTCCCAAAGATCCCATGTGATGTTGCCACATAGGTTTGGGTTCAAAATTTAGGTTAATTTTTTGGGTCCTCTAGCATTACTCGGTAGGCCACAGCCTCTTTTTTCCGGAAAATAGCATTCCCCAGACTAATCCATGAAAACGCCTGTAGAGTTCCAGAAATCTATCTCCCAACTCGGTTTATCATTTGAAAACTTTGATCAATCCGACACATGCTTAATAGAAGGGCACGCAAAAATAAAAAAATGTAAAAATTAAATAACAAGGAAAAAGCAAAACAGAAACAAAATAGTTGCTGTGATTAAGAAATCCTGAACAATACTAGTAATGACTAAAGTATATCAAAATTTGAGAATATTTTTAAAAAAATAATAATTAACGAGCACAAGTTTTTGCTACCGCTTCACTAGCAACCAAAAACACTAAACCACTCGAAATACTAATGATAAAAATATCACATTAATGACAAAACATGGTGAGTAATCACCACTACAGCCTTAAACCGCCACTGGGACAGGTGGAGGGACCTCAATATCAGTTGCAACCATTGTTGGCCTGAGATATTCTTCTTCATCCTTGGGCGTGTGGATTGTGACAACATCAGGTAGAGGGGTAGTTGGCCCCTGCTTTCCCTTCGGATCCCAATCAAGCATGATCTTAACCTTGATACCAAGGACCCCCTGCATGACGATCAAAACAAACAAAACCATTGCTAAAGAAAGGTATCCGAGAAGACTTAACGAAGAAAACTGCATAGTATATTTACACAAAACACAAGGCAGGCCAATCAATTTAGAACAAACCTGTCTCAAAAGAACATGTCTCACAGCAGAGTCAATGTATTCATTCACAGGCTGACCAGAAGAGATCATATATCCATCCTTAAACTTCATTGATTTGGCACGCTGTGCCCTCAACTTTCCACTGACAATCACCTGTTCACATACCAATGACTCTTAAAATCAACTTTGCCAAGTAAAAAATGGGGGTAATCTACACATAAAGCAAAAACTAGGGATAGCTATGAAATTATATTATAATTTAGAACAGACCTCACAACCCTTAGCTCCACTTTCCATGATGAATCTCAAGACGCCATAACAAGCCCTACAAGAGGAAAGTAACAATCAATTAGATATCTTACAGAACATTACAAGTCAAGCCAAAAAATAAAACTTTCACACAGTAGATTAAAACCTAGAAGACAGACAGATAAGACTTGTAACATACAAAATAAATAAATCATGCCTGGGTTGTTATGAGAAATGGAACTTCAATAAGTAAAATGATTTTTTACTATATATTTTATTTAAAAATCTAAACCCCTATATATATATATATATATATATATATATATTAAAATACCTATTCCCAAATTTAACAATTACTCTTAAATTTCATACCAATATTCAAACCTCAGTAACAGAAAAACCTTTAAACACCCCATCCACCAAGCCAAGAGATACCCAGATGCATTAGGTGCTAACTAATTCAGCTAGCACGGTCTCTAACAAGTGTGCAACAAATCTTGGGTTCAGATCGTAATTGCATTGGCTTTGGGGTGCAACAATACCAGAAATGGTATTTTCTGTATTTATCCAAATATAAGTCACACAACAAGCTTCAAGACATTTAACAAAGAAAAAAATCAATCATGTAGCAACCAAAAGCATACTAAGGTGTGTGTTTATTGAATCACATTAGTAACAAAGTAGCCTGGAAGAGCATGGTCTATGTAGTCACCTTCCGACACAAAACTGGCATAGAAAAACCCATTTGCTTTGTAGATGACAATTACACGATGAAATAGAGTTCAACAGAGAGTGAGAAACAGTTCAATCTAAACTATATAGTATCAGCGTCAACTAGATAATCCACAAAACTTAAAAAATAAAAGCAATGTACTCTCGTAATATTATCTATATTTATACAGAGTTATCCAAGAAAGCATTACACATTTACACTAAAAACTTCCAACATTCAACAAAGAAAAAAAAAAAAAACAATTATGTGGCAACCAAAGCATACTAAGGTGTGTTTATTGAATCACATTAGTAACAAACATGCTTGGAGGAGCACAGTCTATGTAGTCACCTTCCGACACAAAACTGGCATTGACAAACCCATTTGCTTTGTAGATGACAATTACACGATGAAAAAAAGTTCAATAATGTAGAGAGAAAAAAACAGTTCAATCTAAATGATAGTCTCAACGTCAACTAGATAAAACACAAAATTTAAAAATGATTAGCAATGTACTCTCGTAATTGCATTGGGTTTGGGGTGCAACAATACCGGCACTAGTATTTTCTGTATTCATCCAAATTAATCCCAATATGGTCACAACAAGCTCCAAGCCATTTAACAAAGAAAAAAATCAATCATGTGGCAACCAAAGCATACTAAGGTGTGTTTATTGAATCACATTAGTAACAAACATGCTTGGAGGAGCATGGTCTATGTAGTCACCTTCCGACACAAACCTGGCATTGACAAACCCATTTGCTTTGTAGATGACAATTACAAAATGAAGAAAAAAAAAGTTCAATAGAGAGTGAGAAACGGTTCAATCTAAATAATAGGGTATCTGATTCAACTAGATAATACACAAAACTTAATAAAGTGTAGCAATGTACTCTCCTCAAGGTCACTACATGAAAATTGGTAGATTTCACAAGGATAGTATCATGAAGAAGAATAATCAATTTAGTCATCTTCCGACACAAAGTTGGCATGTAACCACCGCTCTGCTTTATAGATGACAAAAGACATACATACACAATGTATAGCAAGGCAGACACTATCGTCTATTAACACATAGAACCAATCACTAATATAGGCAGCAAAACATTGCAATAACCACAACAAAATATCAAATCTCGCATTAATTAAACGATATGTATACCTGCGAACAGCAAGACCACCAAGGAGCTTGTAGCGAAGAGACTCAGCCTGAGCAATAGCACAAAGACCTCTGTTGTTAACTTTCTCAGCATAAAGCTCGACGCTGTTCTCAGGAAACTTGAATCGCTTCTGCACCACCGATGTCAGCTCTCTAATCCTCCTGCCTTTCTCACCTGTTTTGGAAACGCGTGAAAATCAAAAACCAAAATCACAAACCCAAAAACCAAAATGTGAATGTATTGCTAGTCTTACCGAGAACATTCTGGGTGCGAGTGGCTCGAATGATGATCTCGGTGCGCATGGGAGTTACTCTGACCTCGACTCCAGAGTAACCGTCCTCCGCCAACTCTCTCGTCAACACCTCGTTCAATTCGGCGTAAAACACACCATCGGCGACAAACTATAAAATCAAATCAAATCCAAACAAACAAACAAACAAACAAAAAATGGCCTATTAATCAGTCTGATTTCGTGGTTATAAATAAATCCGAGAAAAAAGAAACGGAGATTCAAACAAGTGTAGAAGAAAAAAGAAAAAAAAAAAAAAAAAAAACCTTTCTTTTCTTGCTGATTTGAGTAGTCGCCATGTTTGCTGTGGTTGGGTTGCAGAGAGATGAGATCTATATCAGATTACTTGAGTGCCTGCTCTCTCTGTAAACCCTACTAGGGTTTGTGAAGATGTTATTATATATACCGAGTAAACATGAATCGAACGGTAACAATGGATTATAGAGTTTCTCAATCAACGGGTGAAATTCTCTGTAGCGTGTGTTTGGTAATGGGTATTCATTTGTCTTTGACACCTATTATTCTATTCCAAGGTCGGGGTAATGTAGGATTGCTGAGCAAATCAGATTTTTGTTATTTCATTTTATTTTTAAGTAATACAATAAATTATGATTATTATTTTTTTGTACAAAGAAAAGTTCATTAAAGCAAAATGGAGTTACAAACACCCAGGACAATCTTTCAGAAGACACCCTCTTAACACAAGAAGGGTTTGCCTTCAAAAAAAAAAAAAACACAAGAAGGGTAGTCTTCCAACGATCCTCGGGCAAACATAAAGTCATCTTGGATAGACAATGGGCAACACGATTTGCCTTTTTAGGTACAAAACTAATAGAACATAAATTAAAATTTTACATTAATAACCGAATATCGGTCAAAATTAGACCCACATCAATTTGAATGACCATCATCAGCCACCCATTTGACTAGGGATTTGCCAATGGGGAAATAGGGATAGATATAGGTTCCCCCCATCCCCATCCCCATTTCCCCCGGGTTTTCCATTTTCCCATTCCCCCATTTTCCCTATATCATTAAAAATTACATAATAAAAAAAATACATAATTCATTAAATTCAAATACAAAATAACATCCAATACAAAAATTACATAATAAAGATGGATATATAGTTAGTAAGAATACAAATATTGAAAAAATATATATATATATATGTATATATGTATTAATATATTATATATTACATTTGGGGGAAATGGGGAAATAGGGATGGGAGCACCTACCCCCATCCTCATCCCCATTTCCATGAATTTGTGGGGAAAATGGGGAAATGGGGATGGGGAGGGGTCCCCCCATCCACACCCACCCTACCCCCCATTTCCCCATTTTTCCCCAAAAAATTTCCCCCAAATGGGGATGGGGGAGCGGGGATTTGGAGCCCTAGGGGAAAATGGTCATCCCTACATTTGACAACAACAAATGCATCAGACTTAACTTCCATACTACATGCCCCATGTCACTAGTCAGAAAAAGGCCCCGATAGATCACTATGGCCTCAACCACTTGAGGAGAGTAGGTTGCCACAATTATGAAATTGAACTTAATTTAATAAAATTTAAAATATCTCATATCATGTTTTAAAAATAAAACTTGGTCTTACTAATATTATAGAAAAAATAAATAGTTATTTTATATAGTTTTCAAACCATTTATGTGACTTTTTTTTTTAATAACATTTATTTATAAAAAAAAATGTTATAAAAGACATCGTAAAATATTGGGCCGTAGCACATAACCCTTGTTCAAGTCAAACCATTTATGTGAAATGTCGCAAAACATTTTTTAAATCATTTTTTTTTTTAATATAAGGCCTTGTTGTTTTTTCATAAGTTCCAACGGACTATTGATTCAATTATACATATACATATATATTGTGGTTTTCCTATCGACGCTCACTAACATAAGAAAAACACAGAACATCCAAACATAAGCGTTGGTTTCATCCAATTGTTATATTTAGATGTTTTTTTTCGGATACGGTGTTATATTAGATGTTGAAAATATAGATTAAAGAAAAAATAAATAAGATAAATATTTTTTAAAAAATATATCTGTAAATAATTTTAACCATATTTCAACTCTAACTCTCTCTCTCTCTCTCTAACATATTTAATAAAAAAATAAAAAACTCTCTCACTAACAACAAACTGTAAGTTTTCTCTATAATTCTTTATTTATATATATATATATATATATATTCTTTTCCAACTCTAACTTCTTCTTACTTAAGCCATTATGAACACAATTCTTGTTTTGTCATTCAATCATCTTAATTTGTCACAGAAACGTGGGCGCGTTTGGTATTGTTTTTAAAATGATGTTTTTGAGAACGATTTTTAAAAATGAAAAACGTGTTTTAAAAATGACGTTTTTAAAAACGTAATGCGTTTGGTAGTATTTTTGAAAATAAGTTTTGAAAACGAAAAACAATAAAAGCTGTTTGGCATCATTTTAAAAAATAAGTAGAAAACTGAAAACGTGTTTGGATTAACTATTTTTGAAAATAAACTGAAAAAAACTACTAGTATTGAGTTGATCATGTGTGGATGAATATAATTTTTTTTTAAATTATATTAATTGATTCTAAAATAGATAAATAAAATATTAATGAACTATACATCTCTCTCGCTCTCTCACGTATGTTTATATATATATATATATATATATAATGAAGAAAAATCATGAAACATTCTTTTATTGTAAATATTTTCTGAGATAGCTTATGCTTATAAATATTCTATTTTAAAGTCATGGTAAGAGTAATAAAATAGTAATGAGATAATATTTGTTTTGCCATTCAAAATAAATAAATAAAACAATTAAGAAAACATGATAATCTTTATATAATTAAACAAGTGAAATTGACTTATGAACATAATATTATATAATACTATAATACAATTCATTGCATATATCTTGTATAATCATTCCATAATGTTGTTGCAATCGCATCCCTTGTACCATTCATTTGTGTAATATGTCCTGGAGAAAGATCGATATCAACTGTTGCCCTTTCTTCATTTTCTTCCTCTATTATCATGTCTTCTACTTGAAATTCTTCGAACATCCTATCAGAATGAGATGTTTGTCTAATATAATTATGCAATACACAACATGCAATAGGAATTAATCGTTGTCTACTAATTCGATAATTTGACACGGTTTTCAAAATTACAAATCTAGCCTTCAAAACACCGAAACATCGTTCAATCACGTTTCTTAATGATGAATGCTTATAATTAAACAATTCACTTGGCCCCCTTGGTGATCTATGAGGTGCACGATAGTCACGTAAATGATACCTCTCACATCTATAAGGAGCCAAGAATCCTGGCATGTTTGTATACCCAGCATCAACAACATAATAAAATCCTGTAAGAAAACATATAAGTTATTTTTTTTTATTAATTACAATACATTAATGAATTAAAAATATGGTTGTAAACTACAAGCTAGTTATACATTCATTAGGAAAAGGGAAATTATTTTCCTCTCTCATTATTGCATCTAGGAACACTCTCGAATCATTTGTTGTCCCTTCCCAACCCGTGTATACAAATGTAAACATCATATCAAAAGAACAAGCACACATGACATTTTGAGTCACTTGAACCTTCCTACCACGAAATGATGTTTGTTTGTTTGCAGGTGCCCATGTAGCAACATGAGTTCCATCAATAGCCCCAATACAATTCTACATTAAATATATTTATTAATAAAAAAATATAATTTATGTGATATCTATTGCAAATGCAATATATTTGTTACTTACTTGAAAATATGGATAGTATCTCGGGTGGTGTCTCCCTTATCTCGGGTGGTGTCTCCCCTTGAGTCGATGGACGAATTATGTGAGGCGCAAATCCACATATAGCCTTCAAAACATGCTTAAATTGTCTGTGAACTGTTTCTGTACTATGCTGAAAACGTTCTGCAACAATACGTGAGGTGACACTATGTGCCACTATAAATAAGAACATTGCAACAGCCTCTTGTACACAAACTTGTCCATCATTCTGTATCAATTGGTGATTTTCTAGAGTGGCACATAAAGAAATAAATACATGTTTGTCCATGCGCAATGAATTATATATCCTACTAGGATGCCCATTCAATAATTCTTGCAAATATTCAAACCCACTTAATCTAGAGTTATGGCATGGAGTTTTTTCTATATATGTGCTCCAATACTCATATATGTTAACTAGGTGTAGCATGTGTACCGTTAGATCTTCAATTGAATCATCTGAATCATTACCGGAATTTGTAGTCATTTACTAATACCTACATAAATTAAATATAAGTAAAATTTAATAAAAAACACAAATAATAATAAAAATATAATAAGAACATCCACAACATTTTTTTTCACAATAATCCAGAATAAAGATAATATAATAAATTAACATACACAACACATGAAACCACAAAAAGTCATACAATACATCACCTAACAAACATCACAACAAACCTTAGAACAAAAAAAAAAAAAAAAAAAAACCTATAGCAAAGCAAATACATCTCCTAAAACTAAAACATAATTAGAAAATAAAACAGAACATCTTTCTAAAGACGAGATAACCACATCCTTCTCCTCTCATCAGTCATACCAAGAAAAACTTTTCTCCACTCAATATCCACCAAATTTCATGTAGGTGTCATGATCAACTCCTATCTCCTCTATGATCTGTAAACACTCTGTTGTTGAATACTTCCCAGGAGCTGAACATGTTGACTCATATGACTTAGACTTTTGAAGTTCAAACTTTTGCGACATAATTGAACTACAGATTTCCATATAATTCTTCATTTTCTCCCAACGTTTGTTACCACGACTGCTATAGTATTGACCTCCAGATTGTCGAACCCTTTTGCCTTTGCTACCCCCACTTGGATGTTCTGATTCATCAATATCCTCAATATTATTAACATGCACTCCACTATTTATGAAATTTTCCTCCAATTCACGTTCTTCATCTGAGCTAGGAGGAATTTGGTTTGATGAAAAATGCATCTGACCTGTAGCAGTGGTGGTATTAAAAATCTCTCCAAGAATGTCATAGTGTTCTAATCCTTTCTTTTTATATGGCTTTGCACTTGGAACCCTCTAGAGAAAAAAAGAAGTCAAATTAACCTATGTCTTGATATTGTACTTTATTTTATAACAAATTGTGATAATAGAGATACTCACCTTAAGGTACTCATTCCAAACATCATCAGGAGCCGTCACGGTGTTTGAAATTGGGTCCCATCCAAAACCAGTATGATTAAGTAAATCTGAGAACTCACGATGCTTCCTTCGAAAGTGATTGAACTTTGCTTTCAGTTTTGGAATTGTATATCTCTTCCCAGTTTCAGCAAGCACTTCATCATCAATAACACCCCAAACCTTCTTAGTAAAAGTCGATGTCTGCAAATCTCCTTTTTTCACATGTTCATGCATTATTCAAATAAAAACTGCCTCATTATTTGCGGTCCACATTTTGTCATCACTATCACCACCATGGAAGGCCATTTCCTTACCAAGAATAAAAGAAAAACTCCCAAGTGGGTCAACTTAATATCCATCACAAGATTAAAAACCACAACTACAAAATTTAGGAAAACAAATACAACTATACAACATTATAAAAAATTAAAACTGGTAACATAAAACAATGAATCACAAACCAACTTAGTATTTTACCCATACAAAACGTAAAACTATCAACATGTAACTTTTAGAAGAAACAGAAAACAAAATTGATGGGTTTCTTTATCTATTTCTATAAATTTTTGCATTAATCTGCGATACCCGAATTTATCTCAGAATTATATGGCAGCAACATATATGATTAATTTCGTAAGTGCAATAGGGAAAATGAGTATCGGATAAATGTTCTCCTAATAAAAAACAAAGGAATTCATAGATTCTTGGCATCATATAAAGTTCACAATTTTCACCTGCAATGTCCAAATTCCTTTAGGACCTCGAAAGTCAGGTATACCACAAGACGTTGATATACCCGCACCTGTGAACACCACTAGATGCTTACTCTGCACATACAAACCATTTAAAGAAGCAAATCAGCAGAAATCGAAGATAAGTATCCATGTTACCAATAGCATGTGTTCTTGCAGGTTCAAACCTTTTCAATTAACTTGGCAAGCCGTTCAATCTGCCATTGCAAAAAATGAAACCAACTTGAAGTTAGAATAATAAACAAGAAAATGAATACTTTTACCATCTCATTTCACAAAATATAATCACTGAAAACTTGAGAAGAGCACAATTGCACAAAAAAAGCAAACATTTTGAGAAAATTTTGAACAAGCAGTTACATTCAAGGGCATAACACACCAACAATCATTTCCCCCAATTCTCAGCTCCATCTAGAACAATGTGATCCACATTGCAGAGAAATTCAATCTCAAACAACCTATCAATGTGTTTCTTCAACAATCAAACACGGAAAGCATGAATCAATCCATTTCCATTCTTCAATTGCAACGTATTTATGAGTTCAGTACATTTCCAGCATAATCATGCAGAAAACAATTGATCATCATATTGCCAATTAACCCACCATAATTACCACATATACAGAACAACCAAATCATAAAACCAGTACCAAGCCCACAAATTTCAGCTCCTAACACAAAAAAACCAAGCAAAAACTCACAACTATTGAACTCAAATGTCAATACCCAGCAACTAGATCTCATCAAACAACACATAATTAGAACAAAATAAAATCTTGCAAAGCAGACTCACACTATATCTAAGCAGTACTCTAAAATGCATAAAATGCCCAGCCCAAACCAAGAAAAAACGCAAAAACAGCAATAAAATCACAACACCATAACATGTTTACAAAAATATATATAAATCTGCACATTAGCACCTCAAAGATTCCTAATTTACTTGTCAAACACCTTTGACAATGAAAAATAACCTAGAATCTTTTGTCAAAAAATCTAAATAAAAACAAAATTCATACCAAAATAAAACTAAATCTAAAATTCGTAGGAACTCCATAAATAAAATAACTAAACATATACAAAATTCATACCCAAATCATAAAAATAAATAAGAACTCAAAAAATAACAAAAGAAAAGTCAATTTACTAACCCGGAGAAATAGCAAGAGATGAGAGAATACTTGCTACAATCTCCCCAACCCATCTTCTTATAGAGATTGTTAGAAGACCCAACACAATTTCTGAGAGAAAATCTAATCATAGTGATCACGGGATTGATTTTTGAGAGATTTTTGAGAGATTTTTTCAGATTTTTGCAGAGAATCTTCACTGTGTGAGTTGATTTTACAAAGACGTACAAGTCTGATAGAAATTGGAGAGAATCTATCCTGTAGGATATTTGAATTGAGAAGGATGATGAACTGAGAAAGAGAGGTTTTTTTGTCTTCGTATGGTCATTGTGTGAGTTGATTTTACGAAGACTGGAAGTAGAAATTGGAGAGAATCTCTCCTGTAGAAGATGTGAATCGAGGAGAAGGAAAAATTTCAGAGAATCTCTCCTGTAGAGTGTTGAATTGAGAAGAAATGATGAACTGAGAAAGAGAGTTTTTTCTTTTGTCTTGTATCGATCAGACTGTTTTTAAAACAAAAGAAAACAAAAAAAAGTTGTTTTTTTTTTAACGTTATAATTGGAGAGAATCTGTTTTTTGTTTTGTAAAACGTATTTTGTAAAACAAATTGCCAAACACTTTACAATCATTTTTTGTTTTTAAAAATGAAAAACAGTTTTTGAAAATGGATCCAAACACCACCGTAGCTTTCGAGATCCCGAACAACCTTACAACATTTTATTGTTCCTATCATTTAACCCAAAAAAATACCGAATGAAGAATAACCTTAATCATTTTTTTTTTTTTTGAAGGAAGAATAACCTTAATCATTTAAAAATCAAAATCGATATAAAAACGGTTGCTCTAACAACATCAACATACACTTAAGAGGGAAAAATTAAAAACAACAAAAATAATTAATTAATTAATTACTTCAAATAACGGAAAATTCAATAATAAAAAATTTATGGTAAGAGAGACCCACCGGATTGCCTTGGAATTATTATTATTATTATTATTATTTAAGTTTTCAGTTTTCGGCAGAAGAAATTTACTGTTGGTAGGAAAAAAAAAAAACCAAAGATTTGAGAGGATTGCCATGAACCATAAAAAGCTCTTGAAATGTTGAGTTTTTTTTTTTTTTTTTTCGTTTATCATAGAAGAAGCTTTGTTGCAGAGAGAACTAAACTTGCTATATATACATAATGAGTTGGAAAAATAAAAAAATTATTTGATTTTTAAAAAAAATATTTATCTTTTTTTTTTTTTTTGAAAAGCAAGGAAACTTCATTAATAAAAGGGAAATAAATTACAAAGAAGGCTGGTATCTAACCAGAATTGCTCTCTGTAAGATTGTAGAGTTGCCTTAGCCAGGTTCCGAGTCAAGGAGTTACCCGACCGGGCGGAGGCTAGGCATGAACTAACCCCACACACAGACTTAAGAATATTAATATCATTAACAACAAAAGCAGCATCACCCAAGTAATCAGAATTAGACTGAAGAATAGAAATAGCACGGGGGTTATCGGTTTCTACAATCTGAACTGGAAGCTCACAGAACTTTGCAAGAAGCAACCCCTCTTTAAGGGCAAGAAGACTGCCAACCTCGCTAGTAAAGTTACCAGAGATTTTCCTTGCACGAGCAGCAATGATTCTACCCTTATCGTCCCTGATAGCAGAGCCAACACTAAAAGTCCTGGAATTTGACTTACTGAAGAATGCTGTGTTCAATTTCAGCCTTCTCGGGGGAGGAGCTCGCCACTCAACGCAAGTGGAGGATCTCGAGATAGGCTCCACCCCTGGGTTGAAAGCAGAAGAAGCACGCAGGAATTCAGTTAAAACATTATTAGCTTTTGCCACCACTAGCTCCGGGATCAGTCTCTTTCCGAAATTGAAGAAAGCATTTCTCATGTCCCAAATTGCCCAAGACAACATACAAAAAAAGGCCAAATCATCCAAGGAAAATTTCGAATGAAAGAGCAGTAGAATATCCCAAGCAGGAACACTAGGAAGATCGTCAAAAAAGCTATCAAATCTGGTTTCACCCCAAACCTTCCTAGACTCTTCACACCAGAAAAGGGCATGCTCAATAGATTCCCCAGCCATCATACATCTAGCACAGCAGTGGTCAAAGACAACCTTTCGTTTCAACAGATTGGCCAGGGAAGGGACAGCATTAAAGCAAATTCTCCAAATAAAAATGCGTACCTTAGGTAGAATTTTCAGACTCCACAGAGTTCCCCACCATTTCCTGGAAGCATGATTACTGGAAGAATTCTCAGAAATTCTGCTATGAAGAGCAAGTTTGTATCCACTCTTAACCGAGTACATGCATTTTCTGTCAAAATGCCAAGACAGGAAATCCCTCCCGCCTGAGCTGCTGACCGGAATCGAGGCCACAGCCGACCTATCAATAGGAAGCAAGAACTGATGTAATTTGCTAAAGTCCCAATTCGAGTGCCTTCTGTCAAGGAGATCAGCCACCCTCAAATCAAGTCTAGGATTAGGGGAGATTGGCTTGAACGAAAAGGGGTGAGGAATCCAAGGATCTTGGAAAACACGGACCGAACTACCATCTCCAATTCGCCAACGGAGCCCCTTTAATAAGAGATCTCTTCCCCAAACTATACTCCTCCAGAGATGGGAACAGCCACTCTTTAAGGGGGCCGCTATGAAATCTAACTCCTTAAAATACTTAGCTTTCAGCACCTGAGCAGCGAGAGAATCCAGATTTTTTAAGAGTCTCCAGGCCTGATTCGCCAAAACGGCTTGATTAAAGGAAGCTAGGTCCCGAAATCCCAACCCTCCCATACTTTTCGGCAGACAAAGTTGGTCCCATTTAACCCAGCTAATTTTCCTTCTACCTTCACGCGAGACCCACCAGAACCTCGATACCAAAGCTGTAAGCTCCTTGACTATGCTGACAGGAATTCTGAAAATACTCATAATGTATGAGGGAATCGCTTGGGCTACCGCTTTGATCAAAACCTCTTTACCCCCAAAGGAGAACAGATTTCCTTTCCAGCCTCTCAGTTTCTTCCATAACCTCTCCCTAATCTCGTTGAAGGTTCTTCTCTTGTTCCTACCAATTAGAGAGGGCAAACCCAAATATTTATCCTGTGTACCTCCTAATTCTATCCCCAACACTTTTAGAGCTTCAGTTTTAGTTCTACGATCTGTGTTTGGGCTGAAGGTCACCAATGACTTCTGAAAGTTAACTTGTTGCCCTGAAGCTTGTTCATACGCCGACAAAACCCGTCGAATCCTGGAGCAACTCTACCTATCAGCTTTACAGAATAAGATACAGTCGTCTGCGAATAACAGGTGACTGAGCAAAGGCTCCCCCCCCCTCTCCCACATTTCAAACCCAAAAGTCTCCCACTCCTTTCTGCATTTCTAATCAAGCCAGAAAAAGCCTCTGCACACATCAGGAAGAGATAAGGGGAGAGAGGACATCCTTGCCTTAGTCCACGGCTCGGAATCAGGGAACCAGCAATACGGCCATTGAACAGGAAATCCAAACTAGAGGAACTCACACATTCCATGATTAAATTCACCCAACCACACGGGAATTGCATTTTAAGCAAGACAGCACGAAGAAACCGCCACTCAACTCGATCGTACGCCTTGCTCATATCCAATTTGATCGCCATCGTTCCGCGTTTTCCTTTCTTCCTACGAGTGATGGAGTGCAACATCTCGAAGGCCGCTATAACATTATCGAAAATTTGACGCCCTAGGACGAAGGCTGATTGAAAACCCGAAATTAAACTAGGGAGCAAACCCTTGATTCTGTTGGCCAGAACTTTTGCAATTATCTTGTAAAGCACACTACAAAGGGAAATTGGCCTGAAATCCTTCAAGGAGATGGGGTTCCGGACCTTCGAAATTAGAACAATGTTTGTCCGGTTAAGCTCTCTTATGGAAGTTTCACCTCTCAGCACCCGCAAACAAACTCTGGTAACATCGGGCCTATGGTACTCCAGAACTTTTGGAAGAATAAGGCTTGGAAGCCGTCCGGACCCGGGGCTTTCGTTGGTCCCAAACTGAAGAGACCTTTTTTGATTTCCTCTGCAGTGAACTCTCTATTCAGCTCTGCTATCATATCCTCATTCAACCTAGGTCTTATGGCTTCCGTCGCTTTTCTAATAGCTTCCTCGGACGGGTTTGAACTCCGGAAGAGGTTTACGAAATAATCTGTTATCGTTCTGGCCAATCCTTCCTCAGAATCCTGGACCACCCCTCTTTCATCTAGCAATGAGGCTATGCAATTCTTCTTCTTCCTGGCTGAGGCTTTCTCGTGGAAGAACTTCGTGTTCCGATCTCCCGCACACAACCAGTCCGCTCTAGACCGCTGCTTCCAATACAATTCTTCATTCTCTATAAGGCTCTCCACTTTTTCCTCCAACATTTTAATTCTATGCATAACCCCTTGCTCATTACATCTCTTATACAGGGCTTCAATCTCCCTGTTTCCCTCATCAATCTGCTTACGAATGTTCCCAAACCGTACCCTGCTCCAGCTCCGCAGATTCACAGCGCAACCCTCGAGTTTAGTCTTGAGCTCCTCGACTGCTAAGATGGGGTCGTTTCGAAGCCAGTAATCAGAAACTACCTCGCCAATGTCCTCCTCCTTCAGCCAATATGATTCAAAGTAGAACCTTCTGTCGACTCTTCTAAACTCCTCCATATTAGTTTTACATTTCAAAAGAAGAGGGCGATGATCTAATGACTGAAAGCCCAAGTGTTCAACCCTTGACTGCCGGAACAGGTCTCTCCACTCATTACTGACCAAAACTCTGTCCAAACGCTCCTACACGTTATCTTTTCCATCTCTTCTGTTATTCCACGTAAACATAGAGCCTGAAAATCCTAAATCAATTAAGTCACAATCCTCCACCGCCTGTCTGAAATTTAACATGTCCCTAAATGACTTCTCTGAACTGCCTAATTTCTCGCTCGCACTTAACAACTCGTTAAAATCTCCAGCACACACCCACGGTAGCCTATCAACATCTTTCAATCTTCTCATTAAGTTCCAGAAATTATGCCTTTTACTAGGATTTGGATCCCCATATATACCCGAAAACCTCCACCATGGGCCTGTCCCTACTTGGATTCTCGCATCTATGTGACCCACTGAAAAAGATTGAACCAAGACATTGCAATTTCCATTCCATAGCAACAACAAGCCTCCACTACTACTGGTTGAATCCACACTGAATCCACCTTCAAAACCTAAAACATCTTTGACTTGATTAACTCGAATTTTCTCAATTTTCGTCTCTGATAGAAAAATCAGATCTGGGGAGTGTCTCTTAACCAGCCGTTTCAGGGCTGCCAACGTGCGGGGATTCCCCAAGCCCCGCACGTTCCAACAAATGCCTATCATGGCTCTCGGCGGGCCTGCTCCACAGGCTCCGCCGATTCAACTCGAGCTGGGACCGCATCAAAACTTTCCAAACTTTTTCCTCTCTTCGTCTCCCTTGCATCCTCTGAGAACTCAAAGATCACCTTTCTCTTACTGCTACCTACCAGTCTTCGATATGGGTTCTGCTTCGTCTGATTACACTGAGACTGTGGTGAAGATTGAGAATTCAAAAACCCAGCCTTCCTTTTCTCGCTGCTGGTTTTGGGGGAGTAATTCGTACGGATAGGGGAAATTGTTTGGTTTGGGGAGTTGCTAATCTTGGAAGGAGAAGTCTTGGTGGGGGATTTCAGACTGGGAAGGTTAACCAACAATTTACGCTGAAGGGGGCTAGCAAGTAAACCTGATTTCTGCTTTCTCTGCCCCTCTCTGGCTACTCTTTTCCATTTCTTCTCTTTTACTCTTAAACCCGTTTGGATATTTGACTGAGACTCTTGGACCGGTAAAAGGTTACCTAATTTCTTCCTTGGGCTTTCGACTCGAACCTCTGTCTTAATAGTCTGAGGCCCACTAGCTTTAGAGACAGGTGAGATTGAGCTTCCACCACTAACTAACCCTCCATACCCTTGTGCCTCTTCCCCAATCACCCAGCCCGGCCCACTACTTGACCTATCCACCCACATTCTATCCGGAATTTCGTTTCCCGCTCTTTCCTCGAGGGGCGAGCCTTCTGGATTGTTCACCACCACGTCTCTCGAGGCGATCGACATAGAGCTTTCCGGTCCTCCCTTCCGATCACCTGGTAAGGACAAATCTTTAGTGGAGCTTCCCTTATTCACAGTTTCACGAAAATCCTCTGAGTTTCTTTCCTTGACAGATGAGCCACCGCTTCCCTGTGAGGGAGATTTCATCTTGACTTTCTCCATTGATGTAGCTCTTAACCATGACCCATATTTGGTCGACGTCCCTTCCAGCGCTTCCTTTTTCGCTTCCCCATCAGAACACTCATTGATTCCATGTCCCACCCTACCACACGCATAGCAGAAATCTGAAAGTCTTTCATACTTCAACCCAACCACAACTATGTTACCTGATTTATCTAACTTTAATCGGAGCCAACGTTTAAGAGGCTTTGAAATGTCAATCAAAACTTTAACCCTCAAGAACCTACCCCAACAGTCTCTAGATTCCAGGGGAATTTCAATTACCTTACCAATTTGTTCAGCTAACCACTTTGCTATTCTCCTGTTCATGCACATTATAGGGATGTCGTGGATTTGTACCCAAAATTCTGCCTTATTGAAGCTCAACTGCGCAATCTCCCCAGTACCCTCTGGCTTTTCTAACACTAAAAGACTTCTGTCAAAATGCCAAGGTCCCCTTTGCCAAATACGGTCTCGATCCTCTGGATTTCTGAAATAAAACATGAAAATATTCTCTCCCACCGCTTCAATTTCCACATTGCCAAAGGGGCTCCACAATTGCTCCATTACGGTCCTGAAAGCTTCTCGGTTGACTCTCTTCCCCAACAGGACCGTTCCCACTAAGCAGTGTTCCACTTCCTCCTCTCCAACTCGTCTGATCTCATCAGCTATCTGGTGAATTTCATTATCTTCTTCCTGAATTGAGAGGTTCTCACATAATCTTGCTAGTTCTGTAGAACCCATCCTCGACCAAGCCCTCGGAAATAGGACCCACAAAACGAAAGGGAATAGGACCCACCCTCTCGATTCGCCTTAAATCGTAACTACCACCAAGAGAACGATAGAAGAGGTATGGAGCCTCCGATCGATTCTCTCTAAAGAAGACACTAGATCCCCAAAGTAGAAGGAATGAACTACGAATAGGCCCCAATGAAACCCTGCTTCTTCTAGAAAGGAAGACACTCTACCCTAAGGACTATCTACTCTCACTCTCTTTCTCTAGGAGAAAAAAAGGGGAGACTCTAAAAATATTTATCTTATTTATCTTTTCTTTATTACATATTTTCAACATCCAAATCAAACAATTTGATGAGATCAACGATTAAATTTGGATGTCCTGTGTTTTCCTTATATTAGTGCGCACTGATAGGAAAACATATATATATATATATATATATATAAGGGTTCCAACAATAACCAATTTAAATTTAGCCAATTTATATGTCGATGGGGGTTCCGGCAATAACTAGATCCAGGACTAGGAGTGAAGACTGAAGAGTTATTGATTGCATTACACTCCTTTTTTCATTTTAAATTTTTAATTATACATGTACAGTTACTTGAATACTTGTAATTCGATTGCACTATTTTTCGCTTACCAAGTTTTTATCCCGTTGGGTTTTTCTTGGTAAGGTTTTTAATGAAGCAATCATGTAAATATGTCATACTGAAAGTCTGAAAATCTAAAATAAATAAATAATTCATCATTTCATCTATTTTTTATTTTTCTCTAATCTTTAATCTTTATTTATTCTTTGAATTATTTTATTAAATAAACCTATCTATTTCCTACATTTTTTTATTAGATTAAATAATAAAAAAGATAAACAAATTAAAATTAAAAATACATAAGTTAAATTGTTCAAACAATATTATAACAAATAAATTTAATACTTACAAATTTAAATTTTATTTTTAAAAAAAATGAATTTGGGCTTGGGGGTTGAACTCTTTAGGCCCCCGCCAGGATGACACATGGGTTGGCACGTCACAGCCCACCAGGGTCATGCTGTGCCACCCATATCCTTAACTTGCCGTGAAGGTTGGCGGGCTTAATGGGGCCAGGCTAGCATGTTTTTACATCTTTAGTTTTATGTTTCTTTTCTGTAAAACATTTTTCTTCACACATAATCATATTTTTCTTCACGCAGCAAATGAGTCGCAAATGGTCAAGAATTAAAACCGCAACGAAGAAGGTATTTAGGCAATGCAAGCAGCTGAAGAGGTTTCGACCGGAATGCAAGCGGCTACATGGGTTTTCTGATGGTGAGAGCAGCCCGTTAGTCCTTCTGATGGTGATGATGATATCGACCAGATGGCTAAGATTTTTATCTCGAATTTTCATCGCAGCACGTTTTTACACCTTTAGTTTTATGTTTCTTTTATGTAAAACCTTTTTTTTTTTTTTTTCACACAACCATATTTTCCTTTGCACATAATCATATTTTTCTTCA
Source organism: Acer saccharum (assembly GCA_030490815.1). Lineage (NCBI taxonomy): Eukaryota > Viridiplantae > Streptophyta > Magnoliopsida > Sapindales > Sapindaceae > Acer > Acer saccharum. The sequence goes on from CM059871.1 coordinate 36,735,923, forward strand.
CGCAACAAATGAGTCGCAAATGGTCAAGAATTAAAACTGTGGCGAATAAGGTACTGAGACAATGCAAGCGGCTGAGGAGGTTTCAATCGGAATGCAAGCGTCTAAGGAGGTTTCAACCAGAATGCAAGCGGCTACTAGGGTTTTATGATGGTAAGAGCAGCCTGTCAGTCCAATCTCCTCCTTTTGATGGTGATGATGATATCAACTAGAGAGCTAAGATTTTTATCTTGAATTTTAATCGCAGCACATTTTTACACCTTTGGTTTTATGTTTCTTTTCTGTAAAACATTTCTCTTCACACAGAATCTTATTTTTCTTCACTCAGCAAATGGGTTACAAATGGTTAAGAATTAAAATCGCAGCGAAGAAGGTATTAAGGCAATCCAAGAAGAAGGTACTGAGGCAATGCAAGTGGCTGATGATGTTTCGATCGGAATGCAAGCGATTGCATGGGTTTTCTGATGGTGAGAGCAGCCCGCTGGTCCAATCTCCTCCTTCTGATGGTGATGATGATATCGACTAGTGGGCTGAGAATTTTATCTCGAATTTTCATCGCAACACGTTTTTACACCTTTAGTTTTATGTTTCTTTTATGTAAAACATTTTTCTTCACACATAATCATATTTTTCTTCACACAGTAAATGAGTCGCAAATGGTCAAGAATTAAAACCGCGGCAATTGGCAAAGAAGGTACTGAGGCAATGCAAGCGACTAAAGAGGTTTCGACCGGAATGCAAACGGCTGTGGGGATTTTCTGATGGTGAGAGCAGCTTGTTGGCCCAATCTCCTCCTTCTAATGGTGATGATGATGTCGACTAAAGGGCTATGATTTTTATCTCGAATTTTCATCACCACCTTCTAGCACGAGGATGATGCGTCCCCTATATCCTTAACATGCCGTGCTCGGTAGGGCATGTTAAGGCCGACGGGCCTAATGGGGTCGGGCTGGCATGTTTTTACACCTTTATTTTATGTTTCTTTTCTGTAAAACATTTTTCTTCACATGGAATCATATTTTTCTTCACGCAACAAATAGGTCACAAAATGGTCAAGAATTAAAACTGCGATGAAGAAGGTATTGAGGCAATGCAAGCGGCTGAGGAGGTTTCGATCGGAATGCAAGCGGTTGCAGGGGTTTTCTGATGTTGAAAGCAGTCCACCAGTCCAATCTCCTCCTTTTGATGGTGATGATGATATTGACCAGAGGGTTTAGATTTTTATCTAGAATTTTCATCGCCACATTCTGGTAAGGCACGGCACGGCACGTTAAGGCCAGTGGGCCTAATGGGGCCGAGCTAGTACGTTTTTGCAGCACTAATGAGGATAAGGTGAGGAAAGGATCTAAATCCGATTCAAACACATTAACGTAATTAACCAAAATTGCAAAGCTAATTATCAAATTGTTGGGCCTATGTTTGTTTTGGGTCTAGTCCATGAGGAGCCCATATCCTCACAATATACAATAAAATTAGAGAAATAATTTTTTTAGTAATTTTTTTCAAAGCAAATAATATTTTTATTATTAAGTGGCATGAAAATGACAACTCTAAAATCAAAGGACCAGATCTATAGAGATGATAGCTACAAATAGAAATAGCTAACAAAATAAATACCAAAAACTTATCTAGCGTTGTCAATTTTTGCATTGAAGTGAAAAAAATACCCTCTTATTTTGTTTTAAATTATTTGAATTTTTTTTTTCAAAAAATCTTGACTGACATTTAACTTTTGTTTGGCTGGTATATGACTTTGATTTTCACTAGTATAATTTTTTTGTTTCGACTGACACGTAACATTGATTTGTGAAAAAAATTTTAGAGTAATTTATTAAATTTTCCAAAAAATAAAATTGACAAAAATAATAAATTTTTGGAAATTGATAAATCTAATATTTCATAAAAAGTTTTTGATTATTTTCGCATAGACCCCTAATATTTCAAAGGAAGTTGATAAATCTGAACTCCTTGAAGCCCACAGACAACGTTGCTCAAAGGCCCAAAATTGGAAACTCTGCAAATAGACCCAATCTAGTTGTACCAATCAGGCCACTGACAACCCTTTTTTTTTTTTTTTTTTTTTTTTTTTTTTTTTTTTTTGAAGTATTACATTAATTCAGGGTTTTTTAAGAAGAGGAGAACTCAAACCCATAATCTCGTGATTTATGTGTGAGGGGCTTACCACATGACCAACCTCATCTCGTCAACCAGGGCCTTGGCATGAACTGAAAAAAAAAAAGAAGATGTATATATACCCTCAACGGGATTTAATACCGTACAATATGGTTTAATAGTAAAACACGGTCATTCAACCCAAGACTATCCTAGTTTTGATTGCCTCAGAATGTCACGGTTTTAGGCTTGAGTCTTACCCTCCCTATGTGGAGATGGTACTTCTGAGAGTGATTGATACTCCAATGTAGTTTGTTTTCGGTGTATTTCTTTTAATAATTTCCCTTTAAAAAAAATATATGTCTCGATTCAAATAGCCTGAAAGCACAAAAACAAAAAACTTACTACTTTAATTGCAAAATTACGTAGCTACAACAGATTCACCGTGCATGGTAACAAAAGAAAGATAATTTATTACAATAATTCGGGGTTTGATAGATATGGTACGACTCAAAACCGGTGTGAAGGGAATACCATGGACCAACCACGTTTTTCGAATCATTTGTTGTTAATAAAATAAAATAAAATATCTAAGACAGGCAACAGTGATATAAGAATTTTAGATCCAAGAGAAATCACTTGTCTTTAATTGTTTATAGATTCACCAATTATGAAGCCCCTTGTCAGTAAGTTCATTGACTTCTAAGTCGTGTAGAAAAAAGAAATCAAAAGCATGTTCTTTGTTTTTTTGTTCAACTGGATGAGAATAAAATACCGACTTAACGTGTAAGGTTTTTTATTTTTATTTTTATTTATTTATTATTTAATTTAAAATTTAAATGTTAAATCAACCTCATTACTTGTATCCAAAAGATTTCTAAACGTATTTAATAAAACATGTGTTTTCTATTTATTATTTATTTATTTATTTTTGTTGATCTTACTTAAGAAAAAAAAAAAAAAAAAAAAAAAAAAAAAAAAAAGTTTGTTGATCTTACTATTAAAAACAAAAATTTATATTCGAGTTGCAAATTGAACTGCTTCAAGTGTACTTAGGATAAAATAATTTCATTTCATACTTTAGTCATATCTAAATTAGCCACTTTATTACAGATCATCTAATAGAGACTTTTTTTTTTTTTTAAATAAAACAAAATGACGTTAATGAGTAAGGGATCTAACGGACCCGACGAGAGCTGTCCGAAATGTAATTTACACTACAGGAGGAAAGTTTTCACACGCTTTTGGGTTTTAATAGGTAAATACGAGAGTCGTCCATAATGTAACTCTCACGATAGGAGAAAGGTCTATCTATACTTTTTGTTTTAATAGGCAAATATGAGATTCGTACAGAATGCTAGTAACACAACTACAGAAAGACCTTCAAATACTTGTAAAAATGTGAATACGTAATATATATATATATATATGTACAGTCCTTCTATTATCAGTTCGAATTGACAAAAGTTATATCAGTTCCTTGTATGTGGGCCACTAGATTTAAATACTTTGACTGACAAGTGCATACAGCCAAGTCAAAGTATTTAAATCTTGTGGCCCACATGCAAGGAATTGATATAACTTTTGTCAGTTCGAACTGATAATAGAATTTCTGTATATATATATATTATCCACATAATGATTTAGCTACTATACTAGACATGTATAGTTTGTTAGGTCGTTATTTGTGAGATAATTGGTTTCATTTAGTTTTTTATTTTTATTTTTAAATTTTTATTAACTTTTTGATTGAAATCAAGTGACTATAAACTAACACAGCAACCATACAGTAATGGAACCATTTATCATAATTACTGTGAATGAAATTTGATGACAAAACTTATTACATAGTGAAAGAGTCATTATCAACTAAAAACCGGTCAACATCTACATAGAGAGTTTAATTTTCAATTAGAGAAAAACAAAGGAAATTTATGCATCTTTTTTAGAAATGTAAAGGAAAAAAGTTTGTTGAATTTTGGAATTTAATTAACATTATCATGACAATTATTATAATCTTTTATCATGCCATGATTGGTCCTTTCAAACATGGGGATGTATTATTATTTATTATTGTTCTTATCATAGTTGGATTAATGTAATTGGGTCCAACTTATGATGTTGATATCAAATTTTAATATTAATTATATATAGCCAATATGGACATAGTTCAGCTAATAGATGGACGAGCTTGGGGTTTTGGCAAATGACTCACAGGTTAGCGGCTTGAACTATAAGCAATTTGTCAAAAAAAAATAAAATTATTAATTATATATATAACAAATAAAGGAGTTGCGTAGGTAGAGTTGGGGGTTGTTTTCCAAGCAATTTGCTGGAAATGCAAGGAACAAAAGGAAAGAAAGAAAGGGAAAAAAAAAAGTAGATTCCCACTTCTCATAATCACATGTCATGTTTTAGCAATGTTTAATTTGTCTTCAACATCATTACCTTAAACTAAACACATTTATTCCATAATTAAATTAATCAACGTCATTCAATTTCCTATAAATTGTTTCATATCCACTTCCATTGGATTTCAGCTCTACTTTTTGTTTTTTGGGCTGCACCACTGGGGCCGGCAGCAACCTTTAAGATTTGCTTTCTGCATTCAAAGCATCGGTTATATATATATATATATATATATATAAGTCTTTTTATTATCAGTTCGAACTGATAAAAGTTATATCAGTTCCTTGTATGTGGGCCACTGGATTTAAATACTTTGACTGACAAGTGCATACAGCCAAGTCAAAGTATTTAAATCTAGTGGCCCACATGCAAGAAACTGATATAACTTTTGTCAGTTCGAACTGATAATAGAATTTCTGTATATATATATATATATATAATATCAAGTAAAATGTATATCACAACTTTTAGAGAAGATTTTCTTTAGAATTTTGAAACTATCTAAATTCAATTATAATTGAATCTTGAGTTTAAAGAAAGGTAAAAAAAAATGTAATTAATTAAAAAAAAAAATTTAAAAGAAAAAAACCCAATCCCAAAATAGGCTCTTTGAACTTTGATATATTCTCATCAACTTTATTTTGTCAATGATAAAATTATAGCAAGAGGACAAACTACACAGCACTTACTTTTCTTTCTTTGTTTCTTTATATATATATATGTATAAATAAGTAGGTAAAGTAATCCTTTCAAACTACAACTGTCCAAGATGGCCTTTAGTGGTAAAGTGGTCAGTGTTCATTAAATCGATAATATTTCATGTTCGTGTAGTCCATTTTTAATAAATTATTTCGAAAATATTTTACTGAAACTACACTTTATTTAATTTACATTGTAATAAGCAATTAAGTTAGAAAGATATGCCCAGATGACAAAAGATTAAAGAGACAAAAAATGGTGGAACAATAATGAGATTGAATGATAGATATCTATGTAGGACTTGATTGAATGTATTAAAGACTAAACTGTACATGTAATATACCCTCACCACCAATATAAAAAATCTAAAAACACATAGAAAGAAGCCATTTTCCCAACAATCAATTAGTCATGTGGACCTTACAGTGGAGATCAGCAAATTAGGTAGCCAATGGTGAGGACTGACATGACCCACCATAGGACACACCTGCTCAATCAAACAGATAGAGAGTTGCTGAGGAATCAATCATCAAGTTGAAAGAAGGAGAGTAGTAGGAAGTCATAATGGACATTTATTGCATAACAAGAAAAGAAAAAAATAAGAAAAAAAAAAAAAAACAGTAAAAGAAAATGAAGAAGCTAAGAGGAGATAAGCATGGAGATTGGAGAAGTAGAGTTCCATCCCTAAAAAAGAAGGGAATGGGTCCCATTGTCATGTTGTTGGAGGTCACTGTTCAAATACATATCTGCCTGTCTTCACTTGCTTCTTCTACTGTTTTGTAATTCTGCTTTTGTTTTTAAACTCTCTTATGGAAATATATTTATAATAAAGTATATATGCTATACTGCTATAGAGATATTGTCATTGGCTATAGGCATATATAAAAAACTGGTCAAAAGCTCATCATCCCTTATCTGAGATTCTGTTCCTGTGGTGGTCTGTGATTGGGAACTAAAAAGATTATCTAAAAGCTACTTTCTTCCTCATCAGAGCATCTTTCACAGAGATGATCATGTATCATGTATGTATGTATATATATATATATATATATCTATGTTTACTTGTCACATAAAACAAAAGCAACATGAACAGTAATAATTTCTTAGAAAACAAATAGTATCTGCAACTTCTTCACTTGAGTTCTAGGTTTACAAGAGAGAAGGAAAAGAAAAAAAAAGGAACAAAAAGGGTATATGTTATTATGGAGAGTCCCCATCAAAAGTTGAAGATGGAAAACTTGATGAAAAGAAACTCAACATAGAAATTTGAGAAAACAGAAAAAGGTTCTGATATTTAAAAGGTCCCAATTGTGTTCAAACAAAAAGATGATGATGATACATCAACAACAAGCACACACATATAAGCTGTCTTAGTAAATTGACATTCATTAACTTATTGGAATAATAAAAAAAAAAGCTTCTTTTAAGGTGAGACAGAGAACAGCAGAACACAGAACACAGAACAAACAACTAGAAAATAATGTAACACAAACATAACAACATGCTTGATTTCAATTAGATCCACCACAGTTACACAGTTACAATGAGATAAAAGAGATTTTGGACAATTATTTCTCTTTAGAGAAAAAAAGTGAGAGAGTGAGTGAAGAAGAAGAACTGGAGACACAGTCAACTGATGATACAAAATAAGTTATACAGAAATCTAATCATGTTCTACTATACTAACTCTCAACACCAACCAACCCAACTGTAAAAATCCTTCATTTGACATGATTCATTCATGCAAAAAGAATTAATAAGAAGATAGAAGAAATATCTTTCAATCAAGCAGGCCTATTTCTCTTGATGCCAGCTTTTCCATCTGATGATTTCAAACCACCACTAGAATCTCCTTCAGAGGACACCTCCATTGATTTGGTAAAGTTACTAGATAGATCAGCATAGAGATCCACCACTCTTCTTATGTTGTTGTTGAGCTCTCTAATTAGACCCACATTTCTGCTCAGGTTGTCAGGGACTTTGGATTCATGGTTCTGGTTAATTTCATTGATCAACACCCTATTCTGATCCAAAATATCCTGAACCTGCACAAAATTCTTTTGAAATGTCTGCAAGATCTTGCCATCAATTTGAGTACCATTGCCAAGCCCTGAAAATGTATCACCCTCCATTATTAGTCCTTCTTCTTTCTTTATTTTTGAGTCAGAATTCTATCAAATCAGAAATTCAGAACCAGTCCTGCAGCAACAACAACAAACAAAAAGAAGAAGAACAATATGAGAGAAAGAACAAAAGATAAGACTGCACAGTGTTTTTGTTAAACTATTTACATTTTTTTTCTTTTTGTAACTTTATTTTAATAATAATACCCCATTAATCATATCATATCTTCTCCACATTTGTGCATAAGAGACAAGTTCTGAAGTAGAAATCATGACCACCATGAGCTATCTATCAACTAACAAACATGAATTATTAATTTTTTTTTTATTGTTTATGATGAGATGTGAAAGCAGATCCCATTTTCCATAAAAAGGAACCTTTTTTAATGTACTCAGAAAATACCCACCTAAAAGCACAGAGTTTCAAACAAGAATCTCAAAGACCAAAAAAAAAAAAAAAAGGTTTTGGTCAATGATGCAGAGCAGATGAGCACATCAGGGTACAGCTCTCTGCAAACAGTCCATTATTAATCTTTAATCAATAAAATCCCAGACAAAAAATTATAATTCAAACAAAATGTGAACAAAACATAAACCATTCAATAATTTCAAAAAAAAAAAAGAGATTTACTTGAAATCCAACAACACCAGAAAAACAGGACCAAATTGGGAATTCAAAGGTTCTGATACCATATACATTAAAAATTTACAGTAGTGGAAGTATAATTTACTGAATTGTAAAAACAAAAACCCAGCAAAATTTTACATAAGCAGAGAAAAAAATTACATACAACCGGAATTCATATCCAAAAAAAAATAATTATTAAAAAACCAGACGAGAAAACCAAAAAGATCGATGCTTTAAAAAAATAAAAATTAAATAACAACCCCATAACTCTTTGACTCGAAAAATAAAGTTTTGTTTTATTTTACCATTTTGGTTTTTAATGAAAGGTATAATAAATGTTTAAAGTAGTATTAAAAAAATCGTACCTTGAAAATCTGGAACATTATATTCTGGGAAGAAGACAGAGATTGGAAGAGGAAGACGAGGATTCCCGAGGAACAGTACAAAGATCGGCGATTCAACCGAATCAGCGGATTGAGAAATCTGAATTATGAGAATTTAGAGAGAGAATTTAGAGAGAGAAAGAGATAGAGAGAGAGAGAATATGTAGATTTGACAGTCTCGCTCGGACCCCTCTGTGTCTAAATGTTTTTAGCTCTGTTCTCTGAATATATATCCCACCTGTTATTTTCTCTCTATTTTTTATTTTTTTATTGTTTTTTTCGCTGATATGATTCACAGTGGAAGTTGATTCCGTGTAACTATTCACACCGAATTCTTGAGTGTGAGCTCTTCTACCTTTTGGGATGTGCCACGTGGCATTGTCATCAATGATATCAAATTTGGGATACGAGAAACAAAATTGCCATTGAAAACTTTTTTGATTTATCATGAAAACAAAACTTTTACTTTTTCAAAATCTTTTTAGTCTATAAAGTTGGTCTTTATTACACCCGTAATATTTTTAAAATCTCATTTTTAACACACAGACTTCTAAAAAAAGGATATTAAATAATGAAAAATATATTTTTTTTAATTAAGATATCTAAATAATCTTTCTAACAATGAAAAATCAGATTGTGATGAATTGTATTTAAAATCTTCAATTTCACGATTTATTTTCAATTTGATATGATCTGCATAGAACTCATGTAGTCGTATCATGATTGATTTGATATTACACATTATTTTTTTTATTTATAAATATTACGATATCTATTATAATAAAATTGTTGGAAATGATACGTACTGTATATTTCCTTTCTTACCTATGATGATAATTAGGAAATTAAAACTGTTTAAGGTTAACTGAGAAACCTTTGACCTCCAACAAATACTAAGTATCTGAAGAAAAAATTGATAATATTCTCTAATGATTTCATTAAACGTACAACTGACAATATATATAGAAAAAGATACAATTAACTGCTAACTACAATTTAGGCACTAACTAACCACTGACTAAAGAAATATGGATCCACCACTCACATAAAAAACCACATCCAATAACCGCTAATGGTGGTTAATACAAATCTAAATTAAATCTAATTAAATATTAAATATGTAAAATAATAAAAATACAACCGTAACAGGAACCTACCGATATTAGAGTACAGTCCGGATATCCATCCATAAAACGAGAGACAACTACCCCAATAAACTAAGAAAAAACATCTCACATGTACTTATAAAATATGCATGGTGGGAATTGTTATATAGTATTGATAAAATAAAATAAAATAAATAACACCGATTTATATATTTTTTTGGGTAACTGAAACATATTTTTTTTAAAGTTTTCGTCATTGATAGGATGCCGCTGACCTCTGAATCATTTACCCAAACACCAAACTTATCCATCTACCAGCTGAACTACGCCCATGTCATTGTAACTTACAAAGTTGGTTAACAGTAAATCCTCTAAATAAATTACATATTTATGTCAAGTCATCCGAAGTTGTTAGGAAAATTACAAGGACTTCAATTATCTGGCCAAGCAATTTTTTGTATGGAAAAATGGGAATTGACCAAAAGCCATATATTTTTTTCTAACAGCAAGGAGACTTCCAAGATACATCAGATCAAATCATTTATATACGAAATAATTCTTCACATTGAGTTTTGTCAAACATCTCATACACACCACTTAAGAGTAAAACAACCAATTTTAACTACTTTTTTTTGTCCATATATAATTTTTTTCCCCTAGTCCCATCACTCCCATTACAGTAATAACTTGTTTATACATTCACAAACCGATTAATTACGTTCATTCAATTGGTCTAGAATGTATCTTTCACGGTTGGAAAGAGGACTCCCTAGTCCCTACACTTTACGATTTAATAGATAAAAGTGAGACTCGAACTCCCATCATATGGATTAAGAAGAAGTGCACAATTGATTTATTAATAATTAAGGGTTAGTTACTATACATTTCTTTATATTTATAAGGTTAATTGTTGGTCTATAAAAATCAAGTTTTTGAAATTTAAAAAAAAATAATAACTCTCTTTTATGATTACCTCGATCTGCAACTATACAAGTCATGTATATTACATAACAAGGGTGGTCATACTACTATGCATATTATGTATAGTTACATAGTTAGTCATGAATCATTACATTTCAATCCAAATGACCTATAAAAAATCAAACCTTTGAAAATCAAGAAACAATAACTCTCTCTCTCATGAACTATCCATATAATTATACAGATTTAGTGAAATAGTTAAATAAATCTAAATAATTAATATCCCATTAATATAATGGTAATGGGTGTTTTGGATTTATGAACATCTATTGCACAAGTCATAAAATATTAATAAATTGTCAAGTTAAATCAACTTAAAATTCTGACTTCAATATTTCAACCACCCAGATGCTCTTAATTTAGTGATTGAGATTTAAATACATTTATAACTTTTTAATTAAGAGCACATGGAATTTTAAGTCATAAATTTAAATTGGTATAGTTAACCCAATAATAAAATTAAAAAAAAATAATAAAAAAAATTTAAATACCTTAAGCTGTGAAGATTGAAGATATTTTATTCCATTTTTTTATTAATCCCGTGACAAAATCAGTGATATAAAGTGAGGTGACTAAACATTGGGTGGTCTTTTTAAAGTCAATATAAAATTTAATTAGATAAAAAGGAACCCACACGAAAAGATGATAAGAATATTTAATTTCCTTTAATTGCCTAGCATAATTTGGTGGAAAAAATACCAGAATAATTGAGGTTTTTCATCTTTGGAGCCGACGATGACGTGTCAACGATGACGTGTACGGAGGGTATAATGGTTAATTAGACCCTTCATATTAGTGTGGCCTGCACCAAGTCCGCCCTGCGGATCTTCGTTTTGGCCGAGAATGGGAAGTTCGATATAATTTAAAAGGAATCCCCAACAATAAAATCTTGTGAACAACTGTTCTTGCCCAATGAATTGTCGACGCGTGTACAGACAGGCTCGGAAGATCTGCAGGTTCGGATCCAAGCCTATCCAGATTCCCGAACCAACTGAGCAGATTTCGTTTTAGCTGATGCTGTGGGACCCTTCACCAGCATCACGCCTTTAATAGTTTAATATCGTAGAAGGAAAACAAAATTAAAAAAAATAGTTAATTAAGGCTAAGCATATTAGCATATTTAGCATTAACATGATCTAATTCCGGACACGTCATCCAATAGTCATGCTTTTCCTGTACAACGGTACTACCTACGCCTACGGACATCCTTAACATTTCCCTCATATTCAATAAATTTTTTTTATAATTAGTAGGATTCACCAATTTTGATCCGAACATATCATTTAAAAAGAAATATGGATCATATCTTATGATTAGTAGTTCAGATTGTGAAAAAGTTTCACGCTACACAACTCGAATACTATGTTGATTGAATTGTACGACAATATATTTATGTCGCAATTTTTAAAAAAATTTATACGATTTTGAATTTTGATGTTTTGATACATAGAACTTCATATGTCTTTTAAATTTGTGATGATGAGTCATTAAGAATTGTCTATGAAAGGGTGCTATATACTATTGGAGGGCCGTGTAGAAAACTTTTAAGGATATTTAATGTAAACAGAAATTCTATTATCAGTTCGAACTGACAAAAGTTATATCAGTTCCTTACATATGGGCCACTGGATTTAAATACTTTGACTTGGCTGTATGCACTTGTCAGTCAAAGTATTTAAATCCAGTGGCCCACATACAAGGAACTGATATAACTTTTGTCAGTTCGAACTGATAATAGAAAGACTGTTAATGTAAATAATATATATATATGTATGGACCATATATAATCATACGAATGACAATTTTGTAAATAAATGATAATCTATAAAAAAAAAAAAGATAGTTACCATGTATAACTGGTGACGGTATTTACTATTTATTTAAAAATAAGTAGGTGGAAGTCTAAAAAAAATCCGAAAATATTAATAGAATGAATAAGAAATAACACTCTGATAAGATTCTAGATAGTCAATAAAACGTAAAGACTTAATTTTTTCTTAAAGTAATGCTATACAATTCAAACAAATTAATTTTAAAAATAAATCAAATGATGTAACATGCGATTTATTTTAATTCTATGAGTCTTAACTAATATGTTGAATGATACGGTAAAGACATATTCCAGTGTTGAATTTATATTAATTTTTAGACTAATTTTGTGATTTGTCTAGTTATAGAATTACTGATTGACTAACCTTCGAAATCATGGGCCATGCTCATTATTATTATTAAATGAAAAGTACCAATCGTAGGGCATCTTAGTCAAGTTAAGAGAATCTGTTGGGCCTCATAAACAAGATATAAAACAAAACAATATGCTTTCGTTGTCTGGGTTGCTTCACAGTTTTACATTATCATAATAATTTATGACATTGGAAAGAGAAGTGATACGGTACTAATCCGTGTACGATTAGCTTTCTTTGTTTATTCGGATACATGTTTACCGATCATAAATCCTAATAAGAGAAAAATGAACTTAACTCCTGATTTATGATTATAGTATTTATTAAAATTGGGAATCATAAATGAAGAATTAAGTTCTCGTTAGAAAGATAACTTAGGGGTCATTTGTTTTTTCCACTTAAAATTTAATGGGTATGAATTGAACCCATTAAGTTGTTTTGTTTAAGTGGTAAAAAAACTTTAAAATATAAAAAAACAATTTAAAAAATAAAACAAGAAATCCTCACTTTTAACTTAATTTCAAATCACTGGATTACAATTAAAATATTATCTTCCAAGTCTATTCTCCCAAAAAAAATATATATTTCCAAATCTATCCTAATTTGATATGGTGTAAAGATCTTTCTTTTAATATATTTCTTATTTTAAATGACTTTTAGAAAGAAAAAAAAAAAAAAAAAACCTAATCACTTCTTATAGAGACCGGTGCATATAATTCAGAAACTTATTTAAAAAAAAAAAAAAAACAATATCCTTTTTTTTAATTTGTTTTCCGGTGCATATGATCTAGGAAACCAAAAATGGTTTCTTCAATTATATACACCGGAAATGTGGACAACATGTAAAATAATTTGATTTTTATTTTTTATTTTTTATAATAAATTGAACTTGAACTTTATTTGCAGAACATGTAAAATTATATTATTTGATGATTTTTTTTTTTTTTTTTGTTAAATTGAACTTTGTTTGCATAAGAACATGCATGTTAAATTACTTTTTTTAATGAGCATGAGTATAAATATAAAGTTACTTATTTTCAAATAATTTTATTTAAAAAAAAACAAATATGTTGACAGTACATTCATATGTGAGAAAAAAAAATGTTATTAATATTAAGATTTCAATCCCTATTCATTCTTCAAAAAAATTCAATACTAATCAATCTTAAGATAAAAAAACAAACGACCCCGTAGTTTCCCCATCCTATATAAGGAATTGAATTCTCTTCGTCTTTTTTTTTTCATTTTTCATTTTTCTCATATAACTTGGTTCCTTCTCATTTTATCCCGATTAATCATATGTCCTAAAAGTTAAAATAAATACTTTGATCGAAATAATTTTAATAATTTTCATATTTTAAGAAAACTAATATTAAGAATATTACTGATATTTTGAGAAAAGATTTTGATAATATTCTCAATATTTCCACCGAAATTTTTTAAAATTTAAATTTTCGAAATTTTCAGGAAATTGATATTTAATTCCTTGATTTAATAAAAGGGTTTAATTTGATTTGAGGTCCCGATGATGCCAATGATTATCTGTAATCTCCACGAATTGTTTTGTGAATGGGAGACATTAGGCCGGCAAATGTTTCAGCTCCCACTAACCAACCACAAATCATGGACATTTTATATTTTATGTTCACTTACAACAATCACTGTTTTGATTATTTGATAATTTCATTTTTGTGAAGTTCTTTCTGGCTTTTAATGTTTTTTTAAAGCTATAGATTGGTTTAATTTAATTTTTTGGATTGTCTGATATTTATTTAAATTAATGTGATGGGAATGACCGACAGAGAGATGAAATTGTATTTGTTTTTCCGTAAAATAAAAGAAAAAGATCACCAATCAATTCTAAGTGATTACACAATCAAATCAAAACAATGATAAAAAACCAAGAAGAGTAAACGAATCAAATCAATTCAACTATGAAATAATAGTGTGTGAAATGGTAACTTCAAAAATTAGACTCAAAATGTATGTATATTGAGAGAACCCGTGTAGACTAAAAATGTATGAGGTGACGATATTATAATCCATTTATTTAAATTCGGTATCAGATTTAAACACCGAATTCGGATAAAGTAACAATACTCTTATAATAAATATCAGAATGGTCGATGTAAACGTCTTTTCTTTTAACATTATTCATCTTTGTATTGTGTAAGATTGGCCACAAATATACATTTACATATATATATATATATATTTTTGTCCGATTGTCGGGTAGAGTCCAATAAGAAATGGGCAATAATTGTAGTAAAAACCAAAACACTTAAATCGTTGTCATTCTATGTCTTGTCAACTTTACAATTTTAATTTTAATTTTAATTTTAATCAATTAATCTTATCTTAACTTTTCAATTCTCAAAACTTCAATCAAGTCCATTTTGGATCTTTGACCGGATTAATTGTTGTAATAACAAGAGGTATGTGATAATAAATGATAATAATAACCTCTTTAACGTATCTCAAAAACTAATTAGAGAGATTATTATTTACCCCAATCATGATGTGATGTTTTAGAAAACAAACCTTATTCTAATTTCTAATTAATTAACTTCTTACCAAAACGACAACCCACAACAGTTTACTTAAGAATTACTTAATGAAAGCTTACAAATTACATATCTTTATTGGATTGTGTTTTTATTACTTATCGGATCACTTGACGATATCGAACATTATAAGAACCGCATCGACTTGATTCCCTGTCACTACAGACGTGAAAAGAATAATTTAGTTTGATGCATTTATTAAGAGTATTGAATTAAAGAGTAAAGTTTTAATTTGGCAATGAGACAATAATGAAAAGTAGGTACAAATATGAAGAGTGGCAGATTGTAAGTAGCCTGACATTTTTGTCCTTATAAACACTGTATTTTTATACTTTGCCTTAGGATTTATTCTAAGTTCTAACATTACTTTCTTGTACTTGGACTTTATTACAATTTATGTAATATTGACTATATTTTAATTATTATTATTATTATTTTAATAATACACTAATAAGTATTTTAATTCAAAACAAATGTTTTCAAATCATCGATTTTTATATGTAATTAACATATATTATAATAATTAACTCTAAATAATTCAGCAAAACAAAAGATTAACATTAACATCTCCAATATTCACGTTCATTTCGATCGTTTATGGAGTCTAAATCTTTCTCTGTAATTATAGGCTATTTGTGTTCTCAGTAAATAATATTAGATGTAAAAAATATTAGGTAAAAAAATATATATGTTAAAAAATTATTTGAAAATCATTAGATGTAAAAATAGTTAGGTGTGAATAATTATAAAAAAGATTAGAAAATTTTTGGTGTAATAAAAGTGAGTAAATTATTATCTAAAATAACAAAGAGAAAACAATTTTATTAAAGAAAGTTTGAATAATAATAATATTTTATTATTTAGAGATTGTAAAATAGGGGTTGAAGTTGTAAATATATAGAGAATATTCCATTTTCAATATCCAAAATAGAGAATATTTTACAGGTTCATCCAAGTTTTTTTTTAATTAATTAATTAATTAATTAATTTTTATTTAATTTCTAATACAAATCTCTTCATTATTATTATTATTATTTTATTTTTTTAAAATCCAACATTGAACCGTCATGGTCAATCAGAACTAGCTGAGATCAATTAATACATGTATAATACCAGTAGACTACTCCCACTATATGAAGGGCATGAAAACTTGATTTCGAACGAGTAAATGCACACCACTTGAGTTAAGAGTTAACCAACGATCTCAATATTTTGTGGTTGTTGAAAATCATTAAGAGGAGGAGACAATTAATTGATGGTCATTTATGAACCGTCATTTAAGATGCAATGCAACATAGTTTGACTTGATTTTTAAATTTTTTTTTTTTTTTTAATAGCAAAAATCGATATTTTTCATCCTTTAATAAACTAAAGAAACATTCTCATAAAATCCCTAAATTCCTCATTTGGAAGTTTGTAATTTGTGTGACAGCTAATAGGAGCCCGAATCCCTTTGTAATCAACTGTGTTTTTAACTTTTTATCAGAAAACTTTGTTGCTTATTATTCATTCAAGGAACATTTTTCTTGTCAAATCCGCCCATACACATTCACATTTCACATACAAAAACAACAAAATCTGTCCAAGAAGCATTTCATTTCATAGTTTCCAAGCAATAATCTCTCAACTCAATCAATTATGGCTTTGGAGGAGGAGTTCAAAAACTTTGCTGACAAGGTCAAGGCATTACCTCCATCAACAAAGGATGTAGATAAATTGATTTTGTATGCTCTTTACAAGCAAGCATCGCTTGGGACCGTCAATACAAGTAATCACTGCTGGGTCCTTCTCTGGTCAAGACGATCCTGAAAAGTCCTCACTAAAGAGAATATTATTAAACTGCTACTTTTATCTTTTGTTTCCGCTATATCCATTACTTATACTTTGTTGATTCGTATACAAATTTACGTAAATTCATTATAAATATTATGCAGATCGTCCGGGGATTTTCAGTCCAACAGAGAGGGCAAAATGGGATGCATGGAAAGCAGTTGAAGGTATAGAAATCGCGAGAGAAAAAGACAACGTAATCATTAATAAGAAGAATACAAAAAAAAAATAAAAATGATTTATCATAAATCTGAAACTAATTAAGTTCTTTGAAATGCATGTCTTTCAGGGAAAACTAAAGAAGAAGCAATGACTGAATATATCACGAAGGTGAAGGAATTGCAGGGACTAAATTCCACATAAATTTGGTCAATTTCTATGTACACAAAAAAGTATCAAGTCTTGTAATTTCTGGGTGCTAATCTGATAATAATAAAGTGAGATTCTGATCCATTGACATGCCAAAATTTTATGTATGAATATTCTCGCGACACTCCTGCTTCGTTAAGTTTAAGCAGAGGTGTCGGAAAAGGATTTTGAATTTCTCGTTCGATAGCAATTTCCAAGAATTTAACCATTCTCATGGTTATCAGTTATATATATATAGTGAAGAAAAAGAACAAGAAGAAAATGCCTACTCACAATTTCTAGGCAACAAAAATTGAGAACTTGAAAATATAGCAGAGGTTGTCTCACATTGCATTACGATATGTTGTTGAGATGGTTATGATTTTTGCTGCTTCTGTATGTTAACTCCACCACAATGTTCTTGCTCTCGAGTTCTCCTTCGTTACAGTTTATGTAAATTAGTCCGATATCAGATGTAGCCTGTACCCAAATGTCAACTAGGTCCTTTAAAGTCAAGTTCGGGATCAATAAGTGACCGCAACACAAAACCTCCACCTGTGTTGAATTTTTTTACGAAATATGATTAAGAATGTAGGAGAGAATCTCAACAAGCCAGAAGTTAAAAATGGTGGTTCTGGAATCAAGAAATTCGATACAAACGAAAGTCATAAGTAGATAAAAGGTTTTATAACGTTTGCGAGTGGTCTCCTAAGTATACAAAGGAATTTCACTGCACAAATAATTCGTTAATTTTCACATAATTCATCCAATTACAAAATTATTCACAAGCTCAATTAAGTGCTAAATCACACCATACTCGTAAGTCGGAACGTATGCTCTCAGCATCCCTATTTTTGAAACTTTAAATTTTGAGCTAATATCTTATCTAAAACAGTTCCTGACTTCCTGGAACTTTAAACTTATTGCGATAAGCTTTTCAAGAGACCAAGTGACAAGTAATGACAACAATGGACAGCGATAGAGCTCCAATTAGTGAACATTTGAGCTTTTTTCAGCATTTCAACGGAACAGTTTTTATTTGATTATGCAGCCAATGACTTAAACCACTGCCAACTCTAAACTAGCTGAAGTTTTCCCATAAATATCACATCACTTGCTGAGAAAAATGTACAAAGGATAATGACCATTCACTTTGACATAACTACCGTGCTAAGAATGTAAGAACTTACCTCAGATTCATCTTTGAGATTGAGCTTCTGCACCAGGTACTTATTGACAAAAGACAATGTTAAATCTCCATTCCTGAAAACAAAATGCAACTAATTTTACAGGTGGCACAAAAGTTGAAGGAAGACGAAATGAATGGATGATATATGGTGATCCGACTAGTCACATATTACAACACCGGGAGGCACTACTGCCTTAGAAGCCTAAGTACATACAATGATGGGTTTCCACGCAAGATGTATGATCGTACATTTGGAGAATCACATCAGCAGCGATCATGAGACAGCTATCAAATATGCATTGTACTTACATGGTTCTAATATAGGGCTTCTGTATTTGTGGCAATGGAATCCCTGTCCTGCAAGGAGCAGAGGAAAAATCAATCTCTGAATTGTAGAAATATAAGAGTCTAACAAAGCACACAACATATATATCTTTTTGATCATTAAATTGAGTGTTTCCCTTACTTCTCTTCACTTGCAACTAGACTAAACCAAACAGGTTGAAATGATTTATTAGGAAGCTTTTTTATCGGTGAAGCTTGATCACACTGTCTTCCTGGACCAAAGGATCTTCGAACTCCACTTTGAACAGATCTTCCTGTCTCTATCTTCCTGTTATCACTTTTAAGGCCAGACAAGGGGCTAGCCTTTCTCTTCATCATCTCTGTCTTCTTCGTTTTCGTAATGCTTTTATTCTTTATATCAAGCAAAGAAGTTTTTGATCCAATCTTACATGTTACATTTTTCTTATTTTCATCCTCTTCAGGGCACGCCAAACGATTCTGGTCAGGATCTTTATTTCTTATAATGAGAGTATTAGCCTCAGGTGCAGATATTACAGATTCAACTTGAGGCAGTTCTGTGTCACACTTTACCTGCTGAAAAGGGCACAACCAAGTTGAAACAGAATCATTTGAGGCAAAATAAAGTTAAAAAAATTATGTTGCAGTCAAATACGAGACAAAAAGTATGATACCTGATTCTTAAGCGCTTTTGCTGAATGCTTTGAGCTATTATGTAGAGTCTGATTCAGATGAATATTATCTTTCGCAAATTCTCCATCATCATTATTCATTCTTAGGATGTCCTGTGACGTACCAAAGTTTTGAAGCAGTGGAATCTCCTTAGGTGCATTAAGTATAGACATTTTTGGAGCTACCATTACCAGAGGAGGAGATGCTGATTGATCCTCTTTTCTTTTGAAAGTTTTTGATGGAAAAAATTGTAGTACAAGTTCACACAAGTTATGATCAGGCCTGTTAAGAAATTCACAAATCAGTCTATTATAGAACCTTCACCACAGATAGCATGAGAAAACACTTGATCATCTGTATATAACTTCAGTAACATGGGACATTTTCTTCATAATTTGCTGATGGTGAAAGTTATAAAAGCATGAAAAAAATTTAAGTCCACGGAAGAAAAAAGGAAAAAAAAAAAAAAAAAAAACTATGAAGAATACATTCCATATAACATAATTACTGCAAAGAATCAATACACGAAATCTAAATTTACCTTAAAAGTTGTTCAGGAAAGGAACCTAAGTAGGCATCGCACACCGGACAACAATTGTTTTTACCCTCTTCAAGATTTTCACATATACACTCTTTGCAAACTGCAAGGCAGAAAACCAGCTATTTTATGTATTGAAAAGCTGTGATACTATATATTGATGGTGTTTAGATTAAATTTTTTCGGAAAGTGAAGGCAATCATGTATAAACGAAAGACTGAAAATTCAAGAAGAATGTATAGTTCTCTGATTTTTCATTCACACAGCTAATGAATAATAATGCAGATGCTAGTTTATATATAGTTACGGATCAGCCAATCTCAGCTTAATTGTACTAAATGAATTGAACTGATGATCCTATATCTTTGCTGATGAATTCTACTCTCTTACAATGATAAATGCGAAAATTACTCTTTAGCAGTGCATTAACTTTTTTTTTTTTTTTTTTTTTTTTCCAGCCTTGTAACATTTGAGAAATCCGAAACTGAGAAATTAAGAGCAAGGCAAGACGCAAACATCTAGGTCCAAAATGTTTTATCATCAACACAAAATACCACAATCTTACGAAGGGATTGAGGCGCGTTCATGTTCAAAGCTGTGCAAGCATTGAGTTTCCTCTTAACCAGTGGTCTCTAACTAGCTTTTAGAATTTCATGTTAAACGAAAGGAAACGATTACTTACAAGTATGGAGGCAGACACAAATAGTAGTTGCCTCCTTGTAGGGATTTTTACAAAGAGGGCATGTCAAGCAATCCAGAAGTAGTCTTTTTCTAACTTTTACATAATCATTAGCCATGCCCAAATTGTCTAGCTTGAGATTCTCAATGCCGCAATAGAATTCTAGGTAACTTCCTGCAATGTAAACAATAATTCACAAAACCTTTGAGCCATCGACGTGCTTTTAGAGTATAATAGCAACTTAATTAAACTAATAATTATCAAATTAAAGTCTGTCTCATACTCTCATTGTTCAACATAACAAGTGAAATAACAACATGTACACACACAATGACGAACAATGAATTAATAAATCTCTGAAATCAGCAATGTGAGAAAAATCTACAAATAAAGAGAATCTGTAGATGAGCTATTATATTATTGATAACACGAATTTTTTAGCAGAATGTTTGATCAGAGAACATGTGCACATATATTGCAAAAAATTACAGGAATTTCTACCAAACTATTGAAATCAATAAACCCCACATGGAGACAAAAGCCAAAGAAAGAGAAGAAGATTCTTGCAAAAACAAAAGAGTTGATAAACCAATGAATCAGAGAAAAATAAACAACCGCATTAACGTTAATGAAGATAGGCAAATCAAAGCAGAGAAGGAGGCTCACAATAGATTGATTGTACACAGAGCAGTTACTGCAGCCTGAAACTGGAAAAAAAAAAAATAGCAATCAGTTTATGTATGAGAAATATTTGTGGGATTATCTAACTAATGTTGATTGAAATCCGTTTTCTCCAGGGATTTGGCATCGTCTACTGTCTTCAACGTGGCACCCATGCAGCTCCTTCTCGTTTTTATTGGGCCTCTCTTCTCTTTCTGTTTCTCTTTCACTTTTGCAAGGCTCTTTAATTTTATTTATTTATTTTGATTGGGGCTTTGATTTTGTTTTATTTCAATGATACCAAATTAATTATGGATTTAAAAGATCATATACAGTATGTCTCTAAAGACGTTTTTTTTTTTTAATTTTTTAATTTTTAATTTTTTTTTAAAATAAAAGTATCATGGAATAAATACATTTTTTTTTTTAGTGCTTTTCAGTAATTCCAAACAAAGATTTAGCTGGTAGGGTAATTAGAAGGGAGACATTAAATATAGGGTTTGTTTATTTATTTTTAAAACTCTTCATTTATTTGAACTATTAGATTTAAATCTAACGAATCTAAATTACTCTCGTATAATTATGGATTCAAAATTAAATGAAATAAAAAAAATTAACACTTAAATACATCGTGGATTGGAGAATTTATTGTCGTTCTTAGTTGTATCTCTTTTTTTTTTTTTTTTTTTTTGAATGTACAACAACTACCGGGACTCTGTGAGGATTGAACACTACTAGCACAGCCCGGATAACTACTCCCACAAGAGGGGAGAGGACACCCACACATGAGGTGGGACAAGGAAATAATAGGTGTATATATATATATACGGTGTCTGGCGTTGAACCGTGGTGGTGGAGTCTCCCTTTAGAGAGTCACACCACATTGGCAAGAGGCCCAATGGCGTTCTTAGTTGTATTTCATACAACTAATGCAAAATACAAAATTGCGAAGAAAAAAAAGTTTTGCAAATATGAAACATTATGTAGCTAGCTATAGCCTATACACAACGTTATGTATACACATTAACAAAAAAAGAAGTTAAAATGATCATATCCATTATAATTAGTGATAGTTTTATTAGTAAATAGACATGTATTTTAAATATATGGACAAATATATCATAAGATATAATTGATTTGTGCTTGTATTGAGTTCAAAGAGGGTGAGGTTGAAATGTCCCTCGTATTTTCACTATTGAGTTTGTGAGTTTGAGTCGTAATCTATTTTTCCAAATACGAAATTAACATGTTTTATGAAGATATTTATGTTGTAATTTAATAGTATGATTTAGAATAAACACTTTTGATTATTTAGAAATGTCTTCAATTATATATATATATATATATATATATATATATATAAGCCTTACCTCCTACAACTTAATGAATTGAATTATGAAATATGAATATGCTCTTGGAAATATGGTATATAATTTATTTATCTATCATAAAAATTAAAAAACTGGTCTGTATTTAGCAACAGTTGCGGTCGTTTCTTATTGATGCCGGGCCCATCAAATCACAGAATCCAAATATCAAATATGCCAAATTGCCAAAGCCACGAATGTTGGCAAACTTTTCGATGGATATTCATATTTCCAAGCATCCACTCCGTTTTGGGCAATGACGGGAGAAGTTAAAAATTCAAATTTAGTCAAGTTTAGGGGCCAAACTTTATAATTTTCATTTTAGAGAAGTAAAAGTTTTTTTTTTTTTTTTTTTTTTTTTTCTTAAAAATAATAATAATAATTATAAAGACTAAAAATGAATTTTTTTTCATGAGGCTATAAGGGCCATGGCCCCCACAGGCCCTCTCATAGCTTCGTCCCTTATGATAGATACTATCACATCATAATTGGGAGGAAGATGTATACCATTCTCATATCATTTTATTCCGTGGACAGGAATGAATATGATGATATAAGGATATCCATCCTAGTTCCCACCCATAGCTAGTTATCAGTATAACATATTTATGTTTTATTACGTTATTGTTAACTCTAATTTTATAAATTACTTTATATTTTTTTCCTACACAATAACCTAAATGCCCATTTCATAACTATAATATTTAGGCCATCTACAACCCAAAATATCAATTTGGTGTAATTTTTATAGCAAAATGGTGTAACTTTCACACCATATATTTTTTCCATCTCCAACCCATTGAACCAAATGTTACACTAAAAAGAATATTCCATTTATTTTCCTTTTTTATTATTTCTCAACAATTAACATTTTACCTCTTAATTAACATAATATTGCAACAATATACTTTATTAGTTAACTAAAAACAGTCCTTAAAAAATTAACTAAAAATAATAAATTAAGAAATTAAATTTAATTAACTAAAATATTGCATATATTATTATGTAAATTTATGTTGTATTTTTCCTTAATTGTTTTTATGAAGTTTTTAATGTTTTTAATGTTGTATTTTGCTTTTAATTTTAGTGTTTTCAAACTAATTATTTTTTTAATAAAAAAATAGTATAATTTTTGTATTATATACTTAATTTTACTTTATTATAAATGTTAATATAAATAATAATTAAATTAAAAATATATAAATTTAAAAAATCATTAAATAATAAAAGGGATACAATTGTAATTAAATTGATTGAATAAGGGTAAAAATACGATTAAACAAAACTTTTTAATAATAAAAAGGAATACAATTGGAATAAATTTTATTGAATAAGAGTAAAATTGTGATTAAACAAAACTTTATGTATTAAGAAAAAAAAAGAAGAGAAAATTGCGTCAACTCTACATAACTACATTGTTTGGCGCAACATTGTAGACGAACGCAAATTGACGCAAAGTTTTCAAGCTCAGTTGGAGAGAAGATTGAGCTTCAAATTGAAGTTCGATGGGAGATGCTTTTAGAGTGATGCTACACATTTCAATTCATATCCCAACCAAACCAATTACTTGTGATTTTTGTAAATGGATATATATTAATAATATTTTATCTCATTTACCATATATTTTTTATATTATTAAAAATATTCAATTTTTTATGGGATGACATTTTTTGAAATATAATTTTAAAATTTGTTTGTTCTTTAAAATTTCTGATTCCATATAATTAAAATGTACAATTATGAATATAAGTCACGTGACTCACGTCTATAAAATTTAATATTTTTTATTAACTATGAGGTGGGATGGAACGGGACATATTTGGGGTTTGAAACTAAGACATATCCACAACTCCATCGTTGCCATTCTGGGTGTGACCATTGACTAGTGATATATTCAAATAAGGATGGGCAAAAACCCCCAAATCCCCACTTCCCCATCCTTATTTGGAGGAAAAAAATCATCCCCTAAATGGGGAAATGGGAGGGCGGATGGATTTCATCTCCCAAAATTATTGGGGATGGGGAAAGGGGAGGTCCAATGATTTTTCACCCAAATGGTTTCTCCATTTACTCTGATTTTTTTTTTCTTTTTTTTTTCTTTTTTTTTTTAAATTTTTTTTTTTTTTTTAAATGGGGATGAGGGGGAGGACCTTCCCCATCTCTATTTCTCCCCAAACTTATATATATTGATATTTTTTCTATTTACTCCATTTCCTCCACTTTCCCGATTTAAACTTTAATTATAAATACTTTATTAATTTTACATTATAAACCTAAACCTAAACCTAAACTAAAGTCTAAGAGTTGCATGGCTACACCCCTCCTCTGAGCTATGACTCTCCTCTTCCTACTGTCGTTCATTTCGTCTTCCATCGCCGTTCGTCTCATCTTGCTACTGTTGTATGTATTTCTTTATATGTATTTTTTTTATATACCGTCAATTAATATGCAGATTTTTACAATAGTTACATTATATAATGTCTTCTCAACTAGAAAATAAAGAGGTTAATTCAAATAATGTTATCAATGTTGAAGAGAGCGGTAGTCAAATTCAATCTCAAGTACCACAACGAAAACAAAACTATTTGCAACTATTGTAAACATTCATATGCTATTGGGATAGGTACAAAAGGTTTTATTGACCATCAAAAAACATGTAAGATGAGGTTTGGGCAAAAAAGAATAAAGCTATATCAGAATCAGGTGTCGAGAAAAAAGGTAAAAGACGATAGGAGTGGGAATGAGAGTTCTTGTCTAACCTTAGCAACTCAACACTTTGATAATGGCGTATCTATGATTGAGCTTTCTAAGATGCTTGTGATGCATGACTATCCTTTTAGTATGGTTGAACATGTGGGGTTTATAGATTTCAGTAAATCACTCCAACCACTATTTAAGCCTCTAAGAGAAACTTCAATAGACTTGTTAATTGAGGTTGTTGGAAAAGTTAGATGAGCCACATCAGCAGATGTGGCTCTAACAAACTTGTTAAATAGTATTTTTCAATTGAGAAATTCTTTCTCACTCTTCAATATTGCCGAGTGATTTCTCACTCTTCATATTTTATTTTATTGCTTTTTATTGTGTCTTAATAACCTTATCTGATTTTAAATTTAACAACTCTTTCTAATTTCAAACAATTTCAAACAGCTTATTAAATGCTTTCATTAAAATAATATAAGACTATTTCTATTTGAATAATCTTTTCGAATGAGTCTTCTTTTCTCACTCTTCAAATTGTCACATAGGTAAGCAAACTGATATTTAAAGAGTGAAATTGGAAGAGGCTTTTGGGGTTGCTTTAAGTAGAACCACTATTAAAATGAATATTATGAGTATATATGAGGAAGAAAGGGCAATGTCAATGAGTTTGTTGAAGAAGAATCATGGTGGGATTGTAATTACTTCAGATTTGTGAACTATAGGAAATCAAAAGAGGGGTTACATGACTATCACATTACACTTCATTGATGATTCATGGCAACTACATAGTTGACTTTTGAGGTAATAAAACTTTTATAGTTTATTTTATATTTTGTACTTTTGGTTTTATGTGTTTATTTATTAGTTTTTACTTTATTTAAAATCTCATTTGTTAGGTTTATGTACGTGGCATGCCCTCACAATGCTGAAAACCTTTGGAATGCATTAATGGAGTGTTTGTTGGATTGGAATCTTGATAGGAAGTTATATACCTTGACTCTTGATAATTAATTGTTCCACGAATAATTACATGATTGATATTTTGTTGGCTAAATTATCTCCACATTCATTGATTATGTAAGGACGTTTGTTTCATATGCGATGAGCTGTAAATATTTTAAATTTGATTGTGAAAAGTGGGTTGGATGTCATTGAATGTGGGATTTAAAGGATTCGTGATAATATTGCTTTTTGGACGATGACCTCGAAACAGATGGAGAAATTTGAGGAGACTACAAGACAAATGAATCTTGGTTATGACAAAATGTCAGTGCTTGATTGCAAAACCTGTTGGAACTCAACTTATTTAATGTTAAGTGTTGCTTTGAATATATTAAAATGTTGAAGTGATGCAACAAACACATTATGACATTACAGCATGATGTGAATGAGGTAATTAAAAATATAAGAAATTGATAGACACTTGCTTAGAAATTCATGTCATGTTATAATGTTATAATGTGTTTGTTGCATCATATAACAGTTTTAATTCAAAGCAACACTTGACATCAAATAAGTTGAGTTTCGACGAGTTTTGTAATCAAGTATTAACCTTTTGTCATAACCAGGATTCAACTATCTTATAGTCTCCTCAAATTCCTCCATCCTTTCGAGGTCGCTATCCAAAAAGCAACACTACCACGAATCCTTTCAATCCCGCATTCAATTATATCCAACCCATTTTTTACAATCAAATTTAAAATATGTGCAGCATATCGCATGTGAAAAAACGTCCTTACATAATCAATGGATGTGAAGATAGTTTAGACAACAAAATATAATTCATGAAATTATTTGTGGAACAATTATCAAGAGTCCATGTAGATAACTTCCTATCAAGATTTCAATCCAACAAACACTCCATTAATGCATTTCAAAGGTTTACAACATTGTAAGGGTATGCTACATACATACACTTAATAAATCAGATTTTAAATAAATTTAAAACTAATAAACAAACACATATAACAAATAGTACAAAATATAAAATAAACCATAAAAGTTTTATTACCACAAAAGTCGATACTGTAGTTGCCATGAATCATCAATGAAGTGTGATGTGACAATCATGTAACCCCTCTTTTGATTGCGTGTAGTTAACAAATCTAACGTAATTACAATCCTACCTTGAATCTTCTCCAACAATCTCATTTATCTTGCCTTTTTTTCCTCATACATACTCATAATATCCCTTTTAATAGTATTGATTCTACTTAAGGGCTTAAATAATTGTTTGAGTGATCTACTGAAATCTCTAAAGCACACATGCTCAACTATGCTAAGAGGATAGTCATGCATCACAATCATCCTAGAAAACTCAATCCTAGATACATCACTATAAAGTGTTGAGTTGCTAAGGTTAGACCAAAACTCCCATGCCAAAGAGTAAAACACATATCTAGAGAAAATAAAAAGAAAACAATAAATTTGATAATAATAATAAAAAAAATGATATGATATTAAGATGATGAGTTTTTTTAAGATGGTAAGTGAGTGACAACTTTGTTGATAGAAAATCTATGGTGATTCAGGCATGGTGTCATGCCTTCCAATGTTGTCAATGATAATTATTAATACATACATACAAGTAACTAACCAAAACACCATGAAACACAAGAGAAAAAAAAAAAAATCCGCCTAGGCGGTTTAGGCATTAGGCGTTGGTCCACTATACGACTAGCGCCTAGCGCCTAGCGCATACTAGAATACTGCTAATAATAGCTCTATTCTTCTTTGCCCAAACCTCAATTTACATGTTTTTTAATGGTCAATTAAACCCTTTGTACCTACCCAAGGAACATATAAATGTTTACATTAATTGCAAATAGCTTTTTCCTCATCATTTGTACTAACAAATTCATATTGTTCCCAAATATGAGCTCTAAATTTTTGTTTTCGTTATTATACTTGAGATTGAATTTGACTAATGCTCTCTTCAATATTGATAACATTATTTGAATTAACCTCTTGATTTTCTGATTGAGAAGACATTTTACCTAAAAATATAATGTAACTATTATAAAAGGCAGCATATTGATTGAGGATTAAAAAACAGCATATAAAGAAATACATACAAGAATAGCAAGATGAGACGAACAACAATATAAGATGAGACGAACATCGATAGTAAGAGGAGACGAACGTCAGCAGCAAAAGGAGAGAGTTAGAGCTTAGAGGAGGGGTGCATTTATGCAGCTCTTATACTTTAGTTTAGGTTTAGCTTTATAATGAAAATTAATAAAATATTTTTAGTTAGGATATAATTAAATTGAGAAACTGAGGAAATGGGAATGGGGAAGGTCCCCCTATCCCTATCCTTAAAAGATTTTGCGGATGAAATCCATCCCTATCCCCCATTCATTTTCCCATTTTGGGGATGATTTTCCCCCCAAATGGGGATGGAAAAGTGGGAATTTGAGGATTTTTGCTCATCCCAAGATTCAAATGATCGCCATTTCAATAATTTTGAAAACAACGTTACTTAGGGTGGTGCAGATCCATTGGGTTTGTCATGATATTCGATCCAATCGGATTGGATCGAAGAAATTACAATTAGATCTGATCGGATCTGAAAGCGGAATCAGATCCGATCCAATTACAATTAGATCCGATCCAATTACAATTAGATCCAATCCAATTACAAAATACTTAAATTCGATTTGATCTAATTCAATGGATTGGATTCATATGAAGCAATTCTTAATGTATAATTTGTTAAAAAATTCCTAAATATCTTTTAACAAAACAATTTCTAAATTTAACAAAATCAATAATTAATTCATACGATATCTCAAATAAAATTAACAAACTAACAATTAACATAAAATAATAAATAATTGTACATTTTAAAGTTCAAAAATTTTATCAAATAAACTTTAAACATAAGTTTTGAACACAAAAAATAATAAAATCATTTAAAAGTTTGAAATAAAAATATAACCATTTATCATAACAAAATATGATACTACCAAAGATTTGGTCAATGTTTATATGTATAAAACAATAAATTGATCCAACATAAATTGAGGCTCTGGATTTGGTGAAATTGAATATGGAAATCAAAGATCCAATCTGATCCATTAAATTTTCAAATTTAGAATATTATCCAATCCAATCATATCCTCAAATCCGATCAAATCCAAATTGGATTGGATCTAAAATCTTATTAGATTTGATCAAATCCAAATAAGATTGGATCTAAAATCCTATTGGATTTGATTAGATCCTGCATCCCCTAACCTTACTTGCTAACTACATGGATTGTATTATATATAGATTAAGCGATTAACAATGCTTGTGCATGAGACCTCTCCATTCCCCACCACTCCACCCCCCCACCCCCCTAAGAGCATCTCCAACGTTACTCCATCTAGCACGCCAACTTCAACATAACGCGCACTATTCATAAAAGTGCTCTCCAACGTTGCTTCATTTTGATTCGCCCAAGAAAAAAAATTGTGTTGAGTAACAGTGCACCACTGGGTATGAAGATGCACCGTTCATCAGCGCAACTCATTTTTTTTTTGGAAAATTGCACAAACTTACCCTAACGTTTCCGATTATGGCATAATATTCAAATAATGCCTTTAATTGCACAAACAACCCCTCCTTTTAGTCAACTTCAGTTAAAAATAGCCATTGACTATGATTTTTTTTTGAAAGCCCAAAATTGCCCTTGCACTTTATTACAAAAAAATCTTAATTGCCCTTTATTTAAAACATATCTACTTTAAATTATTAGAATATAAAAAATAAATACTAAACATAATCCTTTTTAAATAAAAAAAATTCAAAAATAATATATTAAAAACAAAACAATTTAAGAAAACGTTATTTTGAGAAAATACAATTTAATAATATATTAAAAACAAAACAAAAAAAAAACGTTATTTTGAGAAAATATAATTTAAAATTACGCAAGTCCAATATGAATAGTGGTAATGTGCTACATATTTTTAAAATTTAAAACATTTTTTTATTTATTTAAAAAGGATTATGTTTAGTATATTTTTTTTAAATTTTTGAACCAAAATATAATGCGTAATTTATATTGAGTCAAATTATTTTGTCTTATAGAGATGAATATTGAATAAATTTTTGGTTCTACTGTATTTTATTATGATAAATGATTATATTTTTATTTCAAACTCTTGATGATTTTATTTATATTTGTGTTTAGAATACTAAACATTATCCTTTTTAAATTAAAAAAAATTCAAAAATAATATAATAAAAACAAAAAAAAAAATTCAAAAATATGTAACACATTACCACTATTCATATTGGACTTGCATAATTTTAAATTATATTTTCTCAAAATAACGTTTTTTTTTTAATATATTATTAAATTGTATTTTCTCAAAATAACGTTTTCTTAAATTGTTTTGTTTTTAATATATTATTTTTGAATTTTTTTTGATTTAAAAATGATTATGTTTAGTATTTATTTTTTATATTATGATAATTTAAAGTAGATAATGTTTTAAATAAAGGGCAATTAAGATTTTTTTTTTGTAATAAAATGCAGGGGCAATTTTGGGCTTTAAAAAAAAAATCATGGTCAATGGCTATTTTTAACAAAAGTTGACTAACATGAGGGGTTGTTTGTGCAATTAAAGGCATTAGTTGAATATTATGCCATAATGGGAAACGTTAGGGTAAGTTTGTGCAATTTTCCCTTTTTATTTATTTATTTATAATTCTGAAAAACGTCATATCATTAATTTTTTTTAATTATCTTTTCTAATTAATCTTTTTTATACTTAATTAAATTATATGTATTCCCAAAAAATATACCATTAAAAAGATCTCGTCGAGATCTTCAAAATGACATCCACTTTGATATATATTTTATGTCAATAAAATTATTAAATATTATATAAATTAACTAATAGAAATTAATTGGTATAGTATAAATGTTTATTAGGAGAATATTCTTTGAAGTTGGAGCAAAACATTGAAGATGCTCTTAAAAATAAATAAATAAATAAAATAAATAAATAAATAAATAAATAAATAAATAATAATAATAATAAATAATTAAAATAAAAAAAATAAAAAAAAAAAAAAAAAAAAAAAAAAAAAAAATCTCGCATCCCAAACGCCTACAGCCTACCTATGCTCAAAATCCTCCTTCTCCGTCAAATCCGCCATGTTGTCGTCGACCATCGAGCATGTGGTCCTCTTAAAGGTCAAACCCGACGCCGACTCTTCCAAAGTCGACACCATGATCACCGACCTCAACGGCCTCATCTCCATTGATACGGTCCTCCACCTGACCTCCGGGCCGGTCCTCAGCACTGCTGGATCTTCACTGTTCACCTTCACTCACATGCTCCACAGCCGTTACAACTCCAAAACCGACCTCGACACCTACCTTCAGCACCCTAACCACCTCTTCGTTGTCCAGTCTGTTCTCCCACTCTGCGAGGACTTCATGGTCATGGATTGGGTCGTCGATCGGACTCTGAGCACCATGGTCATACCACCCGAGTGTGCCGTTAGAGTCACATTTCTAAAATTGAAGGAGAATCTTGGAGAAGAAGTGAAAGATGAGGTGTTAGGTGTAATTAAAGAGAATTTAGGGGGAATCGAGCAATTTACTTGCGGAATTTTTCTCCTGACTTAGCTAAAGGCTTTTCGATAGCTTCGATTGCGATTTTCAAAGGAGTGAATGAGATGGAAGAAGCCGATTCGAACCTTGAGAAGGTCAAGGATTACGTGGAGAGCATGTATGCTGTTGATTACGTGGTCCCTTCGCCTTCTAATCTTTAATAATTAAGGTTATGTTAATTATCTCTCTAATATCAACTTATAGCAAGAGCTTAATATGAAAGAAATATTGTTATCGAATTTCTAACTTGTTATGAAAGAAATATTTCTCTGATTTATCAACCACACATCTAATTAATAACAATGCAGATGCTAGTTTATATCTAGATACGATCAGCCAATCTCAGCTTAATTGTACTAACTGAATTAAGCTGATCTTATATCTAACCCTCTTACAATGATAAATACGAAAAAATTGCTCTTGTTAGTAGTACATTGATTTTATTTTTTCCATCCTTGTAACGTTCGAGTAATCTGAAACTGAGAAATTAAGAGTAATTAAGGCAAGACGCAACCATCTATAATGTTTAATCATCAACACAAAGCCGTGCAAGCATCGAGTTTCCTCTCAACGTACCAGCAGTGGTCTCTAACTAGCTTTTAGAATTCCTTTTAAACAACAGTAAACAAAAGGATCAAATAATTACTTACGAGTTACAAGTATTAGAGGTGAACCAAGGAAAAATTTGCCGCCCGAGCTAAATTATATATATATATATATATATATATTATTATTTTTTTTCTCGGTACGTACTAACATTATAAAGTCAACTCCTTAGCTATCAATAGTTGGATTTATCTACTTTTGTTTAGACAATATATTATAATGCTTAATTAATGGCTTACAAATTATCGCACTAAATTTATTAAATTCGGTGTGTACTGTAGAGAAAACCCTTGTTATTTTATTCCTCAATGTAGACATATATAATGAAGTGCAAGACACGCTACCTATTAATTAAGAATAATTTTTTTATATATAATTCTTTATGAAAGTATTTATTTATTTTTTTGAATAATAAGATGACACTAATTCAATAATGGACTACTTGGAATATGAAATACATTGTAAAATTTATACATAAACAATTATTAGTTAAAAAAAATTATTTAAACTTGCAAATAACTTCATTCTATAATATTAGAAGTCATAATATTATTTGTATTTTTATAACTTAATTTGAAAAACAAAATAGTTACATTTTTCACTAAATAGACAAAATATTAGGGTTTATGTACTTATCTTTTTTTTTTTGGACCGCCTCTGCAAATATATATGGAGGCATGCAGACAAAAATAATAGTTGCCTCCTTGACTCCTTGTAGGGGTTTGTACAAAGAGGGCATGTCAATTGTCAAGCAATCCAGAAGTGGTCTTTTTCTAACTTTTAAATGATCATTTGCCAATCTTATAGTAATCAAAAGAGATCATATATAGATGTCTTCTTCTTCTTCTTCAATCACTTCTTCTTCGATCTCTTCTTTTTTTTCGATTCTTCTTCTTCTTCTTCGATTCACGAAAGTTGATTTGAGGTTGATTTCAGATTTGTGAAAGAGAAACGAGAATCATAGATCATAGATTCACATGAATGTGATCTTAATGAGCTTGAATTGATGACTGATCCGGGTTTTTTTATTTTTTTTTATTTTATTTTTTTATTTTTAGTTTTTTTACAGAACCGTCGGAACCGGAACCGGCGTCAGGTCTACTTGAGTGTAGCGTCAAACTTTAAAAAATGTTTTTCTTTTTAAATAATATTACATAAAAAAAGAGGTAACGCTTACCGGGCCGTTCAAAAAGTGTGTGGGCAAGGTCGTTTTGGAAAGGGTTTATGGGCAGGGCTGAAACTTCCAAGAAAATAATATAGGGCCCGACCCTCAAACCCATTGGGCCTTGAAATTTTCAGCTCAACCCGCCCATTTGACATCTCTATGATGAGGTGACTATGGATGATATAATTATCGATGAATACAAATATTTATAGGGATTCACTCCATAGGGGTCGATGATAGATACTATTATGTCAAAGTCGGAGATAAGATGAATACTATTTTTATATCCATTTTATTTTTCGGGGACATGGAGGTATATAGTTTATGGATTACCTCCTCACCCGAATCTAGTTGTGGATTACAAGCCACTCAATCTTTTTCTTAGAGATGATAAGTTTCTGGTTCCCAGACCAAATGTCCTATTCTCTCAGCTTCCAGGAGCTACGATCTTCTCCAAATTTGATCTCAAAGGTGCCTTCTGGCAAATTGGTATTCACCCAGATGAAAGATATAAGACAGCATTTTGTCTTCCTAATGCTCAATACCAATGGACTGTTCTCCCTTTTGGTTTGAAATATTTTATAAATATAACAAAATTATGTTTTATTTTGTTATGTTAACTCTAATTATATAAATTACTCCTTTTTTTTTTCACCTAATGTTCTAAATTCTAGTTTCGTAATTATAATTTTAGGACAAACTTGATATAATGTATTAGTTTATTATTATTTTAAATATTCATTTTAATAGAATTATCAAAATTGTTTAAACTTTGGAAAATTTTAAAATATCTTCTAAAATTCATTGCTTACTTTAAATTTCTTTAGATTATTATTATTATTATTACTATTTTCAAATATTACAATAATTCAGGATTAGGGAGGGAATATACTCGAAACCACAACCCGTAAATGTAAGAAGCAAACCATTATGCCAACCTCATCTTGTCTAACTTCTTTAGACTATTAAAACACATTTTTTTCATGTAAAATATACCATGATAGTGATGGAGATATATCTTTCAAAGAGATAAGATGTTGATTGTGGTATCGATTTCCAATTACCTCCATTATTGGCAATTCTCATACTAGGCGTGACCACTGAATCAACAATGCTGTGTATGAGAGCACTCCCTCTCCTGTCCACTCCATTTTCCCTCACTTTCTCGCCTCCCAAACGACTGCCTAAGCTCAAATCCTCCTTCTCCGTCAAATCCGCCATGTCATCATCGTCGTCCACCATCGAGCACGTGGTCCTCTTGAAGGTCAAACCCGACGCCGACTCTTCCAAAGTGGATACCATGATCACCGACCTCAAAGGCCTCATCTCCATCGATAACGTCCTATACCTGACCTGCGGTCCGGTCCTCAGCACCGCCGGATCCTCCCTCTTAACCTTCACTTACATGCTCCACAGCCGTTACAACTCCAAAACCGACCTCGACAACTACCTTCAGAACCCTAACCACCTCTCTGTCGTAAAAGACTATGTTATCCCGCTCAGCGACGACATCATGTCCATTGATTGGGTCGCCGATCGGACTCCGAACACGATCGATATACCTACCGGGTGTGCCGTTAGAGTCACGTTTCTGAAATTGAAGGAGAGTCTCGGAGAAGAAGTGAAAGATGTAGTACTAGGGGTAATTAAAGAAAATAATGAGAAATTAGGGGGAATCAAGCAATTTACTTGCGGAGAGATTTTTTCTACAGTAGCTAAAGGCTTTTCGATAGCTTCGATTGCGATTTTCAAAGGAGTGAATGAGATGGAAGAAGCCGATTTGAACCTGGATAGGGTCAAGGATTATGTGGAGAGCGTGATTGCTGTTGATTACGTGGTCCCTTCGCCTTAATTCCATTCTTTAATCAGGTTATGTTAATTGTCTCTTTGATATCAACTTAGAGAAAGAGCTTAATATGAATAAATATTGTTGGAAGAATGAGAATTTCTAGTGAATAATGCCAGTTTTATACATAGATCTGGATCAGTGTATAATATTGTTTGATTACTCCATAGATATACAGATTGATCAGCTCAAAATATCAGCATAGATATCGGATTACTCCATCTCCTCTCAGGTCTATGTTTAGACTCTACCACCATGGTTCAAAGCCCATGGCATGCATGAATATATGCAAATTTTCCCACCAATAGTGTGGGTGTTGTCCTGCCAAGGTGTGGGTGTTCTCTCCCCATTTGTGGGGGCTGCAATCCGGGTTGTGCTAGTAGAGCCCAATTTTGCCGGTCTCGACAGTTGTTGTA
Organism: Acer saccharum; assembly: GCA_030490815.1. Classification (NCBI taxonomy): domain Eukaryota; kingdom Viridiplantae; phylum Streptophyta; class Magnoliopsida; order Sapindales; family Sapindaceae; genus Acer; species Acer saccharum. Next base: position 36,772,043 of record CM059871.1, read on the forward strand.
TTCAAAAAAAAAAAGAAAAAAAAAAAATCTTAAGAAGGGATTGAGGTGCAAAGCCCATATATGCAGCCCCTCGTTTTACTGGCCTATGTACGGAAACTTTTTATTTATTTTATTTTTTCAATCTGATTTATTTAAGGAGGTTTCGTGTGCAGGATTTTTGTATGTTTTTTCATGTAGGTTCGAATATGTAATGTTTGAGAATTTATTTTGTAACGTCATGTATGCCGGGTTTGTTATTGTTTATGAAGATATTTTCAGATATTTTCGAGACTAAATTAATAATCCGCTATCATCTTTAGAGTAATGCTAAACATCTAAACTCAATTTTCAATTCATATCCCGATAAATGATGTGTCAATTATTACTCAGATAATATACATTACTACAGCTTTATCTCACTTACAACATGTTATATGGATCCAACTAACACATCATCGGTTGAAATATGAATCTGGATGTCTAACGTTACCCTAATTTGTATGACAAACTTGCTCTAATATATTAGTTTGTTATTATTTAAACTATTCATTTTTATGGAGTTAACAAAATTGTTTAACAAGATGGAAATTTTTGATTTTTTTTTGATTTAAAAAAATTGTTTCTTCCTTCAAATTTTATATAATTAAAATGTATGAACATCAATCACATTTTTTTTTTGGAAAGGGACATCGATCACATTTATAATTTCTTTTCTTTTTATCAATCACATTTATAATTTTATATAGGGGTAAAATGGTATATTTGGTTAGAAATGTTAATGGTAGGGTGTTTTTTACTAATAAATTAAGAATCAGAGTGTTTTTGACTAATAGAGTAATAAATTAAAAAAACAGGGTGGTTTTTGGTCAACAAAAAACTAAAGGGTTGTTTTTGACCAAAAACCCAAACTTGAGGGTATCCCTATTATATATATATATATATATATATATATATATATATGGTCTCATTCTGGTCAGTGTGCATTGATATAACTACATTAGTATCGATGCATGTGGATTACTGATTATGGAGAAGCTTTAACAAGTGTATACACTTTGAGTCAAAGTATGTAAATCTAATGGTACACATACAAACACACTGATAAAGTTATATCAGAGCACACTGACTTGAACATTTATATATATATATATATATATATATATATATATATATATAGAGAGAGAGAGAGAGAGAGAGAGAGAGAGAGAGAGTAATTTTCCAATAGTGACTTTTTACAATGCACACTTTAAGCACCTTTGATGAAATTGTATAGAATATATTTAATCTTGATTTGATTTTTTGTATAGATGGTGAAAACATTGAAATACATTTATGGAAAAAAATTAAAAAAAATTTAGGTGCAAGAACTAATTTTTTTCCGATTTTTTTGAAAATAAAACATTTAAAAATAGGGAAATATAAGAAAAAATAGTTCTCAAATCCAAAAAATTTCCAAATTTGTACTAAATGTGTATTTTAATTTTCTTAGGATGCATACAAAAAATCAAATTAAGATTCAATATATTTCAATTATTTCATCAAAGATGCTTAAAGTATGCATTGTAAAAGTTCTCATTGGAAAATTACTTTCTCTCTCTCTCTCTCTCATATATATATATATACAGTCTTTCTATTATCAGTTCGAACTGACAAAAAATATATCAGTTCGAACTGACAAAAAATATATCAGTTCCTTGTATGTGGGCCACTGGATTTAAATACTTTGACTGACAAGTGCATACAGCCAAATCAAAGTATTTAAATCCAGTGGTCCACATGCAAGAAACTGATATAACTTTTGTCAGTTCGAACTGATAATAGAATATATATATATATATATTATTATTATTAGTTCAAACTGATATAAAATATATCAGTTCTTTGCATATGAGCCATTGGATTTAAATGCTTTGACTTGACTGCATGTACTTGTCAAATCATATTTTAAATCCAATGACACACATGCAAGAAACTGATATATTTTATATCGGTTCGAATTGACAATAGAAAAACTATATATATATATATATATATATATTTCAATCTGATTTATATCAGGAGGTTTTAACTTTTATGCAATGTTAGAGAATTAATTCTATATCATTGCATATGACTTGTGTGTTTTTATTTTATTTTATAAATATTACAATTATCTGAAATTTGAAAGAAGGGACAAATTCGAATCCACAATCCTATAGTAAGTGTGATTGGCAAACTACTATGCCAAACTTATATTGTCTTATACCTATTTTGTTATTGTTTTTGAAAAATTAAAATTAGATTATTTAATAATTTTATCACTCACATCCAGAGGCGAAGGCAGATAGAGGCTAGACCAGGCTGTAGCCCAGTCCCAATTTTAAAATAATAATAATTATATATATATATATTTATTTAGTTGTTTTGGTTTTCTTTCAACCAAAGTGTCTCCACTCACTGGATGGGACTCATTACTCTTTGTCGGGGTCAACCATTTTCATAATGTCACCGAATTGGCCAATTATTGTTAGAGGAAAACAAAACAACTCAACAGATACTATTTTCCTTCTTCTTCTTTTATTTTTCTCGTAAGACCAAAGACTCTATAATCACCATTCACTAAGAAGGCAAGAATTCAAGAAACCAAATTGAACAGCACAAGTAACGGCCAATGGTTAAAAAATTCACTTTTTTCTCCTTTCTCTTAGTTTGAATTTGGTAATAATTTTATCTTTTGTACTCTATACACAAAAGATTTTAGTTTTAGAGTTTATACGAAAATCCTCTAATTTGTAATTCTAAAAATTGTTACCAAAATTTTTACTTATTCTTTCCCTTAGAAATGCTTGGTTATAAGAAATTAGATTGTTTTATATGATTTTGGTATTATGAATTGAAAATTTGAACATATCAAAAACTTTCTTGAAGAAAAATTGGAGTTTAAAATTTTAATCTACAATACTACAAGGCTACAAGTTGTAACAACTCAATCTCATATCCATTTAGGTATGTGGATCTTTATTATTCTTTTAAGGGGAGTGTTAATGTACCCTTAGCCTTAGGCCATCTCCAATGGTTCTCTAAATATTTTTCCACAATGGTTCTCTAAATATTTCTCCATTTTGGAGACTCAAAATGGAATATTTTATGAATATTCTATCTTTATAAATTTACAACTTCTACAGTTCTCTATTTTACAATTTCTAAATAATAAGATATTATTATTTTACTTTATAAATAATATCTCAAACTTTCCATAATATTTTTTTTTCTCTTAATTATTTTAGATAATAATTTACTCATTCTTATCACACATAATTTTTTCTAATTTTTTTTTTTAATAATTGGTTACACATAACTATTTTTACATATAATGATGTTGACACTTTTTTTATTTTTTTATTTTTTTTATTTTTTATTTACCTTACTTTCTACACCTAAATTTTAGATTGTATATTTTTCATCTAACTTTATTTCGCACCTAATTTAAGATTTTAATGTTATTGATGATTTGAAAACATTGATTAAAATTGATGATTTTGAAAACATTTGTTTTGAATTAAAATATCTTAGTTCATTGATTAAAATATAAGGTGTAATAAATAAAAAAATAAAAAATTATTAAAATATAGTCAATATCATACTCGGATGAAAGATCTCAACAAAATATTTATTATTAAATTTGAGAGAGGTCGAGTGTAGATAATATATTGTTCTCTCTTAATATTGATAAGCTTGATTTACATATATATATACACACTTTGCACAGGTCGTACATTTACACTAAATAACAAAGTCTACTTCTCCTAAACTAATACCTGATAACAATAAACGAAATATAACAAGTAATAGTATTCACGTCTATCAGTATAAGATAATGACAAGTCTCCAAGTATGAGGCGGAAGCTAATTTGTATGAGAAAGCTGATTGGTATGAGATTCCAAGTTTGAGTTGGAGTTGGACTTCAAGTTTGAGATGGAGTTGGACTTCAAGTCTGAGTTAGAGTTGGATTAATATCCGTAAGAGTCCTGAGAATCCTGAGAGTCCTGAATCCTAAGACTCCCCCTCAAGTTGGAGAGTGAATGTCAAGAACGCCCAACTTGCGTATCAGACGAGAGAACAGATCCTTGCCTATTGGTTTAGTGAACACATCGGCAATTTGAGATGAAGAAGGGATGTACCGGGGGATCAATAACCGGTCCTGAATTTTATCACGTACGAAATGGCAATCTAACCCAATGTGTTTTGTGCGTTCGTGGAACACTGGATTTTGAGATATGTGAATAGCCGCCTAATTGTCACAAAACATTGTCATTGGAGAAGTATGGGAGATACCCAAATCTGTCAAAAGATACTTTAACCATTGAAGTTCACATGTGAGAGAAGCCATGGATCTATATTCGGCTTCAGCGGAAGAACGAGAGACCGTAGATTGCTTCTTTGTCTTCCAAGAAATCGGACTTGAGCCAAGAAAGGTACAATAACCACTAGTGGAACGACGAGTGATGGGGCAACCGGCCCAATCAGAGTCACAAAAACCGCTCTGATACCATATTAAATTTGAGAGAGGTCGAGTGTAGAGAATATATTGTTCTCTCTTAATATTGATAAGCTTGATTTACATGTATATATACACACTTTGCACAGGTCGTACATTTACACTAAATAACAAAGTCTACTTCTCATAAACTAATACCTGATAACAATAAACGAAATATAACAAGTAATAGTATTCACGTCTATCAGTATAAGATAATGACAAGTCTCCAAGTATGAGGCAGAAGCTAATTTGTATGAGAAAGCTGATTGGTATGAGATTCCAAGTTTGAGTTGGAGTTGGACTTCAAGTCTGAGATGGAGTTGGACTTCAAGTCTGAGTTAGAGTTGGATTAATATCCGTAAGAGTCCTGAGAGTCCTGAGAGTCCTGAATCCTAAGATTTATAATGGTATAATTTTTATAGTAATCAGATTTATGAATAAAGAGTTATAATAAATTAATTGAGTTTAGTTAAAAAAAAGTGAAAAAGATATAAGAGGAATTTAAGAAAGAATATGAGGGTAAAGTAGGATTATAAAAAGTAAATAGTGCAATAGAGATGAGAGATTTGGATCTCCAATTATAGAGATGAAAACTTGATTCCCAAATTTATTCTCCTCGTTTGGCGTGATTTGAAGAACTATTGGAATGGTTTGAATCCCCATTTTGAAGAAATGAAGACCTATTGGAGTTAGCCTTAAGGCACAATTTAACAACTACATAATTACTATAAAAAGAAAATATTTATTGTACTTTTTGATTCAATCAATACAATAAATACTTTCTTTTTTATAGTAATTATGTAGTTGTTAACATGTGCCCTTTGAGCACAGGTTAACACTACCCTTATTTTAAATACAATTCAATTTTGGGTTGGAGATGATAAGATTTATTGATTTAGTCATTTAGTGATGTAGAATTAAATTGTTCTAGAAAATATATTTACATAGTTGGACTTGATTTAGTGATATATTTATATAAATTGTTCTAACAAGTATATTTAAATATTTCATGTTATTTGGATGATTTTTGATTGAGATTGTGACTTTGTCACACACACACACACACACACACACACACACACACACACACACACATATGTATATATATATATATATATATATTGTAGGTTATTATGTCAAATAATCAAAAATTAAAGTAAAGGAAAAATATTTTGGATTTCTTTCTAAAATCAAATGAGAATCAATCGTCAAGTAAAATAGTTTCTTCATCAAATATTGATATTCCAATTATTGAGAACCAACAAGTTTCTAAGCCTAATAGAGTCGAGGTTAATGATGTCGATATTAGTGTTCTCGAACGTGATCCGGGGTTTTAATTAAGTTTTTAATCTAGCCCCCCAAGTTAGAAATCCTAGTTACGCCACTGCTCACATCAACAAATCATAGATATTTTATATTCCGAAGATATTTTATTTTCCAATCTAAGATTATTTAAAACTAAACACTTTAGATTATTTAGAAATGTATACAATTATTAAAAAAAAAAAAATGAAATAAAAAATAAATCGTTACTACTTAGATCATATACTCCACCGGTGATAGTAGATTAGTAGATTAAGCTTTCCCTCAAAAAAAAAAGAAAAAAGAAAAAGGGTTAATTGCACAAACTTACTATGTGTTTTGACTTTGTAGCAAAATATTCAACAAATGGCCTTAATCACACAAACAACCCCTGCTGTTAGTGGTCAAACGTTAGATTTAACGGTTGACTTGAAAAAGACTAAAATGCCCTTAGTAATCCAGATTCAATATGGTGGAGATAATCAAGAAAAAATAAAAAATGAAGCAACAATCATCATCATCAACCACCAAACCCAGAAAACACCATCATCAACATCAAACTCAAACCCAACCCAGATCACAATTAATTTTTTTAATTGCCCTAGCTAGTTCATAAAAAATAATTAATTTTTTTAGACAAAAAAAAAAAAAAAAAAAAAAAAGCAGACTGATTACCTCTCTTTTGCAAGAGATCAATCCAAGAGAAAAAATACAGCACCAAACCCATCGTTGGGTTTTGTTGATCCAACACAAACGCAATACATCACTGAAACTCATTTCGTTAATCCATACACAACTCAATTCCCAAAAAAAAAAAAAAAATAAATAAAAAAAAAATAAAAAATGAAAAATTGAAGCAGATCGAGGCCATATGATGGAGCGGGATGACCAAAATTGTGGCGTTGTTCACGCTGCCTCATCTCTAGGCGACGCTGTCGGTGTGCAGGTCGTGGAGAGACGTGCTTTGGCCGTCGAGAGAGGCGATGGTGCTGCTGAGGTGGGGGAAACGGTTCAAGCATGGTTGGTGCGACGTCCGCATATGGAATTTGAAAGCAACGCATAGATCTTTACTGACAAAAAATCGTGATGATGGTGGAGAGAAGCTTGGTTAGGGTGATGGCCGAATCACGGGGATGTGGTGGTCGGGATTGTTTTTATGGTGGTCGCCAGACGAGATTGAGAGAGAGAGAGAGAGAGAGAGAGAGAGAGAGAGAGAGAGAGAGAGAGAGATGAGATCGGGAGAGATGATAATGGTGATTTGGTGATGATGGTGGATGGTGGATCGAGAGGGATGAGATTAAGGGAGATGAAGGTGATTTGGATTCGGATCGGTGGAGATGAGTGATGATGGTGATTTTAATTTTAAATTTGTTTTGGTGAATAAGAAGAAGAAGGTGATTGGGTGGTGGTGATTGGAGATAAGATTTGTTAAGAGATAAGTTTTTTTTAATAATAAATAACTTATATTTTTTATTTTTTATTTTTATATGGAAAAAGAGTAAAAGACAATCATGCTCTTCCCATAATTAACTCTCTGTTAAATCTAACTCTAATCAAACTGGTCAAGGGTATGTTCTTGTTAATTAAAGGAAAAGTGCAATATAGCTGTAATATTGCAAAACGTCAGGGTAGTTTATTGCAATTAACCCAAAAAAAAAAAAAAGATTAGTAGATTAAATTAAGCATTAAGCCTATAACAGTAAAAAATAAAAAAATAAAAAAATAAAAAAATATGGTCTGTGTTTAGCAACAGTGGACGATGGTTCTTACTTATTAGAGTGTGATGTGACGGGTGCCCCGGGCCCATCAAATTACCGAATCAAATATCAGCCACGCGCCAAATGCCATTGATTGAAATGATCGCCAACAAAAAAAATCCATCAATCATTTTCAAAACGGCGCTACTCGCTCACCGGTTGGGTTGGATTTCTAAAAATCAACAATGCTGTGTATGACTATGAGTATGAGAGCACGCTCTCTGCTGTCCACTACATTTTTCCTCACTTTCTCGCCTCCCAAACGACTACCCAAGCTCAAATCCTCCTTCTCCGTCAAATCCGCCATGTCGTCGTCATCGTCCACCATCGAGCACGTGGTCCTCTTCAAGGTCAAACCCGACGTCGACTCTTCCAAAGTCAACACCATGACCTCCAACCTTAACGACCTCGTCTCCCTCGATCCGGTTCTCCACCTGACCGCCGGTCCGGTCATCCGCACCGGATCCTCTCTCTTCACCTTCACTCACATGCTCCACAGCCGTTACAACTCCAAAACCGACCTCGATGCCTACTCTCAGCACCCTAAACACCTCTCCGTCGTCAGAGAGTCTGTTCTCCCGATCTGCGAGGACATCATGGCCGTCGATTGGGTCGCCGATCGGACTCCGACCACCATGGTCTTACAGCCCGGGTCTGCTGTTAGAATCACGTTTCTGAAATTGAAGGAGAATCTTGGAGAAGAAGTGAAAGATGAGGTTTTAGGGGTAATTAAAGGACTTAAAGAGAAATTTGGGGCAATCGAGGAAATTACTTGCGGAGAGAATTTTTCTCCTGCCAGAGCTAAAGGATTTTCGATAGCTTCGATTGCGATTTTCAAAGGAGTTAAAGAGATGGAAGAAGCGGATTCGAACCAAGAGTTGGTGAAGTTGCAGAAGGAGAAAGTCAAGGATTATGTGGAGAGCGCGATTGCAGTTGATTATGTGGTCCCTTCGGCTTCCAATCTTTAATAAGGTTATGTTAATTGTCTCTCTCTTTGACTCTTTGATATCAACTTAGAATTGAGAAGCTTCAATAAAAAGACTTTGGATTCTCTGTGTTGCATTGCATTGCTTGTTTTTACTAAATCGTATAATTGAACAGGGCAAGAGATTAATATGAAGAAAGATTGAACCTTTTGATAGATGGATTATCAAATTTGTATTTTGAACTGGGGATTTGAGTTTTGAGTTTTGAGATTGATAAGTTGACTGGACTGGGTATATGAGCTGACTTTTGTTGAATTTTAGAGTATGTTTTAGTTTTAGTTTTCTCTTTTTGAAATAGTTCCAGAATCCAATTGATTTCTGGTCCAACTTCGTATTAGCAAATCAGTAACAATTAATATAAAAATTAGACAAAAGATCTAACCAGTCATAACTCATATGTGAGTTTGAACTTTGGATTAGTCCATGTTTGTTTTTGTTCTGACTAAATTCAACTATCAACATATTGTTACATCCAAGTAAGTACTAACAATTGAAAGCCTGTAGTTGTTTTGGTTGTATACTTGTATGGTTTAAGACCATATGTCCCTAAGTTTTATGTCCTATTGGTTGGCTTGCCGATGTGCAAGTTTGCGACACTTGAGTCGTTGTTCATGCACACTGGAAGAATTCCACCCTAGACACATTACTTCTCTTGGAAAGCAAATATGTCTCCTTTATAGGTCCTCCTACATTTGATAATGACGTGTTCATATTTTTGACTCATTGATGTGTTGATATGCACATTAGACAATAATAGATATGGATATTAATTCATAACAATTTCATGTAGATACATACGAGTCAATTTCCAGTCAAGTTGCTTGTTTTCAGTTATTTGACTTATCCGAAAGTCAATTCTTTCTTCAGTGTTCCTGGATCAGACAATGCCACTCTGGTGGCTGATCAACAATAATCTGTGATGCTTCAAGTTTCAGTTTCTTATTGGACCATGTTGCATTTGTTTGCTATGAGTCTACGACTTTACAGTGTTCCATATCTCCTGAAATTGACTTTCTTTAGAGCGTGAAGAACAGTGGTTCCATCTTATTATGTCAAAATCCCCTGAAAATTTTTGGGTTCTCTTCATTTTGTCCCCAAGGTCAACGAAAAAAACTAACAATGATTCCTTAAAAGAGTGTACTCCTTCCTCTAAGTGGTTAGAAGAATTCCTGAACACGGTGGGAAGAATCATTAGGTATATTAACTTTGATGAACTTTTAGTCGAAATAGTGAGTGTTAGCAATTTCAGTTGGTAAGGTATATTACAATTGTGTAAATTAAAAAGTGGGAGCTAGCTAATTCAGCTAGTAATTGTAAGAGATCTTGACTTCAAATCTGCTCAAATCAGGTTTATGAGAATTTGGTATACATTTAAGACATGTTATGTTAGAGGTATTGCATTCAATTATGTTTAAATGGAATCTTAAAGTTAAAAACTTGATCGCAACTGTAAACAGAGTTCCCTACCAATATTGTAGTACCAAAAAGGTTTGTTGATGTATAACATAAAGGAAATTAGCAAACAAACAGTTAACAGCTTTTAGTCTCCATTTTAAATAACATGTAAGCTTTTAGTCTCCATTTTAAATAACATGAAAAGTGCTGAGCTGGGCTGAATTAATTATCGGATTGGATAAAGGCTTAGGCCTTGATAATGTTTGGGCCAAATCGGGGCCTGATAAACAGTATTGGGGTGGGTTGAACCTGATTTAGGCCCAAACGGGTCTGCATGTTTGAACATGAAATATGCGAAGTGAATGCAAACATATGGAGTTGAACGCAAACCTTGTGAAGCACGACATGAAAACGTTATTTGAAGTGGATGCAAAATTGCAATTTGGAACACGAAACTTGCAAGTTGCAAATATAATATGGACTTGTAAAATCGAATGTGAAACTGTTAAAAGTGTAACAACATATTTGTGAATTTTCAGGCACAATTTGTTAAGTGAACCTGAAAGCTGCAGTCTGTAACTTAAAATTTGTGATTTAAGTTATAAAATTGTTTAATCTGACGACTTTGCCTTTTTCATGAGACTTATCTTATTTTTTAATTTCGTATTTTATAAAATTTAAATTGAAAAAAAGATATAATGCAAATCAAATTATTTAATTTTAATCTATTATTTGGATACTCTTACTTTGTTTTGGATACAAACTTTATTTTATTTGTGAAATATATTTAATTTAAAAAGATAGTATAATATAAATTATCTATTTAAAAATTTTATTTAAATATGAAATATCTTTTTTTTAGATTATTTTTGAAAATTAAATGTTTTAATTCCAAATTATATTTTTAATTAGTATTACATTGATCAAAGCAAAAAGTAAAAAGCTAGTGCCTAGTGGGACAACCTATTAGCTTTAAAGAAGCCAAGTATAAAATGGGCAGAAAACCATGTTGCACCAAACAAGGACTCAACAGAGGCACTTGGTCTGCTCAAGAAGATAAAGTCCTCATCAACTACATTCAAATCCATGGTCAAGGCAAATGGAGAGACCTCCCTCTAAAACCTGGTACGTACTAGTACTTTTATCAACTTTTCTTCTTCTTCTTCTTCCTTTGAGTGAGGAAGATGAGGGTTTAGCCTCCAAAGCATCACGAAGGTTGACCTTCTTCCATTTTGTCAAATATTTTTCTTCATGATCTAAAACGACGACGTGTTTATATATGTATAGGGTTAAATATATGTGGAAAGAGTTGTAGATTGCGATGGTTGAATTATTTGAGACCAGATATCAAGAGAGGTAACATTTCTTCAGAAGAAGATGAACTCATTATCAGACTCCATAAACTCCTTGGTAATAGGTAATTTATTCTTTATTATGTAAGTTTTTTCTTTACCTTATTCGCTTTTTTTTTTAATAAAGAAATGTACAGAGTACATTTATCGTCTTGTTTATATATTTATTGTGAACAAAGACAATAAAGGCATTATATAATTCCTTTCATAGTGTTTTATCCATGGCACATATTAACACTACCAAAATTTTAATTCATCTATTTAAAGTTTCACCATTATTCATATGTTCTATCCATAGAGAAAAAAAAAAAAAAAAAAAAAAAAACAAAGTTGACAATTATTAGATTCACCTAGGGTATACCGTTCACATTTACACCATTCAGGCTGTGGGTTCAAATTGGATTTAAATCATGTCTCTTTTACTGAAACTTCGAATTAATTGTTCATGGATGAATGCCGACTAGTTTGAATATTATATAAGACAACCGACAAGAATAAATATTTTAACAAATAATGACCAGCCTTAATTTGTCACCACCACTCAACTATAGTATGTTTGTGATTTCAAGACCTCTACTATAGTAAAGGCCATTTAAGGTACATCACACAATCACACAATGAGGAATGTTATTATTTTTTTTTTTTGAAATACCACATACGGTAGTGGTGATTCAAACCTGGAATATTGTCAGGTTGAATAAATTACCTCCAAGTCACGTTGAGCGGTGGTATGAGGAAGACTAGCTAATTGCTATTGTTGAGTCTAAGAGTGAAAAATAGGTGTCATTTTCATGGGAATCGTGTGTTCTGATTAACTCGTCGGTGGCCAACGAGGTTATTGTTGGGAATCACCCTCTTATACCAAAGTTAGTTACTCGCATCCTAGATGATTGTATTATCAATTATAACTTATAATTCGATTCACAATCTCATTGGGTGATCTCTATACATTATTTGCTATCAACAGCTAATGATGAATCCACCTATCTAGACCAGGTATTTTTTTTGAAGCTTTTACCATTGGTAGGATAGCTGCTGACTTTAGAGTTATTTGCTTAAGTCCTAAGTTCATCCATCTATCAGATGAGCTATGCCCCTAGGGCATTACAAGTTAATTGTTATAATACATCATGTGTGTTTAGAATAATGGCATCTTGCCTTGGTGGTTAGAGTCTTCAAGTGGAAGTTCCATCACCAAGGTTCAAGTCTTGGTAGTTGTAAATATTTATCCCACCTTTGATAAAAAAATCTCGAAGTGTGGGAGCCATTTTCCAAAAAGGGGAGCATCCCTCTCTCTTGATTTGATAGTTGTAGTCCATATATGACCTCTACCCTGATAGTGGGAGCCCCAGTAGTCGTTGTAATTCAAAAATAAATAATGGCAAAATTCTTTTCAAAACAAATAAAAATAAAGGCTCAATTAATAATGTAACCTTTACTTTAATAATAAATGTCAACATGCATAATAAATGAAATAAAAAATAAAGTAATTAGATGTATAGTTTCTTGGTAACCACAACTCTCAAAACTCCCCAAAATTTAAAGGAAAATGCTTTGGTACTGACTGGTCAGTACCCAAGTATACTAAACACCCAATGGAGTGCTGCCATGTGGCCAAAACTTTTTCACTTTTTACATTTTTCTCCTTGCTTTGGGTTACGTGGCAACTAACCATTGGGTTAGTCAATACCTTGGGTACTGACCGGTCAGCACCCAAGTGTTGTCCAAATTTAAATCCCCTTCTCTAAATCCAAAAAGATAAAATAAAATAATCAACAAGAATTGAGAACTACTAAAGCAATATCATAGACAAATAATCTATTAATGAAGAAGGTGATTAAAGCTGCAAATTTAATTCAATGCAGGTGGTCTCTGATTGCTGGAAGACTACCAGGCCGAACAGACAATGGAATCAAGAACTATTGGAACACCAATTTGAGCAAGAGAAAGAAATTAGGTACTGATCACAAGAGTATGCAGAAGCTAAAGGCTAAAGCTTCATAAACCTGAAAGTATTAATGTGTCGAACTCAGAAGAGAGCAGCATACCTGCAGAGCCACATCGAGTGATTCGAACCAAGGCAGTCAGGTGCACTAAAGTTGTTATTATTCCAGGACCAATCAGACAGTGGATCACAATGTTGGAGCCCTAGTACAGGAGGAGGATAATAATTCAACTCAGTTGATAGATTTTGACATTAAGGAACTCTTAAGTTCATCTGGTTCTCTCCAAGCTAATGATCATCAGATCAATGAAAATGGTGATCGTATCGTGGCAGATGGAGATCATCTACATCATCATTGTTGCCTCGAATGTTCAAAATTTTCATATGAAGCCATGTTTGAAGATCTAATGGATGAACGTACAACAAGACTTGGTGACCCTTTTGAAAACAATGATCACATGATGGATCTCAACAGTGTAGATTATTTTCTCAATTCAGAAGATGAATCATTAATAGACTAATGTTTGATCTTTATAATAAGGTTGCTGATCTAATGCATAATTGGAAGACTGTCCTCTCTTCATTATCAAAAATCCTGTAATTTCTAATAAGAAATTCTGTAATGCAGAAAGGAATTTAGCAAACAAACGGTAAACGACTTCTTTTAGTCTCCAATTCAATTAACGTGTAAGCTTGATTGCTGATAATAAATGTGTAGCTGTATTTTTAAAAAACATTAAATTCAACCTTTATATCTAGAGATGTCCCTTGTAACAAAATGGTTGTGCACTTCCCTTCCACTTATGTAATAGGGTTTCAAATTTCATCTTTACCCATTAAATCGCAAAATGTTAGTAAACCTCTCCATTGTAATGAAAGTTGCTCGCCAGGTCCTGAAAAGGGCTGAACGGGGCTGGCTGGTCCGAAATTTTGAAGTCCAATTAATTATCGGATTGTATCCAATTGTTAGGGCTTGATACTGTTCGGACTGAATCGGACCGGATGAACTGTATTATCAATTGATTGACGATATTTGCATCCCTTAAAAATTGTATGTACATCCTAAATTATTATGTTTTTGAAAATCTAATAATACTCTTGAGTAAAATTACCAATATTACTAAATAGTTTATAAGTATATCCAATAATAATTATTAATTAGTTTTTATATTAATTAGTCTCAAGAATAATGTCCTTGGATGGGTCGAACTGGATATGGGCCCATGCGGGCCCAATTCGATTATAGTCTTTTATAAAATAGTAAAGAAAATCAATTATATAAAAGGCCTAAAATTTATTGGGCCCAAATACAATCCCGCCCAACCCTCATGGCCATTGATCAATGAGCTGGGCTTAACAATAGGCATGCTAGTATGCTACTGTTCATATGACCCGACCCTATTAGAAGGCTAAGTGTATGTTTGGTATGGCTTTTGTAAAGGCCAAAAGAGTTTTTTTAATGCTAAAAGCTGTTTTGAAGGTTGTTTTTTTTTTTTTTTTTTTTGGTGTTATTTTATAAAAATCAAAACAACTTTTTTAATATATGAATTGTTTCAACAACCCATTATAAAAGCCATTGGAGAAGCCTACAATTGGGATTTTCCAAAATGCATTTTTTGAACTTTTTAAAAACAAATGAATTGTCTCAACTACCCTTTATAAATTTTAGATATTCCACTATACAACTGTTTCATTATAAATACATTGTCAACACTTTTTTATAATTTACATAACCAAAAGCTATTTTTAAAAGGGGTTTTATCATTTAGGTCCCTATGTTTTTTTGAAATATCTATTTTTTACTCACTCATCCATTTTTTACTAGGTTGCCCTTATGTTTTCAAAAACCACTCATTTTGGTCTCTCTGACCAGAATTTTGATGGTCAACCGTTACTAAAAAAGCAAAATGACACTTTTACCCCTAAATTTAAAATCAAAATAAAATCAAGAATTACAATATTATGTATTTACATTTTCAAAATTAAATTACAAAACTATTATATATATATATATATATATATATATATATATATATATATATACAGTCCTTCTATTATCAGTTCGAACTGACAAAAGTTATATCAGTTCCTTGTATGTGGGCCACTGGATTTAAATACTTTGACTGACAAGTGCATACAGCCAAGTCAAAGTATTTAAATCCAGTGGCCCACATGCAATGAACTGATATAACTTTTGTCAGTTCGAACTGATAATAGAATTTCTGTATATATATATATATATATATATATATATATAATATAATATAATATTTAAAAAAGTGGAGGCCTATTTTATTTTTTTAAATTATGGATGGAAGAGATTTGATCTCCTCCATACATCAACAAATTTCCACCATTGAATTTTTTTTTTAGAGTTAGAAAAATAATGTTTTTATTTTAATTTTATTTATTATTTTATTTTTTTATAAAGTAATTAAACAAATTAAACTCCATCAATTGAAAATTGCTTCGAATCTCAGATTTTTTTGGGATTTATTAAAAAATAAGACACTAAAGATAGAGCAGCTCTATCATCTGCCATTGACACTTTTATAAATTTTTTTTGGAGTTCCAGATCTCCTCCTAACTCAAATGATAGAGTAGCTCTCTCATCTGCCATTGAGCTCTGTGATGGGGAAGATCCGTCATCTACCATGGACTAAAAATTATCTCTCACTTCTCTTCTCTCTCCTCAATCTCTTCTTTCTCAAACACGTTGCCTCCAATCCCACCCTCTTCCCCAAACCCGATTCGTCTTTTCTCCCCCATCGCCATCGCATCATGACCATCTCATCACCACAACCACCGATCGCCGACCATCCCAGCTTTGCCGCCGACCAACCCTTAAACCTCCGTCATGGATTATTTTTCTTTTTTGTGTGGGGAATCTGATTTAGATTCATGAAGAAAAGGTGTTTCATTTTTTATTTTGGGATTTGATTAAAAAAAAAATATGAAGCAGATGCTCCGTGTTCGAGTTTGAGATGGTAGAAGATGTGTGTTGTGTTTGTGTTTGATGGAAATTCGTTTACGGATGAAACTGAAGGTGGTGGCCATGGTTGATTTCGATTTAGGTTTAGGTTTGGTGTGGGTTGTTGTGTGGTGGTGGTTGTGGTTGGATTTTGGGGATGGTGATGGGTGGATTTGTGGTTCGTCGGGGTGGCTGCGAGGTTGTTGGTGGTTTGTCGGGCAACAGCAAGGTTGTTGGTGGTTCGTTGGGGCAGCGACAAGGTTGTTGGTGGTTCGTCGGGGTAGCTGGTAGGTTCGTTATGGGTTTGTCTGATTTGAATGGGTTTGATGTTGATTGGGTTTAGGGTTTGATTTTGATTTTTTTATTTTAAGATTTGAATGTTTTTGGTTTTTGATTTTTTGTTAGTGGCTGGTTTGATTGAATCTGGAGGAGGATGTGGTGATGGATGATTCTAGGGGTGATGTTTAATCTGGGTTGGGGGTGATGTTGATTCTGGTGAATGGTGATCGAATATGGATTTCTTGATTTGATGATGAAGATTGTTAGGTTTATAGTTTGTGTTGGCATGTATTCCATATCAAAACGTGTTTATTTTGTAATGTTTAGTGGTCCATATGTTGAAGATTTAAGAAGACGAAGAAAGTCTTGGCCACAATTCATGCAAGATGCCGGCTTCAAAGAGATATGTGCTTCATTGATCATCAAAGGTAATATAAGACCTCATATCTCTTACAAGGCTAGGCACACACACACACATGGCATCCTTGTGTGTTCCTTCATGGTTAAACATCATTTATATATCACTTTTACACACTTGATAATATATGCTCATGCATTTATACTATCTTGACAAACTTTGCTTATTGCATGTTCTAGGACTATGTCTAAGAAATAGCATATGTGTGTGTCTTTGTGTTTGTATGTTTCCATATTTTTGTATTTGGACTTGAATATGTTCTATTATGATACCTTATTGAGTTCCAGTCATTTCGGTTACTCATTCACTTAGTTTCGAGTCCAAACGATGTAGCTGTGCTACTTTTCGTTCTCATTCGTTGAGTTGACTTCATCGTCGTTTTCCGAGATGATTTCTCAACCATTTTTCAAAGTTGTGTAGTCGTCGTCATGCGTGAGGGAGTCATGGTTCGTAATCCAAAAATAGATTCAAAATCGGAGTTCGGATGCCCAAGATACGGCTAAAGAACGTGAGGGAGGGAGCGCGCGAGAGGAGAGCGTGGCCAAAGGCCACATTGCCCAAGCCGTGTGGGAGCCGTGGGACCCACGGCCAGAGGACCTCTCTGGCCCCGAATGGCCCACGCGCCCACCACGGGGATGGGTGATGTGGCCACCTCTAATTGGCCCAAAAATTCCCTCTCTCTCCTCCTTTTAAATCCCTTCCATTCCCTCCAATTCATTTCTAAGAAGAAAAAGTCTAGAATCCCGTTAGAATTTTTCTCTCCAATTTTCTCACCTTCCAAACACCATAACTTCTTCATACGAAGTCAGAATTGAGTGATTCAAGTTGGAGATCATTTGTAATTGAGTCCTTTACCTTTTCCAAGTGGTTTGGAAGCTGTTTGATCGATTTTTCTGGTGGTTCTACATAGAAAACCGAACCAGCTCGTGAATCTAAGGTATTGGTCTTATCTTTGGGATTTCTTCTTTTATAACCTTCAATTTGCTTGGGGTTTCTTCTTCTATATATACTTGTATGTTTGGTGAATGCTATTGAGAAAGATAGCTTCACAATCAATCCTAATCAAAAGTCTATTTAGAGATATTTGTGAACTAGTTTCCATGATTCTAGGTTTTTCACATGATTGTGAGTTGTATTGTGATTAGATTGATATCTTAGGTTGTTTGTGACTTGATTGAATCAATTTTGTGATAAATGACCTTGAGATTTGTTTTGATCCTTTGATTGATGAAATCTAGGATTATTGTATTTGTATATGTTTTAGAGCTATCTAGGATTTAATTGATTTACATTTTAAATCCTTGCTCTATATTTTTGGGTAGAATATTGATTGATTGATCTCATGTCTCTAGCATTTTATTGTATGTTTATAGCATCTTGAACTTGTACTTCATGAATATATTTTGTTCAAGTGTTGTATGTGTGAATGAGACTATGAGCTTATGTGTTTGGTGTTTACACATGCTTTAGGTTTTATTCTTGTATTTTGCATCTAGACTTTTATTACTTGTGATATCACATGTTTAGGTCTATTTGTACCATGGTATGTATTGATCACATGTTCTATGTTGAATTGGTTGTTTGTATCATTTGCATTCACATGATCATACTAGGAAGTCCTTGTAAAAGGCATGAAGTTTTGGTTAGAGTTGGGATGACTCGGATAGCCAAGCAAGAAATCTTGCCTAGAGTCGGGAGGACTCGGATAGACAAGCAAGAAGTCATGGCTAGAGTCGGGAGGACTCGGATAGTCATGCATGGGAGGCTCCCTAGAGGCATGAGTTCCTTGGATAGAGAGTTGACTATTATATTGGTAGGCCTAGGCGTATGGTTAGATATAGACTCCAAAAGAGCGAGGTATACGGGAGGTGTATGCACTCTTGAGGAATTTCTAATCTTCCATCGATGTTGGTTTTGTGTGTTGTCCAATATATGGTGGTTTCGCATCATTGAGGGATTTCATACTTTCCAATAGGGTTGGGTAGACTTAGACTCCACTAGGTTGGGTGAGCTAAAGATTGGTCACTTTATGGATTCTCTATTTTTATCATCCAATATATAGTACCATAATGGTTGTATTTCAACTCGTGGATGTTTTCTCTTTGGAGGTTTTACCACGTTAAAAAATCTCTTGTGTTAATTCTTCCTATCTCTATCTTTTATATTTTATTTGCGTATGTTATTATCTTGTTTCATATTATTCACTTGTGATGTATAGTGAAGCAAGTATTTGTAAAGTGTGATTTGTGGATTCATTCTTTTGAACATTTTTTTATATATATGATTCTTTTGTATATTGTAATTTTTGTATAGTGATATTTGATCACTTTTGTAACTCATTGAACATCTATTGAAATACAATTATTATTTGTTGTTGTGTTTATTTGTTCTTATACCTCACACAACTAGGTGATATACATAGACCTTGTTCACATGATTATATTCTCATATTGTCTATGTATGTCTTTCTTGGTTTATTTTGTTGTGTGTAAGGCTACCTTGAGGGATAAACGAAAGTTTATTCAAGGGATTGAAAAAAGGTGTAAATACCTATTCACCCCCCTTCTAGGTACGCCTTAAGCAATTTAACTACGTTTGTATACTTTCAAAGATGATGGGTTTTGTTAAATTAATTTTAATTTATTTATTGTATAGTTCTTTTTAAAAATTATTTTTTATTTAATTTAATAACATTTATTTATTTTTTGATAATTCCAATTATTAAAATTTTTAAGGAATAAAAAAGAATTATTACATTAAATAAAAGAATAAAAAATAAATTTAAACTTGGGATGAGTTTTGTTATATAAATATATAATTTTGTTATATTAATAAATTATTTTACTTTTTTTTCCTTTTTGTATTTTTTTTTGAATTTTATTATAATTTTTTTGATTATAATACAAATATATAATTTTTTTGAATATATAATTTTCTATTTTTTGTGGTGTTGACACATGGCATGTTTATGGTTTAAAGACAAAATACCCTTGAAACCGTTAACTCCAACTAACGTCCAACTCACAGAGGGACCAAATTGATGGGTTTTTATAAACATAGGGACCAAGCCAGTGAAAAATGGAAAGACAGTTAAAAAAGTCATAACAGGCCAAAACCTAGGGACTAAATGAATAATATCCCTTTTTAAAAATACATTGTCAACACTTTTTGTAATTTATACAACCAAAAGCTTTTTTTGTTAAAAACTATATAAGTAAAAGATCTACTCTAGAAGCTGTACTTGGAAAAGCCATACCAAACAAACCCTAAGCCTTTATTTGACCCAATAATCAATCGGACTTCAAAATTTCGGAGCCCGGCCCTTTTACACCTTTACCAACCACTTAAAAATAGCAAAATTGCACTAACTTGCCCTGTATATATGCAATATTACACTCTCTAGCAATTAATAGGTTAGTTACAAACATCCCCTCGACTCCTTAGGCCACCTTAGGGTTGCACATTGGGGCAGGCCCGGCCCTAGGGGGAACCCAGTGAGGCGACCGCCTAGGGCCTCCAATCTATAAGGGCCCCCAAAGTTAAAAATAAAAAATTTGATTTCAGATATAACCTATATATGAATTTAAACTAATAAACCCAT
This sequence comes from Acer saccharum, assembly GCA_030490815.1. Taxonomy (NCBI): domain Eukaryota; kingdom Viridiplantae; phylum Streptophyta; class Magnoliopsida; order Sapindales; family Sapindaceae; genus Acer; species Acer saccharum. The sequence continues at coordinate 36,792,548 of CM059871.1, forward strand.
AAATGAGTTTAAAATATAGACCCATTGAATCTCTAATTTTTTTAAACTAACAAACTCATAAAATGAGTACAAAATAGACCCATCAAACATATTTTTTTTTAAGAAAGGCCCACAACTCAATTATCATTCTAAAAAATGAAAAACAACATTATAATACTACTCTTATTAGAGTAACCAACCAGAAATCGAAATTGAACAAAAATCAAATTAGGACTCTCTTAAATCTTGCTATTTGCTACGAAATTTTAGATTTCAGATCCGTAATCTAAACTTGAAGTCATTGTTCAAAGAATGAAAGGTAATTAATAATTAAATCAATATTTTTTTTTGATAAACCTCTTTTTTGTTAGATTGTTAGAATTCAAATAGGAAAAGATCAGTAATTTTGTAAGTGAGTTTGGTGGTGATGATTGACTTTGTTTGGTTCAAATTGGTTGTGAATTTTCCATAGCGCAATCAAAAATCAAATTAGGATTCTTCAAAACTCTTTTAAATCTTTCTACGAAAATTCATAATTCAGATACAAAATCTCAACTTAAAATCTTAGGGCCCCGTAAATTCATTTTCTATAATTCGCCTGGGGCCTCGAAAATCTCAGGGTCGGCCCTGCATTGGGTAAATGGGGATGGATATAGGTCCCCCCATCCCCATCCCCACTTCTCAAACCCTTACCCATACCCCCCCCCCCCCCCCCCCCCCCCCCCCCCCGCGGCCATTTCCTCATTTAGGGAAAATGGGGATGGGGGAGTTTGGGGGGAGGTCCCCCTATCCCCATCCCCATTTCCCCATTTTCCCCGTTTACCCCATTCCCCCATCTCCCCATTTGGTTGAAAATTACAAATTAAACTAAAAAAAAATAAAAAATTCCATTACAAATGCAAAAGAAAATACATTACAAAATAATGTCAAATATATATATATATACATTACAAAATAATGTCAAAGAAAATACATTACAAAATATATAAATATATATATATATATATATATATATATATATATACGGTCCCGATCCTATCAGGATGCACTGATATAACTTTATCGGGATATTGAATGTGAGCCACTCATTTATAACAGTGATTTGACAAGTGCATACATACCAAGTCAAAGTATGTAAAACGAGTGGCCCACATTCAATATCCTTATATAATTCTATCAGGATGCACTGATAGGATAATTTCCGTATATATATATATATATAATTATTTTTATAATATTTTAGGGGAAATGGGGAAATGGGGATGGGGGGAGGTCCCATCCCCATTTCACTATATTAATGGGGAAAATGGGGAAATGGGGAAATGGGGATGGGATCCCCATCCCCATTTCAATTTGGGGATGAAAATCATCCCCATCCCCCCCCCCCCCCCCCCTCATTTCCCCATTTCCCTCCAAAAAATTTCCCCCAAATGGGGATGGGGAAGCGGGGAAATGGGGATCCGGGGGAAAATGTGCAACCTTAGGCCACCTAAGACCTTTTCAATTTACTACTTAGCTACATGGTTATGGGCCTAGCCTTATGGTAGATTAGATATATACATATATGGATAAAATTCTACTTTTATGGGAAAGTTAAATACTTTCCTATTTAATTGCGGTGGAGATAAAAAAAAAAAAAAAAAGGATTTTTATTTTAAAAAATAAAAAATCAAAAGAAAAAACTGAATATATATATATATATATATATAGAGAGAGAGAGGGAAATCTAGATTAGATCTCCATGAAGATCTAGAGATAGACGGCGAATCTCTCAAGTCTCAACATTGTGTTTGATACCTTGATGGAAATAATTGAGAATGCTTGAGGAATAAAAGAATTTCATTCTCTCTTGGGTATTCTTTCTCTTCTATAATTTTTAATTTTTGCTTATTTCAATTATTTCATAACAAATGTAAAATAGTTTTGGTATTTCAAATGTGATTTTTTAACAAACACCATTATTGTATTAGATTAACGTTTTTTTTTTTTTTTTTTTTCAGAGAACGTTTTGTAGCAACTAGCAAGTAGCTTTTGTTAAAGTAATCCAACATGCTCCAAATAAGGAATCGATCATGTCCAAACAAATTGAACAAATGTATATATTCATCAAATATCTTGATATTAAATTGATGCATGTGTTCCCAAACAATTGGACAGGATACGGACACCTGCAACCTGTATTTAGAGCTAGATAGAGGAAAAGTCGTCGAGCGTTCTAGTGACCTGGAAAACAAACAAGTAAAAATGGAGCGAGATGGGATGGTCCCTTCGGGGACTCTCCGACGCTTAAGTCAGTGGAATATCCGTAGTAGATAAATATCGTAAAGGAATGTAGTGAATAAATTAAATAGACTGTTATACTGAATATCTAAATAGCAGATCAAACCGTAGTGAGCCCGCTATTGCTGTCGAATGCTCATTGAACTAAGGTTTGTCACTTTGGTATGGCAATAAGAACGTGGAGATGAGTGTCTAAATCAAGATTGTTATGCGATGAAAATATAATTGATGAACCGGAGGATCAGAGTGATGTAATAGAAAATTTTCGGTGGCCAAGGGCAGTATTTGAACTGAGTTTCGGTTTCGCTTAGTAGAAGCTTGTATCTGGCAAAAAATCAAAACCCCTTCTTATCGAGAGAGGGGTGTTATTTATAGCCTTTAGGTAAAGGTTGTTAGAGCATCTCCAACAGCCTCCCTTGATGACATCCCTTAGCTTAATTAAGGGAGTAGGTGTATTTTTACAGATCCAACAACTCCCTAAATGGCTCCCTTAATTGTGTTCTGGTGGAGTTCACTCCCTTAATTAAGGGGTGTTTTCAACTCTTTAAAGTAGGCTCCACCTATTTAAGATTATTTTAAAGTAGGCTCTATCTATCATAATTGACAAGTGGTGTCAAAACAGGCCGGCCCGGCCCATTAGGCCTGGGCTCGTTGGCCTAATGGGCCGTGCCAGGCACGGCCTGTTAGTGAGAAAAGCCTTGCCAGACCGACCTGTTTGGGGGGAGGGTGGGCTCGGCCTAGGCACGTGCCCTGTGCCGGGGCGTGCCAGGCGGAGCCTGTGGCGGGCCAGCTCGTTAAGACCTTAACGGGCTTTGAATTTTTTTTAATTTTTTTTTTGAATTATGGCGCCTACTAGAATTCATTTTTTCAAACAAATTTTAGGCCCATAGGCCTAGTGGGCCGTGCCACCTGAGCCCAGCACGACACACCGACTTAATAGGCTTGAGCCTGGCCTGTTAAGCTGGCGTGCCAGGTTGGCCCAGGCCAGCGACTGAAACAAGCCAGGCCTGGCCCGTTTTGCCAGCACTATAATTGACAAACAATATCTAATATTTATTAAACACAATATCTAACATTTAAATAATAATAAAAAATTATTAAAGGGGCCATTTAAGGGAGTATTGCTCCAGCAATACTCCCTTAATGGTCCCTTGCAATAACATGCACTCTTAACTAAGGGAGTCTTTTAGGGAGACTGTTGGAGATGCTCTTAGTGTGGTTGATATGGGATTGAGATCTCCGAGATACAACCCTTATTTAATGGGATTCGAGTCTGCCTTTGAGTTAAATTTGAATTGGGAAGTTATTAGATAATGATAATTGCCTGACTCAATCAAGACTCCGATGAAGGTGAATAAGTCGAGTCAATTAGGTCTTGGGTCGACCTGTCGTGTTTGGGCCTGACCCGGATTCATAAAGAAAAGCTAGCGTTGGGCTTATAGTCAGATTTTGGCTACAGATATATATATATATAAGCAATTTTTTTTTTAAAAACTATTATAAATTTCAGGATTAAGGGAGGAGTAGGCCCGGCCCTAGGCTAGGACGAGAGGGGTGTCCGCCTAGGGTCCATTATATGAGGGGGCTCTTAGTTACATGTTTTGATTTTTAAAACAAATGGGTCGGAATAAATATATTTTAAAAAACTTGATCCAATTTTTTATTTCAGTCATAAAAGGTCTTTAACTCCAAACTTCTTTTTTAAATAATGGCCCAATTCATTCAGAAATTAAAAAGTAAAAAAAAAAAAAAAAAAAAAGGGTCCAAAATCTGTCTTCACACAATAACTCAATTTTAAACATAGGCCCAACTCTCAAATGAAATTAAAAAATAAAGTTTCAGACAATAACTCATTTTATTCGGTATTTCTATTCAACTTTTGCTTATGTGTTATGCAAAATTTATTTGTTTATATAAGGAATGTATTTATAACACGGTAACATTTTATCTTTATCGAAACTATCATTTTCAAACCAAATATATGAAAACAAGTATATATTTGTGTGTGTGTATACATATATATATATTGACAAACTATGAATATGAATGAGGGGCCCATTTTAGATTTTTGCTCCCGGGTCTTTAAAAAGTTAGGACTGCCCCCAGGGTTAGGGCATGAAATGTACCTATAAATCTATAATATCTTAAATGTAGATGTGAGAGTATCTTAACCAACCTTCTCTTTTCTATATATGTAAGTACCATGATAATTATTAATATACAGGTGCATGCAGCCAAGAGATTAAATTAGTTGGAATTTGGCCTAGGTACTTCTCATTTGCTCCTTATTGAATGATGTATATTGAATTACCAAAGTAATTAAAAATGTAATGTTTGGGTGTTGAACGGTCAGCACCCAAAATACTGACCCACCAATTAAAGTGTATGGACGTAACCAGGAATAAACACTAGGGTGGGCTCGAATATTTTTTTTTTCTGATCATTAACAATACGAGAAAATTGTATTAATTAAAAATAAATATACACCTATATAAGAAGACATAGCGGATATTACTCCATGAATGTAATTTCTAAATAAACACGTTAACAAAATTAAAAATAAATAAAGTCAAAACAAATTATAAAATAAACATAAAATGCAAATGCAAATACTAATTAAGCTGTATCTTACGGTTTTTCAAAAGATCAAACTTTTCAATTATAAAATCAGGATCAATAGCACCAACAATTTCTCTTTCAATGTAGACAACTACAGAGTTTGTTAAAAATTCATTTTCCATCTTATTGCGTTTTGGATCTTTTAGTCTTGGAAAGAGATCTTGAACTTGAAGTATGAACATCACATGTGGCATTTGGCCTACTAGATAACTCGCCATCATCCTTTTTATCGAAATAATGGAATATGTTTCTTTTTTGCATTACAACCTATATAAATAACAAAAAGACACAAAAATAAACCATTAAATTGATCATTATTTTATTACTTCTATATATGTCGACAAATAAGAAACTATTTACATATACAAATATACAATGTTTTGAACTTATATTACTATTTACCAAAAAGACCGTTAGTGAGACAAGCAACTCTTCAAACCTTCATTTTGGTAGTTCGTTACTAAATTTCTGGAAATTTAGATTAATAGCAGCAGTATTTTCTAGTTTGTACTGCTTTTCTAATGCAGTAATTTATAACAACAAATCAAAAAACAAAATAATAATTAAAAACCAAAACAAAAATAAAATTAAACAAATCCATGATTATTGGTAAATTGGTACACTTTTTATGTTGTCCCACACTCCCACTTGGCCACTTTGCAACCATTTCTGGGCTAGTGGAAGTTTTTGGAGTGTTGGAGGTTTTTCGGAAAAGATGATAATAATTGTTAAGGAAAAAAGAAAACAAAAAAATTGATATCTGATATTCTGATGCTCTTTTGTCTCATGGGCTATTGGGCTGTGATATAAAAGTCTTCAGGATACGTACATTCATAGATTCCCTGGTCTATCATCTATGAAAGTAATAATTTTTTTTTTATTTTTTTTACCCACCCTAGCCCAGGGCTAGTTCCGTCTCTAAGTATAGTAACTGACCTTTTCTTTTACTTTTTATATTTATTTCCGTGGAAATGGAAGGAAATGGCCTTTCCTAAGTTTCAAAGAGCAAAAATGTCCACTTTTAAAATAACTTGCAACAATGTCCATTATCAATTTCTGCTTTTTGAAACTTGAAAGTGGCCATATAAACAAAGGCCCCTTTATTTCCTTGCATTCTTCCCAAATTGGACCACGTGCTATATTTCAATTGGTGTGTTAGTATTTTATGTGTTGACCGGTCAGCACCCAAGCATTATCTATTAAAAATAGTACAAATTAAAATCATTCCTCAAAGCAACCCTCCAGTACAAAGCAATTATGGTTGGACAGTTTACTGTCATGGGCTTAAAGTTTGATGTCACGGTCCGTTCGATTTCAGACTGATTTCCAGCCAAGGTGCACTACAAAGCCAACTATTATGCACAAGCCCTTGGAGTATTCAAGAGACTTCTCCACACTTCTAGCATGGAGCCTTTTCTAGAAGTCTCTCGAATACTCCAAGGGCTTGTGCATAATAGTTGGCTTTGTAGTGCAACTTGGCTGGAAATCAGTCTGAAATCGAACGGACCGTGACATTACGCTATAGATATGTAGCAGAGTTAATTAATGGCAGGTCAAAAATGGCGATAGAACTTGAAAAGAAGAGGTAGCTGAAAATTGATCAAATCACGTGTTCTGTTGAATTTGAATGGTATATCAATATATGCTTCGATCTGCTTCTCCAATTTTTGTTTATATATATCTCTAAAAAAAAATAAAAAAAAATAATAAATAAATAAATAAATAAAAATTCTCCTAGCTAAGAGCATCTTCTTAATGCAACTTTTCAAAATCACACGTTTCATATAACCATGTTGCTTTAACTTCTACAAGGACCAAGACGAGATGAGGTTGGTCCGATAATAAACCCTTCACACCTACACTACGAGATTGCAGGTTCGAGTCATTCCCTTAAAAAAAAAAAAAAAAAAAAACTCAAATTTATGTAATAGTGTAATACAACCACCGCAACAATGAGAGTGACTATTAATTTCTACCTAGCATGTACATATATTTTTATATTTCGTAAGGTACCCAAATTTTCAATTTTATGTCGCTCATCATCAATTTTAGATGAATATCGAGAAAATGAGGTGAGAAAAAATGATGATAATGTGAGGATGATGATGATGGAGAACGAGGAGGATGATGATAATGTAACTTAAAGAACAAATTATTAGTTTCAGGTAGTCGGGTCGCCCCATCTCGAAGAACAAATTATTGGCTTCGGGTAAGGGGTGACCTAATATCAGGTTACCCAATTTCGAAGCACAATTGCCATCATCATCTTCCTCACATTATCATAAAAGTAAATATCGATAAAATTGTAAACAAAAAGTAAAACAACTTCACCGTCGGTGGAATATTTACTCCTCATGTGGATGAGTGGTTTGGAATCTTCTTAATATTTTTTCTAGAGATGAAACTCCATCTCCAAATGTTCTTTTTTAATTTGTTTATAGAGATCTCCTCCACCCATTTTCTCTATTTATTTAATTTTTATTGTTAAATAATTGAAAAGTCAAATTGACGGATTGTTAACTCTTAACGAAGAACAATCGACGGCGGGGGATATTATTGCAATTAGAAGCTGAAGTTATCTATGCATGCAATTAAATATAATGTTAGGGGATATTATTGCAATTAGAAGCTAAAGTTATCTATGCATGCAATTAAATATAATGTTAGAAAGATGTTTGTGCAATTTGACCTTCATTTTATGATTAATTTTGTTTAAAAAAAAATTCCGATTTTATTTAGAAAGTTGAAATGTATAAATAATATTGGGTTTAGCCTGGATCGGTAACAATACATTGCAGTTACAAGGAGACATTATCTATTTTACTTTTTACTTTCTTATTTTTTAAACTCTTCCTTTATTTAAACTTCAATCCAACTATTTTAAATTACTCCTGTATACTAACATAACCAAATAATATTTGGAGATTGTTTCAAAAAAAAAAAAAAAATTAAAAAATTAAAAAATTAAAAAATTGAAAATATTTAGAGATGCATGAACCACCTTGAAGCCTAGCTGGGCCATGGTGAGCTCATTTTTTTATTTTTATTTTTTTATATAGTTAAACTGTTTTATTTTTTATTTCAAGTTTTGGTTATTTATATTTGTTTTAAAAAAATTATTGTCATGGACTCCCAAGTTTATTGAAGTACATTCTAATGTCAACTAGATAAGGGAAAAATAGAACTCCAACCACACATAACAACTAAAATATTGAATTTCCCTATAAACTAGAAGAAACTAAAGAGCTACAAAAGTTTTTAGGATTATTAAATTATGGTAGAAAATCCATCCCTAATCTAAGCACCTTAGTTAGGCCCCTCTACAATAAGCTTAGCAAAAATGGTCAAAGATACTTTAATAATGAAGATATAAAACTAATACAACGAATAAAAGAAATAGTAAAGAATCTAGGACTAATAGCTCTCCTAATTGATAGCTATTATAAAATAATTCAAACATATGCTAGTAGCATAGGGTAGGCTGGAATTCTTATTCAAAAGCCTAATAAAGGAAGCCCAAAAGATGTAGAAGAAATAGCAATGTATTTAGAAAGTAAAGTACTGAATTAGAACTACTAGGGATAATAAATGTTTTAAATACGTTTCACATATATATAAAAAATGAATCCTTTACTATTAGAACATATTGTAATAATATAGTAGAATTTTACGAAAAGGTACAAAAGAAAAATTTTGAAAAGAAAAATTCATTTATAAGTAAAAGATGGATAAGTTTATTATAAACATTAACTGGTAGAGGATACAAAGCAGAATTTGAACATATTAGTGGAAATGATAATACTATAGCAGATATATTATCTAGACTAATAAATATTTAATTTTGAATGTAGGAAGTATGACAGGAAGTTCAAAGAATTTTCAGAAAAGCCTTAGTTTCACAGCTCAAAGCAGTAGTATAAAAAAGCTTAGTATATGACCTTTTATTATAAATCAAAATCCAGGAATCCCTTTTCAGCCTTTAAATCAGGTAAAAGACAAGCTTACTGAACCCCAACAAGCCTTACTTAATAATATATGGTTTTTTAGAAATGATAATAAAGGATTTTTAAACTCCCTAAATGTTTTAAGCCAATATTTTGTAGAAAATAACAAATTTTTGTGCTACATAGTTTATAGAGGTAGGAAAATTGGGATCTATTCAACATGGCAAGAAACTGCTATGTATGTTGAAGATTTTCCAAATCTTAGTTTTAAAGGTTTTTATTCCTTAGAAGAAGCCAGTAGATCTCTAAATATGTTTTTTACAAACCAAGATGGTCTTGAACCAATTTTAGAATTCAATGGTCTGGTTTATGATCGTAACCAAGTTATTAGTTTCATGAATCATTTCAAAAAAGTAAATGAAGCAAACCATAGAATATCAGAAGAGCTAGAAAGTTATAAAAAGACTATGCATGATCTTTTAGAAAAACTCCAAGCTGAAAATACAATACTAAAGCAAAAACTAGAGAAAGCTGAACAACTCCAAAGACTTAGCAAAAGAAGCCAAAAGAATAGTAGAGAAGCAGACGAGGAGGCAAATTATGTAGAAAAGCCCCTTGATATTATAAATATTACCCTAATGAGGGATCAAGCAAAAAAATCTCTATAAAGCAGTAGAAAAGCTTCCAATAGATATAAAGCAAACTATTTTTGGAATAGCACAAAATATAAATCTAAAGCGTTTTATTAAAATTTTACAGTTTCTCGCCTTAGGTGTAGGATTACCTGAAGGTATGACTACATGGCTACAAGAGAAAAAGATAAATAATAAAGTTATATTCAAGTTTGTTTCAGCTCAAATAAACCTAAACATTTTTCCATTAGAATTTAAAATCCCAGATTTTGCTGAAAAAGTGAGTATTGAAGAACTATTTAGCTATGGTATTATTGACGGTATCCATGCAACAAATATTTTAAAAATCTCCTTCCTCCCTAAAAAACTTCAACAATAAATTAGGATATTTGGAGGAAAGCACGGTTTTTGCCTTGTCATTGATTCAGTCCCATGTGAATGGAGTCAACCAGCCTTACAAGTTGTCAAACTATTTACTAGCTTATCACTTCATCGTGATAGTACCCTACAATATTCATGTGAATCTATACGAGAAGACTATCCTCATGACTATGGCGAAGACATACGTCTTGAGTATCTTCAAAGATACAGAGCTCAAAAATATTTCACTTGTGTAAATTCATTCAGGCCAAAGCTGATTGGACAGACTCCTCACATGTCTATCTTCACAAGAAGTCATGATGTCATGACAAAATACCCAACTCCATGGATTTTTCTTAGCCCATAGACAGACGACTATTTAAGCGAAATCTAGGAAGAAGAAGAAGCCAGAATAAGAGAATTCCTTACAGAAGAAGTAGATGAACAATTCGATGATGAAGCGTACCACAATCGAGACACCTAACCACGAAGATCGTTTGGCAAAGTGTCAGAAGAAAATGACAAAAATAGTTAAAAGCAAGATAAAAAGATAAGATCGACAGCAAAGTTTGAAGATAAGAAGATAAGATCGACAACAAAGTCAGCAAAGGACAACAAGAATAGTAAAAGCAAGTATTGATAAGATAAAAAGTTAGCCTTACTGTTGACTTTATGTAAAAATTAATTCTTAGTGTCGGCCACCTGTTTTGGCCTTTTCTTTCTTAATTTTTGAGTCATGCTCTCATTTGCAACATATAGGCAAATCTAGAGCTTTCAAAACACTCATCCCTTCACTTGTAATATTTGCAAAAACTCCTCCATTGCAATCAATAAAGCTATGAATATTTTCAAGTAAGATCTTTCATCTTGTTTTTGATTTTTGCTTTAAAGTTTTCTTTAGTTGTTTAAAAAACAGGAAGTCTTGCCAAGTTAACGAAAGCATGAGAAAAATATTAAATTTCTAGAGTGACTAGGTCTTAATAAAATTTGAAAAATCTATTTGCAACCTTAAAGGAACTTTTTTTGTAAAAGTACCTAGTAGAGATCCCGTTTATGAAAACAAAATTTTATAATTTTCCGTAAAAACTCCCTGGTGGTCTGCGTGGATAAGTCCTGTTTGAAAGGCATAAAATGCCACATTGTGTGAGAATATTCAAATCCCACCTCACCACGCCTAAAACAGTCAAACACACACAAAACATAAATTTATGGGTTAAAATTAATAACGTCCATTTTGTTTGAGGCATTAGCCGTTTTAGTCCCTCTAGCTCGAGTTTTGTCTCTTTTAATACTTCTATTCACTTTTGTTAACATTTTTAACAAAAATACTATTTTACCCTTCTACTAAATATTAAATTTTTTTAAAAATAATAAAAATTTAAAATGGATTTGGTGGAGATCTAGATTGGATCATCATCGTCCATTTCATAAGATGGACGGTGGAGATTTGGATCTCCACCAAATAATAATAATAATAATAATAATAATAATAATAAAATTTTAAATTCATCTCAACCCAGAAACCTAGAACACCCACCTAAAAACCCAGAACACCAGAAACTCAGAATCTAGCATCCACCACGACCATCACTAAACACAATACCTAGCGTCTAACACCATCACCACCACCATTAAAGACAATCCATAAACAACCTCCAGACAACCACCAAACACAACCGGGCCATTACCAAATCCAAAATAAATTATTTCCAGAAAAACCCAACCCTCATCATTTCCAGAAACCACCATACCCTCATACAAATCAATAACACCAAACCTAGAGCCTAGAACCGAGCCACCACCACCAAATCCACCAAACTGCCATCACACCATATTCATAAACAAACAAAATATCGCAATCTCTCTCTCTCTCTCTCTCTCTCTCTCTCTAAACCACCATCTCTCTCACATACACACACAGATTACAAATTCGTGAATTCACAAAACCCCCAATTCTCACTCTCTCACTGTAATTCGTGAATTCGTAAATCACACAAAACACCCAAACCTAATCAGCCACCACCCACAAATCAAGCCACTACCCGTAAACTGCAAACCACCTAAAAATTAACACAAACCATTGGGGAGAGAGAAACAAAATAATAAAAAGAAAGAAAGAGAAAGAAAGGAGATGGCAAACACTTCTCATTACTTTTGACATAAAGGCCTTTTACCAGAAGCAAATGATGTATACTCGCTGGCTTATGACTTATGAATATTATTGGATGGCCAACTGATCTTTCCTAAGGTCCATAGCCGTTTTAACCAAGTCAAAGGCTGATTGCGCCTCGGCATTCCATTGGAACCTCTGACTCTTCTTCGTAAGTTGGAAGAGTGGCCTTCTTCAATATATATCTAAAATCTGTGATTACAAATATCGTATTGTGATGTTCGAAATCACCGATGGAGTGGTTGATCACTTTAGTACGTAGATTTAATGGAATCCTCATTGGATTGAGGAGAATTAGAAAAATACTCCTCATAAACTCTCAAACTAATCCAAGATGAGCTACATTCCGGAGTCCTGCCAATTCACGCAATGTGTTGGTAATCTCACTGCTTAGTGGGGAATCTGACTGGCGAATGAGGCTATGGAATGGTGATCGATCTTGCTACTAGGGTAAATAAACGAGTCTGGTTGTGGAAGGGAATGAGGCGTATTGAGCATTCCTCTCCTTAAACTAGGATTCTCTTTGCAAATTGACTCGGCCTTAGGTGTCATCCCTGAAAATTGGTATAAGGGGGCCTATATAGAGAGTAGACAGTGAAAACAGGAGCTTTCAACAGTAGATCTGCAACTCAATCATTGAGTTCTGCCCAAGGGTTCAATTTTGGGTTCAGGTTCCGTTTTGCATGAATCTTCCACTTTATTGGTGGAGTGACTTGGGATCTAGTTCTAGATCTTGGGGTTTAGCCAAGTCTTCTTCTTCTTCTTATTCACACTCAACGAAAAGGGAAGCTAAAGAACCAGCTCCGGTTAAAGATTGAGGCCTAGCTTAGGAGTTGCCTTGTCAGAGTGACAGGGCTTGTTGGCTCTCAGGGGTGGGCGTTTAGGAGCATATGACTTCTTTCGATATGTTATTCCTAGGACGGTTCTAAGACCTTTTAAGGCAGAAATAATAATTTCATTAAATGCTAAAGAGAGAGTTAGGGTTTGATGAGAATTGGTGGTGAGAGAATTTTTTTGAATGAGTGAGAGAGATGGTGAGGAGAGATAAATGAAGATTTTTTTTTTTAATTGTTTTTACTTTTTATTTATTTAATTTAAATATATTTATTAATTTCATTCCTCATTTACCATTATACCCTTCCATCACCATTAAAAATCTAATAGAATTTGACGATAGAGACCAAAATAGCGATTAATAGTAAATATTTGGACCAAACGAGACGAAACTAAAACTAGAGGGACCGAAACAGCTAATACCACAAATTGGATGGATGGACCGTGGACGTTTGTAATTTTAACCCTAAATTTATTTTTCCACGTTTATTTTGTCGTATTATTATTATCATTCTAGGAGATAAGGGAAACAATTCAAGCCGATTAAATATGAATGCACAATAATCGAACTACAACTACAAGCAAAAGTTGTTGAAAGACTTGCATGTAATTTATATATAAATAAGCAGCTGGTTTTTGCCGACAAGGGGCAAGAAAGAGTCGAAAGTAGAAACCACAGAGTGTGGAGTGTATTGGAGATAAAATGGGCAGAAGACCATGTTGCTCCAAAGAAGGACTCAACAGAGGTCCTTGGTCTGCTCAAGAAGATAAAATTCTCATCAACTACATTCAAATCCATGGACAAGGCAAATGGAGAGACCTCCCTCATAAAGCTGGTACCAAGTTTTATCAACTTTTCTTCTTCTTGCTCATAATTCATAATATAATAATGTCTTCCATTTTCTCAAGTGTATTTCTTCAACTTCTATATGCATATATATATATATATATATATATATATATATAAATAGGGTTAAAGAGATGTGGGAAGAGTTGTAGATTGCGATGGTTGAATTATTTGAGACCAGATATCAAGAGAGGTGATATTTCCGCAGAAGAAGAACAACTCATCATCAGACTCCATAAACTCCTTGGTAATAGGTAATTTATTCTTTATTATATATACACACACACGTGTGTGTGTTCTTCATCTTCCTCTTCTTTAATTTTCATTCTTCTAAAGTTTTAACATTTAATCATGTCTGTCGATATTGATCATGAAGAATAAATTAAGTCATTGTTTGGATGCAAAAGCCACAAATTGCAAAAAATGTATAATAATAATACTAATTTGCGTTTCTATTTTTATCCACCTCCAAACAAAATTTTATCGATATCAACTTCAGCGGTCAGCACCACTACTTTATTTTAAATTATTTTATTTTTATCTTTCTTAATAAAAAATTGGAGATGGAGGTCTACAAACAGAGACCTCCAAGGCTCCAATGATGGAGGTCTGCAACAGCAACAAATCTCTTGTTTTTTTTTTTTTTTTTAAAATCTCTTTTAAAAAAAAAATTGAATACTAGAACATTAAATCTGTGTCAAATGAACCGGCGTGTAACATTGCTTTGACATGTAACACTGAATTAACGTGTAAAATTGATTTAGTGCAAAATTGAACCGGCGTTTAACATTGAATTGGTGTAAAATTGAATTAGCAACAAGACCTCTACGACAGAGGTCACAATTGTTTTTTATTTTCAAAAAAGAAAAACAATTTCAGGATTGTAAACAAATGTCTTTACATAGAGGTTTATCATTATTTTCAAATTATTTTAGGATTCAGCTAAATTAACTTAAATTTGTGACTTGGAATAAGAATACATGAGAACAGGTTAGTAAAAAATGAAATTTAATTAATTACAGGTGGGCTCTGATTGCTGGAAGATTACCTGGGAGAACAGATAATGAAATCAAGAACTATTGGAACACTAATTTGAGGAAGAAACTGAAAGGTGATGACAAGAGTACTAGTATGCAGCTTCAGATTAATGGGTGTTCGATAAAATCCTCAAAGAAGTCAAGCTCAGAAGAGATCAACAAACCTGCAGAGCCACATCGGGTGTTTCGAACCAAGGCAGTCAGGTGCACCAAAGTTGTTATTCCAGGGCTGCTAGATTTTAATCAGACGGTGGACAACGTTGGTGCCGAGAATGTAGTTAGCCAATCATCTTCAGCCCTAATACAGGAGGATAATAATTCAGCTACTAGTGATCATGATGGTCTGTTAATGGATTTTGACATTAGTGAACTCTTATTATGGGATGCTTTAAATAGTTCATCTGGTTCTCTCCAAGCTAATGATTATCATCAGATCAATGAAAATGGTGATCATTGTGACCCTAACGTGGCGAATGGAGATCATCTATATCATCATGGCCTCGAGTGTTCTGATTTTGCACATGAAGCCATGTTTGAAGATCTATTAATGGATGAACGTACAACAAGACTTGGTGATCACCCTTTTCAAAACAATGACATGATGGATCTCAAGAGTTTATAATTATATTTTCTGAATTCAGAAGATGATTAATGGACTAATTAACCTTTGTAATAAAGTTGTTGAATAATGAAGTTCTCTCTTCATTATAAATGGTTTCTAAATTCAGAAGATGATTAATGGACTAATTGACCAGTTTTAGTTTATTTATTTATTTATTTATTTTTATTTTTAACATGCTCAGTTTTAGGTTTTACCAGTTTATATGTGGGAAAATGCATGTTTGTGAATTCAACTGATTAGAGAGATACTGGATGTGCCCATTGCACCGTATATATCTTCCATTAATCAAAGAATAAAGGGCAAAAACCATAAATAGCCCTAAAATTAGGGGAATATTCAAAAATGTCATTTCTCAACAACTTCACTATTTTTTTTTCCAAGAGAAATGATTTTTGGATAAAAATACCCTTAGTGCATTTATGATATGTAAGAGAAATTTTTTTTTTTTAGTCATTTTCATCAATCTCTATTGATGGAGGTTTGTTAGACCTCCATCAATGGAGTACATCTGTTGATGGAGGTTTGTTCGACCTCCATTTATGGAGGTCCGCGAATAGACCTCCCTCTACTGATCTAAAACACTCCAAGATAAAACTCTATTTAAAAATAATAAAAGTAAAATAAATAAAAGAAATATATATATCAATTGATTACATATGTCACCGGATCTATTTAGGTCAGGATAAAGATCAAGTCAGTCGAGGATCAAAAGTCTACAAATTTAGATCGAAAAGTATGACTTTTATAAGGTCAAAGATAGCATTATAAAGAAAAAGAAAAAGAAATGGATATATAGTGATTAGCTAGTGAGGTACCCACAAGATATTCTTCGTCACATCAATATTTGTAGTAAAGCAAAATTGATCAGCAAATAGCAATATCTCAAAATCGATTGGCATAGATCTTGGGGAAGTTAGATTAGGAATAAATATATGTTTTTAATAATAATGAAACTTTATGCAAATGATCAAATAACAGTGATGGCATGGCCAAACATCTCATGGTTCAAAATAATTGATAGAAATAAATAAATAAATAATAAATAACAAACATGAAACATCACATGTATTGTTCCAGAATCCAGACCAATCATTTTCCTAGCCAAATTAATCATTAATTAAGTAGGGGGGTCATCATGAAAGAATATGAAGATTAGGGTTAGGGTTAGGGTTAGGGTTAGGGTTAGAGAGTATAACCACATTGTAGTAGTTGAAGGGCCTTTCCTTCCAAAGATTCCAGGAGTGAGTTGCAACTGAGCTGCCTATTTCAATGATGTGTCATTAATTGATTGGTTATGAATGGCTTATTATAGTTAGGGGTAGTTTGTTTTTTCCACTTAAAACTTAATGGGTCTGAATCGTAATTATTAAATTGTTTTGTTCATTTTTTAAAGTGGTCAAACAACTTTAAAATACCAAAAAAAACTTAAAATAAAAAGTAAAAAATCCTGACTTTTCACTTAATTGCAAATCACTGAATTGCATTAACTGCAATCCAAAATCTTTTCTCCCGATACTATCCCCCACATATAACATATTTTCAATTTCATCATAATTATATATTTATATATGGTATATAAATCTTTATTTTAATATATTGCTTATTTTAAATAGCTAAAAAAAAAAAAAAAAAAAAAAAAAAACCTAATCACTTCCCATATTGGTGTTTAATATCAATACTTTACTATGATATTAGGGTGATTTATTTATATATTATTTTTTTAGAGTGTTTTGTGAGACCCCTTTTAATTTTTGAAAAAAAAAAAAACCTTTTCTTTTCTTAGTAAAAATGAAATTTGTTTGTAATCGAAGAAGAAGATCATGATCATATGTGTTCATATATAATAATTATTTTAGGATTGTTTTTATTCTATATTATATGTATAATTGTTTAACATGGCTATAAATGTAAAATTACGTAATTTCAGACAATTTTACTTTTAAAAAACAAACGTGTTGACAATACATTCAGATGTGAGGAAAAAAAAAACATGTTATTCGAGTTCAGATTTCAGTCTTTATTCAGTCCTTAGAAAAATTCTGGACTATTCAGTCTTCAGACAAAAAAACAAACGACCCCTTAGTCTTCTTTAAAGTCTAAAGTCTTTTAGAGAGTTGTAGGGATGCAAGATTTGTGTCATGTCCCAAGTGATGTGGAAGTAGATAGGTGTTAAATGATATTTCAAAAAAAAAAAGAAAAAAGATAGGTATTCAATGAAATTGAAGAACATCTAATATTTTTTTTTAACAAGAAAAAACATATAATATTGATAAATAAATAAAAAGTCTAAAATGTGTTTGAAAGAAATAAAAAAATACAAATAATATAGTTAATTTAAAAGTCTGTTTATATACATAATGATTTTGTTCTTCTAATAACATTTAATTTAAAACTTTACTTTTTCACAACCAAATTTGTCTCGTGGTTTTGATTCATTTTCCATACTTAGCAATCAAATTGTATTTCCTTAAAAGAGATTGAAAATATATTTAAAAGAGAATCTAGGGTTTATTAAAATGGAAAGAGTTTTTATGATATATGTTAATATCAAACCATTAATAGGAATTTTTTTTTATATAAAAGATTAAAATAGGAAACTAATTAATAATTATTGGCGGGTGTACTAACAAACAATTTGTTCTCTTAGTAATTTTACTCAAGGGTATTATTGGATTTTTAAAAATATACTAATTTGGGGTGTACATACGGTTTTTAAGGGGTGCAAATATCGTCACTTTTTTATTTATTTATGTGAAACGTTTTACCATTGGTAAGATTCGAGTTGCTGACTCGAGAGTTGTAGTGGTCAAAATATATTTTACGGCCCAATCGATAGGCCCACAATTTAATGAAAGGTATAAACAGGCCTTGGACCCATTTGAATAACATTAAAAGGCCCACTGAAACCAAACCAGTTAAAACAGCGTGGGCTTGAAGTTAGGCCTGACATAAAAGGGTGTCTGACCAAATAACACGTGGTCAAAGGTGCCTTAAAATACAATCATATCACATTTTACACAGAGACCAACGTCTAACAAAACCTTTATTGTCAGATTCAAATGAATCAAGACGGACAATTAAGGGCCCGAGATCCACGCTCCCATAAAGAGCCTAAGTAATGAAGGCTCCAGGGTTTCACTATAAAAACCAGACCCATTCTCAGAAAAAAGGGTCATTATTTTTCACAACTCAATATGCGAAAGCTCTAAAAATATAGCTCTGCAATTCTCTCCTTTCATTTATTGCTTCACTCAAACAGAGGTCGATCCAATTGCCTTCCAAAGTCGATCGATTCAACCCTTGATCGACCCACGTCGAGTCAAGGAGCCAACTTGGGCATCGTTCATCAAACCCATCGAAACCTAGCATCGACCCAACCTTTGATCAACTCACATCGATCCAAAGAACCCCAAGGGCATCGAAAAATCGACATCATTAGCAACCCGAGTCGATCTAAAAAATCGACCCATAGCTCGATTCGATAAATCGAGCAACACAGTTTGTCTTCTTCTACTATTTCCTTCGCTTTTTTATTGATCATTATTCTAACTTGAGCGTCGGAGTTTCTGCAATATAACACCTAATTAGTATTGAAATTCAAATTGAATCACATAATAAATCCAACTTTTATGCATCACATTAAAAATAATTCATTAACACTCATAACGGTTGTGGTAGCCAAAAATAGCTCAATAGCCCAACATGCCAAGGCCCAATCCCTACAAATCTTACCCAGGCCCATTGTGTTGGGTCGACCCAACACAGATGCCAGCAGAAGTTACCGTTGAAGATTTGTTCAAAGGTTTCAGTTACAAAAATATCAAGTAACTGCCCATTCAAGAGGAAATCTCTCCTAAAATCACACCCACTATCAAATGCTGATAGTAAACGTTGGAACCAGGGGACCTAGTATAAATAGGGAAGGTCCCTTCACAGAAACTCTCTGAATTCTCTCAACTAAAGCTTATAACTAGCGTACTGAAACTCTGATTCCACCATATTCCGGCCATCGGAACTCATTCATCAGTCATCCAACTACATTGCTCAGCCCAAGCACACTTAAGGCCAATAATCCAACCCCCACTTCTCCGTTCTCTTACGTTTTGTTTCTTTATAGTTTCTGTTTTGTAGGTTTGTCCAAGCTCAGTCGACCACTTCCAGACAAGTAGTCAACATCGATCGATACTTGCCCCAGAAAAGTTGCTTTGGGCCCGAAACAACCCGACTCATTTGACATACCACGCGATCCGACCACCTACAACGGTTTCAAGCAATTATGTGATAATATATGATTAGTGGTTTAATAAGAGTAGATGGACGAGCTTGGAGCTTGAGCAAATGACTCCCATGTCAGTGGCTCGAATCCTACTAATGGCGAAAGCTTTCAAAAAAATACCTGGTCCCGAATTAATAGATATTGTCAAAAAAAAAAAAAAAAAAAAAAAAAAGAGAGAGAGAGAGAGAGTAAAGATTACCTCTTCTACTCTTCACTTTAAATTTTTACATATGACATTCTCAAACTTTCATAGCCCATAATCTTCTAGTAACAAACATTCTTATTATACAATCAGTCAAATGCCAATAGATTAAACATATGTTACATATGAGTTTTAAACTTATATTTTATTCAATTACATAATAGAAAATATAAGAGAAATAAATAACGAAAAAGAATTAGGATCAGAGGATTACTATTTACAGATTTATTTGTCAAGATTTTTTTTATTTTTTATTTTTTGCTTGAATTGGTTTGCAAAGGAGTTGAGACTTAAGAGAGTGTTGTTTTCTAGGTTATTTATTGTATGGGTCCCGTTATTGGAAAAAACAATTATATGTGCCGTATTGTTTGACTTTATTAATTGTTAATTATGTAAGAGCATCTTTAATAAGGCTCCTTTTCCTTATATTAAGGAATCTATTATACTTTTTACAAATAAGGAGCCATATAAAGAGTTAACTCCAATAAGCCTCCCTTAAAATGGCTTGGAGTGAAAAAATGGCTCATAATATTTTCCTTACATTGAATTTGGACCATTGAATATGAAGGATGTAGACTCATCTTGACCACCCATTTCAATTGAGGAGTGAAAAAAAAAAAAAAAAAAATGGAGGAAGCCTTCTCTCCTTACATTTGGGGAGGCTTTGGCCGGAAAAAAAATTAAGGAGTGAGATAGGGAGGTTGTTGGAGAAAATTTCGGTCCTACCTCCCTAAATATAGTCAAAGACATAGTGTTTTCCGGCCTATTGGAAATACTCTAATAGAAAATAGAAGAGAAATAAATAACGAAAAAGAATTAGGATCAGAGGATTACCATTTACAAATTTATTTGTCAAGAAGTTTTGTATTTTTATTTTATTTTTTGCTTGAATTCGGTTTGCGGAGGAGTTGAGACTTAAGATATTGTTGTTTTCTAGGTTATTTAAGGCCATGTTTGGTGGCCTGTATTGTATTGTATTAACCCTTTAAAATGTATTAAAACAATACAATGCTATGTTTGGTGCTCATTTGAGGTTCCTTTGTATTGTATTAATTTAATACATAATTTTCACCTAATACACCATACATTGCACTATCTAATACATAATAACATATGGTATTACACTGTATTAGATTACGATGAATTTACTCAGTTGCAGAGAAAAAACGAAGTCAAAAGATCACAAAGCTTTTACTTGAAGTCTTGAAAAGTTTCGATTTTGAGAGTTGAAAGTGGACTTGTTTGGTTCGAGATGGTCGATTGTCGCCGGTGCAGAGAAATGGAGGCTGAGATTGCGAAGAAGAAGAGCGAGCACGAAGCTCTCGAGGTCAGATTCAGGGCCTTGGAGGTCGAAAAGGTCACTATCGAAGACGAATTGAAGGCGTTTAAAAGAGAAAAAGAAGAAGGAATTGTCGACTTGACGACGGAGGATGCCGACAAAGAAGAAGAAGAAGAGACGATGGCTCAACTTATGATTGAGAACAGCATTTTGGAGTGCGATAAGAGAAAAACCGAGAACGAGATTGAGTTTTTGGGGGTTAGGGATTTGGTCGTGGTCGGAATTGGGGATTAGGGATTAAGGATTTGGTCGGATTTGGGGTTAGGGTTTCTGGGTAATACCCAAGTTGTTCTTCTTTTCTTGCTCGTCGACAGCATCTTGCTCTTCTTTTCTTGCTCGTTGGCAGCATTTTGCTCTTCTTTTCTTGCTTCTTTTCTTCTTTTCTTCTTTTCTTGTTCTACTTCTCTGACACTCCTTTTTTCTCAGGTGCTTGTTGGTTTTGAAGATTGGTGATTTGGAACACCCTTTCATTGCAGATTACAACTCAATTGGTTTGTTTTGTGGATGGGTTTGTGGTGGTTGGTTTGTTTTGATTTGGGGAAGAACATAATTTTTTTTTTTTGTTGATCTCCACTGTTTTTTCTTTGGATCAGATCAGTGATGTTGAGTCTGGATTGGTGATGGTGGTGTTATTGATGATTATGTTCTGGGTTTGATTCTGTTGATGGTGGTGATGAAGTTCTAGGTTTGAATTTCTAGGTTGGGTTCATTTTGACGATGGTGATGAGTTGATGAATTTTTTTTTTGGTTGAATTTCTGGGTTGAGTTTTTGTAGGGAGTTTCTTTTTTTGTTGATGAATACAGTCTAATACGAAATCACATCCAAACAAACATCGAATAACTTAATACGGTCCAATATGAAAAATTACCAAACACAGGATTGTATAATAATAATACAGTCCAATGCAATACTATACAATCCAACATAATTCAATACAATCCAATACAATACAATACAGCGTACCAAACGAGGCCTTATTGTATGGGTCCCGTTATTGGAAAAAACAATTATATATGTACCATATTGTTACATTAAAATAGTTATTTATACACTTTTATTTATTGTTTCAAAGTTGCAACGTTAGTTTCAGACTTCCGTTCTTCCGTCCTTGAATCGGTAATGTGTTCTCATTACACTGCTTGACCGTGCTGGCCCTTGGCTGCCTCCGTCATTATTGTAATGTGTTCTCATTTCACCGCTTGACTGTACAAATTAAGAAATTTATGTCCATGCTCTCTTCTAAGAACCAGTACTTGACTAATTTTTTAACATCTTGTTTTACCATCCACTAATTATAATTTTCCAATTCCCCAATCCCTTCAATGATAAATAAATAAAATAAAAAAATTATTGTTTTGATCATTCAATTTTGCTCATCCATATAAATCAATACACAAAGCCAAAGCCATTAAATTAAATTGATTATAGCAAGCAATAATAATAACTATGTATCCATAATATGTGATGTGCCCATTTACAGGCCAACACGTACTAGTAGTTAGGATGGAGAATCAAGGACACAAAATTAAAATATAATGCTGATTTTGATGGGTATCTGCGATCACGGTCCACAGCTGATGAAGAATGGTAGCTGGTGTATTTGTTGATCTCTTTCTTTTTGTTCGAAAAACGAATATATATATATATATGACGCAATCTGCTTGATGTAAGAAAAAAAATTCGGTACAAAGTACAAACTCGTAGTTGACCATATTTAATTATCTATCATATCATATGCACACAGAAATTCAAGATTAGTGGGCCAGTATAGAAAAACAAAAAGAATTAGGGGGACCAAAATAAAAAACGTTAAAATTTTGTAACTATTTTTTAACTTTTTAAATATAAACTTTAGAGATTTTTTTTTTAGGGAGAGGGGCGATGGCCCCCCCACCAGCCCCACTCTCCCTCTACCCCTGATCATATGGACTCTTCTCCGGTCAGATTGGTTCAAAAAAAAAAAAAAATCAAGACCGCAGTTATATATGTATAGTGGCTATATAACGTAATGTTACATGGTTCTACAAAAATCAGTATAGTTTTGTATGTGATAGTACGTCTAGGGATGTAACCAGAATTAAATGTTAAGAGGGGCTAGATTTTTTTTATTTTTTTTATTTTTCCTTAGGTGAACCTTGATGGCTCGGCCGAATAAGGAAATGTTATTAATTGAAAAAACAAAGCTATGGCTAACATCTAAATATACAAAATTTGTTGTTATTTTTGGATTTAACAATTTAATATTTAGAATTTTAAGTTTCAACCAAATTAATTAATTTACCAATAAAAAAGGTACTAGAAGTTTTTTTTTTTAAAATTTTTTTTTTTAATTTTTTTTAATTTTTAATGAATTCCAATCAAACTTTAACAAACCAACAAGATGAAATTTAACTAAATACCTCTTTTGTAAATGTTTAGACCAATCCAAAACATCAGTGAGATTTTTAATAAATTAGATATCATATTTAACGTAGCACTCAATTTTGCAACCTTACCATGTATTATATTAACCTTAAATTTTTTAAGAAAAAAAAAAAAACTATTGAAAACAATATAATTTACAAAAACATAGGTATTGAATCAGATTTTTGTAAAATTAATAAATAAAAGGGATGTTTTAGTAAATTTCTACAATAGTTTTTTTTTTTATTATACAAAAATAAATATAAAAATCAAGTGAGCTGGAGCCCACCCTAGCTTCTGAAGCGGTCCGTCTATGAGTACATCCACTATGTGAAGTTACATAGTCATGGTCTTAGATTTCTTTTTCAGAACCGACTTGATCAAAGAATTATTATTCATCACATTTATGATTGACGGGCTCGAAAATTTAATAGCACTCTTTAAAGAGTAAGTTTTAAGACTATCACAAACTTAATCACTTAAGTTTTAATAGCATCTAAAGTGTGAATTAGATTAAAATACTCTTAAAACACACTCACAAAAATAAGTCTCACGTTTTTTTTTTCCGATACTTATTTTAGTGTTTCCAAGACTTATTTTGTAATTTCGAGAATTATTTTGTAGTTTCGGAGATTTATTAGATATATTCATAATATCTGAGATTTATTGGGCAAAAATTAAAAAATTCAATTTTTTTTGTTCATCTTCTTCGATGTATGCCTACTTGTTTACACGGATGAACCAGTACGCTTTGATATGGAAACATTTTGTACTATTAGAAAGAAAACAGAGAGACCGGTCCACGATTGCCTTCAACCAACTTTCAAGGCCCTGAGAGAAAGTTAGTTTGCCAGGAGAACATTTAGATATATATATATATATATATATATTCTATTATCAGTTCAAACTGACAAAAGTTATATTAGTTCTTTGTATGTGGGCCACTGGATTTAAATACTTTGACTTGGCTGTATGCACTTGTCAGTCAAAGTATTTAAATCCAGTGGTCCACATACAAGGAACTGATATAACTTTTGTCAGTTCGAACTGATAATAGAAGGACTGTATATATATATATATATATATATATATATATAACTAATTATATTACGCACAAAAGATTATAAAACATGTCCATATTAACAGGGGTGTAACTAGAAAAAAAAAATATGGGTGGGCTAATATAAATTTTATTTTCTTATTTAAAGATCCTAAAATTTTGAACTAACTAATAAACAAAATTTTTCTTTGTAATAATTAAATCGAAACGATACGTGAGAAATTTCATAAAAAAAAAAAAAAAAAAAAACATCAATGTATGCTCCCATGTCTATGTAAGCTCTTCGAACCTCATCTTGTTGATTAACATCATGCATCCAAATTGGTTTTCGTAATCTTAGGTCTCGTTCAAAAGAAACATTAACTTTTTCATATTCAAGCCTTTAACATTTAAAAGAATGTGACTCATCAAAACCTCTACTACTAGTAGGAGCATCGCTTGTTGATTGGTTCCCACTTTTATTAAAAAAAAAAAAAGGTACCGTATAGTTTGTTGTTTACTGCAAGTCCAATAAAAATATCATCACAAATTCACAATCAATAAGCTTAAGCTTTGACATACCATTACAAAATTAAAATTCAAAATAATTACCAATACTATTAAAGTATTAATTAATAAATTCAATATAAAATAAAAACTCACAACTTTCTCCTGCCGCAAACCACCATAAGTTTTCTAGAAAGCAAATCCCCAAAACAATAATCTGTTCACTAAACATTATAAAACCTAAAATCTTAATCATGAAATACAAGACTTTATTAAATATCAATCATAAAATATAAAACCGAAAATTAAATTCATTATAAGTAAATAAAAAAAAAAATTAAAGTAAATGAAATTATCTTCTTGACTTGTGACTTGAGAAATTCAAGATAAAAAGACAAGTTAGGATTTGGAATATGAGGTTTGGGAAAGTGAGAAAAAAGAAAAGAAAAATGGGAAAGTGATCAAAGAATGGCTGATGCTTGAGAATGGAGAGAGAGTGAGTGGAAAGTGAAAAAAAAAAAAAGAAGTAAAAGTATTTTATAACAATTTATTTGGGCTAGTTGGGCTTTTGGGTTAATTTTATTATATTTAAGGTTATTGGGCTTTTAGTTTGAAAATGAAGATTGAATTTTAGATGAGCTATCTGCAATTATTTTATTTGGGCTATAACTAATTTTTTTTTTTTTAAGAAATTAATTCAAACTTAGAAAACAATTTCAAAAAACTTGGGTGGGCTGAAGCCCACCCAAGCCCTTGAAGGGCTCCGCCCCTGCATATTAACAATCCTAAAGCTACATAGAATGATAGAAATTAAAGAATAATTATCATACGATAACTATTCTTCCAAGTTAAAGAGAAAATTACAAGTTATATATGGGAAAATTGAGATTGTTTCGAAGCCATTAGAGAAATTGCAAAAATTAGCTAGATTATGTATGAAATTTCATATTGACAAAAAGTTTGCAATGTATTTGGTGCATCAATCAGGTAGGGCCGTTGGGGACTTGGGGTACAGCCAGATTGATAGCAAGCACAAAACATTCCATTTAATTCGATACAAAACTAGGTGGTCCGGTTGCTGATTGCATTAAAAAATATTTATAATAATGGTCCCCCATATCACACGCATGATATATGCAACCAAAGAGCTTTCCTCTCTGTGTATATATAATCCAATCTTATATGAAGTGACAATCCCAATTGTATATTTTATTCATGATTTCACGTAAGAAAATTTGGAAAAAAAGAAGAAGACAAAAAGTGATGTTAACTTATTAACTTATTAAACTAATGTTGCTCTTAAAAGTCCATAGAAAAAGAGTGCTATTTCCCTGTATTTTCACTATAATCAAATATATAGAGTGCAAGCCTACTCGTTTATACGGACGAACTAGTACGTTTTGAATAATTATAGAAACATTTTGGAGAAGCTAGGATTTTGCCCGGGGTGGGGGTCAAAATTTTTTTGTCACTATTTGGAGCGCTTTTTGTAAGACATGCACCACATTACTAGTTTAAGTTTAAAAGGCACCTATTTAGGTGATCAGACAAAAATACCCCTTTTTGTCACTTTGTGTCTTTTTCAAACGTTGGGAGAAAACCTTTTTGAACTTTTTCCGAGCCTTTTATAACAGTCCTCAAGCTTTTTAAAATGTTACCCGAGCCTTTTCAAGGAAAATTCATAGGTTAATCGGTTTAGAATCTCTGAGCCTTTTTACACTAGATTCGAGTCTTTTCGTGCTTTTTCAAGCCTTTTTACACTAGATTCGAGTCTTTTCGTGCGTTTCAAGCCTTTTTACACTAGATTCGAGCCTTTTCATACACTACCCAAGCCTTTTAATGAAGTGTTCGAGCCTTTTCATACACTACCCGAGCCTTTTAATGAAGTATTTGAGCCTATTCATACACTGCTCGTGCCTTTTCATACACTTCCCGAGCCTTTTAATGAAGTGTTCGAGCCTTTTCATTTGTTCTCCGAAACTTTTCAACTAGATTCAAAATTCATACAACTAGCTTAAGGTTTACAAAAAGCTCGGAGAGTGTTTCAAAAGGCTCGAAAAAAAGCATTAAAAGACTCGAAAAAAGCATTAAAAGGCTCGAAAACCCAGATCTTTATCGTCTCCTACACAAATTTTCTTAAATTAAAACCCTAACCATTCTCAGATCGACAAATCTAACCAAAACCAAAAAAAATCTTCAGGGGTGTGTCGACCCCCGAATGCGTCTGCGTAGCGCCACAAAACTAATTATTCAATGAAGATGCATTTATAATGTTATGATGTTTGACCTTCATTGAAGGTCTGTTATAGAGGAACATGAAAGAATAAAATCTCATAAAACTTCAAAGTAAGAAAGAGAATGTGTAAAGTAAGAGCATTTTTGTCCGTTCACCATAATATGTGCCTTTTAAACTTAAGTTATTAAAGTGGTGACTTTCTTACAAAAACCGGTCAAAAGAAGTGACATTTCCCACCATTTCCCCAAGGGGGGTAAGT
Source organism: Acer saccharum (assembly GCA_030490815.1). NCBI lineage: Eukaryota > Viridiplantae > Streptophyta > Magnoliopsida > Sapindales > Sapindaceae > Acer > Acer saccharum. Next base: position 36,820,134 of record CM059871.1, read on the forward strand.
TGATGGAAGACGAATATACTAATATTTTTTTTAAAAATCAAATGTAATAATGTATAGTCTCATATGTAAATTATAATAGTACAACAAATAAATTAATAAATAAAATAGACACAGCTTTATGAATTAAGATGGAACCCGACGCTCTTTTAAATTTATAAAATCGTCTATAATCGAATATATACTAAGTTGCTATGTAATTTCCCTTTCAATATACATGATCAAAGAGTTTGTAAGAAATTCATTTTCCATCTTGTTATGAAACTTAAACTTGATAATACGCATAGCTGTAAACGGCATCTAAGTAGTTGCAGTTGAAAATGTTTTAAATAACAAACTATATAATAACTGTAGCAAAATCATATTAATAACCTAAAATATTTATTATTTTGTAATCTAGTACCTGAAATTATTCGGATAGAAAATAAGAAGAATTTAGTTACAACGGTAGGAATAAAATTGCTTGAGTGAAAAACAAGAAATTTTTATTAATTTACGATTCCCAACTTAAAATCATGAAGAGTGATAAAAATAACGTGAAAGGTTAAATTGAATAATTACTAATAAACAAACTATTTAAAGTAAAGAATTGTGTCAACATAAGATAAGTATAAGTATTTTAATGATATTTTTTTCTTTCTTTTTTTGCATTGAAAATTAAAATTAAGAAAGGAAAATAGATTGATTTTATCTCCTAATTTCATAGAAAATAAAATATGGAAGATATTTATTAACTAATTTATACTAACAATATCATAATTTATGTATAATAAATACATGTAGCAATTTCATTGGCTGAGGGGGCGTGACCCTCTGGCCCCCTAATTTCACCCTGACATTTTGTACTATTAGAAAATCGAATCATGACGTTTTAAACGGTTATGGAAACATTTTGTACTATCAGAAAGAAACAGAGAGACTTGTCCACGGCTGCCCTCAACCAACTTTCAAGGCCCTGCAAGAAAGTTAGCTTGCCAGGAGAACATTTAGATATAAAAAAAATAAATAAAAACATTAATTATATTACGCACAAAAGATTACAAAACATGTCCATATTAACAAATAACAACCCTAAAGCTACATAAAATGATATAAATTAAAGAACAATTATCATACGATAACTATTCTTCCAATTTTCTGGCTGGATCCCAGCCAGTTGTTGTTTTCCTCTGTGTAATGTTTTTTCTTTAATCAAAAAAAAAAAAAAAAAAAAAAAAAAAAAAAAAAAACTATTCTTCCAAGTTAAAGAGAAGATTACAAATTATATATGGGAAAATTGAGATTGTTTCGATGCCATTAGACTATTAGAGAAATTGCAAAATTAGATTATATATGATTTTATATATATATATATTTTTGAATACAACAACAACTGTCGGGATCGGTGAGATTGGACTCTACAAGCTCAGCCCGGATTGCGACTCCCACAAAAGGAGAGACAGCACTCACATATAGTGGGACAACATCCACACTATTGGTGGAAAAATTTACACAAATCATACATACCACCATGGCAAGGGACCATGTGTATATATGAAATTTTATATTGACAAAAAGTTTGCAATGTATTTGGTGCATCAATCAGGTAGGGCCGTTGGGGACTTGGGGACTTGGGGTACAGGGACTACAGCCAGATTAATAGCATCTACGTACATTCCATTTAATTCGATAGATGATTGCATTAATAATTAATAATGGTCCCCAATATCACATGCATGATGCAACCAAAAAGCTTTCCTCTCTCTCTCTCTCTCTCTCTCTCTCTCTCTCTCTCTCTCTATATATATATATATATATATATAATGTCAAATATCTTTTAAATCCAATAGTCCACATGCAATGAACTGATATAATAAAAAGACTGTATAAATATATATATACACGATCCCATTCTGGTTAGTGCGTATTGATGTAACAATACCAATACACATGGACCACTGATTATGGAGAATTTTTGACGAGTGTATATACTTTGAGTCAAAGTATATAAATCTAATGGTTCACATCCAACGCACTGACTTGAACATTTATATATATATATATATACACAGGGGCAAAGCCAGGATTTTGGCCGGGGGGGGGGGGGGGGGGGGGGGGGGGTCCCAATCTAGCACAAAAACTAATATTCTAGGTCACATAACACAACTTTCGCACCTGATATTTTTCAACAAAATGTAATTTCGTTCCGTGTTAAAGGTAGTGATACAAATAAATAAAATGTGCCGCTGTTTTATATCTAGAAAATTATCTATAACCAAATTAATCTAATTTTCTTTGCGATTTCTATTTCAATTACATAATCAAGATCGTGTGTGAATAATTATATAATCATAGACAAGATGAGATACACTCAATTGTAAGCACCTCTTTTTACATACAAGAGGTTATGAGTTCGAGTCATGCCCCCCTCCTCAATCCCAAAACATTTTAATACTTCAAAAAATAATAACAATAAAATTAACCTAACAAAAAACATTGATAAAGATAGTTGCAAACTCCTAGCCTAATGAGCAATTATATTGTGTGGAATTTTCCGTACAGAATCGTCAATTACTACTGATAGCTATTAAATTGCTACCAGTGGTAATTCAATAGCCACATGTAGTTGTTGGATTGCTACCGATAGCAATCGATGATCTTGTGCAAAAAATCCCACACTTGATAATTGATATCGACCTAATAGTTCAATATTTATTTAGCTTGTTTTAAAGTACTTCTAGTGAAATCTAAATAAATAATAATAATAACAAGTATATATAATACACATACTATATGAGGTAATAATGAATGAAATAATAGGAAAATAAAATCCTAAAATGAATTGATTTTGTTTCTGTTTTCATAGTTAATGGAATTATGGAAAAAAAAAAATTATTAATTCATTTATATTATTAAAATAATAGGAGGGGTCAAGTGAATATTATTACCTACATTATATGTATTATATATTGATAAATTGTATATATGTATATATATATATATATATATATATATTCCAATTTTATAAGAAGTGATCGATAATCTGCCTTGGTGGTTGGAGTCTCTTAAGGGATGCTCCACCACCAACGTTCAAGCCTTGCCTTGGTATGTATATAATTTGTCCCACCTTGGCTATTAAATCCCAAGTATGGGTGCCCTCTTCCGGTTCTATTGGGAGTAACCCTCTCTCCGTTGTGAGAGTTGTAATCCATTTATACCCTCTCCCCGATAGTAGGAGTAATATTTCGGGCGAAAAAATAAATTGAGTGGATCCTATTGTAGTATTCATCTTCCGATCAGATTTTGTGATGTTATACATAATATATCAAATGCATGCATGGTGGCTTCTATCCCACTCATAAATCATAATATATCATTGTCTATATGGATGTTAATGCGTGTTTTTTTTTTTTAAGTATATGCTAACAACCCAAAATTTATATTTATTATTTCAATATATTAATACATTTAATGTTTTATTCATTTCTTGAATTCTAAAAACATATTAATATTTTTCTTAATATATAACCTCTTTATATAAAAGAATTTTGTGTCCTTTAACTGCAGTGTGTTTAGCCGTCCAGGTGAAGCATAGGGTATTAATTTTTTTATTTTATTTTTTTATGATCCATATATTCTCTCTTAAATGAGATGGAACCGACCACAGCAACGACAACACACTACTGAGAATTTTTTTTTAAGGGGGAGAACTCGAACCCACAACCTTATGATGCAGGTGTGAGAGGGTATATATATCATCGAACCAACTTTATCTCATCTATTGAAAAATATTAATAATTACATACCGGTGGAATAGTATAGTCCGGTTATATATATATGTACACTCTCCTACACAAGTGGGGACATCAAACAAGCAAACTTACCAACAAACGCCTCAACGGTCCACTCCATCAGTAAAACACTGCAGAGAGAGATAAAGAATTCGGCAATGGGAAGAAGTCCTTGCTGTTCCAAGGAAGGTTTGAACAAAGGAGCTTGGACTGCTCGTGAGGACGATATTCTCAGAGACTACATTACACTTCATGGTGAAGGCAGATGGAGAAACATCTCCAAAAAACTGGTCTCACTTCCTTTTTCTTTTCTTTTCTGGGTTAACTAGTATTTTCTAATTCCATGAGAGAAATAAAAAATTAAAACAAAGAAATGATTGTTTGAGTACAGGTTTGATGAGATGTGGCAATAGTTGTAGGCTTCGGTGGTTGAACTATCTGAGACCAGACATTAAAAGAGGAAATATATCTCCAGATGAAGAAGAGCTCATCATCAGGCTCCACAAGCTCCTTGGAAACAGGTCTGATTTCTCGATTCTGATTCTGATGATTTGGCTCTTTAAATTTGATAATGCAATTCATGTTCATATACGTTTTGCAGATGGAGTTTAATAGCTGGGAGGCTTCCTGGCCGAACAGACAATGAAATAAAGAACTATTGGAACACCAACTTAGTCAAAAGAGTTCAACATAATCAACACACCACCAATATCTCTGCTAATTCGTCTCCTAACAACCATCATCGTGTGTTCAAGACCAAGGCAATTAAGTGCAGCTCCAAGGTTTTCATAAATCAAGATTCACAATCACACCACAAGATTCAACATTTCAAAATCAACCCAGATTCAGCAACTGTAGTACCAATGGATGATCATAATAACAACAAGACAATCGAATCTGATCATACCTACAGCAATAATGATAATAATTCATCGGATTTCATGGTGGACTTAATAAACCTGGATGATTTTAGCTTCTCGGATCTTCTGAATTCCTATTTTTCGGATTTTTCGGCTTCTAATTCTGATCATCATCGCCAACAACCTCTAGTCTTCACTGAGGAAATGTTGCAAGATAACTTCTGGACTGCTGATATTCATGGCCATTCTGCTTCGGATCTCAATTCATTTCCCTCATTTTTTGATTCCAGAAGAGAGTGACCGGAATGATATATATTGCATTAATTAATTCTAGAGGAATATAATTAGCCCTTTTTAGCTCTATAATTAAAGAGTTTTCTATTTTTAGCCTGAATTAGTGTTTCTATTGTTCTTGGCAAATAATTCATTGAAGAGATAAAATTACCGATATTTTCCCCTTTTTCTTTTTGTGACCGAAACATATTTCTTTATTTTACTTTTCTCTCTTCTCTCTACTTCTCTCTCTTCTCTAATCTAACCATAGTATATATGTTCATATTGACTTCATGAATAACATTATAATAAGGGACATGGATTCTCTGCTGTTGAGTTGATTTTTGTATTGACGTACCTTAACAGATCAGCACAACTGAGGATCTGAATTCAAACTTTTATGTTTATACTTTTTTTTTTTTAATGATGTAATTAGCAGAAACTTATAACAAAATATGACCCGAGCTGTAATTATGGAGGAAATCTAATGGAGAATAAGAGATATGTAGTTGCAGACTTGCAGTGCAGTGTCCTGCTATTACACGGCCTGGTTCCTGATCATCATATATTCATATATAGCTTTATCGTTTACTTTTTGTCTCTTCAAATTTCGTGTTTCATTGCTCTTCCAGAAATTTATTATTGTTTTTTGACGTCACTTTAATGCAATTCTCTGCTTTTGAAGAACCGAAAACAAAAAAAATGAAAAATAGGTAAAAATTATAGAAATTAAGGATGTTCAGATTGAGTAGTTTTTGGATTTTATATCAAAATTTTCTTTATATACACTGTTTAAAATATCAAATCAAATTCTAAAAATATCAAAGAGTTAATTTTTTATTTTCTTTTAAAAAAGTTGAAATAACCTATGGATGTCATGTCAATTGTATTTCTTATACGCAAAGATTGCCGCGAACAACCGATAAAAAATACATTTGAGAATAAAGTGTAAGAAATAAGATGTTGAAGATAAATTAATGATAATATTCACTTGTTAACAAATCTTCAGCCACAACTCAACGTGTCTTGGTGGTAAAAAACGCGTATTCAACCAGCTGATAGTATTTCTTAATACTTTATAACATAGAATCCCTATCCGAAAAGGACCCTTATTCAGCCTAAATAAAAAAATATAGAAACCCTATATAATGATGAATTAAAATGAGTAAAACTACAAAGTCCAAACCCTAATTTGAAGAGTGAGAGAGTGAAAACTTTGATTCCATAGGTAGGGAAGACAAGAGAGGGAGAGATACAATGTGGATGAGCGCACGGTGATTTAATTTTATTTACTGTATATACACAAAAATGGGTAGTGGGCACTTTCTTTATCGAAAAGCAAATCTAATGAAATCTATTTGATTATTGAAATGGGATGGGAGTGGTTGCAGATATTTCTACAACATATATCTTCGTATAAATTGCACTTTTCTTGTTAAGGAAATAAAGCAGAAGGTGCACTACAGCACTATAGGTTTATATTCGCTTACATCTTGTTTTCTCAAAATAAATCCAAAATTTTCAATAAAGTACTGATGTTTAAACTTGTATGTTTCTGCCAACTAAACCAATTATTGTCTTCAAATAATAATTAGTTCAACTTGTTCAACCAAGGAAAAGAATAGCTCATATAAGTAATTATACGTGATCTTTATTTATTTATTTATTTTGTGACATTGATATTTCAATTCATATCATCACATAATCATCTTCTTTTTACAACAACTGTATGATAGTATACAAAATAATTAAGCTATTAAAATTAACATGAAATCAATGAACTAATAGTAAATTTTTGGAATCCAAAGTCGATCAATTAAATCTTTGAAAATAAAATAATAATTAAAACGAATTTGGATAAGTAAAACATACTCGATGTTTAACTTATGTTTCTGTTGCTGGTTAAAAATAGATGAATTGGTAATATATATGTTGTATGTATAAATTCGCCAACCTGACACGTCATCAAAAGAGCCAACAAAAGACTGCCACGTCACTCATTGACCGGGCAAGGGAGGAAGTGTGACGAGTCAGAATGATAAAATAGCTCAAGCCAAAAGGGAGTCAAAGATATGGTCGCCGAAGCTAGATACCTACTCGCCGAATATAGAAGTGTGCTCGCCAAAGATACGATACCCAGAAAGTGAAGGTACTCGCTGCACCAGTACACTGGGCCTGAACCGACTCGGCAGAAACACAGAAATAAACCCTAAACTTTTAGAAGACCCAGAACAACGAGGAATCATAAAAAGGAAAGTAGACTTGGATCCGTGACAAGAAGGGATCCTAGTACGAATCAAAGAGGGAAACCTTCCACCCACACGGCTAAAAACAAGGGGAAACCCTAATTAAACATGTATAAATAGAACCACCTATCCCATGAGGAGGGGGTTCAGAAATCTAGAGAGAGAAGAGAGCAATTGTAAGAGAGATCAAAGTGTGTAACAAGGCAACAAAAACCTAGTATTCTTCTGCCCTCAGGGGCGCCGTGGTTTTTTCCCATTCAAGAGTTTTCCACATAAAATCTGTCTTTTGCATGCGTTCTTAATTTTCTTGTTTTATATTAAATTGATATAATTGTTGAATGCGTGGCAATCCAAATTTCACCGTCAACAATTGGCGCTAGAAGGAGGGGGGTCTTTGAACAGAAACTTCGAGGAACCCTTGCGAATTAAACAACATGAACAACGACAGCGACAGAGATGGTAACTCCAGCGGAGATCTAGTTGTTGAACCAACCGCGCCGACGGGAGACAGGGCGGGTGACGATCGAGGAACAATCGGCAGTAACACCAGGAACTAGGGCAGCTGACCCCGGGATTCTGCAGCACTTCCAAGCTGCATTGGTAAAATTAATCAGCGAAGCCAGCAAAATAGGGCTTTCGCTCCCCATAGGGTTGGGAGTTTCATCTCCTTACGAGTTAACCACTCCTGGAATCCATCCGCCCGGAAGGCTTCGATCAGAAGTTCACATTGCAATCCCCAATACTCAAGCAAGACAATCCACTAAGGAGACTCCCCAGGACCACACTGAGGATTTCGAGGGGAGAAAACAAAGGAAGGGAAAAGGTGTGATGAATGAAGAATCCAGGGAGGAGCGAGACCAGGCGTGAACACATGGGGTCAATTCCAGTGACACATATCAACGGAACCGATGGAGACACCGTTCCATCTCATCTGAAGATAAGAGTCCTCATCCACGAAGGGAATTACGATCCAAAGAGCGAAGCGAAGAAGACCCGAAAGCACAGAAGATCGAAGAAGCCCGGATGAGAGAGGCAATCATGGTAGAATGACAATCAAGAGTAGACTCGATCCAGCAGGAGAACCAACTGGTCAGCGAGATGTCACCCTACAAGAGCTATCAAGAAAAGTTTCAGCGATGGCACGAAGGTATGGTCGTAACGTATCTTCGGATGATGAGTCAGATAGCCCATTCATCGAAACCATTGCTCGCACCCGATTTCCAGACAGATTTAGAATGCCAACCATTGAGCAATATAAGGAGAACAGGGATCCGAAGGAACATGTTCGCCGATTCCGTAATATTATGGCCCAGTATTCATCCAATGATGGGCTGTTGTGCCTCACCTTCCCGTAAACATTCGGTGACCTCGCCTCTAGGTGGTTTGGAAGACTTCCACCCGGAACCATAAGCAGTTTCTCAAACCTCAGTAAAGCATTCATAAGGCAATTTATGGGGAGTGTCCAGAGGAGAAAGTCACTCGCTCATCTATCAAACTTGAAGCAGGAACGTAACGAGTCAATCAAGAAGTATCTAGCCAGATTCGGGAAGAAAGTTGCTCAAATTGAGGATGCCAGTGATGTAGCTGTGATCGCCGCTTTCACCAATGGGCTACAAAGTGGACGATTATCCTTTGACCTGCGAAGAGATAGACCGAGAACTTACGAGGAGATGATGGAAATAGCTGGCGACTATGCACTGGCAGAAGAAGAAGAAGTAGCGCAAGGGGGTAGCTATGTACATGGGCACAAACCCGACTCAAAATCGGACCATAAGGATGACAAAAAATACAATCACGTGATTGCCAGAAAGATGAGAAGGGCCAAAAGGGATATCTAAGAGAAGGCAGAGGAAACGCTCGAGCCAATAAGTTTCGAGGAAGGTACAACCATTACACCCCTTTAACTGGCGATCAAGAGGAGATACTGTCTGTGGTAGAAGACAAAGGACTCGCCAAATACCCTCGGCAGCAATCAGCAAACGCCAGGAAAGATACAACTAAGTACTGCCGATTCCACAAAGATCATAGGCATGAAACTTCAAAATGTTTTCAGTTGCGCGATCACATTGAAAGCTTGATCAGAGATAGGCACCTGAAGGACTTTGCTTTGAAAGGGGACAAGCACGGTGGTCGCCAGGATAGCCGCCAAGGAAACGGGCAGGAAAGGAAGAGTCCAAGGAGAAACAGCCCTAATGCAACTATAAACACCATTTTCGGCGGACCTCATACTGGGAGGAGCAATCGAGAAAGGATGTCAGAAGTCCGAGAAGTAATGTATGACAGCAGAAGCATGGAGATCAATTCTATGCAGAGAAACCCCAAGAAAGGAAGAGAAGGACATGATCCCATAACATTTACAGCAGAAGACTCAGACAGGATTGATGTAAAGCCTAACGATGCAATCGTCGTGGGGGTTCGAATAGCCCATAGGGATGTCCTTCGGGTGATGATTGACAACGGAAGTTCAGCTGATATCTTAAGTGCTAGAGTATATGATGAGTTGCGGCTGGACAGAAAAGATCTTGAACCGTTCCATTTGCCATTAAAAGGATTCGGTGGCGCAGAAGTTAGATCGTTAGGAACTGTGAAGCTGCCGGTGAGATTTGGCACAGCACCATGCCAGCGAACAATCCTGTTGGACTTTGTCGTAGTTGACATCCATAATTGGCCGTATAATGCCTTACTTGGCCGACCGTTTCTTAACAAAGCTCGAGTTGTTACTTCAACCCATGCGTTGAAAATTAAATTCCCTACAGAATTTGGTGTCAGAGAATTGAGAGGGTCACAGGAGATGGCTCGCCACGCTAACCTATCAATCTTCAAAGATAAAGCAGGGATGAAAACCTTGAGCATATTCGAGGTAGACAGGGAAGTGCAGGAAGATAATCTGGAGAACTTCGAACTGGACCCAAGGGACAAAACGGGCAGAGAGAAAGAAAAACCAACTGAGTCGGTTGTTCTAGATGAAGCAGAACCAGATAAAACAGTAAAGATCGGAGCAAGGCTGAAGATGTGACAAGCTTGTTGAAGGAATATAAGAGGATTTTCGCTTGGTGCCACGAAGATATGCCAGGGATTGATAGAAGCGTAATTTCACACAATCTGGCTGTAAATGAAAAATGCAAGCCGGTTGTGTAGAAAAGGAGAAGCTTCAACCCAGAAAGAAGTACATCAATAAAAGAGGAGGTATCAAAGTTGCTCGCCGCAAGATCAATTAGAGAAGTTAAGTACTCGGAATGGGTGGCGAATGTAGTCCTAGTGAAAAAGAAAAACAATCAATGGAGGATGTGCGTCGACTTCACCGATCTGAACAAAGCCTGCCCCAAGGATAGCTTCCCGCTACCAAGGATTGACTAGTTAGTCGATGCAACAGCTGGACATGAGACGTTGAGCTTCATGGATGCATATTCAGGATATAATCAGATAAAGATGCACAAGCCAGACGAGGAGAAGACAGCATTCACCACAGACCAGGGGTTGTACTGTTACACAGTCATGCCATTCAGCATGACTATAAGGGGATTTTCGCTTGGTGCCACGAAGATATGCCAGGGATTGATAGAAGCGTAATTTCACACAATCTGGCTGTAAATGAAAAATGCAAGCCGGTTGTGTAGAAAAGGAGAAGCTTCAACCCAGAAAGAAGTACATCAATAAAAGAGGAGGTATCAAAGTTGCTCGCCGCAAGATCAATTAGAGAAGTTAAGTACCCGAAATGGGTGGCGAATGTAGTCCTAGTGAAAAAGAAAAACAATCAATGGAGGATGTGCGTCGACTTCACCGATCTGAATAAAGCCTGCCCCAAGGATAGCTTCCCGCTACCAAGGATTGACTAGTTAGTCGATGCAACAGCCGGACATGAGACGTTGAGCTTCATGGATGCATATTCAGGATATAACCAGATAAAGATGCACAAGCCAGACGAGGAGAAGACAGCATTCACCACAGACCAGGGGTTGTACTGTTACACAGTCATGCCATTCAGCTTAAAGAACGCTGGGGCAACTTACCAGCTCTTGGTCAACAAAATGTTCGCCAGGCAAATATGGAGAAATATGGAAGTTTACGTTGACGATATGCTGACGAAAAGCATCACAGCAGGTAGACATACAGATGATCTGAGGGAAACATTCGATGTGCTGGTCAGGTATGGAATGAAATTGAATCCAGCAAAATGTGTATTCGGCGTACCATCTGGGAGGTTTCTCGGATATCAAGTACATCAAAGAGGAATAGAGGTGAATCCTGAAAAAATCCAAGCACTAGCAAAAATGGTCTCGCCAAGAACTTTGAAGGACGTCCAAAAACTCACAGGGTGCCTAGCATCGCTGAGCAGATTCATAGCCAAGTCAACAGACCGATGCCTACCATTTTTCAAAGCTCTAAAAAAAAGGAAAGGGAGTCGAGTGGAATGAGGATTGTGAAAAAGCTTTCCAGGCCCTGAAAGATTACCTTGGACAGGCACCGCTGTTATCAAAACCGGAAACAGGAGAAACATTGTACATGTACCTATCCGTCTCTAAAGCAGCCACAAGTTCTGTACTAGTAAGACAGGAAGATGGGATCCAGAAGCCAATATACTACACCAGTAAAGCACTGTTACCAACCGAAACAAGGTACTCGCCGGCTGAAAAAATGGCACTCGCTCTAATAACAGCAGCAAGGAAGCTAAGGCCATATTTCCAGGCTCATAAAATCGGGGTATACACCAACTGCCCACTGAAGTTAATCCTGCAGAAACCAGAAGTATCCGGTCGATTAACAAAATGGGCGATCGAGTTAAGTGAATTCGATGTAGAGTATCTCCCAAGGACAGCAATTAAAGCACAAACGATGGCAGACTTTGTAGCAGAGTTCACCGAGCCAAGCATAGAGGTAGCGAGAATGATGGTGGAACAAAATAAAAAATATTCAAATGGCAACTCCGCGTTGATGGCTCATCAAACACGCACGGCAGTGGGGCAGGGGTAGTAGTGTCAACCCCGGAAGGAGATTCAGTCGAATGTGCCTTGCGTTTTGACTTCAAAGCTACTAACAATCAAGCTGAATATGAGGCACTCATAGCAGGTTTAAAAGTTTGCACATTCCTAGGGGCAGATGAGGTAGAAATCTTCAGCGACTCTCAAGTTGTTGTCAATCAGGTGCTAGATGAATACCAAGCGAGAGATGAAAGCATGATCACCTACCTGGAATTAGCAAAGGAACTGTTAGAAAGATTTAAAGAATACATAATTGTTCACATCCCTAGAGAAGAAAATGAGCAAGCTGATGCCTTGGCCAAATTAGCATCTGCCACAATCAACATCTGGCCCAAAAGTATATCCATGATCTGCCTATTGCAGCCGAGTATAGTCAAATCAAAAGAAGTGGGGGCTGTCTTTGGCGAGAGGAACAGCTGGATCACACCAATCAAAGAATATCTCATCAATGATGTACTCCCAAGTGACCCATTAGAGGCAAAACGGTTGAAATACAGAGCTACAAGGTATTCAGTACTCAATGGAGAACTGTACAAAAGGGGGTATTCAAGGGCACTGCAGAGATGTGTCGGACCTGAAGAAGCAGAAGGTATCCTGAGAAGCATACATAGTGGAAATTGTGGGAACCATGCTGGGGGTGTCAGCCTAGCCCATAAAACATTAAGGCAGGGTTTTTACTGGCCAACACTATTCACCGACGCCAAAAGAGTAGCAGCGAGATGTGAGGCGTGTCAGAAAATTGCTAATAACATCCGTCAACCACCTGAACTTTTGCAAAGTATTACCTCGCCCTGGCCATTCGCCATGTGGGGAATTGACTTAATAGGCCCAATGCCAACAGCAACTGGAGGAGCAAAGCACGCTATAGTAGCCGTGGACTATTTTACGAAGTGGGTAGAAGCCGAGCCATTAGTACATATAACAGAAGCGAACACTATAAGCTTTGTAAAGAAAAATATCATGTACAGATTCGGGATACCAAACACCATCATCACAGACAATGGGACCCAATTCGATGGTAGGAAATTCAGGGAGTTGTGTGACAAGTACGGCATCAACAACTACTACGCCTCCCCATCACATCCGTAGACAAATGGCCAGACTGAAGCAGTAAACAAGATCATAAAACACAACCTGAAAGCCAAATTGGCAACAAAAAAGGGGAGCTGGGCAGATAAATTACCACAGGTACTCTGGGCATATCGAACCACAGAAAGGGGTTCAACAGGTGAAACCCCATACTCCATGGCATATGGAGCTGAATCTGTCATTCCCGTGGAAACATCTTTCTCTTCGCCAAGGGTACAACTCTTTCAACCAGAACTCAACGTTGATATGCTAAAATGCGGTCTGGACGAATTAGAAGAAAGAACAGAGCGCGCACAAATAAGGAATACTGCGTACCAACAGAGGGTAACCAGATATTACAACTCACATGTGCGTGAAAGAAGGTTTTCGCTTGGCGACTTAGTGCTGAAAAGGGTAAACCCAGGAACAAGAGATAAAGCTGCAGGATCACTCGCAGACAAATGGGAAAGGCCTTATCAAATTATAGGCATAGCTGGCCACGGAGCATATCGCATTACTCGAGAGGGTTTTGGCGAACTACCCCGTCCATGCAATGCGCAATACTTGAAAATATATTATCCTTAACTTGAGGGTCAAGTTTAGAGTTTTTTATGAGCCTTTTTATTTTTTCTTAGAACAGTTTTCGTTTTAGTATTTTCTTTATGACTATGTTAACAAAAGTTGTAGGAAGCATTCAATAAAGAGTAATTTATTACCGAGAATGAGCGGTTTCACTCGCCAGTCACAAAAAGGCATTCGCCATCGTACATTACTACCATCACAAAAAAGCAAGTTTCATGCTCGCAGCAGCGAGAACTGGCGAGAGATAAAATCCCAAATTATAAAATTGGGAGTCGCCACTACGGGAAAACAGAATCCCCATAGACGAGAAAGCCAGCTAAACACAAAGTAAAACAAGGGGGAGACGTCCCAATAACATGCCGAAACTCAGCAATGGCAGCTGAACAAACAAATAACATGTTAAAAACTTGGTGCATAGTCGGATACGTCCTGACAAACACTGAGTACGCCAAAATACAGCAATGACAGCTGAATAGAGCTATAAAATATGCTAAAAAACTTGGTGAAAAACTAAGTAAAGCCGAAAACTCAGCAAAGGCAGCTGAACATAAAACAAAAGAATTTATAACTTTGTATCATTTACAGATGAAGGAGCAAAAGGAATAAAAATTTATAGTCCAAAACAGTAGAAAAAATCCAAAAATCAACCAGCTGCAGGAGGGCCTTCACTGTCTTCCTCATCTTCAATCTCCTCTTCTGAAGGCCAGATGACTTCCTCATACTCTATTGGCATGAAAGGCTCATAATCCCTTCCAGCAATAGGACCCAAGTCAGGCTCAGCACCAGAGCTAGAAAAGCTGCCCTTCTGAACTGAATAATAAGTATTGAAGGCACATTTGCTAGGGATTTCTAAATGCATAGGATGAGGTTCAGTCCTGTTATAACGGCAGTGGGCTTTCCATCGTTTTATTTGCTCTTTAATCGAGCCCACGCCACTGGTCATGTGCTGTTGGAGGAGGGACTTGTCGAAACGCCTCAGAGCTTTCTCATTAGAATGATCCTTCATGGCAAAGAATTTTTTCGCCTGCCGCATGCCTTTTTCAAATTCGCGCAACAAAAACGCATCGTAGGCAGGGGATCTCTTGAAACGATCGACCGCTTCAACCTCCAACACGGCCTTAAGATCATTCAAAATAACTTCATGCGAGGACAACTGGTTGCGCAAGTCCAAAGCCTCACGCTCGGCTTTCTCCTTTGCCTCCTCAGCTAGTCGCTCAGCCTCAAAGCGTGCTGCGAGTGATTCTTGACTAGCAGAGAGTTGCTCTCGCAGCAAACGAATTTCCTCCTCAGTAGTATTTAACTTTTCTTCAGCAGCCAGCTGAGTTGAAAGATAACCATCTGCAGACTCTCTCAGTTGAGCAAGCTGTTGAGAATGGGTCTCCTCAGTAGAAAGCTTCTCAGCTGCCAAAATAGAGGCTCGTTCCCGCAGGCGCTTCACATCCCTCAACAAAAAATTTCCTCGCCTATAGTTGTCAGCCAACTCGGACAACATCTGAAAAGAAAAAACAGAAGTCAGGAAACGCGCGAACAAAAAATACATAAAGCATAGCGAGAGGCTCACCAGAGAATGGCAGTTAAAGAAAATTTTCATTTTTCTGTTGCAGGACCCTTTCTTGATCTGTTCCCAACCCTCACCAACATAAACATTGTTGTTCATTATGTGGGAACAAATCTCAGCAGCTGTAAAATCCGAGAGGGAGACAAACTCACCTCCCTCATCAGCCTCAGTTGGATCAACGGGAGGAGCTTCATGAGCGGCGCCGGAACCAGACGTAGTAGCCCCAGCCTGTCTCGACGACCCCGGTTTATCAGTTGGTTCTTTTCGACCAGGTGACCCAGGTTGACCAACAAAAGAGGTGTCCGGCTCATCCGCGGCTGCCGGAGGAGGGGTTGCACTGGTTTGGGGAATGGTAGAAGCACCAAATTGGTTTACCCCCTCCGGAAGGGGAGACTCCGCCAAATCTGGTCTCTCAACAGAAGCCCCAAGGACATCCGTTTCAGCAGAAGGAGCCTCGGCGGGCACAGGCTCCTCAACGACCTCCTCATCAGAAGAAACAATGTATTGCACGACCCTTGACGCCCGTTTTAGAGTTCGAGCAGTGTGGTCAGGTGTACCCTCTGCCGGACGTTTACCTCTACCGGTTCTGGGGATCAAGTCGCTTGAAGGATCTGGGAGAGTTTCAGGAACATTCACATCAAAAATAGGGATTTCACTAGCCACCCCTGAAACCCCCACCTTCTCTTTTCCCTTACGGCTGAGGGCTGTCGCAGCAGTACTCATAGCAGGAGTAGCGGCGGTAGCAGCAGGAGTACTCGCAGCAACATCCGGACTAACAG
Organism: Acer saccharum; assembly: GCA_030490815.1. Lineage (NCBI taxonomy): Eukaryota > Viridiplantae > Streptophyta > Magnoliopsida > Sapindales > Sapindaceae > Acer > Acer saccharum. The sequence goes on from CM059871.1 coordinate 36,836,246, forward strand.
GGGATGGCCTCGACTCAACACGCCCCCCATCAACATCACCAACCCCCACTGAAGCACCTACTTTTTCCTTACCTTTACGGCTGGGGGTAGCCGCAGCAGGGGTAGCCGTAGAAGGGATAGTCGCAGCAACAGTTGCAGCAGGAGTATTCGCAGCAACCTCTGCATGCATAGGGGGTCGCCCTAACTCAGCATCTCCCCTAGTAACATCACCAGTGTCCTCGCCGTCGGAGGGATCATCACCATCCGGGCCAGCAATTCCCCCCTTAGCCAAACCAGCAGCATGCCTTTTGCTGGCAGCCTCGGAATTCTTCACCGCCCGGGCTTGCAAGTCGCAAACGGTGTCAAAGTCACACACTGCAAGAGAAATAAACCAAGTGTCAACTAACAGAATAAAACGAAACAGTAAAACAAAGAAGGAATGGACAAAGACTTACAGCGAGGAAGCCTTGCATGTAGGCGTATGAAAATCCCCTGAGAAATCATTTTTTCCTCGTCCAAGAGGAAGGATCTGTCCCTTGAGTCCAAAGGAAGGACAGCCGCCGCGGCGAGGTGAGAAATCTCCCTATCCAACAAAGCAGGGGCTGCCTTCGACCAGGCTTTAGGAGATGTGAAATACCTGGGAACTTTCTTCGTCAAAAGATTACGGCGACTGCTAGCTGGCACATCCTGACCCCACTCGCCACCGGCGAAAAACCAACTGTTTTTCCACCTTTTATTTGAAGTGGGGAAGCCCCAGATAAAACCCTTCTTCTTTTTATCACTGGAGACCTCAACTTGACCAGGGTTCGCCACACCCTCAGGGATCCAGTTCTCCACCGGCGAAGAGAGAAGGAAGTACGTGCCATTATTGCCCGCCTGCCTTAGAGTATAAAAATGGCGGATCTCGCGGGGTGTAGGGGGCTCATAACCCTTCAGCTTCCACATAAGGCACAGGCACATCAGTATCCTGTAGCTGTTTGGAGCGAGTTGTGCCGGTGCAATCCGAGCCTCGGCGAGAAACCTCACGATAAAAGGCTGAAGAGGAAGTGTTACTCCGCAGCTGAGCATGGCACCATAGATGGCGACCGCATTCTCGGGAGGATTCCATGCTGCTCGATCGCCGGGTAACATCAAAGTAACAGAGTCTGGAATGTCAAAACGACTCTTATATTTACGGAGCTCGTCCTCGCCAACCACATTAACCTCCGTATCAAAAGAACACGGACGGTCTAGCGAGAAATGCAGCCTATCCCTCTGATGGTCCTCAACGTCGGAGTCAACAGTCGTCTGCGCATCTAGTAGGGACTCACGGGGAGCCCTAGAGGCACGTCGTTTACTGCTTATTGGTCTAGAAGATCTCGGCATTATGGGAGAATCGCTGTTAAAAGACGGATGAGAGATGTTAGGAATAAAAGTATCCTCAGAAGATGGAACATAAACAGAAATTGGGACCAGAGAATCCGGACGAAAATTACGAATCAGAGATTCGATTGTATTTGCAATACATTTGTCACCAAGCTCCATGGCTTGCATCATCCGATTAAAAAGAGAAGAGCGTAAGGAGGGATCCATGAAAACTCACCAGAAAAACCCTAGGATCGGAGGATGAGCAAAAAGTTTGGGAATGCCGAGAAATCAGCACGATCGATTTCAAAAAAAGCTGTCTGACAGTGAAGTAGAAAGAATTCGGGGCAGAAATTTCCAAGGAAAATGAAAGTATTCTGCTTTGAGAGGAAAAATGGAGAAATAAATGGAGAGAAGCGAAGCGGAGAAGAAGAAACGATCGGGGCCTTAAAAAGAGGGAACTTTGAAATTCAAAAAGAAAATCAAGTGCAATGATACGCAATTAATGAGAATGACGGCCACAGTGACCAACCGCAATAGTTACCACCAAGTAAATAACATGTGGCATCTCGGGGATAACCAAGCAGTCAGAATGTCCCTTCACTTGTCAAGCAAGTGGAAGCGCCAGAAGTTGTGTGGCTCAAATTGAAAGCTTGCACCGGAAGAATCAATTAATAAATACAGCGCGTGGTAAAAAGGAAAGAGGGAGTTATTGCAAAGTGTGCCGAAATCTTATAAGCATAGATATAAATACTGCTCGCAGAGGCAAACGAAGCGGGAAGAACAAGTCATTCGCTCAGCTCGAAGTATTTATGGGGGTATTGTTGTATGTATAAATTCGCCAACCTGACACGTCATCAAAAGAGCCAACAAAAGACTGCCACGTCACTCATTGACCGGGTCAAGGGAGGAAGTGTGACGAGTCAGAATGATAAAATAGCTCAAGCCAAAAAGAGAGTCAAATATATGGTCGCCGAAGCTAGATACCTACTCGCCGAATGTAGAAGTGTGCTCGCCAAAGATACGATACCCAGAAAGTGAAGGTACTCGCTGCACCAGTACACTGGGCCTGAACCGACTCGGCAGAAACACAGAAATAAACCCTAAACTTTTAGAAGACCCAGAACAACGAGGAATCATAAAAAGGAAAGTAGACTTGGATCCGTGACAAGAAGGGATCCTAGTACGAATCAAAGAGGGAAACCTTCCACCCACACGGCTAAAAACAAGGGGAAACCCTAATTAAACATGTATAAATAGAACCACCTATCCCATGAGGAGGGGGTTCGGAAATCTAGAGAGAGAAGAGAGCAATTGTAAGAGAGATCAAAGTGTGTAATAAGGCAACAAAAACCTAGTATTCTTCTGCCCTCAGGGGCGCCGTGGTTTTTTCCCATTCAAGGGTTTTCCACATAAAATCTGTCTTTTGCATGGGTTCTTAATTTTCTTGTTTTATATTAAATTGATATAATTGTTGAGTGCGTGGCAATCCAAATTTCACCGTCAACAATATATGTGGTTGATCATTGGAGCATGAGTTTAGTGTTGCTTTATTCTTTAATTTTTATTTCAGTAAAAAAAATAAAAAATAAAAAAATAAATAAAAATAAATGATCATTGGATCATTCTTTTGTTCTTATATTTAATTTGCAATTTGTGTCAATGCAACCAATGTTAGGTTACACATTACACAATTACTCTTAGCAAAGTGATTAGGTTTTTCCCTTTCATTTTTTTGATGGGGTTGAGTCTTAATTTTACCTATTAAAATGGTTAAGTGCATGAAGACCCATCTCCTATGTAGGAATTACATTTCTGACTATACTTATAGCAGTTAAGCTTTTGAAGTTAGTGTCGACAAATACATCAATCAATAGGTGTCGGATTAAAGAAAAATAAAAAATAGTTACAGACAAAATACAAACGAAATAAAGTCGATGAAAACTGGCACTCGTCTTCTTCTCTTAATGAAAAAAAAAACCAAAAACTCTTGTGAGTTTGTGACCTGTGTATATGATGTAATCGCTGAGATCATATGATCATTATCTATATATTTTCTACGTGCATGACAATATTATATGGACCACACGGTCCACACCCATCTTCATCCCCACAACCTCCAGCTTTTTCCACGTTGACGGCTCTCCTTGAACATCGGAAGAATGATCTAGTAAATCAACGTCCACAGAAACAATATACATAATCCAAGTCTCCAACCAAGACAATAATAATTAAACACGTTTTTGTTTGGAATCCATTAGTGTGAATCTGTCAAGTGGGACGTTTTGTTTGGAATCCATTAGTGTGAATCTGTCAAGCGAATCGTGTGGTTGCGGGCGTAGACCGTGGTAGCGCTGAAAGAAACGTCGTATGGGGCAGCCTCTTGTATTGTATTATCAATAATGCTAGAGGACCCAAAAAAGTGACCCAAATTTTGGACCCAAACCTATGTGGCAACATCACACACAACATGGCCCACGTCACTTTTTCCAAAGATCCCATGTGATGTTGCCACATAGGTTTGGGTCCAAAATTTAGGTTATTTTTTTGGGTCCTCTAGCATTACTCTTGTATTATTGTATTGGCAAACGAGATCAAGAAGTGCACGTGTCAACTGTCAAGTGAAGTTGTGAACACAAGTACTCAACTCAAGACCTTTTATGTTTCAAACTTCTTAAAAAAATTATTTGTTTTGTTTAGCCCCACCGTTGTAAACTTGTAATAATTGGTACCACACCATTCTCTTGATCCCCGATTATAAAACATAACTTATTATTTATTTATTTTTAAATAAATAAAACATAACTTAGTAATTTTCTTTTTGAAGCAAAATATAATTGTCTATTATGATTCGTGACATTAGATTTCGTGTAAAATGGACCGGTTTATTAATATGTTTTTTTATACTCACATAAATGAGATTATAAATTTGAATAACGTTTCATTTCTTAAAAAAATTATAGTGGTTCAGAAAATTAAAGAAATATTAGTTTTTACCAATAAATCCCTTTTTATATATATAAAAGTTTAAAATTTTATTTTATTAATAGAAATGATCAAGTTGCATTCTTTTAAAATTCCAATTTAGGACCATATACCACCCACCTATTGAAAATCGATCATACACAAAAAAAAAAAAGAATTTGGATCCTCTGTTGAACTGATTTTTGTTCCTGACATAAATAGATCTGGTGACACGTGTAATCAATGATTGAGATTATTTATTTCACTTTCATTATCTTTAAATACAGATTTATTATCTTCAAGTGTTTTAGATCAGGAAAAAGATCAACTCAGTAGAGGATCCAAATCCCAAAAAATATTTTAAATTATATATTTTACATACAAAATGTAACTTCTATAATTTGTTTTATTCTTATATGAGAATTATTATTATTATTATTATTTTATTTTTTTTACCTATAGAGAAAGTCATCATCATTTACTATATATATTTTTATATAGCATAAAGCCATAAGCATTATACTACTGAAATTTTTATTAATTTACGATTCCCAATCTAAAATCTTGAAGAGTGATAAAAATAATATGAAAGGTTAAATTGAAAAATTACTAATAAACAAACTATTTAAAGTAAAGAATTGTGTCAACATAAGATAAGTATAAGTATTTTAATGATATTTTTTTCTTGGATCAAGATCCTCTCCTTGACTTGTTTTTCCTTAACTTTCCATAATCCAATAACACCTAAACAAAATACAAAATACATGGTCAAGATTAGTTCACTTTTTTTTTTTTTTTTTTTTTTTGGTTTACACCATCCAGTTTCCAGGTGGGGTGGATCCACCATACGGTGCAATCAGCCCATACCACACCCTGACTAATCCGAACTCGCACCGGGTCGGCCCACTAAGGGGTAAAGTGCTCCCAATATGTGTAGCTCGGTTCATAAGGGGAGTTGAACCCACTACCTTGTTTAAGGGATGAGAGTGCCGAACCACTCACACCAACACATGATTGGTTAGTTCACTTTTTTCTCTCTCATGTAACTTAATATTTGAATTACACTTGAAGAATGCCAAGTAAAAATAAGGACCAAGGAGAGGATCCTAACTCTTTTTTCTTTCTTTTTTTGCATTGGAAATTAAAATTAAGAAAGGAAAATAGATTGATTTTATCTCCTAATTTCATAGATAATAAAATACGGAAGATATTTATTAATTAATTTATATTAACAATATCATAATTTATTACCTACATACTATAATATCATAATTTATATATAATAAATACATGTAGCAATTTCATTGGTTGAGGGGGACATGACCCTATGGGCCCCTAATTTCGCCCTGACATTTTGTACTATTAGAAAGTCGAAACATGACGTTTTAAACGGTTGTGGAAACATTTTGTACTATTGTCCACGGCTGCCCTCAACCAACTTTCAAGGCCCTGCAAGAAAGTTAGCTTGCCAGGAGAACATTTAGACATAACCTAAATAAAAACATTGATTATATTACGCACAAAAGATTACAATTTACAAAACATGTCGGTGCATCAATCATGTAGGGCCGTTGGGGACTCGGGAACTTGGGGTACACAGCCAGATTGATAGCATCCACGTACATAACATTCCATTTTTATATTTTTTGAAATTGCAGAACAATCCGTTTAATTCGATAGCTGATTGGCGATTGCATTAATAATTAATAATGGTCCCTAATATCACATGCATGATGCAACCAAAAAGCTTTCCTTTATAATCCCATTCTAGTCGGTGTGCACTAATGTAGCAATACCAATGCATGTGGACCATTGATTATGGAGAAGCTTTATCGAGTGCATACATTTTGAGTCAAAGTATATAAATCTAATGGTCCACATCCAACGCACTAATGAAGTTATATTACCGCGCACTTATTTGAACATTTATATATATATATTCCAATTTTGTATGAAGTGACAATCCCAATTGTATATTTTTTTGCATGATTTCACGTAAGAAAATTTGGAAAAAATAAATTGAGTGGGTCCTGTTGTAGTATCCATCTTCCGATCAGATTCTGTGATCAAATGCATGTATGGTAGCTTCTATCTCACTCATAATATATCATTGTCTATATGGATGTTAACACGTGTTTTTATGTATATGCTAACAACCAAAAATTTGTATTTATTATTTCAATATATAATTAATACGTTTAATGTTTTATTCACTTCTTGAATTCTAAAAACATATTAATATTTTTCTTAAAATATAACCTCTTTATATAAAAGAATTTTGTGTCCTTTAACTGCAGTGTGTTTTGCTTATGATCATACAAGTGTAGCGGTCCAGGTGAAGCAAAGGGTTTTTTTTTTTTATATTTTTTTTATTTTGATCCATATATTCTCTCTTAAATGAGATGGAACCGACCATAGCAACGACACTACACTATTGAGGATTTTTTTTTGGAGCGGAAGAACTCGAACCCACAATCTTATGGTGCAGGTGTGAGAGGGCATATCATCAAATTAACCATTAAAAATCTAATAGAATTTGACGATAGAGACCAAAATAGTGATTAATAGTAAATATTTGGACCAAACGAGACGAAACTGAAACTAGTGGGACCGAAACAGCTAATACCACAAATTGGATGGATGGACCGTGGACGTTTGTAATTTTAACCCTAAATTTATTTTTCCACGTTTATTTTGTCGTATTATTATTCTTATTCTAGGAGATAAGGGAAACAATTCAAGCCGATTAAATATGAATGCACAATAATCGAACTACAACTACAAGCAAAAGTTGTTGAAAGACTTGCATGTAATTTATATATAAATAAGCAGCTGGTTTTTGCCGACAAGGGGCAAGAAAGAGTCGAAAGTAGAAACCACAGAGTGTGGAGTGTTTGGAGATAAAATGGGCAGAAAACCATGTTGCTCCAAAGAAGGACTCAACAGAGGTCCTTGGTCTGCTCAAGAAGATAAAATTCTCATCAACTACATTCAAATCCATGGACAAGGCAAATGGAGAGACCTCCCTCATAAAGCTGGTACCAAGTTTTATCAACTTTTCTTCTTCTTGCTCATAATTCATAATATAATAATGTCTTCCATTTTCTCAAGTATTTTTCTTCAACTTCTATATGCATATATATATATATATATATATATATATATATATAGGGTTAAAGAGATGTGGGAAGAGTTGTAGATTGCGATGGTTGAATTATTTGAGACCAGATATCAAGAGAGGTGATATTTCCGCAGAAGAAGAAGAACTCATCATCAGACTCCATAAACTCCTTGGTAATAGGTAATTTATTCTTTATTATATATACACACACACACACGTGTGTGTGTTCTTCATCTTCCTCTTCTTTAATTTTCATTCTTCTAAAGTTTTAACATTTAATCATGTCTGTCGATATTGATCATGAAGAATAAATTAAGTCATTGTTTGGATGAAAAAGCCACAAATTGCAAAAAATGTACAATAATAATACTAATTTGCGTTTCTATTTTTATCCACCTCCAAACAAAATTTTATCGATATCAACTTCAGCGGTCAGCACCACTACTTTATTTTAAATTATTTTATTTTTATCTTTCTTAATAAAAAATTGGAGATGGAGGTCTACAAACAGAGACCTCCAAGGCTCCAATGATGGAGGTCTGCAACAGCAACAAATCTCTTGTTTTTTTTTTTAAAAAAAATCTCTTTTAAAAAAAAAATTGAATACTAGAACATTAAATCTGTGTCAAATGAACCGGCGTGTAACATTGCTTTGACATGTAACACTGAATTAACGTGTAAAATTGATTTAGTGCAAAATTGAACCGGCGTTTAACATTGAATTGGTGTAAAATTGAATTAGCAACAAGACCTCTACGACAGAGGTCACAATTGTTTTTAATTTTCAAAAAGAAAAACAATTTCAGGATTGTAAACAAATGTCTTTACATAGAGGTTTATCATTATTTTCAAATTATTTTAGGATTCAGCTAAATTAACTTAAATTTGTGACTTGGATTAAGAATACATGAGAACAGGTGAGTAAAAAATGAAATTTAATTAATTACAGGTGGGCTCTGATTGCTGGAAGATTACCTGGGAGAACAGATAATGAAATCAAGAACTATTGGAACACTAATTTGAGGAAGAAACTGAAAGGTGATGACAAGAGTACTAGTATGCAGCTTCAGATTAATGGGTGTTCGATAAAATCCTCAAAGAAGTCAAGCTCAGAAGAGATCAACAAACCTGCAGAGCCACATCGGGTGTTTCGAACCAAGGCAGTCAGGTGCACCAAAGTTGTTATTCCAGGGCTGCTAGATTTTAATCAGACGGTGGACAACGTTGGTGCCGAGAATGTAGTTAGCCAATCATCTTCAGCCCTAATACAGGAGGATAATAATTCAGCTACTAGTGATCATGATGGTCTGTTAATGGATTTTGACATTAGTGAACTCTTATTATGGGATGCTTTAAATAGTTCATCTGGTTCTCTCCAAGCTAATGATTATCATCAGATCAATGAAAATGGTGATCATTGTGACCCTAACGTGGCGAATGGAGATCATCTATATCATCATGGCCTCGAGTGTTCTGATTTTGCACATGAAGCCATGTTTGAAGATCTATTAATGGATGAACGTACAACAAGACTTGGTGATCACCCTTTTCAAAACAATGACATGATGGATCTCAAGAGTTTATAATTATATTTTCTGAATTCAGAAGATGATTAATGGACTAATTAACCTTTGTAATAAAGTTGTTGAATAATGAAGTTCTCTCTTCATTATAAATGGTTTCTAAATTCAGAAGATGATTAATGGACTAATTGACCAGTTTTAGTTTATTTATTTATTTATTTATTTTTATTTTTAACATGCTCAGTTTTAGGTTTTACCAGTTTATATGTGGGCAAATGCATGTTTGTGAATTCAACTGGTTAGAGAGATACTGGATGTGCCCATTGCACCGTATATATCTTCCATTAATCAAAGAATAAAGGGCAAAAACCATAAATAGCCCTAAAATTAGGGGAATATTCAAAAATGTCATTTCTCAACAACTTCACTATTTTTTTTTCCAAGAGAAATGATTTTTGGATAAAAATACCCTTAGTGCATTTATGATATGTAAGAGAAATTTTTTTTTTATAGTCATTTTCATCAATCTCTATTGATGGAGGTTTGTTAGACCTCCATCAATGGAGTACATCTGTTGATGGAGGTTTGTTCGACCTCCATTTATGAAGGTCCGCGAATAGACCTCCCTCTACTGATCTAAAACACTCCAAGATAAAACTCTATTTAAAAATAATAAAAGCAAAATAAATAAAAGAAATATATATATCAATTGATTACATATGTCACCGGATCTATTTAGGTCAGGATAAAGATCAAGTCAGTCGAGGATCAAAAGTCTACAAATTTAGATCGAAAAGTATGACTTTTATAAGGTCACAGATAGCATTATAAAGAAAAAGAAAAAGAAATGGATATATAGTGATTAGCTAGTGAGGTACCCACAAGATATTCTTCGTCACAGCAATATTTGTAGTAAAGCAAAATTGATCAGCAAATAGCAATATCTCAAAATCGATTGGCATAGATCTTGGGGAAGTTAGATTAGGAATAAATATATGTTTTTAATAATAATGAAACTTTATGCAAATGATCAGATAACAGTGATGGCATGGACAAACATCTCATGGTTCAAAATAATTGATAGAAATAAATAATAAATAACAAACATGAAACATCACATGTATTGTTCCAGAATCCAGACCAATCATTTTCCTAGCCAAATTAATCATTAATTAAGTAGGGGGGTCATCATGAAAGAATATGAAGATTAGGGTTAGGGTTAGGGTTAGGGTTAGGGCAGGGCCGTCTCCAGATATTTTGGGGCCCGAGCGATTTTATGATATTAATAAAAATCGGGGACCTATATGCCTTATCATTCAAGTTATCTACGTTTTCATTCAAATCTTCTATATTATCATTCAAATCATCAATATTTTCATCACTACAAGAAAATTGACCTACGGTGACAAAAAATATTTGTCACTATAAGTGAAGAAATTGTCACAAATTCAATATTGTGACAAAAAAAGTGTCACTAACAATTCGTCACTTTTGCCCCCGTCACTAAAAGTATTTGTGATAGTTTTTTGGCACTTGTCACAAATCATAACTTTTAGTGACACATTATCACTTGACCTTAATTAGTGACAAAATAAAAATTGTGTCACTATATTAGTATTTAATGACAATTAACCATTTGAAGATTTTGTCACTATATATATTCTTAGTGACAATTTATTATTTAAAAAGTGTCACTATTCACAAATCTAGTGACAAATAATCATCTTAAAATTATGTCACTACAGACAAATTTAGTGACAATTAAGTTAACCATATAATAATTGTCACTACAACGCAGACTTAGTGACAATTAACAATATGAATATTAAGTCACTGTATAGATACATAGTAACAATTTAATCAATTGTCAAAATTTAATATAAATTTAAATTGTATACAAACATAAAATATATAAAAATATAACCAAATAAAACATGTCACTCATTGAATGACATTGAGTTCCATAAATAATCATTCCATTAAAAAATATCCAAAAATTAACATAATATTGAATTGATACAAAAGTTATCCAACATCTTTCAAAATCTACTACTAAATAACACATGTAAGCCGGCTAGTCTAAGTTAGCATAAGTGTTTGGTCACACACAATAACTTTCAACTGCATAACCAAAAACTTGAAATTTTCGAGGTTTTGATTATGAAATATTAGAAGCCAATGATCCAATGTCAGTTGCCAGGTAGATAAAGAATCTTTAGATTTTGCAAGAGAAACCTATATACATGAAGACATGAAGAAAAAAAAAATAGTGAGAACAAATTAAAGTCACCAAAATAAAACCGATGAAAAATACAACAATACTGACAAAACTTAGTACAAGTATAAAATAAATTCTATAAGTTTGATATCCAAGTATAAAACTTATTGGAACTGTTAATCTATTCATCTTCATATGAAGTCCTCCATAATGTCAATATATTCATCCAGTCAAATATCAAATATCTTATTGAGTGTTTGAATTCTTTTATCAAACAATTGGTATGCATATAAAAATTGGTAGTTCTATAAGAATCATTTTATCAAACAGTTAGTATGCATATAAACTAAATTGACATATATTGTGAAAATTTAAGAACAAAAAACTATAAATCATGAAATAATAATAATGATTCCTTAAAAAATTTGAAAACAAATTAAGTTAAAAAAACATCCCTAAACGTATATATAAAAAATAAAAAATTAAAAAATTAAAAAAAAAAAATTATACCTTATTCGAAGACACTTTCAATATATGAAACTTGAATATGAGATTCTGACCTTGAAAAAACAATTACCAAAAAACAAGCCATAAAAAAATAAAATCAAGAAAAAGAGAAGCTTAAGAGTTTTCTTTCAATACTGCATCAAATAATTGACTGTTCCATCAAATAATTGACTGTTCCATAAAAATCATTTTATCAAACAGTTAGTAAGCACATAAACTAATATTGACATATACCGTGGGAAATCTAAGAATAAACAACTATAAATCATGAAATAATAATAATGGGTTCCTTAAAAAAAAAATTGAAAACAAATTAAAGTTAAAAAAACATCTCTAAATAGCTATATACAATTCTACATTCACAACAAAAAAAAAAATAATAATAAAAATAAAAAAAAAAATAAAAAAAAATAAAATCATACCTTATTCAATGACACTTTCAATATATGAAACTTGAATTTGAGATTTTGACCCTGAAAAACAAGTATAAGAAAACAAACCCTTAAAAAAATCAAGATAAGCTTACATTTTTATCCGGGCAAAAGTTTCTCTATAATCTCGGTACTTCTTCTGATGAAACATTGTTTCAAACCTAAAAAGTGTTTTTAAGGTAAAGAAAAAAAAAAAAGAAGGGAAAAAAAAAACACAGCATGATTGTGGCATTTTTTATTTTATTTTTTTGTGGCTTTTTTTTTTTAAAAAAAAAAAGGAAATATTAATTGATTTTTTTTAATGTAAATATTAATTGATTTTGATGCCTTTTAAAAACCTAATTATTTATAAAATAAAATCTTTCCTTTTAAAAAGGTAATTTTGTGACTAATTATATTATTTGTCACAAATTATCAAGTTTTATAACTAACCGTGACAAATATTTTTAACAAGTTTCAATTGAACAAAACATAATGACAAATAATAAAATTTGTCACAAAATAATACCAACAGTGATACAATCAAAATTTGTCATAAAGAAATGTGTCACTATAGGTCACTTTTTTTGTAGTGCATTCAACCCATCTACATGTTCATTCTCATTCAAATCATATGCATTATCATTCTCATCCAAAATACTCTTGCCCTGCCCTACCCCAAACTAAACAAAACCAAAACAAACATCATTCTTGCTGCCATTAGTTATTCTCTAAGGTTGGAGAATCCAATGGTTGTGAAAAATCCAAAGAGTCAGTGTTTCATCAACTACAATTAACAAAGAATTATTGCTTGTGAGTCATTTCGAAAAAATCATACCACGACTACACTCTTAAAAGAAAAATTAAAGTTTATTCAATTATAATTTATTATGCACATCAACACTCAAAACAATTCAAATAGAACATATCTTGCTGGTCTTTCTTTCAATTAAGTACAATTTTACTTCTTTTCCTTCTTCTCATTCATGTCTACAGTCATTGTGCAGTAATCTCCAAAAAAGCAACAGCAAAAACAGATTTGATGACATATCAATAGAAAGTAGGATTTATAGAGAAAGAAAATGTAGAACTATAATTAGCACTAGAAACTCAGAATAATCAATAAATTATCACAAAAATCTCCTAAAAATCCACGCACAAAAAAAATGCAAAAGATGAAAACTTGATAACAACTATGTACTGGGTACGTCTAGATTTGATAAAAGATATAGAAGAAAAAAAAAAAAAAAAAACCTTAGATAACTCATGACAGTAAGTGGAGTAAGTGAGTAAAGTAGTGAGAGAGACTGATGAATACCTGCACCAGCCAAGATTAATATCCTCGAGAAACTAATTCCAAATTGCATAGTGATGGCTTCATGAAATTCAGAAACCCTAACTTTTTAGATTTGGTCTGAGTTTACAGAGACATTAGTTGTATGTCAACTAAGTAAAAAGGTGGATTTGATGAAACTTTTTCCATTTGAATGAGAGATTTCATTATAATTAGGGTTCATCTTCATCTGAGAAAACAGGGGCAGATAAAAGGATATAGGTGGCAATTTCATTTTGTTATTTATAGTTGGAAGGGTAAAAATGGCAATATGAAACTTTAATTTAACACAAAACAACTTCGCGTGTTTTTGGTTTAAGCTCTTTTAGTATAAGCTGGTTGGGTCATGCTTTTGCTAGAAGAGCTTTCAAACCTTAAAAGCACTTATGTTACAACATCCAAACATGTTCAAAAGTGACTTTTAGGCTCCAAAAGCCAAAAGCAGGCTTTCAAAAGCCATGCAAGACAAGTTCATAATCTGCTAAATTGATTTGTTGGGCCTGATGTGAAGGATAAAATGAATGTTTGAGATTGGGCCTCTTTACACTTGGGTCCTGAGGCCCCAAATAGATTGGATGTGGAGGCCCCATACTTTACAAAATATGAAGAACTTTATTGGGCAAATCGGGGGCCCCAGCAAATGGCTGGGTTTGCTGGGCCCATGGGCCGGCCCTGGGTTAGGGTTAGGGTTAGGGTTAAGGTTAAGGTTAGAGAGTATAACCACATTGTAGTAGTTGAAGGGCCTTTCCTTCCAAAGATTCCAGGAGTGAGTTGCAACTGAGCTGCCTATTTCAATGATGTGTCATTAATTGATTGGTTATGAATGGCTTATCATAGTTAGGGGTAGTTTGTTTTTTCCACTTAAAACTTAATGGGTCTGAATCATAATTATTAAATTGTTTTGTTCGTTTTTTAAAGTGGTCAAACAACTTTAAAATACCAAAAAAAACTTAAAATAAAAAGTAAAAAATCATGACTTTTCACTTAATTGCAAATCACTGAATTGCATTAACTGCAATCCAAAATCTTTTCTCCCGATACTATCCCCCACATATAACATATTTTCAATTTCATCATAATTATATATTTATATATGGTATATAAATCTTTATTTTAATATATTGCTTATTTTAAATAGCTTGAAAAAAAAAAAAAAAACCTAATCACTTCCCATATTTGTGTTTAATATCAATACTTTACTATGATATTAGGGTGATTTATTTATATATTATTTTTTTTAGAGTGTTTTGTGAGACCCCTTTTAATTTTTGAAAAAAAAAAAAAAACCTTTTCTTTTCTTAGTAAAAATGAAATTTGTTTGTAATCGAAGAAGAAGATCATGATCATATGTGTTTATATATAATAATTATTTTAGGATTGTTTTTATTCTATATTATATGTATAATTGTTTAACTTGGCTATAAATGTAAAATTACTTAATTTCAGACAATTTTACTTTTAAAAAACAAACGTGTTGACAATACATTCAGATGTGAGGAAAAAAAAAAACATGTTATTCGAGTTCAGATTTCAGTCTTTATTCAGTCCTTAGAAAAATTCTGGACTATTCAGTCTTCAGACAAAAAAACAAACGACCCCTTAGTCTTCTTTAAAGTCTAAAGTCTTTGAGAGAGTTGTAGGGATGCAAGATTTGTGTCATGTCCCAAGTGATGTGGAAGTAGATAGGTGTTAAATGATATTTCAAAAAAAAAAGAAAAAAAGATAGGTATTCAATGAAATTGAAGAACATCTAATATTTTTTTTAACAAGAAAAAACATATAATATTGATAAATAAATAAAAAGTCTAAAATGTGTTTGAAAGAAATAAAAAAATACAAATAATATAGTTAATTTAAAAGTCTGTTTATATACATAATGATTTTGTTCTTCTAATAACATTTAATTTAAAACTTTACTTTTCACAACCAAATTTGTCTCGTGGTTTTGATTCATTTTCCATACTTAGCAATCAAATTGTATTTCCTTAAAAGAGATTGAAAATATATTTAAAAGAGAATCTAGGGTTTATTAAAATGGAAATAGTTTTTATGATATATGTTAATATCAAACCATTAATAGGAATTTTTTTTTTTTATAAAAGATTAAAATAGGAAACTAATTAATAATTATTGGCGGGTGTACTAACAAACAATTTGTTCTCTTAGTAATTTTACTCAAGGGTATTATTGGATTTTTAAAAATATACTAATTTGGGGTGTACATACGGTTTTTAAGGGGTGCAAATATCGTCACTTTTTTATTTATTTATGTGAAACGTTTTACCATTGGTAAGATTCGAGTCGCTGACTTGAGAGTTGTAGTGGTCAAAATATATTTACGGCCCAATCGATAGGCCCACAATTTAATGAAAGGTATAAACAGGCCTTGGACCCATTTGAATAACATTAAAAGGCCCACTGAAACCAAACCAGTTAAAACAGCGTGGGCTTGAAGTTAGGCCTGACATAAAAGGGTGTCTGACCAAATAACACGTGGTCAAAGGTGCCTTAAGATACAATCATATCACATTTTACACAGAGACCAACGTCTAACAAAACCTTTATTGTCATATTCAAATGAATCAAGACGGACAATTAAGGGCCCGAGATCCACGCTCCCATAAAGAGCCTAAGTAATGAAGGCTCCAGGGTTTCACTATAAAAACCAGACCCATTCTCAGAAAAAAGGGTCATTATTTTTCACAACTCAATATGCGAAAGCTCTAAAAATATAGCTCTGCAATTCTCTCCTTTCATTTATTGCTTCACTCAAACAGAGGTCGATCCAATTGCCTTCCAAAGTCGATCGATTCAACCCTTGATCGACCCACGTCGAGTCAAGGAGCCAACTTGGGCATCGTTCATCAAACCCATCGAAACCTAGCATCGACCCAACCTTTGATCAACTCACATCGATCCAAAGAACCCCAAGGGCATCGAAAAATCGACATCATTAGCAACCCGAGTCGATCTAAAAAATCGACCCATAGCTCGATTCGATAAATCGAGCAACACAGTTTGTCTTCTTCTACTATTTCCTTCACTTTTTTTATTGATCATTATTCTAACTTGAGCGTCGGAGTTTCTGCAATATAACACCTAATTAGTATTGAAATTCAAATTGAATCACATAATAAATCCAACTTTTATGCATCACATTAAAAATAATTCATTAACACTCATAACGGTTGTGGTAGCCAAAAATAGCTCAATAGCCCAACATGCCAAGGCCCAATCCCTACAAATCTTACCCAGGCCCATTGTGTTGGGTCGACCCAACACAGATGCCAGCAGAAGTTACCGTTGAAGATTTGTTCAAAAGTTTCAGTTACAAAAATATCAAGTAACTGCCCATTCAAGAGGAAATCTCTCCTAAAATCACGCCCACTATCAAATGCTGATAGTAAACGTTAGAACCAGGGGACCTAGTATAAATAGGGAAGGTCCCTTCACAGAAACTCTCTGAATTCTCTCAACTAAAGCTTATAACTAGCGTACTGAAACTCTGATTCCACCATATTCCGGCCATCGGAACTCATTCATCAGTCATCCAACTACATTGCTCAGCCCAAGCACACTTAAGGCCAATAATCCAACCCCCACTTCTCCGTTCCCTTACGTTTTGTTTCTTTATAGTTTCTGTTTTGCAGGTTTGTCCAAGCTCAGTCGACCACTTCCAGACAAGCAGTCAACATCGATCGATACAGCCCCAGAAAAGTTGCTTTGGGCCCGAAACAACCCGACTCATTTGACGTACCACGCGATCCGACCACCTACAACGGTTTCAAGCAATTATGTGATAATATATTATTAGTGGTTTAATAAGAGTAGATGGACGAGCTTGGAGCTTGAGCAAATGACTCCCATGTCAGTGGCTCGAATCCTACTAATGGCGAAAGCTTTCAAAAAAATACCTGGTCCCGAATTAATAGATATTGTCAAAAAAAAAAAAAAAAGAGAGAGAGAGAGAGAGAGAGTAAAGATTACCTCTTCTACTCTTCATTTAAATTTTTACATATGACATTCTCAAACTTTCATAGCCCATAATCTTCTAGTAACAAACATTCTTATTATACAATCAGTCAAATGCCAATAGATTAAACATATGTTACATATGAGTTTTAAACTTATATTTTATTCAATTACATAATAGAAAATATAAGAGAAATAAATAACGAAAAAGAATTAGGATCAGAGGATTACTATTTACAGATTTATTTGTCAAGATTTTTTTTATTTTTTATTTTTTGCTTGAATTGGTTTGCAAAGGAGTTGAGACTTAAGAGAGTGTTGTTTTCTAGGTTATTTATTGTATGGGTCCCGTTATTGGAAAAAACAATTATAAGTGCTGTATTGTTTGACTTTATTAATTGTTAATTATGTAAGAGCATCTTTAATAAGGCTCCTTATATTTTCCTTATATTAAGGAATCTATTATACTTTTTACAAATAAGGATCCATATAAGGAGTTAACTCCAATAAGCCTCCCTTAAAATGGCTTGGAGTGAAAAAATGGCTCATAATATTTTCCTTACATTGAATTTGGACCATTGAATATGAAGGATGTAGACTCATCTTGACCACCCATTTCAATTGAGGAGTGAAAAAAAAAAAAAAAATGGAGGAAGCCTTCTCTCCTTACATATGGGGAGGCTTTGGCTGGAAAAAAAATTAAGGAGTGAGATAGGGAGGTTGTTGGAGTAAATTTCGGTCCTACCTCCCTAAATATAGTCAAAGACATAGTGTTTTCCGGCCTATTGGAAATACTCTAATAGAAAATAGAAGAGAAATAAATAACGAAAAAGAATTAGGATCAGAGGATTACCATTTACAAATTTATTTGTCAAGAAGTTTTGTATTTTTATTTTATTTTTTGCTTGAATTCGGTTTGCGGAGGAGTTGAGACTTAAGAGATTGTTGTTTTCTAGGTTATTTAAGGCCATGTTTGGTGGCCTGTATTGTATTGTATTAACCCTTTAAAATGTATTAAAACAATACAATGCTATGTTTGGTGCTCATTTGAGGTTCCTTCGTATTGTATTAATTTAATACATAATTTTCACCTAATACACCATACACTGCACTATCTAATACATAATAACATATGGTATTACACTGTATTAGATTATGATGAATTTACTCAGTTGCAGAGAAAAAACGAAGTCAAAAGATCACAAAGCTTTTACTTGAATCTTGAAAAGTTTCGATTTTGAGAGTTGAAAGTGGACTTGTTTGGTTCGAGATGGTCGATTGTCGCCGGTGCAGAGAAATGGAGGCTGAGATTGCGAAGAAGAAGAGCGAGCACGAAGCTCTCGAGGTCAGATTCAGGGCCTTGGAGGTCAAAAAGGTCGCGATAAAAAACGAATTGAAGGCGTTTAAAAGAGAAAAAGAAGAAGGAATTGTCGACTTGACGACGGAGGATGCCGACAAAGAAGAAGAAGAAGAGACGGTGGCTCAACTTATGATTGAGAACAGCGTTTTGGAGTGCGATAAGAGAAAAACCGAGAATGAGATTGAGTTTTTGGGGGTTAGGGATTTGGTCGTGGTCGGAATTGGGGATTAGGGATTAGGGATTTGGTCGGATTTGGGGTTAGGGTTTCTGGGAAATACCCAAGTTGTTCTTCTTTTCTTGCTCGTCGGCAGCATCTTGCTCTTCATTTCTTGCTCGTCGGCAGCATTTTGCTCTTCTTTTCTTGCTTCTTTTCTTCTTTTCTTCTTTTCTTGTTCTACTTCTCTGACACTCCTTTTTTCTCAAGTGCTTGTTGGTTTTGAAGATTGGTGATTTGGAACACCCTTTCATTGCAGATTACAACTCAATTGGTTTATTTTGTGGATGGGTTTGTGGTGGTTGGTTTGTTTTGATTTGGGGAAGAACATAATTTTTTTTTTTTTGTTGATCTCCACTGTTTTTTCTTTGGATCAGATCAGTGATGTTGAGTCTGGATTGGTGATGGTGGTGTTATTGATGATTATGTTCTGGGTTTGATTCTGTTGATGGTGGTGATGAAGTTCTAGGTTTGAATTTCTAGGTTGGGTTCATTTTGACGATGGTGATGAGTTGATGAATTTTTTTTTTGGTTGAATTTCTGGGTTGAGTTTTTGTAGGGAGTTTCTTTTTTTGTTGATGAATACAGTCTAATACGAAATCACATCCAAACAAACATCGAATAACTTAATACGGTCCAATATGAAAAATTACCAAACACAGGATTGTATAATAATAATACAGTCCAATGCAATACTATACAATCCAACATAATTCAATACAATCCAATACAATACAATACAGCGTACCAAACGAGGCCTTATTGTATGGGTCCCGTTATTGGAAAAAACAATTATATATGTACCATATTGTTACATTAAAATAGTTATTTATACACTTTTATTTATTGTTTCAAAGTTGCAACGTTAGCTTCAGACTTCCGTTCTTCCGTCCTTGAATCGGTAATGTGTTCTCATTACACTGCTTGACCGTGCTGGCCCTTGGCTGCCTCCGTCATTATTGTAATGTGTTCTCATTTCACCGCTTGACTGTACAAATTAAGAAATTTATGTCCATTCTCTCTTCTAAGAACCAGTACTTGACTAATTTTTTAACATCTTGTTTTAACATCCACTAATTATAATTTTCCAATTCCCCGATCCCTTCAATGATAAATAAATAAAATAAAAAAATTATTGTTTTGATCATTCAATTTTGCTCATCCATATAAATCAATACACAAAGCCAAAGCCATTAAATTAAATTGATTATAGCAAGCAATAATAATAACTATGTATCCCTAATATGTGATGTGCCCATTTACAGGCCAACAAGTACTAGTAGTTAGGATGGAGAATCAAGGACACAAAATTAAATTATAATGCTGATTTTGATGGGTATCTGCGATCACGGTCCACAGCTGATGAAGAATGGTAGCTGGTGTATTTGTTGATCTCTTTCTTTTTGTTCGAAAAACGAATATATATATATATATATATATATATATATATATGACGCAATATATATATATATATATGACGCAATCTGCTGATGGAAGAAAAAAAATTCGGTACAAAGTACAAACTCGTAGTTGGCCATATTTAATTATCTATCATGTCATATGCACCCAGAAATTCAAGATTAGTGGGCCAGTATAGAAAAACAAAAAGAATTAGGGGGACCAAAATGAAAAACGTTAAAATTTTGTAACTATTTTTTAACTTTTTAAATATAAACTTTAGAGATTTTTTTTTTAGGGAGAGGGGCCATGGCCCCCCACCAGCCCCACTCTCCCTCTACCCCTGATCATATGGACTCTTCTCCGGTCAGATTGGTTCAAAAAAAAAAAAAAAATCCAAGACCGCAGTTATATATGTATAGTGGCTATATAACGTAATGTTACATGGTTCTACAAAAATCAGTATAGTTTTGTATGTGATAGTACGTCTAGGGATGTAACCAGAATTAAATGTTAAGAGGGGCTAGATTTTTTTTTATTTTTTTATTTTTCCTTAGGTGAACCTTGATGGCTCGGCCGAATAAGGAAATGTTATTAATTGAAAAAACAAAGCTATGGCTAACATCTAAATATACAAAATTTGTTGTTATTTTTGGATTTAACAATTTAATATTTAGAATTTTAAGTTTCAACCAAATTAATTAATTTACCAATAAAAAAGGTACTAGAAGTTTTTTTTTTATTTTTATTTTTTTTTATTTTAATGAATTCCAATCAAACTTTAACAAACCAACAAGATGAAATTTAACTAAATACCTCTTTTGTAAATGTTTAGACCAATCCAAAACATCAGTGAGATTTTTAATAAATTAGATATCATATTTAACGTAGCACTCAATTTTTGCAACCTTACCATGTATTATATTAACCTTAAATTTTTTAAGAAAAAAAAAAACTATTGAAAACAATATAATTTACAAAAACATAGGTATTGAATCAGATTTTTGTAAAATTAATAAATAAAAGGGATGTTTTAGTAAATTTCTACAATAGTTTTTTTTTTATTATACAAAAATAAATATAAAAATCAAGTGGGCTGGAGCCCACCCTAGCTTCTGAAGCGGTCCGTCTCTGAGTACATCCACTATGTGAAGTTACATAGTCATGGTCTTAGATTTCTTTTTCAGAACCGACTTGATCAAAGAATTATTATTCATCACATTTATGATTGACGGGCTCGAAAATTTAATAGCACTCTTTAAAGAGTAAGTTTTAAGACTATCACAAACTTAATAACTTAAGTTTTAATAGCATCTAAAGTGTGAATTTGATTAAAATACTCTTAAAACACACTCACAAAAATAAGTCTCACAAAAATAAGTCTCACGTTTTTTTTTTTCCGATACTTACTTTGGTGTTTCCAAGACTTATTTTGTAATTTCGAGAATTATTTTGTAGTTTCAGAGATTTATTAGATATATTCATAATTTCTGAGATTTATTGGGCAAAAATTAAAAAAATTCAATTTTTTTTGTTCATCTTCTTCGATGTATGCCTACTTGTTTACACGGATGAACCAGTACGCTTTGATATGGAAACATTTTGTACTATTAGAAAGAAAACAGAGAGACCGGTCCACGATTGCCTTCAACCAACTTTCAAGGCCCTGAGAGAAAGTTAGTTTGCCAGGAGAACATTTATATATATATATATATATATATATATATATATATATATTCTATTATCAGTTTAAACTGACAAAAGTTATATTAGTTCCTTGTATGTGGGCCACTGGATTTAAATACTTTGACTTGGCTGTATGCACTTGTCAGTCAAAGTATTTAAATCTAGTGGTCCACATACAAGGAACTGATATAACTTTTGTCAGTTCGAACTGATAATAGAAGGACTGTACATATATATATATATATATATATATATATATATATAACTAATTATATTACGCACAAAAGATTATAAAACATGTCCATATTAACAGGGGTGTAACTAGAAAAAAAAAAATGGGTGGGCTAATATAAATTTTATTTTCTTATTTAAAGATCCTAAAATTTTGAACTAACTAATAAACAAAATTTTTCTTTGTAATAATTAAATCGAAACGATACGTGAGAAATTTCATAAAATAAAATAAAAAAACATCAATGTATGCTCCCATGTCTATGTAAGCTCTTCGAACCTCATCTTGTTGATTAACATCATGCATCCAAATTGGTTTTCGTAATCTTAGGTCTCGTTCAAAAGAAACATTAACTTTTTCATATTCAAGCCTTTAACATTTAAAAAAATGTGACTCATCAAAACCTCTACTACTAGTAGGAGCATCGCTTGTTGATTGGTTCCCACTTTTATTAAAAAAAAAAAAAGGTACCGTATAGTTTGTTGTTTACTGCAAGTCCAATAAAAATATCATCACAAATTCACAATCAATAAGCTTAAGCTTTGACATACCATCACAAAATTAAAATTCAAACTAATTACCATTACTATTAAAGTATTAATTAATAAATTCAATATAAAATAAAAACTCACAACTTTCTCCTGCCGCAAACCACCATAAGTTTTCTAGAAAGCAAATCCCCAAAACAATAATCTGTTCACTAAACATTATAAAACCTAAAATCTTAATCATGAAATACAAGACTTTATTAAATATCAATCATAAAATATAAAACCGAAAATTAAATTCATTATAAGTAAATAAAAAAAAAATTAAAGTAAATGAAATTATCTTCTTGACTTGTGACTTGAGAAATTCAAGATAAAAAGACAAGTTAGGATTTGGAATATGAGGTTTGGGAAAGTGAGAAAAAAGAAAAGAAAAATGAGAAAGTGATCAAAGAATGGCTGATGCTTGAGAGTGGAGAGAGAGTGAGTGGAAAGTGAAAAAAAAAAGAAGTAAAAGTATTTTATAACAATTTATTTGGGCTAGTTGGGCTTTTGGGTTAATTTTATTATGTTTAAGGTTATTGGGCCTTTAGTTTGAAAATGAAGATTGAATTTTAGATGAGTTATCTGCAATTATTTTATTTGGGCTATAACTAATTTTTTTTTTTTTTAAAGAAATTAATTCAAACTTAGAAAACAATTTCAAAAAACTTGGGTGGGCTGAAGCCCACCCAAGCCCTTGAAGGGCTCCGCCCCTGCATATTAACAACCCTAAAGCTACATAGAATGATAGAAATTAAAGAATAATTATCATACGATAACTATTCTTCCAAGTTAAAGAGAAAATTACAAGTTATATATGGGAAAATTGAGATTGTTTCGAAGCCATTAGAGAAATTGCAAAAATTAGCTAGATTATGTATGAAATTTCATATTGACAAAAAGTTTGCAATGTATTTGGTGCATCAATCAGGTAGGGCCGTTGGGGACTTGGGGTACAGCCAGATTGATAGCAAGCACAAAACATTCCATTTAATTCGATACAAAACTAGGTGGTCCGGTTGCTGATTGCATTAAAAAATATTAATAATAATGGTCCCCCATATCACATGCATGATATATGCAACCAAAAAGCTTTCCTCTCTGTGTATATATAATCCAATCTTATATGAAGTGACAATCCCAATTGTATATTTTATTCATGATTTCACGTAAGAAAATTTGGAAAAAAAGAAGAAGAAAAAAAGTGATGTTAACTTATTAACTTATTAAACTAATGTTGCTCTTAAAAGTCCATAGAAAAAGAGTGCTATTTCCCTCTATTTTCACTATAATCAAATATATAGAGTGCAAGCCTACTCGTTTATACGGACGAACTAGTACGTTTTGAATAATTATAGAAACATTTTGGCGAAGCTAGGATTTTGCCTGGGGTGGGGGTCAAAATTTTTTTGTCACTATTTGGGGCGTTTTTTGTAAGACATGCACCACATTACTAGTTTAAGTTTAAAAGGCACCTATTTAGGTGATCAGACAAAAATACCCCTTTTTATCAATTTGTGTCTTTTTCAAACATTGGGAGAAAACCTTTTTGAACTTTTTCCGAGCCTTTTATAACAGTCCCCGAGCTTTTTAAAATGTTACCCGAGCCTTTTCAAGGAAAATTCATAGGTTAATCGGTTTAGAATCTATGAGCCTTTTTACACTAGATTCGAGTCTTTTCGTGCTTTTTCAAGCCTTTTTACACTAGATTCGAGCCTTTTCGTGCGTTTCAAGCCTTTTTACACTAGATTCGAGCCTTTTCATACACTACCCAAGCCTTTTAATGAAGTGTTCGAGCCTTTTCATACACTACCCGAGCCTTTTAATGAAGTATTTGAGCCTATTCATACACTGCTCGTGCCTTTTCATACACTTCCCGAGCCTTTTAATGAAGTGTTCGAGCCTTTTCATTTGTTCTCCGAAACTTTTCAACTAGATTCAAAATTCATACAACCAGCTTAAGGTTTACAAAAAGCTCGGAGAGTGTTTCAAAAGGCTCGAAAAAAGCATTAAAAGACTCGAAAAAAGCATTAAAAGGCTCGAAAACCCAGATCTTTATCGTCTCCTACACAAATTTTCTTAAATTAAAACCCTAACCATTCTCAGATCGACAAATCAAACCAAAACCAAAAAAAATCTTCAGGGGTGTGTCGACCCCCGAATGCGTCTGCGTAGTGCCACAAAACTAATTATTCAATGAAGATGCATTTATAATGTTATGATGTTTGACCTTCATTGAAGGTCTGTTATAGAGGAACATGAAAGAATAAAATCTCATAAAACTTCAAAGTAAGAAAGAGAATGTGTAAAGTAAGAGCATTTTTGTCCGTTCACCATAATATGTGCCTTTTAAACTTAAGTTATTAAAGTGGTGACTTTCTTACAAAAACCGGTCAAAAGAAGTGACATTTCCCACCATTTCCCCAAGGGGGGTAAGTTGATGGAAGACGAATATACTAATATTTTTTTTAAAAATCAAATGTAATAATGTATAGTCTCATATGTAAATTATAATAGTACAACAAATAAATTAATAAATAAAATAGACACAGCTTTATGAATTAAGATGGAACCCGACGCTCTTTTAAATTTATAAAATCGTCTATAATCGAATATATACTAAGTTGCTATGTAATTTCCCTTTCAATATACATGATCAAAGAGTTTGTAAGAAATTCATTTTCCATCTTGTTATGAAACTTAAACTTGATAATACGCATAGCTGTAAACGGCATCTAAGTAGTTGCAGTTGAAAATGTTTTAAATAACAAACTATATAATAACTGTAGCAAAATCATGTTAATAACCTAAAATATTTATTATTTTGTAATCTAGTACCTGAAATTATTCGGATAGAAAATAAGAAGAATTTAGTTACAACGGTAGGAATAAAATTGCTTGAGTGAAAAACAAGAAATTTTTATTAATTTACGATTCCCAACTTAAAATCATGAAGAGTGATAAAAATAACGTGAAAGGTTAAATTGAATAATTACTAATAAACAAACTATT
Organism: Acer saccharum; assembly: GCA_030490815.1. NCBI lineage: Eukaryota > Viridiplantae > Streptophyta > Magnoliopsida > Sapindales > Sapindaceae > Acer > Acer saccharum. Next base: position 36,862,049 of record CM059871.1, read on the forward strand.
TAAAGTAAAGAATTGTGTCAACATAAGATAAGTATAAGTATTTTAATGATATTTTTTTCTTTTTTTTTTTTTGCATTGAAAATTAAAATTAAGAAAGGAAAATAGATTGATTTTATCTCCTAATTTCATAGAAAATAAAATATGGAAGATATTTATTAACTAATTTATACTAACAATATCATAATTTATGTATAATAAATACATGTAGCAATTTCATTGGCTGAGGGGGCGTGACCCTCTGGCCCCCTAATTTCACCCTGACATTTTGTACTATTAGAAAATCGAATCATGACGTTTTAAACGGTTATGGAAACATTTTGTACTATCAGAAAGAAACAGAGAGACTTGTCCACGGCTGCCCTCAACCAACTTTCAAGGCCCTGCAAGAAAGTTAGCTTGCCAGGAGAACATTTAGATATAAAAAAAATAAATAAAAACATTAATTATATTACGCACAAAAGATTACAAAACATGTCCATATTAACAAATAACAACCCTAAAGCTACATAAAATGATATAAATTAAAGAACAATTATCATACGATAACTATTCTTCCAATTTTCTGGCTGGATCCCAGCCAGTTGTTGTTTTCCTCTGTGTAATGTTTTTTCTTTAATCAAAAAAAAAAAAAAAAAAAAAAAAAAAAAAAAAAAAAAAAACTATTCTTCCAAGTTAAAGAGAAGATTACAAATTATATATGGGAAAATTGAGATTGTTTCGATGCCATTAGACTATTAGAGAAATTGCAAAATTAGATTATATATGATTTTATATATATATATATTTTTGAATACAACAACAACTGTCGGGATCGGTGAGATTGGACTCTACAAGCTCAGCCCGGATTGCGACTCCCACAAAAGGAGAGACAGCACTCACATATAGTGGGACAACATCCACACTATTGGTGGAAAAATTTACACAAATCATACATACCACCATGGCAAGGGACCATGTGTATATATGAAATTTTATATTGACAAAAAGTTTGCAATGTATTTGGTGCATCAATCAGGTAGGGCCGTTGGGGACTTGGGGACTTGGGGTACAGGGACTACAGCCAGATTAATAGCATCTACGTACATTCCATTTAATTCGATAGATGATTGCATTAATAATTAATAATGGTCCCCAATATCACATGCATGATGCAACCAAAAAGCTTTCCCCTCTCTCTCTCTCTCTCTCTCTCTCTCTCTCTCTCTATATATATATATATATATATATATATATATATATATATAATGTCAAAGTATCTTTTAAATCCAATAGTCCACATGCAATGAACTGATATAATAAAAAGACTGTATAAATATATATATACACGATCCCATTCTGGTTAGTGCGCATTGATGTAACAATACCAATACACATGGACCACTGATTATGGAGAATTTTTGACGAGTGTATATACTTTGAGTCAAAGTATATAAATCTAATGGTTCACATCCAACGCACTGACTTGAACATTTATATATATATATATACACAGGGGCGAAGCCAGGATTTTGGCCGGGGGGGGTCCCAATCTAGCACAAAAACTAATATTCTAGGTCACATAACACAACTTTCGCACCTCATATTTTTCAACAAAATGTAATTTCGTTCCGTGTTAAAGGTAGTGATACAAATAAATAAAATGTGCTGCTGTTTTATATCTAGAAAATTATCTATAACCAAATTAATCTAATTTTCTTTGCGATTTCTATTTCAATTACATAATCAAGATCGTGTGTGAATAATTATATAATCATAGACAAGATGAGATACACTCAATTGTAAGCACCTCTTTTTACATACAAGAGGTTATGAGTTCGAGTCATGCCCCCTCCTCAATCCCAAAACATTTTAATACTTCAAAAAATAATAACAATAAAATTAACCTAACAAAAAACATTGATAAAGATAGTTGCAAACTCCTAGCCTAATGAGCAATTATATTGTGTGGAATTTTCCGTACAGAATCGTCAATTACTACTGATAGCTATTAAATTGCTACCAGTGGTAATTCAATAGCCACATGTAGTTGTTGGATTGCTACCGATAGCAATCGATGATCCTGTGCAAAAAATCCCACACTTGATAATTGATATCGGCCTAATAGTTCAATATTTATTCAGCTTGTTTTAAAGTACTTCTAGTGAAATCTAAATAAATAATAATAATAACAAGTATATATAATACACATACTATATGAGGTAATAATGAATGAAATAATAGGAAAATAAAATCCTAAAATGAATTGATTTTGTTTCTGTTTTCATAGTTAATGGAATTATGGAAAAAAAAAATTATTAATTCATTTATATTATTAAAATAATAGGAGGGGTCAAGTGAATATTATTACCTACATTATATGTATTATATATTGATAAATTGTATATATGTATATATATATATATTCCAATTTTATAAGAAGTGATAATCCGCCTTGGTGGTTGGAGTCTCTTAAGGGATGCTCCACCACCAACGTTCAAGCCTTGCCTTGGTATGTATATAATTTGTCCCACCTTGGCTATTAAATCCCAAGTATGGGTGCCCTCTTCTATTGGGAGTAACCCTCTCTCCGTTGTGAGAGTTGTAATCCATTTATACCCTCTTCCCGATAGTAGGAGTAGTATTTCGGGTGAAAAAATAAATTGAGTGGATCCTATTGTAGTATTCATCTTCCGATCAGATTTTGTGATGTTATACATAATATATCAAATGCATGCATGGTGGCTTCTATCCCACTCATAAATCATAATATATCATTGTCTATATGGATGTTAATGCGTGTTTTTTTTTTTAAGTATATGCTAACAACCCAAAATTTATATTTATTATTTCAATATATTAATACATTTAATGTTTTATTCATTTCTTGAATTCTAAAAACATATTAATATTTTTCTTAATATATAACCTCTTTATATAAAAGAATTTTGTGTCCTTTAACTGCAGTGTGTTTAGCGGTCCAGGTGAAGCATAGGGTATTAATTTTTTTATTTTATTTTTTTATGATCCATATATTCTCTCTTAAATGAGATGGAACCGACCACAGCAACGACAACACACTACTGAGAATTTTTTTTTAAGGGGGAGAACTCGAACCCACAACCTTATGATGCAGGTGTGAGAGGGTATATATATCATCGAACCAACTTTATCTCATCTATTGAAAAATATTAATAATTACATACCGGTGGAATAGTATAGTCCGGTTATATATATATGTACACTCTCCTACACAAGTGGGGACATCAAACAAGCAAACTTACCAACAAACGCCTCAACGGTCCACTCCATCAGTAAAACACTGCAGAGAGAGATAAAGAATTCGGCAATGGGAAGAAGTCCTTGCTGTTCCAAGGAAGGTTTGAACAAAGGAGCTTGGACTGCTCGTGAGGACGATATTCTCAGAGACTACATTACACTTCATGGTGAAGGCAGATGGAGAAACATCTCCAAAAAAACTGGTCTCACTTCCTTTTTCTTTTCTTTTCTGGGTTAACTAGTATTTTCTAATTCCATGAGAGAAATAAAAAATTAAAACAAAGAAATGATTGTTTGAGTACAGGTTTGATGAGATGTGGCAAGAGTTGTAGGCTTCGGTGGTTGAACTATCTGAGACCAGACATTAAAAGAGGAAATATATCTCCAGATGAAGAAGAGCTCATCATCAGGCTCCACAAGCTCCTTGGAAACAGGTCTGATTTCTCGATTCTGATTCTGATGATTTGGCTCTTTAAATTTGATAATGCAATTCATGTTCATATACGTTTTGCAGATGGAGTTTAATAGCTGGGAGGCTTCCTGGCCGAACAGACAATGAAATAAAGAACTATTGGAACACCAACTTAGTCAAAAGAGTTCAACATAATCAACACACCACCAATATCTCTGCTAATTCGTCTCCTAACAACCATCATCGTGTGTTCAAGACCAAGGCAATTAAGTGCAGCTCCAAGGTTTTCATAAATCAAGATTCACAATCACACCACAAGATTCAACATTTCAAAATCAACCCAGATGCAGCAACTGTAGAACCAATGGATGATCATAATAACAACAAGACAATCGAATCTGATCATACCTACAGCAATAATGATAATAATTCATCGGATTTCATGGTGGACTTAATAAACCTGGATGATTTTAGCTTCTCGGATCTTCTGAATTCCTATTTTTCGGATTTTTTCGGCTTCTAATTCTGATCATCATCGCCAACAACCTCTAGTCTTCACTGAGGAAATGTTGCAAGATAACTTCTGGACTGCTGATATTCATGGCCATTCTGCTTCGGATCTCAATTCATTTCCCTCATTTTTTGATTCCAGAAGAGAGTGACCGGAATGATATATATTGCATTAATTAATTCTAGAGGAATATAATTAGCCCTTTTTAGCTCTATAATTAAAGAGTTTTCTATTTTTAGCCTGAATTAGTGTTTCTATTGTTCTTGGCAAATAATTCATTGAAGAGATAAAATTACCGATATTTTCCCCTTTTTCTTTTTGTGACCGAAACATATTTCTTTATTTTACTTTTCTCTCTTCTCTCTACTTCTCTCTCTTCTCTAATCTAACCATAGTATATATGTTCATATTGACTTCATGAATAACATTATAATAAGGGACATGGATTCTCTGCTGTTGAGTTGATTTTTGTATTGACGTACCTTAACAGATCAGCACAACTGAGGATCTGAATTCAAACTTTTATGTTTATACGTTTTTTTTTTAATGATGTAATTAGCAGAAACTTATAACAAAATATGACCCGAGCTGTAATTATGGAGGAAATCTAATGGAGAATAAGAGATATGTAGTTGCAGACTTGCAGTGCAGTGTCCTGCTATTACACGGCCTGGTTCCTGATCATCATATATTCATATATAGCTTTATCGTTTACTTTTTGTCTCTTCAAATTTCGTGTTTCATTGCTCTTCCAGAAATTTATTATTGTTTTTTGACGTCACTTTAATGCAATTCTCTGCTTTTGAAGAACCGAAAACAAAAAAAATGAAAAATAGGTAAAAATTATAGAAATTAAGGATGTTCAGATTGAGTAGTTTTTGGATTTTATATCAAAATTTTCTTTATATACACTGTTTAAAATATCAAATCAAATTCTAAAAATATTAAAGAGTTAATTTTTTATTTTCTTTTAAAAAAGTTGAAATAACCTATGTATGTCATGTCAATTGTATTTCTTATACGCAAAGATTGCCGCGAACAACCGATAAAAAATACATTTGAGAATAAAGTGTAAGAAATAAGATGTTGAAGATAAATTAATGATAATATTCACTTGTTAACAAATCTTCAGCCACAACTCAACGTGTCTTGGTGGTAAAAAACGCGTATTCAACCAGCTGATAGTATTTCTTAATACTTTATAACATACAATCCCTATCCGAAAAGGACCCTTATTCAGCCTAAATAAAAAAATATAGAAACCCTATATAATGATGAATTAAAATGAGTAAACCTACAAAGTCCAAACCCTAATTTGAAGAGTGAGAGAGTGAAAACTTTGATTCCATAGGTAGGGAAGACAAGAGAGGGAGAGATACAATGTGGATGAGCGCACGGTGATTTAATTTTATTTACTGTATATACACAAAAATGGGTAGTGGGCACTTTCTTTATCGAAAAGCAAATCTAATGAAATCTATTTGATTATTGAAATGGGATGGGAGTGGTTGCAGATATTTCTACAACATATATCTTCGTATAAATTGCACTTTTCTTGTTAAGGAAATAAAGCAGAAGGTGCACTACAGCACTATAGGTTTATATTCGCTTACATCTTGTTTTCTCAAAATAAATCCAAAATTTTCAATAAAGTACTGATGTTTAAACTTGTATGTTTCTGCCAACTAAACCAATTATTGTCTTCAAATAATAATTAGTTCAACATGTTCAACCAAGGAAAAGAATAGCTCATATAAGTAATTATACGTGATCTTTATTTATTTATTTATTTTGTGACATTGATATTTCAATTCATATCATCACATAATCATCTTCTTTTTACAACAACTGTATGATAGTATACAAAATAATTAAGCTATTAAAATTAACATGAAATCAATGAACTAATAGTAAATTTTTGGAATCCAAAGTCGATCAATTAAATCTTTGAAAATAAAATAATAATTAAAACGAATTTGGATAAGTAAAACATACTCGATGTTTAACTTATGTTTCTGTTGCTGGTTAAAAATAGATGAATTGGTAATATATATGTTGTATGTATAAATTCGCCAACCTGACACGTCATCAAAAGAGCCAACAAAAGACTGCCACGTCACTCATTGACCGGGTCAAGGGAGGAAGTGTGACGAGTCAGAATGATAAAATAGCTCAAGCCAAAAGGGAGTCAAATATATGGTCGCCGAAGCTAGATACCTACTCGTCGAATGTAGAAGTGTGCTCGCTAAAGATACGATACCCAGAAAGTGAAGGTACTCGCTGCACCAGTACACTGGGCTTGAACCGACTCGGCAGAAACACAGAAATAAACCCTAAACTTTTAGAAGACCCAGAACAACGAGGAATCATAAAAAGGAAAGTAGACTTGGATCCGTGACAAGAAGGGATCCTAGTACGAATCAAAGAGGGAAACCTTCCACCCACACGGCTAAAAACAAGGGGAAACCCTAATTAAACATGTATAAATAGAACCACCTATCCCATGAGGAGGGGGTTCGGAAATCTAGAGAGAGAAGAGAGCAATTGTAAGAGAGATCAAAGTGTGTAACAAGGCAACAAAAACCTAGTATTCTTCTGCCCTCAGGGGCGCCGTGGTTTTTTCCCATTCAAGGGCTTTCCACATAAAATCTGTCTTTTGCATGCGTTCTTAATTTTCTTGTTTTATATTAAATTGATATAATTGTTGAATGCGTGGCAATCCAAATTTCACCGTCAACAATTGGCGCTAGAAGGAGGGGGGTCTTTGAACAGAAACTTCGAGGAACCCTTGCGAATTAAACAACATGAACAACGACAGCGACAGAGATGGTAACTCCAGCGGAGATCTAGTTGTTGAACCAACCGCGCCGACGGGAGACAGGGCAGTGACGATCGGGGAACAATCGGCGGTAACACCAGGAACTAGGGCAGCTGACCCTGGGATTCTGCAGCACTTCCAAGCTACATTGGTAAAATTAATCAGCGAAGCCAGCAAAATAGGGCTTTCGCTCCCCATAGGGTTGGGAGTTTCATCTCCTTACGAGTTAACCACTCCTGGAATCCATCCGCCCGGAAGGCTTCGATCAGAAGTTCACATTGCAATCCCCAATACTCAAGCAAGACAATCCACTAAGGAGACTCCCCAGGACCACACTGATGATTTCGAGGGGAGAAAACAAAGGAAGGGAAAAGGTGTGATGAATGAAGAATCCAGGGAGGAGCGAGACCAGGCGTGAACACATGGGGTCAATTCCAGTGACACATATCAACGGAACCGATGGAGACACCGTTCCATCTCATCTGAAGATAAGAGTCCTCGTCCACGAAGGGAATTACGATCCAAAAGAGCGAAGCGAAGAAGACCCGAAAGCACAGAAGATCGAAGAAGCCCGGATGAGAGAGGCAATCATTGTAGAATGACAATCAAGAGTAGACTCGATCCAGCAGGAGAACCAACTGGTCAGCGAGATGTCACCCTACAAGAGCTATCAAGAAAAGTTTCAGCGATGGCACGAAGGTATGGTCGTAACGTATCTTCGGATGATGAGTCAGATAGCCCATTCATCGAAACCATTGCTCGCACCCGATTTCCAGACAGATTTAGAATGCCAACCATTGAGCAATATAAGGAGAACAGGGATCCGAAGGAACATGTTCGCCGATTCCGTAATATTATGGCCCAGTATTCATCTAATGATGGGCTGTTGTGCCTCACCTTCCCGTAAACATTCGGTGACCTCGCCTCCAGGTGGTTTGGAAGACTTCCACCCGGAACCATAAGCAGTTTCTCAAACCTCAGTAAAGCATTCATAAGGCAATTTATGGGGAGTGTCCAGAGGAGAAAGTCACTCGCTCATCTATCAAACTTGAAGCAGGAACGTAACGAGTCAATCAAGAAGTATCTAGCCAGATTCGGGAAGAAAGTTGCTCAAATTGAGGATGCCAGTGATGTAGCTGTGATCGCCGCTTTCACCAATGGGCTACAAAGTGGACGATTATCCTTTGACCTGCGAAGAGATAGACCGAGAACTTACGAGGAGATGATGGAAATAGTTGGCAACTATGCACTGGCAGAAGAAGAAGAAGTAGCGCAAGGGGGTAGCTATGTACATGGGCACAAACCCGACTCAAAATCGGACCATAAGGATGACAAAAAAATACAATCACGTGATTGCCAGAAAGATGAGAAGGGCCAAAAGGGATATCTAAGAGAAGGCAGAGGAAACGCTCGAGCCAATAAGTTTCGAGGAAGGTACAACCATTACACCCCTTTAACTGGCGATCAAGAGGAGATACTGTCTGTGGTAGAAGACAAAGGACTCGCCAAATACCCTCGGCAGCAATCAGCAAACGCCAGGAAAGATACAACTAAGTACTGCCGATTCCACAAAGATCATAGGCATGAAACTTCAAAATGTTTTCAGTTGCGCGATCACATTGAAAGCTTGATCAGAGATGGGCACCTGAAGGACTTTGCTTTGAAAGGGGACAAGCACGGTGGTCACCAGGATAGCCGCCAAGGAAACAGGCAGGAAAGGAAGAGTCCAAGGAGAAACAGCCCTAATGCAACTATAAACACCATTTTCGGCGGACCTCATACTGGGAGGAGCAATAGAGAAAGGATGTCAGAAGTCCGAGAAGTAATGTATGACAGCAGAAGCATGGAGATCAATTCTATGCAGAGAAACCCCAAGAAAGGAAGAGAAGGACATGATCCCATAACATTTACAGCAGAAGACTCAGACAGGATTGATGTAAAGCCTAACGATGCAATCGTCGTGGGGGTTCGAATAGCCCATAGGGATGTCCTTCGGGTGATGATTGACAACGGAAGTTCAACTGATATCTTAAGTGCTAGAGTATATGATGAGTTGCGGCTGGACAGAAAAGATCTTGAACCGTTCCATTTGCCATTAAAAGGATTCGGTGGCACAGAAGTTAGATCGTTAGGAACTGTGAAGCTGCCGGTGAGATTTGGCACAGCACCATGCCAGCGAACAATCCTGTTGGACTTTGTCGTAGTTGACATCCATAATTGGCCGTATAATGCCTTACTTGGCCGACCGTTTCTTAACAAAGCTCGAGTTGTTACTTCAACCCATGCGTTGAAAATTAAATTCCCTACAGAATTTAGTGTCAGAGAATTGAGAGGGTCACAGGAGATGGCTCGCCGCGCCAACCTATCAATCTTCAAAGATAAAGCAGGGATGAAAACCTTGAGCATATTCGAGGTAGACAGGGAAGTGCAGAAAGATAATCTGGAGAACTTCGAACTGGACCCAAGGGACAAAACGGGCAGAGAGAAAGAAGAACCAACTGAGTCGGTTGTTCTAGATGAAGCAGAACCAGATAAAACAGTAAAGATCGGAGCAAGGCTGACTGAACAAGTTAAGAAAGATGTGACAAGCTTGTTGAAGGAATATAAGGGGATTTTCGCTTGGTGCCACGAAGATATGCCAGGGATTGATAGAAGCGTAATTTCACACAATCTGGCTGTAAATGAAAAATGCAAGCCGGTTGTGTAGAAAAGGAGAAGCTTCAACCCAGAAAGAAGTACATCAATAAAAGAGGAGGTTGTGACTTCATGGATGCATATTCAGGATATAACCAGATAAAGATGCACAAGCCAGACGAGGAGAAGACAGCATTCACCACAGACCAGGGGTTGTACTGTTACACAGTCATGCCATTCAGCCTAAAGAACGCTGGGGCAACTTACCAGCGCTTGGTCAATAAAATGTTCGCCAGGCAAATATGGAGAAATATGGAAGTTTACGTTGACGATATGCTGACGAAAAGCATCACAGCAGGTAGACATACAGATGATCTGAGGGAAACATTCGATGTGCTAGTCAGGTATGGAATGAAATTGAATCCAGCAAAATGTGTATTCGGCGTACCATCTGGGAGGTTTCTCGGATATCAAGTACATCAAAGAGGAATATAGGTGAATCCTGAAAAAATCCAAGCACTAGCAAAAATGGTCTCGCCAAGAACTTTGAAGGACGTCCAAAAACTCACAGGGTGCCTAGCATCGCTGAGCAGATTCATAGCCAAGTCAACAGACCGATGCCTACCATTTTTCAAAGCTCTAAAAAAAAGGAAAGGGAGTCGAGTGGAATGAGGATTGTGAAAAAGCTTTCCAGGCCCTGAAAGATTACCTTGGACAGGCACCGCTGTTATCAAAACCGGAAACAGGAGAAACATTGTACATGTACCTATCCGTCTCTGAAGCAGCCACAAGTTCTGTACTAGTAAGACAGGAAGATGGGATTCAGAAGCCAATATACTACACCAGTAAAGCACTGTTACCAGCCGAAACAAGGTACTCGCAGGCTGAAAAAATGGCACTCGCTCTAATAACAGCAGCAAGGAAGCTAAGGCCATATTTCTAGGCTCATAAAATCGGGGTATACACCAACTGCCCACTGAAGTTAATCCTGCAGAAACCAGAAGTATCCGGTCGATTAACAAAATGGGCGATCGAGTTAAGTGAATTCGATGTAGAGTATCTCCCAAGGACAGCAATTAAAGCACAAACGATGGCAGACTTTGTAGCAGAGTTCACCGAGCCAAGCATAGAGGTAGCGAGAATGATGGTGGAACAAAATAAAAAAATATTCACATGGCAACTCCGCGTTGATGGCTCATCAAACACGCACGGCAGTGGGGCAGGGGTAGTAGTGTCAACCCCGGAAGGAGATTCAGTCGAATGTGCCTTGCGTTTTGACTTCAAAGCTACTAACAATCAAGCTGAATATGAGGCACTCATAGCAGGTTTAAAAGTTTGCACATTCCTAGGGGCAGATGAGGTAGAAATCTTCAGCGACTCTCAAGTTGTTGTCAATCAGGTGCTAGATGAATACCAGGCGAGAGATGAAAGCATGATCACCTACCTGGAATTAGCAAAGGAACTGTTAGAAAGATTTAAAGAATACATAATTGTTCACATCCCTAGAGAAGAAAATGAGCAAGCTGATGCCTTGGCCAAATTAGCATCTGCCACAATCAACATCTGGCCCAAAAGTATATCCATGATCTGCCTATTGCAGCCGAGTATAGTCAAATCAAAAGAAGTGGGGGCCGTCTTTGGCGAGAGGAACAGCTGGATCACACCAATCAAAGAATATCTCATCAATGATGTACTCCCAAGTGACCCATTAGAGGCAAAACGGTTGAAATACAGAGCTACAAGGTATTCAGTACTCAATGGAGAACTGTACAAAAGGGGGTATTCAAGGGCACTGCAGAGATGTGTCGGACCTGAAGAAGCAGAAGGTATCCTGAGAAGCATACATAGTGGAAATTGTGGGAACCATGCTGGGGGTGTCAGCCTAGCCCATAAAACATTAAGGCAGGGTTTTTACTGGCCAACACTATTCGCCGACGCCAAAAGAGTAGCAGCGAGATGTGAGGCGTGTCAGAAAATTGCTAATAACATCCGTCAACCACCTGAACTTTTGCAAAGTATTAACTCGCCCTGGCCATTCGCCATGTGGGGAATTGACTTAATAGGCCCAATGCCAACAGCAACTGGAGGAGCAAAGCACGCTATAGTAGCCGTGGACTATTTTACGAAGTGGGTAGAAGCCGAGCCATTAGTACATATAACAGAAGCGAACACTATAAGCTTTGTAAAGAAAAATATCATGTACAGATTCGGGATACCAAACACCATCATCACGGACAATGGGACCCAATTCGATGGTAGGAAATTCAGGGAGTTGTGTGACAAGTACGGCATCAACAACTACTACGCCTCCCCAGCACATCCGTAGACAAATGGCCAGACTGAAGCAGTAAACAAGATCATAAAACACAACCTGAAAGCCAAATTGGCAACAAAAAAGGGGAGCTGGGCAGATAAATTACCACAGGTACTCTGGGCATATCGAACCACAGAAAGGGGTTCAACAGGTGAAACCCCATACTCCATGGCATATGGAGCTGAATCTGTCATTCCCGTGGAAACATCTTTCTCTTCGCCAAGGGTACAACTCTTTCAACCAGAACTCAACGTTGATATGCTAAAATGCGGTCTGGACGAATTAGAAGAAAGAACAGAGCGCGCACAAATAAGGAATACTGCGTACCAACAGAGGGTAACCAGATATTACAACTCACATGTGCGTGAAAGAAGGTTTTCGCTTGGCGACTTAGTGCTGAAAAGGGTAAACCCAGGAACAAGAGATAAAGCTGCAGGATCACTCGCAGACAAATGGGAAAAGCCTTATCAAATTATAGGCATAGCTGGCCACGGAGCATATCGCATTACTCGAGAGGGTTTTGGCGAACTACCCCGTCCATGCAATGCGCAATACTTGAAAATATATTATCCTTAACTTGAGGGTCAAGTTTAGAGTTTTTTATGAGCCTTTTTATTTTTTCTTAGAACAGTTTTCGTTTTAGTATTTTCTTTATGACTATGTTAACAAAAGTTGCAGGAAGCATTCAATAAAGAGTAATTTATTACTGAGAATGAGCGGTTTCACTTGCCAGTCACAAAAAGGCATTCGCCATCGTACATTACTACCATCACAAAAAAGCAAGTTTCATGCTCGCAGCAGCGAGAACTAGCGAGAGATAAAATCCCAAATTATAAAAATTGGGAGTCGCCACTACGGGAAAACAGAATCCCCATAGGCGAGAAAGCCAGCTAAACACAAAGTAAAACAAGGGGGAGACGTCCCAATAACATGCCGAAACTCAGCAATGGCAGCTGAACAAACAAATAACATGTTAAAAACTTGGTGCATAGTCGGATACGTCCTGACAAACACTGAGTACGCCAAAATACAGCAATGACAGCTGAATAGAGCTATAAAATATGCTAAAAAACTTGGTGAAAAACTAAGTAAAGCCGAAAACTCAGCAAAGGCAGCTGAACATAAAACAAAAGAATTTATAACTTTGTATCATTTACAGATGAAGGAACAAAAGGAATAAAAATTTATAGTCCAAAACAGTAGAAAAAATCCAAAAATCAACCAGCTGCAGGAGGGCCTTCACTGTCTTCCTCATCTTCAATCTCCTCTTCTGAAGGCCAGATGACTTCCTCATACTCTATTGGCATGAAAGGCTCATAATCCCTTCCAGCAACAGGACCCAAGTCAGGCTTAGCACCAGAGCCAGAAAAGCTGCCCTTCTGAACTGAATAATAAGTATTGAAGGCACATTTGCTAGGGATTTCTAAATGCATAGGATGAGGTTCAGTCCTGTTATAATGGCAGTGGGCTTTCCATCGTTTTATTTGCTCTTTAATCGAGCCCACGCCACTGGTCATGTGCTGTTGGAGGGACTTGTCGAAACGCCTCAGAGCTTTCTCATTAGAATGATCCTTCATGGCAAAGAATTTTTTCGCTTGCCTCATGCCTTTTTCAAATTCGCGCAACAAAAGCGCATCATAGGCAGGGGATCTCTTGAAACGATCGACCGCTTCAACCTCCAACATGGCCTTAAGATCATTCAAAATAACTTCATGCGAGGACAACTGGTTGCGCAAGTCCAAAGCCTCACGCTCGGCTTTCTCCTTTGCCTCCTCAGCTAGTCGCTCAGCCTCAAAGCGTGCTGCGAGTGATTCTTGACTAGCAGAGAGTTGCTCTCGCAGCAAACGAATTTCCTCCTCAGTAGTATTTAACTTTTCTTCAGCAGCCAGCTGAGCTGAAAGATAACCATCTGCAGACTCTCTCAGTTGAGCAAGCTGTTGAGAATGGGTCTCCTCAGTAGAAAGCTTCTCAGCTGCCAAAATAGAGGCTCGTTCCCGCAGGCGCTTCACATCCCTCAACAAAAAATTTCCTCGCCTATAGTTGTCAGCCAACTCGGACAACATCTGAAAAGAAAAAACAGAAGTCAGGAAACGCGCGAACAAAAAATACATAAAGCATAGCGAGAGGCTCACCAGAGAATGGCAGTTAAAGAAAATTTTCATTTTTCTGTTGCAGGACCCTTTCTTGATCTGTTCCCAACCCTCACCAACATAAACATTGTTGTTCATTATGTGGGAACAAATCTCAACAGCTGTAAAATCCGAGAGGGAGACAAACTCACCTCCCTCATCAGCCTCAGTTGGATCAACGGGAGGAGCTTCATGAGCGGCGCCGGAACCAGACGTAGTAGCCCTAGCCTGTCTCGATGACCCCGGTTTATCAGTTGGTTCTTTTCGACCAGGTGACCCAGGTTGACCAACAAAAGAGGTGTCCGGCTCATCCGCGGCTGCCGGAGGAGGGGTTGCACTGGTTTGGGGAATGGTAGAAGCACCAAATTGGTTTACCCCCTCCGAAAGGGGAGACTCCGTCAAATCTGGTCTCTCAACAGAAGCCCCAAGGACAGCCGTTTCAGCAGAAGGAGCCTCGGCGGGCACAGGCTCCTCAATGACCTCCTCATCAGAAGAAACAATGTATTGCACGACCCTTGACGCCCGTTTTAGAGGTCGAGCAGTGTGGTCAGGTGTACCCTCTGCCGGACGTTTGCCTCTACCGGTTCTGGGGATCAAGTCGCTTGAAGGATCTGGGGGAGTTTCAGGAACATTCACATCAAAAATAGGGATTTCACTAGCCACCCCTGAAACCCCCACCTTCTCTTTTCCCTTACGACTGAGGGCTGTCGCAGCAGGGAAAGTCGCAGCAGTACTCACAGCAGGAGTAGCGGCGGTAGCAGCAGGAGTACTCGCAGCAACATCCGGACTAATAGGGGATGGCCTCGACTCAACACGCCCCCCATCAACATCACCAACCCCCACTGAAGCACCTACTTTTTCCTTACCTTTATGGCTGGGGGTAGCTGCAGCAGGGGTAGCCGCAGAAGGGATAGTCGCAGCAACAGTTGCAGCAGGAGTATTCGCAGCAACCTCTGCATGCATAGGGGGTCGCCCCAACTCAGCATCTCCCCTAGTAACATCACCAGTGTCCTCGCCGTCGGAGGGATCATCACCATCCGGGCCAGCAATTCCCTCCTTAGCCAAACCAGCAGCATGCCTTTTGCTGGCAGCCTCGGAATTCTTCACCGTCTAGGCTTGCAAGTCGCAAACTGTGTCAAAGTCACACACTGCAAGAGAAATAAACCAAGTGTCAACTAACAGAATAAAATGAAACAGTAAAACAAAGAAGGAATGGACAAAGACTTACAGCGAGGAAGCCTTGCATGTAGGCGTATGAAAATCCCCTGAGAAATCATTTTTTCCTCATCCAAGAGGAAGGATCTGTCCCTCGAGTCCAAAGGAAGGACAGCCGCCGCGGCGAGGTGAGAAATCTCCCTATCCAACAAAGCAGGGGCTGCCTTCGACCAGGCTTTAGGAGATGTGAAATACCTGGGAACTTTCTTCGTCAAAAGATTACAGCGACTGCTAGCTGGCACATCCTGACCCCACTCGCCACCGGTAAAAAACCAACTGTTTTTCCACCTTTTATTTGAAGTGGGGAAGCCCCAGATAAAACCCTTCTTCTTTTCATCACTGGAGACCTCAACTTGACCAGGGTTCGCCACACCCTCAGGGATCCAGTTCTCCACCGGCGAAGAGAGAAGGAAGTACGTGCCACTATTGCCCGCCTGCCTTAGAGTATAAAAATGGCGGATCTCGCGGGGTGTAGGGGGCTCATAACCCTTCAGCTTCCACATAAGGCACAGGCACAGGCACATCAGTATCCTGTAGCTGTTTGGAGCGAGTTATGCCGGTGCAATCCGAGCCTCGGCGAGAAACCTCGCGATAAAAGGCTGAAGAGGAAGTGTTACTCCGCAGCTGAGCATGGCACCATAGATGGCGACCGCATTCTCGGGAGGATTCCATGCTGCTCGATCACCGGGTAACATCAAAGTAACAGAGTCTGGAATGTCAAAACGACTCTTATATTTGCGGAGCTCGTCCTCGCCAACCACATTAACCTCCGTATCAAAAGAACACGGACGGTCTAGCGAGAAATGCAGCCTATCCCTCTGATGGTCCTCAACGTCGGAGTCAACAGTCGTCTGCGCATCTAGCAGGGACTCACGGGGAGCCCTAGAGGCACGTCGTTTACTGCTTATTGGTCTAGAAGATCTCGGCATTATGGGAGAATCGCTGTTAAAAGACTGATGAGAGATGTTAGGAATAAAAGTATCCTCAGAAGATGGAACATAAACAGAAATTGGGACCAGAGAATCCGGACGAAAATTACGAATCAGAGATTCGATTGTATTTGCAATACATTTGTCACCAAGCTCCATGGCTTGCATCATCCGATTAAAAAGAGAAGAGCGTAAGGAGGGATCCATGAAAACTCACCAGAAAAACCCTAGGATCGGAGGATGAGCAAAAAGTTTGGGAACGCCGAGAAATCAGCACGATCGATTTCAAAAAAAGCTGTCTGACAGTGAAGTAGAAAGAATTCGGGGCAGAAATTTCCAAGGAAAATGAAAGTATTCTGCTTTGAGAGGAAAAATGGAGAAATAAATGGAGAGAAGCGAAGCGGAGAAGAAGAAACGATCGGGCCTTAAAAAGAGGGAACTTTGAAATTAAAAAAGAAAATCAAGTGCAATGATACGCAATTAATGAGAATGACGGCCACAGTGACCAACCGCAATAGTTACCACCAAGTAAATGACATGTGGCATCTCGGGGATAACCAAGCAGTCAGAATGTCCCTTCACTTGTCAAGCAAGTGGAAGCGCCAGAAGTTGTGTGGCTCAAATTGAAAGCTTGCACCGGAAGAATCAATTAATAAATACAGCGCGTGGTAAAAAGGAAAGAGGGAGTTATTGCAAAGTGTGCCGAAATCTTATAAGCATAGATATAAATACTGCTCGCAGAGGCAAACGAAGCGGGAAGAACAAGTCATTCGCTCAACTCGAAGTATTTATGGGGGTATTGTTGTATGTATAAATTCGCCAACCTGACACGTCATCAAAAGAGCCAACAAAAGACTACCACGTCACTCATTGACCGGGTCAAGGGAGGAAGTGTGACGAGTCAGAATGATAAAATAGCTCAAGCCAAAAGGGAGTCAAATATATGGTCGCCGAAGCTAGATACCTACTCGCCGAATGTAGAAGTGTGCTCGCCAAAGATACAATACCCAGAAAGTGAAGGTACTCGCTGCACCAGTACACTGGGCCTGAACCGACTCGGCAGAAACACAGAAATAAACCCTAAACTTTTAGAAGACCCAGAACAACGAGGAATCATAAAAAGGAAAGTAGACTTGGATCCGTGACAAGAAGGGATCCTAGTACGAATCAAAGAGGGAAACCTTCCACCCACACGGCTAAAAACAAGGGGAAACCCTAATTAAACATGTATAAATAGAACCACCTATCCCATGAGGAGGGGGTTCGGAAATCTAGAGAGAGAAGAGAGCAATTGTAAGAGAGATCAAAGTGTGTAACAAGGCAACAAAACCTAGTATTCTTCTGCCCTCAGGGGCGCCGTGGTTTTTTCCCATTCAAGGGTTTTCCACATAAAATCTGTCTTTTGCATGGGTTCTTAATTTTCTTGTTTTATATTAAATTGATATAATTGTTGAGTGCGTGGCAATCCAAATTTCACCGTCAACAATATATGTGGTTGATCATTGGAGCATGAGTTTAGTGTTGCTTTATTCTTTAATTTTTATTTCAGTAAAAATAAAAAATAAATAAATAAATAAATAAAAATAAATGATCATTGGATCATTCTTCTGTTCTTATATTTAATTTGCAATTTGTGTCAATGCAACCAATGTTAGGTTACACATTACACAATTACTCTTAGCAAAGTGATTAGGTTTTTCCCTTTCATTTTTTTGATGGGGTTGAGTCTTAATTTTACCTATTAAAATGGTTAAGTGCATGAAGCCCCATCTCCTATGTAGGAATTACATTTCTGACTATACTTATAGCAGTTAAGCTTTTGAAGTTAGTGTCGACAAATACATCAATCAATAGGTGTCGGATTAAAGAAAAATAAAAAATAGTTACAGACAAAATACAAACGAAATAAAGTCGATGAAAACTGGCACTCGTCTTCTTCTCTTAATGAAAAAAAAAACCAAAAACTCTTGTGAGTTTGTGACCTGTGTGTATATGATGTAATCGCTGAGATCATATGATCATTATCTATATATTTTCTACGTGCATGACAATATTATATGGACCACACCCATCTTCATCCCCACAACCTCCAGCTTTTTCCACGTTGACGGCTCTCCTTAAACATAGGAAGAATGATCTAGTAAATCAACGTCCACAGAAACAATATACATAATCCAAGTCTCCAACCAAGACAATAATAATTAAACACGTTTAAGTTTGGAATCCATTAGTGTGAATCTGTCAAGCGAATCGTGTAGTTGCGGGCGTAGACCGTGGTAGCGCTGAAAGAAACGTCGTATGGGGCAGCCTCTTGTATTGTATTATTGTATTGGCAAACGAGATCAAGAAGTGCACGTGTCAAGTGAAGTTGTGAACACAAGTACTCAACTCAAGACCTTTTATGTTTCAAACTTCTTTAAAAATTTATTTGTTTTGTTTAGCCCCACCGTTGTAAACTTGTAATAATTGGTACCACACCATTCTCTTGATCCCCGGTTATAAAACATAACTTATTATTTATTTATTTTTAAATAAATAAACATAGCTTAGTAATTTTCTTTTTGAAGCAAAAAATAATTGTCTATTATGATTCTTGACATTAGATTTCGTGTAAAATGGACCGGTTTATTAATATGTTTTTTTACACTCACATAAATGAGATTATAAATTTGAATAACGTTTCATTTCTTAAAAAATTTATGGTGGTTCAGAAAATTAAAGAAATATTAGTTTTTACCAATAAATCCCTTTATATATATATATATAAGTTTAAAATTTTATTTTATTAATAGAAATGATCAAGTTGCATTCTTTTAAAATTCTAATTTAGGACCATATACCACCCACCTATTGAAAATCGATCATACAAAAAAAAAAAGAAAAAAAAAAAAAGAATTTGGATCCTCTATTGAGCTGATTTTTGTTCCTGACATAAATAGATCTGGTGACATGTGTAATCAATGATTGAGATTATTTATTTCATTTTCATTATCTTTAAATACAGATTATTATCTTCAAGTGTTTTAGATCAAGAAAAAGATCAACTCAGTAGAGGATCCAAATCCCAAAAAATATTTTAAATTATATATTTTACATACAAAATGTAACTTCTATAATTTGTTTTATTCTTATATGAGAAGAATTATTATTATTATTATTATTATTTTTTTACCTATAGAGAAAGTCATCATCATTTACTATATATATTTTTATATAGCATAAAGCCATAAGCATTATACTACTGAAATTTTTATTAATTTACGATTCCCAATCTAAAATCTTGAAGAGTGATAAAAATAATATGAAAGGTTAAATTGAAAAATTACTAATAAACAAACTATTTAAAGTAAAGAATTGTGTCAACATAAGATAAGTATAAGTATTTTAATGATATTTTTTTCTTGGATCAAGATCCTCTCCTTGACTTGTTTTTCCTTAACTTTCCATAATCCAATAACACCTAAACAAAATACAAAATACATGGTCAAGATTAGTTCACTTTTTTTTTTTTTTTTTTTTTTTTGGTTTACACCATCCAGTTTCCAGGTGGGGTGGATCCACCATACGGTGCAATCAGCCCATACCACACCCTGACTAATCCGAACTCGCACCGGGTCGGCCCACTAAGGGGTAAAGTGCTCCCAATATGTGTAGCTCGGTTCATAAGGGGAGTTGAACCCACTACCTTGTTTAAGGGATGAGAGTGCCGAACCACTCACACCAACACATGATTGGTTAGTTCACTTTTTTCTCTCTCATGTAACTTAATATTTGAATTACACTTGAAGAATGCCAAGTAAAAATAAGGACCAAGGAGAGGATCCTAACTCTTTTTTCTTTCTTTTTTTGCATTGGAAATTAAAATTAAGAAAGGAAAATAGATTGATTTTATCTCCTAATTTCATAGATAATAAAATACGGAAGATATTTATTAATTAATTTATATTAACAATATCATAATTTATTACCTACATACTATAATATCATAATTTATATATAATAAATACATGTAGCAATTTCATTGGTTGAGGGGGACATGACCCTATGGGCCCCTAATTTCGCCCTGACATTTTGTACTATTAGAAAGTCGAAACATGACGTTTTAAACGGTTGTGGAAACATTTTGTACTATTGTCCACGGCTGCCCTCAACCAACTTTCAAGGCCCTGCAAGAAAGTTAGCTTGCCAGGAGAACATTTAGACATAACCTAAATAAAAACATTGATTATATTACGCACAAAAGATTACAATTTACAAAACATGTCGGTGCATCAATCATGTAGGGCCGTTGGGGACTCGGGAACTTGGGGTACACAGCCAGATTGATAGCATCCACGTACATAACATTCCATTTTTATATTTTTTGAAATTGCAGAACAATCCGTTTAATTCGATAGCTGATTGCATTAATAATTAATAATGGTCCCCAATATCACATGCATGATGCAACCAAAAAGCTTTCCTCTATAATCCCATTCTAGTCGGTGTGCACTAATGTAACAATACCAATGCATGTGGACCACTGATTATGGAGAAGCTTTATCGAGTACATATATTTTGAGTCAAAGTATGTAAATCTAATGGTCCACATCCAACGCACTGATGAAGTTATATTACTGCGCACTTATTTGAACATTTATATATATATATATTCCAATTTTGTATGAAGTGACAATCCCAATTGTATATTTTTTTGCATGATTTCACGTAAGAAAATTTGGAAAAAATAAATTGAGTGGGTCCTGTTGTAGTATCCATCTTCCGATCAGATTCTGTGATCAAATGCATGTATGGTAGCTTCTATCTCACTCATAATATATCATTGTCTATATGGATGTTAACACGTGTTTTTATGTATATGCTAACAACCAAAAATTTGTATTTATTATTTCAATATATAATTAATACGTTTAATGTTTTATTCACTTCTTGAATTCTAAAAACATATTAATATTTTTCTTAAAATATAACCTCTTTATATAAAAGAATTTTGTGTCCTTTAACTGCAGTGTGTTTTGCTTATGATCATACAAGTGTAGTGGTCCAGGTGAAGCAAAGGGTTTTTTTTTTTATATTTTTTTCATTTTGATCCATATATTCTCTCTTAAATGAGATGGAACCGACCATAGCAACGACACTACACTATTGAGGATTTTTTTTTGGAGCGGAAGAACTCGAACCCACAATCTTATGGTGCAGGTGTGAGAGGGTATATCATCAAATTAACCTTATCTCGTCTATTGAAAAATATTAATAATTACATAATGGTGGAATAGTATAGTCCGGTTATATATATATATATATATATATATATATATGTACACTCTCCTATACAAGTGGGGACATCAAACAAGCAGACTTACAAACAAACGCCTCAACAGTCCACTCCATCTGTAAAATACTGCAGAGAGAGATAAAGAGTTCGGCAATGGGAAGAAGTCCTTGCTGTTCCAAGGAAGGTTTGAAAAAAGGAGCTTGGACTGCTCGTGAGGACGATATTCTCAGAGACTACATTACACTTCATGGTGAAGGCAGATGGAGAAACATCTCCAAAAAAACTGGTCTCACTTCCTTTTTCTTTTCTTTTCTGGGTTAACTAGTATTTTCTAATTCCATGAGAGAAATAAAAAATTAAAACAAAGAAATGATTGTTTGAGTACAGGTTTGATGAGATGTGGCAAGAGTTGTAGGCTTCGGTGGTTGAACTATCTGAGACCAGACATTAAAAGAGGAAATATATCTCCAGATGAAGAAGAGCTCATCATCAGGCTCCACAAGCTCCTTGGAAACAGGTCTGATTTCTCTGATTCTGATTCTGATGATTTGGCTCTTTAAATTTGATAATGCAATTCATGTTCATGTACGTTTTGCAGATGGAGTTTAATAGCTGGGAGGCTTCCTGGCCGAACAGATAATGAAATAAAGAACTACTGGAACACCAACTTAGTCAAAAGAGTTCAACATAATCAACACACCACCAATATCTCTGCTAATTCGTCTCCTAACAATCATCATCGTGTGTTCAAGACCAAGGCAATTAAGTGCAGCTCCAAGGTTTTCATAAATCAAGATTCACAATCACACCACAAGATTCAACATTTCAAAACCAACCCAGATGCAGCAACTGTAGTACCAATGGATGATCATAATAACAACAAAACAATCGAATCTGATCATACCTACAGCAATAGTGATAATAATTCATCGGATTTCATGGTGGACTTAATAAACCTGGATGATTTTAGCTTCTCGGATCTTCTGAATCCCGATTTTTCGGATTTATCGGCTTCTAATTCTGATCATCATCGCCAACAACCTCTAGTCTTCACTGAGGAAATGTTGCAAGATAACTTCTGGACTGCTGATAT
This sequence comes from Acer saccharum, assembly GCA_030490815.1. NCBI lineage: Eukaryota > Viridiplantae > Streptophyta > Magnoliopsida > Sapindales > Sapindaceae > Acer > Acer saccharum. The sequence goes on from CM059871.1 coordinate 36,884,634, forward strand.
TCATGACCATTCTGCTTCGGATCTCAATTCATTTCCCTCATTTTCCGATTCCAGAAGAGAGTGACCGGAATGATATATATTGCATTAATTAATTCTAGAGGAATTAGCCCTTTTTAGCTCTATAATTAAAGGGTTTTCTATTTTTAGCCTGAATTAGTGTTTCTATTGTTCTTAGCAAATAATTCAATGAAGAGATAAAATTACCAATATTTTCCCCTTTTTCTTTCTTTGACCAAAACATATTTCTTTATTTTACTTTTCTCTCTTCTCTCTACTTCTCTCTCTTCTCTCTAATCTAACCATAGTATATATGTTCATATTGACTTCATGAATAACATTATAATAAGGGACACGGATTCTCTACTGTTGAGTTGATTTTTGTATTGACGTACCTTAACAGATCAGCACAGCTGAGGATCTGAATTCAAACTTTTATGTTTATACTTTTTTTTAGTGATGTAATTAGCAGAAACTTATAACAAAATATATATGACCCAAGCTGTAATTATGGAGGAAATCTAATGGAGAATAAGAGATATGTAGTTGCAGACTTGCAGTGCAGTGTCCTGCTATTACACGGCCTGGTTCCTGATCATCATATATTCATATATAGCTTTATCGTTTACTTTTTGTCTCTTCAAATTTCGTGTTTCATTGCTCTTCCAGAAATTTATTATTGTTTTTGACGTCAGTTGAATGCAATTCTCTGCTTTTGAAAAACTGAAAACAAAAAAAATGAAAAATAGGTAAAAATTATAGAAATTAAGGATGTTCAAATTGAGTAGTTTTTGGATTTTATATCAAAATTTTCTTTATATACACTGTTTAAAATATCAAATCAAATTCTAAAAATATCAAAGAGTTAATTTTTTATTTTCTTTTAAAAAAGTTAAAATAACCTATGGATGTCATGTCAATTGTATTTCTTATACGCAAAGATTGCCACGAACAACCGATAAAAAATACATTTGAGAATACAATGTAAGAAATAAGATGTTGAAGATAAATTAATGATAATATTCACTTGTTAACAAACCTTCAACCACAACTAAACGTGTCTTGGTGGTAAAAAACGCGTATTCAACCTGATAGTATTTCTTAATACTTCTTAACATAGAATCCCTATCCGAAAAGGACCCTTATTCAGCCTAAATAAAAAAATATAGAAACCCTATATAATGATGAATTAAAATAAGTAAACCTACAAAGTCCAAACCCTAATTTGAAGAGTGAGAGAGAGTGAAAACTTTGATTCCATAGGTAGGGAAGACAAGAGAGGGAGAGATACAATGTGGATGAGCGCACGGTACTTTAATTTTATTTACTGTATATACACACAAATGGTTAGTGGGCACTTTCTTTATCGAAAAGCAAATCTAATGAAATCTATTTGATTATTGAAATGGTATGGGATTGGTTGCAGATATTTCTACAACATATATCTTCGTATAAATTGCACTTTTCTTGTTAAGGAAATAAAGCAGAAGGTGCACTACAGCACTATAGGTTTATATTCGCTTACATCTTGTTTTCTCAAAATAAATCCAAAATTTTCAATAAATTACTGATGTTTAAACTTGTATGTTTCTGCCAACTAAACCAATTATTGTCTTCAAATAATAATTAGTTCAACTTGTTCAACCAAGGAAAAGAATAGCTCATATAAGTAATTATACGTGATCTTTATTTATTTATTTATTTTGTGACATTGATATTTCATACCATCACATAATCATCTTCTTTAATTTTACAACAACTGTATGATAGTATACAAAATAATTAAGCTATTAAAATTAACATGAAATCAATGAACTAATAGTAAATTTTTGGAATCCAAAGTCGATCAATTAAATCTTTGAAAATAAAATAATAATTAAAACGAATTTGGATAAGTAAAACATACTCGATGTATAACTTATGTTTCTGTTGCTGGTTAAAAATATATGAATTGGTAATATATATGTGGTTGATCATTGGATCATGAGTTTAGTGTTGCTTGATTCTTTAATTTTTATTTCAGTAAAAATAAATAAATAAATAAATAAACAGTTATATATTCTTCAACATAAATGCATTCTACACTCGAAGAAGCATTTCAAAGATAGATGAAACAATTGCAATGATTTGAAGTCTCCGAAAGCTAATGTGAACCCAGCCACAGTGTAAGATATGTGAAAGTGTATGAAACCAACAATATATTGATTGTATGAACTGCAATTACTATGTTCCCTTCTGTTCTTATATTTAATTTGCAATTTGTGTCAATGCAACCAATGTTAGGTTACACATTACACAATTACTCTTAGCAAAGTGATTAGGTTTTTCCCTTTCATTTTTTTGATGGGGTTGAGTCTTAATTTTACCTATTAAAATGGTTAAGTGCATGAAGACCCATCTCCTATGTAGGAATTACATTTCTGACTATACTTATAGCAGTTAAGCTTTTGAAGTTAGTGTCGACAAATACATCAATCAATAGGTGTCGGATTAAAGAAAAATAAAAAATAGTTACAGACAAAATGCAAACGAAATAAAGTCGATGAAAACTGGCACTCGTCTTCTTCTCTTAATGAAAAAAAAAACCAAAAACTCTTGTGAGTTTGTGACCTGTGTGTATATGATTTAATCGCTGATATCATATGATCATTATCTATATATTTTCTACGTGCATGACAATATTATATGGACCACACCCATCTTCATCCCCACAACCTCCAGCTTTTTCCACGTTGACGGCTCTCCTTAAACATCGGAAGAATGATCTAGTAAATCAACGTCCACAGAAACAATATACATAATCCAAGTCTCCAACCAAGACAATAATAATTAAACACGTTTAAGTTTGGAATCCATTAGTGTGAATCTGTCAAGCGAAGCGTGTAGTTGCGGGCGTAGACCGTGGTAGCGCTGAAAGAAACGTCGTATGGGGCAGCCTCTTGTATTGTATTATTGTATTGGCAAACGAGATCAAGAAGTGCACGTATCAAGTGAAGTTGTGAACTCAAGTACTCAACTCAAGACCTTTTATGTTTCAAACTTCGAGGAAATAGAGAGAAATAGCACCAAATTGGATTGGTTTTGTGGTAATATCACCAACTTAATAAGTTTTGTAGAAATAGCACCAAAGTATGTGATCTCCCCAAATTGCCCCTCACTTACTCTTTCTTCCTCTCTCTTTCTCTCTCTCTTTCTTCTTCTCTCCTCTTTTTTTTCAAAGAACTCCATTGATCCATCAATGGAGGACGGACAGACCTCAAATGGAGGTCGAATGGAGGTCTTTCGACCTCCATTGGAGTCGAAATGACCTCACCCTCCATTGGTGGTCGATGAAGAAGACGATTAAAAAAAAAAAATTCTGGAAATAAGTCTCGGGTATTTGGAAATAAGTCTCGGGTAGGTCACTCGAGACTTATTTCAAGCTATTTCCAGCTACCCGAGACTTATTTTAGCTACCCGAGACTTATTTTAAAATACCCGAGACTTATTTCCAGAAATTTTTTTATGACGGAGGTCGTTTTTTACTACCTCTAATGGAGTTGACCGTTTCGACGGAAGTTGTTTCGACAGAGGTCATTTTGATCTCCATTGATGGATTAATGAAGGTTTTTGAAAAAAAAAAAAAAAAAAAAAGGAGAGAGGAAGAAAGAGAGAGATAAAGAGACATTAGGGGCAATTTTGGCAGATCACCTTAATTGGTGCTATTTCTACAAAACTTATTAAGTTGGTGACTTTTTCATAAATGGGTTTAGAAAGAGTGCTAGAAATTTTAAGGACTCCTCAAACTTCTTTAAAAATTTATTTGTTTTGTTTAGCCCCACCGTTGTAAACTTGTAATAATTGGTACCACACCATTCTCTTGATCCCCGGTTATAAAACATAACTTATTATTTATTTATTTTTAAATAAATAAAACATAACTTAGTAATTTTCTTTTTGAAGCAAAAAATAATTGTCTATTATGATTCTTGACATTAGATTTCGTGTAAAATGGACCGGTTTATTAATATGTTTTTTTACACTCACATAAATGAGATTATAAATTTGAATAACGTTTCATTTCTTAAAAAATTTATGGTGTCATTTCTTAAAAAATTTATGGTGGTTCAGAAAATTAAAGAAATATTAGTTTTTACCAATAAATCCTTTTATATATATATATATATATATATATATATATATATATAAAAGTTTAAAATTTTATTTTATTAATAGAAATGATCAAGTTGCATTCTTTTAAAATTCTAATTTAGGACCATATACCACCCACCTATTGAAAATCGATCATACAAAAAAAAAAAGAATTTGGATCCTCTGTTGAGCTGATTTTTGTTCCTGACATAAATAGATCTGGTGACATATGTAATCAATGATTGAGATTATTTATTTCACTTTCATTATCTTTAAATACAGATTATTATCTTCAAGTGTTTTAGATCAGGAAAAAGATCAACTCAGTAGAGGATCCAAATCCCAAAAAATATTATAAATTATATATTTTACATACAAAATGTAACTTCTATAATTTGTTTTATTCTTATATGAGAAGAATTTTTTTTTTTTTTTTTTTTTTAACCTATAGAGAAAGTCATCATCATTTACTATATATATTTTTATATAGCATAAAGCCATAAGCATTATACTACTGAATTTTTTATTTTATTTTTTTTATCTTTTTTTTAATCCAAATGAAGAAAACGAGCTAATTAAAGTGGAATGCATAAATGTCAACAAAATGCAATGTTCTTCGACGACAATTCAAGAGAGAGCAGTAGACTATTTATAGTAAAGAGAAGATTAGAAAAAAATAATAATAAAAAACGTGGATGATTACATCTTAAAGCAAGCTTTTGACAAATTATTCAACATGTGAAATCATTTTAAAATCAAGTGAATTTATGTACATTCGAGACAATACCAGCTTTGCTCCAATTATTTTCTTTGTAAACTAAATCATGGGTAGGTTAGATAAAAATTAAAACAAAAGGAATGTAATACGCGCTCAAACCACTTAAATAATATCATATTGTGGTATGTATATTTCTCGTGTGATTGATTATTTATATATATATATATATACACACACGGCAGATGGATGAATATAGCAGGTGCATTGAAGAATTTATCGAGCTGTTTGGGGCACGTCGTTGTCAAATTAGCTAGCAGCACAAACCTATTTAGCTAGCTCTCTTTAGTGTAGTATAGATTTTTCGTGAACCAAATTAACCATAAGAAGCCATCTCTCGATCCATGATTGTACACTTTTTTTTTCCTTCTTTATTAGTCTCTTTCAATTGCTAAGTTGAGGAAAATATTTTTATTGTGGGACTTGGTTTCTTCCTCTAATTTCTGGTTCACTTCAACCTAAAAATTAGGAGAAAATGTTAAACAACAACTATTTTCTTTTTCTTTTTTGTCAAAACTAGAACTGGAATTCACTGTAACAAAAACAGTAAAACACGGAAGGAAATAAAGCAAGAAACAAAAGTTATATATATATATATATAGTTTCCACAAAAGTTATTAAAGATTCTGGTTCCATAAAGGTTGTGTTCAACTCAAGAATCTACAATTCTTTTGCCGATAGTTTGGCAAAGATGGGAGCTAACTCAGTGGGTGATTTCGTGGAATGGGGCAACTTTTGATGTTGGTGCTGCTGGTGGTGTGGTCTGGTGTTGGTGCTTTGGCTGTTTTTGCTGTTCTGTTTCTTTGTTTCGGAGTTGTTTGTTCCTCTGTTTTTTGTTTTGCTCTTTGGGTGCGTTTTTTCCAGGTGGCTTGTGCCTGGTGTTGTTCTCTGTTTGCTCTTTTTTGAGCTTTGGCTTTGGCCTGTGTTCTGATTGCCTTTTCAAATAAATAAATAAATATATAGTTTCCATTTTTAGGGCTAAGTTTTATTAGGATCAACTACTACAGAGACTTGATGGAAAACTACTACTTCTCACTGTGGTTGATCAGTACCACATCAAATTCTTTAAATGGGGTTTGAAAATTTTGTGAAGAATATTTCTTCCTATATCAAAACTTGATAAAGCTATAGTGAGTTAGTGACATCAAAATCCATTTCAGGTGTTAATCATTATTGCCATTGATATAAACTAAATGTCTTATTTCGCACCCTAGTGTAAGAGGTGCGTGAGACTTATATACCAAACTCATATATATATATAAATATAATACTTCTCTAATCAGAACCGTCCTAACTTTATAATTTCAGGACGTCCAACCATAGCCATACATTCACAGTGGGCCCACAACCCCATATTAACAATACCCACACCCAATATGAATGTGTAGTGTTGTGGTTGGACGTTCTTAACTTATAATTTCAGAACATCCTTACTAAAGAACCATCATATATATATATATATATATATATATAGTCCTTTTCTCCTCGGTGCGTACTGATATAAAATATACATCAGTACATTACATGTGGACCATAGATTATGAATAAGCACTGACAAGTGCATGCAGACTGAGTCAAAGCAATTAAATCTAAAGGTACAAATGCAATGCACTGATATATATTTATCAGTGCGCATCGAGGAGAAAAGTTACCTATAAATATATATATTTAAATGCTTTGACTTGGCTGCATGCAACCATTGGATTTAAATGCTTTGACTTGGCTGCATGTATTTGTCAAAGCATTTTTTAAATCCAATGATCCACATGCAACGAACTGATATATTTTATCTCAGTTCGAACTGACAATAGAAAAACTATATATATATATATATATATATATAGTTTTCTATTATCAGTTCGTCATGATATAAAATATATTAAGACGAAGAATGCGGATAATTAGATTTACATACTTTGACTCAAAGTGTATGCACTTGTCAAAGATCTCTATAATCTATGGTCCACATTCTTCGTCTTGATATATTTTATATTAGGACGAACTAACAGTAGAAAGACTATATATATATATATATATGGGTGAAAATGGAAACTAGCCAAAAATTAAGGAGGTTTATTGTTTCTAGCCTGAATTAGTATTTTTATTGTTTTTGTCAAAAAAATCCACTTTTCGGACAAAAATGCCCTTCATTCAGAAATTTTGCTTGGTGTGTTTAGTCGTTTTGTTCTGGTGTGTTTAGTCGTTTTTGCCTAGTGTGTTTAGTCGTTTTTGCCTGGTGTATTTAGTCGTGTTTGCCTAGTGTGTTTAATTCCTTTTGGTCTGATGTGTTTAGTCCTTTTGGTCTGGTGTGTTTAGTCATTTTTACCTGGTGTGTTTAGTCTTTTTTACCTGATGTGTTTAGTCGTTTGGCCTGGTGTGTTTAGTCGTTTTGTTCTGGTGTGTTTAGTCATTTTTTCCTGGTGTGTTTAGTCATTGTGCTGGTGTGTTTAGTTAGTCCGGTGTGTTTAGTTGATTATAACTGGTGTGTTTAGTCTGGAAAAAAAAAAATCAAATCTGGAAACCCAAACCCAAACTCAACCATAACCACAACCACAACCACAACCCATACTTACATCCGAAAAATCAACCACAACCACAATCCAAACTCAAATCCAAACCTTTTTAAATCTGAAAATTTTTCAACAAAAAAAAAACTGAAATTTTTTAAAAATCTGAAAATTTTTATTTAAAAAATCTAAAAATTTTTGTTTAAAAATACATGATTTTTTTTAAAAAATCTGAAAATCAACCACAACCACAACCCATACTTGAAAACGAGTGAGAAGAAGGTGTGAAGAGGAAGATCTGAAAAAGATCTGAAAATTTTCAACCAAAAAAAAACTGATTTTTTTAAAAAAAAATCTGGAAAAAATGAGTGTTGAAGGCATGAAGAAGATGAAGGTGTGAAGAAGAAGAAGAAGGCGTGAAGTGTGAAGAAGAAGAAGAAATCGTGAAGAAGAAGAAGTGAAGTGTGAAGAAGAAGAAGAAATCGTGAAGAAGAAGAAGAAGAAGAAGAAGAAATCGTGAAGAAGAAGAAGAAGGCGTGAAGGAGAGAGAGAAAGGCTGCAGAAATAATGAGAGAGACAAGGAGAGAGAAGAGGTTTTGAAAACTAATGAGGGGCATTTTTGTCCAAAAGGTGGATTCTTTGACAAATACAATCAGTTTACTAATTTGGGCCAAAAACAATCAACTCCCTTAATTTTTGGTTAAAAAGGGCTATTTCCTCTATATATATATATATATATATATATATATATATATATATATATATATAACCAAAATAATCTTACAAATCAGTACTTATAGCTAGGTTTTTAATCTTCATTATAAGTATCCTATAACACGAAATAAAACTTGATTACCCAAATCGTACAAAGTTAATTCAGAGTCGGCTGAAGCACCAGGCGAACTAGCCTCCAGTGTTTAATGGTCTCAGTTGTTTTTGTTTTTTTTTTTGTTTTTTTTTGTTTTTTCGTTCGTTATAGATAATATTAAATTAGAAGACTTTTTAATATATATTCATTGCAATACTTATATGTCATGAGATAATTAGGTGAGTCAGGAAAAAAATATCTGATCAGTAGATGATCCAAATCTATGGAAATATAACATCTCCTAAATTAAGGATAAATATTCATTTTTAATATACATTAACTTCTTATACATATCTTCTTTTTTTTTTTTTCTCTTAAAAAATTATTATTTATTTAGAATTTAATTGTTTTCTAATTCCAAAACAATTGATCTTTATTGACGAGATGAGGTTGGTCCGGTGTTAAAACCCCTCATACCTGCACCACAAGGTTACGGGTTCAAGTCATCCCCCTTCCCAAAAAACCCAGAATTTATGTAATATTGTAATACTTCAAAAAAAAAAAAAAAAAAAAAAAAAAAATCTCTTTATTTTATTTTGAATTTAATTATTTTATGGTTCCAGAAGAACTCTTAATACTTTCTTACTTTTAAACAAGGACCAGAATCCTCTCATCACCTCACCTCACCTCATCCTCACCTTTTAAAAAGCATGTGATTGGTTGTTAATAAAGTGTCAATCACATCTTAACCATTTATTCATTGCAATGCTTATGTGTCATAAGATTAAGTGAGGTGAGGAGAGGATCGGATCATTGTCCTTTAAACAATCTCGAATAACAAAGTAAAAAAGAAAAAGAAAAAAATTTGTTCATTTAATGAACCTTACGATAAAACTTTTGTCAAACATCTATCTTATTTATTTATTTATTTTCTATTAATTTTGTACTCGCTATCTATAATTTTGTTTTCTACCTAACTTATCTCCAAATTGTTCCAACAACTTTCTTTAAAATCAAATCTTAATATTTTGAGTTCTTTGAAGGCAAGTTGTTTAGAAGGATCATTCTTTCCAATTTGACACTTTTCAGTTTCTATAATTAATATTTTTGCATCACATCAAGGAAGAAAAATAAATCTTAAGTAGTTTTTTACTATAAAAGAAATAATTTTATGATAAATATAAAATATGGCTTCATTTGAAGTTTCATTTCGTCTTGGGCCTCCAATATTGTTAAGCAGGCTTTGAAAGTTATGCAGGTGGTGTTTTTTTTTTGTTTTTTTAAATTTATTTTTTTATCAAATATACAGGTGGTGTTTGATAAAACAAAAAAAAATTAATTTGGAAACCATAAAAAAAAAAAAAAAAAAAGAAAAAAAAAAGAAATTAGAAATATAAAACTTCAATTTAACAAAAATGAAATTTCTTAAAAATACGCTTAAATTAGTTAACATATATTTCCAGATTCCCTCAATTTAATTTACTTGTATAGTTGAATTTCAATTGGGCCCTCGAAGAGGAAGAAATATATATATATTTTTTATATTGAAGTTGGGTGAATAATGAGTTATTTACGTGATAAAATGAGATTGACCTATAGATATAACTCTCGGTCTCTCACACATACACCATTGAGATTATACATTCGAGATGTCTGCCTCCTCTAAATCCCAACTTAAGTGTAATAGTTCCAAAAAATAAGTGCTTGATTCAATGAATTTTGAAGACGAGCCTATTCGGTTGAAAAGTATTGATGCTTTAAGAGAGTTAGCTCAGGCTAATCAACTCAGTGTATTTGGATGTGATGCTAGTATGCTTAATTACACGATTTGTGAGGTGTACTTAATGCGACCCGTTCAACCATGTAGGGTCTGGCCCAAAGAGGAGGAAAATAATTGGTAGATTAATAATAATAACAATGCTATTTTTTTTTTCTTTTAAACTAATAAAAATAGAGAACTCTATCGGTGGTGGAGATTCGATCTCTTCCACAACAGGAGGAAGATCCATGCATATGCTCCATCTCTGATAGAGCTCCGCTCCATTAGATGAAGTGATTTGTGTAGTACAATTTGGATCATCGGAATGACTTTACAAAGTATTATTGCTTCAAACCAATTTCGATTTACAAAACAAACTCCAACGAAAATTTTACAAGGAAAAAATTCGGTTGAAAACAAATAGAATGGAAATTTGGTTCAAGAGAACCTAGAATTGAGGCCCGTGTTTCACACGGTGTCCTTCAAACAAATTCGCTCTCAACATCGTATGTGTTTAGCGTTTGTCTCCAAATATATAACAATTCAACCAGTAAAAGTGTATAGAACACGACTACTTTCAGCGAACTAAAAAATGGTCTAAACCTACCACAAGGAAAGAAATGGAAGAACACCGAAGATTTGAAAGCCACAAACAAAAAGGAAAATGAATTGATTATTGCATAGAGAATTTTTATTGTCTTTTTTCTCGTGTATTGAGAATGAAAGAATCAGATAAAATATATATTTGCAATCAAGGGAGGAAAGAATCAATGGCAATAATGAGAGAATAAATCTATTTTAATTTTAGCAATTAAAACGTTTTTTCAATTAAAGATACAAATTTCCATTAATTTGAAATAAAGTCAAACGGAAATTTTAATCACCACGAAACCGGTGATTGCAATCTTTTAAATCAAAACTTATTCTTCCTCATTAAATGCCATTATTATTTTTGAATTGAAATAATAATAATTATTATTATGTAGCAAAATCAGTCTGGGTCACGGATATGCATCCACAGTTCGAACGCTGTGAATCCGTGTCCGCACATAAGTTGTTCAACCCACGGTCTGTGATACTATGCTACTCATGCTTGGAAGCAATCCAATATATCCTTGATTAGATAAATGTTTCCCACCAATGCGGGACTTATTATTTTTCCAATTCAATGAGTGCACTTTAGTATCAATTTCTCATTCACCCATTCACAATTTTTCCAACAATTTGCTTAATCTTTAACTTCATCTTACGCTCCTTCTAATGGAATTGGACTATATAGGTTCCATTCGATGGAGCATATCTACTTCACCGTGGAGAAGATCACATCTCCTTCAGGTGGAGATACTCCATCATCGATAGCAATTCATTGATGGTGGATTTTTATTTTTCAACTTTTGTGTTGGGTTGAAATATGATTATTGAAAAAGGGTTCAAAAATTTCTAACACTCTTTACTCCCCTACTTTTAAGACTAGCACCAACTTAATAACTTAAGTTTTAATAGCACGTAAAATGTGAATCCGACAAAAATAACCTTAAAACTCAATCACAAAAATAAGTCTTGCGATTTTTTTTTCCAAGACTTATTTTTGTGTTTCCGAAACTTATTTTTGTGTTCCCGAGACTTATTGGGTATTTTTACAAATTCCGAGATTTACTAGGCAAAATAAAAAATTTTCCATTTTTTTTTTCTTTTCATCTTCTTCATTGACCTCCAATAGATGTCGATTTTGACCTCCATGGAAGTCTGTTCGTTCAAGGTCAATTTCAACCTCCAATGGAGGTTTGTTCACTCGACCTTTGTTGGAGGTCGAACAAACCTTCATCGATGGAAGACATGGAGGTTTTTTTTTTTTTTTTTTAATTTTTAAATTTTTAAATTTTTAAATTTTTTTATATATAAATAAATAAATAAATTAAACCTAATGACAGAAAAGTAATAAAAGAAGAAGGTGATGGCATTTTTGTCCATTGGTGCCATTTAAACTCAAATTATTAATCTAGTGCTATTCCTAAAAATCAATATGAATTTGGTGCTATCTAGGTCTATTTCCACTATTGAAAAATACTAGGGTGGTGTTTGTTTTTTTGTCTGAAGCCTGAATAGGTCTGAAGACTGAATTGCGGCTGAAATCTAAAATCTGGATGATTTGTTTGTTTTTATTTATGATGTCTGAATATCAAAATCTGAAAACGGTTAATAAGACATATATACCCTTATTAATATTAATGGTTTTATGTATTTGTATCTAATATAATTATTTTTGTTTATATATTTAAAATATTTGTTAATATTAATTAATTATATTAATATTTGAAAGTATGCTTTAAAATTTTAAAAATATGAATTATTATTACTTAAATTTACATTTATAAAAATATTAGTGATAAATATTAAAAATATAGTTAAAGAATAAACAATTCAAAAACAATAAAATTATTTATTAAAAATCAAGGAGGAGGAGCTGTGCTTCTTGCTGTTCGTCAGACGAAGGAAATTGGAAAAGTTGCCAGGTAAATTCATTGGGTTTGTTTTGCTTTTACAAATATATTGTTGTAATTGTTAAGTTTGCTAAGGATACTTTTGGAAGAAAAGGGTTGAATATATGCTAGTGGCACATGCTTTCAGACAAAAGTCAGGCTTTTGGACTTTTATTTTTCAGATGTTTTTGGCCCATTTTTAGATCTCAACATCTAAGAAAAAAACAAACAAAAAAAAATATGAAAAGTCGCCTTTCAGACATAAGTTGAAAAAACAAAAGGGCCCTAGGTCTATTCTCGATTATTAGGTAGACGTGTAATTATAAAGAGTGACGATATTTGCACCCCTTAAAAACCGTATATACACCCCAAATTAGTATATTTTTTAAAATCCAATAATACCCTTGAGTAAAATTACTAAGATGACTAATTGTTTGTTAGTACACCCACCAATAATTATTAATTAGTTTCCTATTTTAATCCTTTGTATTTTTTTTTCCTATTAATGGTTTTGTATTAACATATATCATAAAAACTCTTTCCATTTTAATAAATCATAGATTCTCTTTTAAATATATTTTCATAGAGCTGGGCACGGTCTGGTTTAGTCCGGTTTCAACCGGAACCAGACCAAACCAAAAATTTCGGTTTTTTTTAAAACATGACCAGTTTGGACCAATCTCCTTTTCAAACCAGACCAAACCAAATTACATTGGTTCGGTTCAATTCAGTCTAACAGTTCTTGACTTGAAATTTTAATTTTTAATTTTTATGCAATTTAAAATTTATATCAAATGGTCCATCATTTAAAAGAAATATAGAGTATGATGAGTTATTGACCAATACATATATACGGTATAAATAAAATAAAATATATTCAAATATAAAAATTCAAATTTAAATATCTTTTCAGACAAATTAAAGTAATAAGATGAATAGATTATTGGTGGTTTTAATAAAACAAATATGAAATAATAAATTAGGGTTTTCACTTTTAACTCTTAGTTTTAAAGTTTTGGGTGTGATATGTAATAGAATAAAAATGTGTGCTAAAAGTATTCGGTTTACGGTTTGGTCCGAGTTTGATAAGCTTGGACCATGGACCATAGAACATAGACCAGACCAGACCAGACCATACGGTTTTATTATAAAAAAACCGTACGGTTTTTTTATAAATAAAAAACCGGACCGGACCAAACCAAACGGGTTGGTTTGATTTGGTCTGGTTCAATGGTTTTGGGCTTTTTTGCCCACCCATAGATTTTCAATCTCTTTTAAGGAAATACAAATTGATTGCTAAGTATGGAAAATGAATCAAAATCATGAGACAAATTTGGGTGTGAAAAAGTAAAGTTTTTAATTAATTTTATTAGAAGAACAAAATCATTATGTATATAAACAGACTTTTAAATTAATTATATTATCTATATTTTTTTTATTTCTTTCAAACACACTTTAGACTTTATTTATTTATCAATATTATATGTTCTTTCTTGTTAAAAAAATATATTAAATGTTCTTCAATTTTATCGAATACCTATTTTTTTTTTTTTTTTGAAATATCATTTAACATATATCTACTTTCACATCAATTGGGACACAACACAAATCTTATATTCCTACAACTCTCTCAAACAAAAAGTGGTTCTCCAATAAAAAAAATAAAAATAAAAAATCTTAAAATGAATTTTTAACGAAAAATGGAGTTTTATTTTGAAAAAACCAAGAAGAGAAAAAAGTAGGGAAGAGAAAGAATAGTAAGAGAATTAAAGGTAACCTTTTTTTTTTTGAAGAGATGGTAACAATTTTTTTTGAAATAATAATAAAGTTGATTAAATAACATAATAATAGTCGTAGGTGGTGTGTACTTACAAAAATACAATAAGTATAATTAAAAAAAAGAGTATTTTTAGCATTAAGTAGGGTTTATTTTAAAATTAGTGATTTTAGTGATTTTTTTAAAATTTTGATAGGTGTAATTACGAAAGGAGTATAGATATAGTTTTTGAGGGATGTCATTATCGCCACTCAATTATAAAATGTTAGTTTTATTTGATAAGTTAACTAACCATTTTACCTTTAAGCTTTAAAGTCAACGGTTAATTAAGTTTAACGATGGACTACCAACGACAAGGGTGTTAGTAGGGGCGGGAGTGTTAAAAAAATATTTTAAAAAAAAAGTGTATTTTATAATTTACATTTTTGCGTAAATTGTAGCCGGAGGAGGCGAGTCGCCTCCTTACATTAGAGGAAATTGGGCCTCCTCATGTGACGTCACTGGAGGACGATCTGTCCTGCGACAACATCGGCGGAGGAGGTCCGGCGGTGTGGTGGGCAAGGAGATGAGCTTTGTTATTTTTTTTTAAATTTTTTTAATATTAAAAAAATTAAACCTGTAAAGAAAAACAATTTTTAAAAATTTTAAAAATAAAAATAAAAAATGAGACAAGAATGGGAATTTTTTTATTTTGGAAAAGCAACGATTAAAAAAAATAAGAAATGAAAAATGAAACAAACGGGTTAAGAAGATAAAAAAATACTTGAATTATATATTACATCTTAACACAATTATGTCTATTTTAATCATTTTCCATAATCAATTAAAGTTTACCAAGCACATTTGCCTTACTCTTTTCTTAAGTTGATTATTTATAAATCTAATTTACTAAACACCTATCAATTTATATTTTAAACTGATTATTTCTTAAATTGAGCTATAAATGATTATTTTATAAGCTATGACAATCCCAAACGCACCCTAAATTAGCTTGGAATTTGGCCTAAGTACTTCTCCTTTGCAATTGCTCCTTGAATGCTGTATATTGAATTAATATCGAATTACCAAAGTAATTAAAAATAGTACAAAATTCATTCCACAAAGCAGCCCACTCCTGTACAAAGCAAATCTGGTTGGACAGTTTTCGCTATATCGTTCGATCGATATGTATTGAATATTGATGCCAACATGGAGGGAGCATCAGACAACTCTTCATATATTGCATGTTATGTGTGTACGTGTGTGTGGGGTGCATGAGCATCGTGCATGTCAGGATAGGGTTAGGGGCCAAAAATGGCGATACAACTTCAACTGAGGAGGTAGCTGAAAATTTATCGAATCATTTGATCTGTTGAAATTGAATGGTAGATATTCTAATATGCTAGCTTCTGCTGTTTTTATCTACGTACCAAAAAACAAAAACAAAATGCTAGTAGGAGATCAGCATCTTCTTGATGCAAGTATGCAACTAGATTTACAAGAGGAGTAAAGGACTCAAATCAGCACGTTGTCCAAAAATGGTGTCCCCAATTTGTACCTAACTAATTAAATTGGGACATGTGTCTACATTTAATTATTATTTTTAACTTCTTCTAAAAATGTAGATTTATATCCCAATTTAGTTGGTTAAACACAAACTGAAACACTATTTTTGGATAGCTGATTTGAGTACTTTACAAAATCATCACATATTTAATGTTACTTTAACGTCAAGGTCAAGGACCACTGCAGAACTATATTATATTAGACGGTGACTATTCAAGCTAGTACAAATATTTTTATATTTTGTACGTGAGACCTAATTTTTCAATTTTGTCTCTGTTGGGATTATTGTGTGAAGACTTCAAAGATAATTAAATGAATTAATTATTTAATTAATAGCAAGTTAGGTGGTTTGTCTTTTGTGATTTTAATAGGCAAAGTTAACTTGGTGGAGTGTGCAGATGAAGACAAACAAGGAAGCAGTGCAAAGTCAACAAAAGGCAAAGCAAATTTGATGAATTTGAAGACGCTGTCCAATATGTAGCGGCGTGGCAGCGTGATAGGCAGCGGTGTGCAATTTATTGAGCACCGCTGTGCATAGCGCTGTATGTTGTGGCAGCGGTGAGGTAGCGGTGAGGCAGCGGTTTGCGCTACGTATTGCGCTGCTAATTGTTTGACAGCGGTGTTGTCACAGTAGGTCACGCTGCGAAGAGCGCTGTGACTATGGCAGCGGTTCGACTTAAATCCGCGTGCAATAAAGATTTCACACAGTAAAGATAGAGGAAAAAAGGAAATAGATCCCAATTATGATTTGGCCAACCCTAGTGCTCCCATATAAATACCACAATTATGCGTACTCTGATGTGTGTGTTAAAATCACCGTGAGTGAGAAAATATTTCTAGAGAGATAGAGAGCAAATTGTAGAGAGACTGAGAGAGAGACAAAGAGATTGTAATCAACTCTGAAAGTAGTGGATTGAGTGCGGTGCGCTCCGTGGACGTAGGCAAATTGCTGAACCACGTAAAATCTTTGATGTCGTCTTTTTCTTCTTATTACTTTCATATTATCTGTGTGTTTAGATTTGTGTGTGCGATTTTTCTTACAACAATTGGTATCAGAGCCCTAGGTTGGGGCAGGTTATTTTTCACACAAATCTAGGTTTTCTCGAGGTCAACGATTTTATCGTGGAGATGGGATCAGAGAAAGATTCTCACAAGATTGAGAAATTCGATGGAACGAATTTCAGTTTCTGGAAGATGCAGATGGAGGATTATCTGTACCAGAAGGATCTGCATTGGCCGATAAAAGAGAAGCCGACAACTATGACCGATGAAGAATGGTCAAAGAAGCGAAAGCCGAAGAACATGGATGAAGAGGATCTCGAACTCCTAGACAGGAAAGCATTGGGAGCAATTCGTCTCAATTTGACGAAGCAGGTCGCTTTTAATGTAAAGGATCAGCTAACTGCCAGAGATCTGATGAAGACTTTATCAAACCTGCATGAACAGCCTTCTACGGTAAGGAAGGTCCATCTTGTCAAAAAACTATCAAATTTAAAGATGACGGAAGGTCAGGGTTTCAGAGAGTATCTAAACCAGTTCAATGAAGTGAAGGATGAGTTAACTTCTGTGTCTATGGGTTTCGATGAAGAATTCTTGGCGGTGTTTATGCTCACCCAATTGCCAGAAAGTTGGAAGATGACATGTCAATCAATTGCCAACTCGTTCGGGAAAGAAAAATTGGATTTCTCACAGGTTGTGAACATGATCATGACTGAAGGAATCAGGATGCGTGAAGAAGGATTTGGAGCATCTACATCTTCAGCATTGAATATGGAAGGTAGAGAAAGCAGAAACAGAAATCGAAACACAAATTAACGAGGAAGATCAAAGTCAAGAGGTAAGTCTAAATCCAGGTATCAGGTCAACTATTCGGGAAATCAGCAACGAAACAAGAAAGATGTAGAGTGCTGGAACTGTGGTAAGAAAGGCCACTTCTCGTATGAGTGTAGATCTGAGAAGAAAGATAAGGGCAAGGGCAGTGCGAACTGTGTGTTGGAGGAGTCAGATGACTGCCTCATTCGCTCGTTGGAAAGTAAGACGGAGTCTTGGGTTCTGGATTCAGGAGCGTCTTTCCATGCCACACCTCACAGGCATAGAGATGCACGTTTGGGGAATGGGGAATGGATATAGGTCCCCCCATCCCCATCCCCATCCCCATCCCCATCCCCACTTCCCATACCTTTCCCTCATCACCCCCCCCCGCCCCCCCCCCCCCCCCCCCCCCATTTCCCCATTTTCGGATGGGGAATTTTGGGGGGACCTATATCCATCCCCATCCCCAATTCCCCGTTTTCCCCGTTTTTCCCCGTTTTTTCCCATTTCCCCGTTTTCCCCGTTCCCCCATTTCCCCATTTGACTAAAAATTACAAATTAAACTAAAAAATAAACATTCAATTACAAATACAAAATAAAATTCATTAGTGCATTTTATATAAAATGTGTATATATACTTAGGGAGTTAGGGTTTTCAAAGAATAAACAAAAAAATTAAAAATATATATTATAATTATATTTATATATGTTTGGGGGAAATGGGGAAATGGGGATGGGGGACCTCCCCCCCATCCCCATCCCCATCCCCATTTCAGTTTGGGGATGAAAATCATCCCCATCACCCCCCCCCCCCCCCCCCCCCCCCCCCCCCCCCATTTTTCCCCCAAAAAAAATCCCCAAATGGGGATGGGGACGGGGACGCGGGGAATTGGGGCCCCGGGGAAAAATGTGCATCTCTACACAAAGAGTTGTTCGAGAATTACGTCTCAGGAAATTTGGGTAAGGTGTATCTTGGTGACGATCAAGCATGCAACATTACTGGGAAGGGAGATGTGAAGATTCAGCTGAAAGGGTCAGTTTGGAAGCTTAACAACGTGAGGCACATACCGGATTTGATGAAGAACTTGATCTCTGTTGGGCAACTGGCGTCAGAGGGTTACATGACGACTTTCACAGATGATAAGTGGAAGATTTTGAAGGGTATTATGACAATCGCCCGAGGAAATAAGAATGGGTCGCTTTACACAACTACGGATGGTTGTGGTTCAATCGCTATGGCGGAAGGTAAAGATGATCCGAACTTGTGGCACCAGAGATTTGGGCACATGAGTAGTCAGGGGCTGAAGTGTCTACATTCGAAAGGTAAGTTGCCAGATTTGAAGGGTGTTGAGGTTGATTTCTGTGAGAGCTGCGTGTTGGGAAAACAGAAGCGAGTGAGATTTAAGAAGACCGGAAGAGTACCAGCAAAGGAGAAGTTGGAACTAGTGCACACCGATGTTTGGGGTCCAGCTTCAGTCTCGTCAACCGGAGGTAAACAGTATTTTGTCACATTTATTGACGACCACTCCAGAAAGGTATGGGTTTATTTTCTGAAACACAAGTTTGAGGTGTTTGATGCTTTCAAGAGATGGAAAGCTAGAGTTAAGAATGAGACAGGGTTAAAGATCAAAAAGCTGCATTCAGACAATGGTGGAGAATATGAAGACAGTGAGTTCAAGAGGTTTTGCTATCTGAGTAGGATAAAGCTCAGTAGAACGGTTCCTGGAACCCCACAGCAGAATGGGATAGCAGAACGTATGAACAGGACATTGACTGAGAGAGCCAGAGCATGAGGTTACATTCTGGGTTGCCAAAACAGTTCTGGGCGGAAGCAGTCAATACAGCAGCATATTTGATCAACAGAGGACCATCAAAGCCTTTGGATCTCGCTATACCAGAAGAGATCTGGACTGGGAAAGAGGTAAAACTTTCTCATCTTAAAGTGTTTGGGTGTGTTTCTTATGTGCATATAGGTGATCATGCAAGGAATAAGCTAGACGCCAAGTCAGTGAAGTGTACTTTGGTGGGCTATGGAGAAGATGAATTTGGTTACAAGCTGTGGGATGACCAAAACCGCAAGATGATCAGAAGTAGAGATGTTGTCTTCAATGAAAAGGTTATGTACAAAGACAGAAACACATAGGTGTCTGAGCCAGAAGAGCCAGAATACTTTGGGCCGAATGATGTGTCAGAGAACAGGGTCTTGGAACCAGTTAATCAGAATGATGAAGAACAAGGTGTGCCGCTCCAGGTTATAGATCCTATCCCATATAGAGACGTTCAAACGACACAGGATGAGAGTGCAGTAAGAAGATCAACTCGAACTCCTATACCAAATAGGAAGTACTTGCAATACATGTTGTTGACAGATACAGGGGAACCTGAGTGTTATGATGAGGCATATCAGGGAAAAGATGCGAGCAAATGGGAGCTTGCAATGAAGGATGAGATGAAGTCGTTGATTTCTAATCAAACTTGGGAGTTAGCCAAGTTGCCTGAAGGAAAGAAAGCCCTACATAATAAGTGGGTGTTTCGGATCAAAGAGGAACATGATGGTTCCAAGAGATACAAGGCACGACTAGTGGTCAAAGGCTTCCAACAAATAGAAGGTATTGACTACTCTGAAATATTTTCTCCTGTTGTTAAACTAACTACGATCCGGTTAGTATTAAGCATTGTCGCAGCTAAGGGATTATATCTTGAGTAGTTAGATGTGAAGACTGCCTTTCTTCATGGAGATTTGGAGGAAGAGATATACATGCAGCAACCAGAGGGGTTTGCAGAAGATGGCAAGGAAGAGTTGGTGTGTAGGTTGACAAAGAGCTTGTATGGTTTAAAACAAGCTCCCCGACAGTGGTACAAGAAGTTTGATGGGTTTATGCAAGGCAATGGATATCTGAGATGTAATGCTGACCACTGCTGTTACTTCAAAAAAGTTAAGTCAAGTTTTATTATTCTGCTACTTTATGTTGATGACATGTTAGTAGCTGGTGCAGATTTAGAAGAGATTAACAATTTGAAGAAGAAACTCTCGAGTGAGTTCGAGATGAAGGATTTAGGTGCAGCAAAGCAGATTCTTGGAATGAGAATTAGCAGAAACGAACAGGAAGGTACATTGAAGCTTTCACAAGC
This sequence comes from Acer saccharum, assembly GCA_030490815.1. Lineage (NCBI taxonomy): Eukaryota > Viridiplantae > Streptophyta > Magnoliopsida > Sapindales > Sapindaceae > Acer > Acer saccharum. The sequence goes on from CM059871.1 coordinate 36,905,357, forward strand.
AGAGTACGTTCGGAAGGTGTTGCAGAGATTCAGCATGGGTGATGCAAAATCGGTAAGAACACCTTTGGCTAGTCATTTTAGGTTGTCTAAGGAACAGAGCCCGAAGACAGAAGAGGAGAAGGACTTCATGGCTAAAGTTCCTTATGCTTCAGCCATTGGAAGCCTAATGTATGCCATGACTTGCACAAGACCAGATATTTCCCATGCAGTGGGAGTTGTGAGCCGTTACATGTCAAATCCAGGCAAGCTTCACTGGGAGGCTGTGAAGTGGATCTTAAGATACCTGCGGGGTACGACAGAGAGATGTCTAACCTTCAGAAGAGACGAACTCAAGCTGGAAGGTTATGTGGATTCAGATTTTACTGGGGAGGTGGATCATAGGAGAAGTACCACTGGATATGTGTTCACAATGGCTAGTACCGCGATTAGTTGGATGTCCCAGTTGCAGAAGATAGTGACAATCTCTACAACTGAAGCAGAGTATGTGGCTGTGACAAAATCAAGCAAGGAGCTGATATGGTTACAAGGTTTGTTAGCTGAGTTGGGATTCGATCAAGTGATGAATGTGTTGCACAGTGACAGTCAGAGTGCAATACACTTGGCCAAGAATTCGGCGTTCCATTCTAGGACCAAGCATATAGACCTGCGCTACCATTTCATTCGATCGTTAATCGAAGAAAGTTAGTGAAGATTACAGGTAGCAAGAATTCGGCTGATATGTTAACCAAGCCAGTCACTACTGAGAAACTGGAGCTGTGCGCAGCTTTAGTGGGTCTTCAAGAGTGAAGACGTGGGAGATGAGCGCACCGTTATTTATCCACTACGTCATCGAGAAAGGATGGAGAACGTCCATTGAATTTCAGTCTTCAAGTGGGAGATTATTGGGATTATTGTGTGAAGACTTCAAAGATAATTAAATGAATTAATTATTTAATTAATAGCAAGTTAGGTGGTTTGTCTTTTGTGATTTTAATAGGCAAAGTTAACTTGGTGGAGTGTGCAGATGAAGACAAACAAGGAAGCAGTGCAAAGTCAACAAAAGGCAAAGCAAATTTGATGAATTTGAAGACGCTGTCCAATATGCAGCGGTGTGGCAGCGTGATAGGCAGCGGTGTGCAATTTATTGAGCACCGCTGTGCATAGCGCTGTATGTTGTGGCAGCGGTGAGACAGCGGTGAGGCAGCGGTTTGCGCTGCGTATTGCGCTGCTAATTGTTTGACAGCGGTGTTGTCACAGTAGGTCACGCTGCGAAGAGCGCTGTGACTATGGCAGCGGTTCGACTTAAATCCGCGTACAATAAAGATTTCACACAGTAAAGATAGAGGAAAAAAGGAAATAGATCCCAATTAGGATTTGACCAACCCTAATGCTCCCATATAAATACCACATTTATGTGTACTCTGATGTGTGTGTTAAAATCACCGTGAGTGAGAAAATATTGCTAGAGAGATAAAGAGCAAATTGTAGAGAGACTGAGAGAGAGACTGAGAGATTGTAATCAACTCTGAAAGTAGTGGATTGAGTGCGGTGCGCTCCGCTCCGCTCCGTGGACGTAGGCAAATTACTGAACCACGTAAAATCTTTGGTGTCGTCTTTTTGTTCTTATTGCTTTCATATTATCTATGTGTTTAGATTTGTGTGTGCGATTTTTTCTTACAACAGTCTCAGCCACTATACATATACTGAAAGTTTTGCATGTTAATCATATATATTTGATTATTTTTCCGTCAAACAATAAACTGTACGTTTATATATATACTAGGTTTGAGGCACATGCAAGACATGTGCTTGTATCAATACCAGAGCTATATCCCTGTAAATTAAGAAAACAATAAAAATATAAATATATTGATATAGTAGTTTTACATTATTAATTGGTACAAAATTGTAAAGCTCATTCATCGAAAGGCTTATAAACTTTCAAAAGGAGTTATTATCCATATATATATATATATATATATATACAAAATGGTAAAACCCAGTTATTTGAAACAAAATAGTCAAATACTTATACATGAAAGAAGCTTTTGGTGTCAAAAACTTATTTAACAATTCGGTAATTGTAAATAGATTTGCAAACCCAGTTGCAAATTGCCATTTAAAGCAAACCCAATTGACCTGTGAACATAAAAATCGATTCAAATTTCATTTCCAAGCTAAAAAAAACTACAAATTTAAAGAAGATATCTATAACCCAGAATCAACTAAACTTAATCGATACAAAAACTATACCACTCCATTTCACTTGGCGCGGATGAATTTCTCGAAACTTCTTCTATCACAATCTGGTGGGAGTTGTGATTCCCAGTACTTGTTGGACTTGTCATTACCCATAGCTAAAGCAACAAACAACAAGGATTTTGATTATGATCATGATCATAATCAAGATTTGCAGCAAGCAACAATGCAACATCAACTTACATTGCATAAAAGCAACCTTGAATATGTGGTGCCACTTCATGTTTTCCCTGTCCTCCTCATTCATTTGGTGTGTGTATGCTTCCTCTTTATACAGAGCTGGAAACGAAAAAAATTTTGAATTCAGTTACACTGAGCCTAAAAACAATTATATTATGTCATCTTGAATTCTAAAAATCTATATATATTTCAATTTAAAAAAAAAAAAAACCCCCCCTAAAACTCTATACATTTCGGTGATATAAAAATGAAAATTAAACAATTTGCATATAAATTACAAATCGAAATCTGAAGATTGAAAATGAAGAGCTGAAAATGAAAGGAATTAATGAATCAAAGATCGGAGAAAACTTACTTGTCCCAATTAATCTCGGTTTGCAAGAACCCTAATTCAGAAACTGAAATTTTATCATAATTGACCAACAAAAATAAAGAACTAACCTTTTCATGGATGAATCATACAGTAGAAATCAAAAGATGAGGATAGAAAATTTAGAAGATAGAGACAATAAAGTGTTTGTCTCTTCCTTCGTTATCCTTGTCTCTCTTCTTCGCCCAGCTTCTTCTTCTTTCTTCTTCTTTCTCTCTGTTTCTGTTCTTTGTTCTTCATCGAGTCTCTCTCCTCTATCTCTCACATATCTCCTCTTTTTATTTATTTTTTATTCTATTTTATTCTTCTTCTATCTTCTCAGATTTCGTTCTTGTCTTTCTTTGTATAATATATATATATATATATATATATATATTTCCACCAATTCACCCTCTCTTGACACCTCACTACCTTTAATCTGAAATGATGCCACTACAATTGCATCTTTTTTCTTTTTTCTTTTTTCTTTTTAATACTTATCCACCCCAAAGTGAAAGCCTATCTCGAGCTCAGACCCAAGCTTGGATCAATATATTTATTAACTCAATTGAGATGGGCATAGTCATAGGCCATTTTCAAACCATCCTGATTTTACAATCGTAATTATATAATCTTTGAGGGTTATATTTGTAATTTTACTTTGAAAGATGCTAGAATCTACCGACCAACTCATACTTTTATATATAGTAAGGATATATATATATATATTTATTTATGGTGATTTTCTAGTAAGGACGTCCTGAAATTATAAGTTAAGGACATCCAACCACAGCCACACATTCATATTGGGTGTGGATATTTGTTAATGTGGAGCTGTGGACCCACTGTGAATGTATGGCTGTGGTTGGACGTCCTGAAATTATAAAATCAAGACGATCCTGATTGGAGAAGTATTATATATATATATATACAGAAATGTTCAAGTCGATATAACTTCATCAATGCATTGGATGTGGACCATTAGATTTACTTATTTTGACTCAAAGTGTATGCACTTGTCAAAGCTTCTCCATAATCAGTGGTCCACATGCATTGATACTGATATAGTTACATCAGTGTGCATTGATGTGAACGGGACCGTATGTGTGTATATATATCTATATATAATGGATCCCTTATTTTAATATAAAGTAAGGATCATGATGAAATCCATTTGTTAACTGTCAAACTCAACAATCTCTCCAAAGAAGTATTTTCCCCGCTTCTAGGAGACAGAACCATGGTATGGACCTAGTTCCCAAGAGGACCCAGTCCCTCTAAGACCCGGTCCCGATAGGGTCCGACCCAGGTAGTACCACGCCCCAAGAGAACCCGGTTCAAATTAGCACCTAGTTCCTAGAAGTATCAGGTCCTCGCAACAAGACCCGACCCAGCCAATGCGCGGCTCCCATACCGGAGGACAATCACCGATAAGAAGAAGGACGTCAGACTACCCCTTCCCAAGCATCAACCACTGCTAGAGCCTAGACCAAACCCTAAGGTCCCTATGGAACCTTCTAGAAACTCAAGTACACCCCTTAGCATCGAGCCACAACTATGGCTGATGCTAGCCCTAAAACAAGGTCACATCGAGAAAAAGGAAACCAGGGCAACCTGTGACAAATGGTTGGGCAATTAATGCTAGGACAGCAGTCATGGAGAAGGAAAGATAAGGAACATACAGTCGAGATCCCTTCATAGCTACGCCTCATCAACGGTTAGATCTCACCCCACTTAAGCACTACCCAATGTCAACCAACCCATTCACGAAGGAGGAAGCTGCATTTTTCCAGCAAAAGGGTTGCAGAAGGTCTTTAAGCAAGGAAATGAAAACTTGGTGATGTGCGCCCGACAAATGCAGTGGGATAGATGCTGACGTTGACGCTGTCTCCTGTTGGGTGAAATTGTGAAAGTGACAAGTCTCACCAGCTAGGAGTGTCACTAGAGCGACGCGAATCACCACCAAAGCTCTATATCGACACCATTGAAGCGCCTGGAACATTGTAGACCATAGGTGGAGCAATTACATCCCTTGAAGGCGTGTGCCATCCACTGGCCCGTTTCATTGGAGAGGTGAGGATCCTTTAACTATCCATCAACCTAAGAACCAAGACCCTCACCTACTCACTAAAGCACCTAATCAGCGGGGAGGTATAGGTGGAGTGATCACAACCCTCCAAGACATGCCACATATACACTCGACTCAAAGGGATGATGAGGATCAGGTCAAGCCTTTCCCGCCTAAAGGGATATCCCTCACCAACCATCACTAGACCACCCTATAAATAGCTTAACTCAAGAAGAGAAAATAGTTCACATTCTTTGCACCTAAAGAAAGAAAGAGTGACATATAGAGTGTTAATCCTACTTGGCTACTTGTCTACTAGTTCCAATACCTAATTCTCCATATCTTCGATCCAAGAAGGGATCACCTCCATTTTGTAAGCCTAATGGGCGTACCCAGTTAATCCTACTTGTCTACTAGTTCAATTCTGACAACCTAATTCTCCCTATCTCCGATCCAAGAAGGGATTACCCCCATTTATTAAGCCCGATGGGCGTACCCGGTTAATCTTACTTGACAACTTGTAAGCTCTTCGAAGCCACATTTTCAACCAATATCACATTTCCACTTTATATTAACTCATACATGTTTACTCTTGGTTAAAGCCATCATCATCCCGATTTGTTTACCTTTAACGGGGTACCAACTCAGTAGCCCAGTATCGCTACTCTAGCGGGGACTACCCAGCTCGACAGGTTCAACCGAGACAGTTAGGCCTATCGCATCCAGAGAGTGGAAAACTCAAACCGGACCTAGTGCCTATCACTGGAACCGAGTCCGGTTGCTGCTAGGCACCCGTACCTCGTGGTTGACCATTGTCCGAAAATTCTACTCGATTTTCTAGATAACACCATCATTTTTAATGAATTTTGATCTTAATTATTTTGTGGATGATAAAAGCATCTCCAAGGTCATGGGAACACATTATAGGTATATCTATAGCATACTAATACACATCACCACATTTTTGCCATGTGTATTATTATGATTGAAGTTATGTTGCTTACATAGCAAAAGTGTGGTGAAGTGTATTAATATGATATAGATAGGCCTATAATGTGTGCCCATGTGAGAAAAATTGCTCTTATTTAAGGGTGAATGTTGTTGTAAAGGGTCATTAAGGGGGTTTGTGTTCCAATGATACTCCCTTAAATGACTCTTTTGTAATTTATTACTATTATTTTATGTGGAGCCCACTTATTTTTTATTATTATTTTATATACTCATGAATTGTATTTTTTCTTTATATGTGGAGCCCATTTAATTAAGGGGTTCAATAAAATTCTGTCACTATTTGGGGCGCTTTTTGTAAGACAGACACCGCATTACTAATTTAAGTTTAAAAGGCACATATTTAGGTGACCAGACAAAAATACCCATTTTTGTCACTTTGTGTCTTTTTCAAACGTTGAGAGAAAAACCTTTTGAACCTTTTCGTGCATTAGTAAGTTTCTGATTCTTACGCGTTTTTGTTGTTGAAAAGTTTATGTGTGTTTGATGTTGGATGGCATTTTCATCATGTAGCTTAGGTTTGATTTGATTTGTGGTTGATTATGTTTGTATGATGAGGTTAGGTTAGGGTTTTAGTTTCTGAAAAAAGTTGTTTTGAAGACGATGAAGTTCTGGGTTTCCGTGAGTTTTTAAACTTTTCCCGTGACTTTTTGAACCGTTTCCGTGAGTTTTTGAACTGTTCCCGTGACTTTTGATACCCTTCCTGTGACTTTTCGTGACTTTTGAAACACTTCCTGTGACTTTTGAAACACTTCTCGTGACTTTTGAAACACTTCCCGTGACTTTTGATTCACTTCCCGTGACTTTTCGTGACTTTTGAAACACTTCCTGTGACTTTTGATACACTTCCCGTGACTTTTGAAACACCTCCCGTGACTTTTCATACACCTCCCGTGACTTTTCATTCACTGGTCCAACTTTTTGAATCTTCATCGTCTCCTACACAAATTTTCATAAATTAAAACCCTAACAATACCCACAACCATACTGTTAGGATTATGCTCAATAGCAAGAGTATAATATTGTAATTGACAATCTTTTCATATTAATAAAGTGATTTCTGGTTTAAAAAATCTTATAGCATTTATAGTTTAATATTATAATTGTCAAAGTAAATAATCATAAGGTCAAAAGACTATGAGAAAAGAAGAATTGTTCGTACATCTGGATATGTATGAGGTAGACACAATTCTTTAGTTAGTCTTGAATAATGTTCACAACTTAAGTTAAAGGTTGGGCACCTTTATCTTGTTAAAGTTGTAGAATTTTTTTGCTAGCATTTGAGTGGGATCAAATGAGTTATGATGAGTCTGAAATCATCGGAGGGTCTTCGAGTAAAAGAATCTAGTGCACTAGGTGCATTGAACTGGATCACAATGAAATACTTTATCTAGAACCGTCAATAGATAATAGTCTTTTCATTATCAGGACAATCGGAGAGTCTATCTTAATCCTGAGATAAATGATGGACTTATGGTTGCAAGTGGTATCATTTGAGTTATCAATGAGTATGATTATATAGCATAGTCTATCCTCGATAGTTTGGTGATATTCATTTGTTAATCGATAGAGGACTTCATTTATAGATATGGACATCATGACACTTCATTGTTCACACATTTTTCTGGTTATTCTTCTCTGTTTCTCCTTGTCTATGTTGATGATATTCTTGTCACAGGCAACAATGCTCAACATATCAGGAACCTTATTTCTGATCTTAACAACACGTTTGCCTTAAAAACACTTGGTCGAGTCAGCTATTTTCTGGGTTTTGAAGCCTATCATGACTCTTTAGGGCTTTATTTAACCCCAAGCAAAGTATATTCAAGACCTGCTTCTGCGAACCAAGATGACTAAATCGCATTCTTGTGACACTCCATGTGTAGCTGGAACAAAACTGTCACTCTCTGATGGTGAGGTTTTCAATGATCTGGCCCTTTATCGGAGCACAATCGGTGCTCTCCAATACCTTTCCAACACAAGACCTAATATTTCATTTATCATCAACAAGCTCAGTCAATTTTTGGTAGCCCCTACAATGACTCATTGGCAAGCTTGTAAGCGTGTTCTTCGCTACTTGAAAGGCATTTCTCATCTTGGAATACATTTCAAGCCTTCTACAACTCTGTCTCTTGAGGCATTTGCGGATGCCGATTAGGCAAGTTATGTCGACGATCATCGCTCAACTAGTGGCACTTGTGTTTTCCTTGGTAATAATCTGGTCTCTTAGTGCTCGAGGAAGTAGAAAGTTGTTGCACGCTCAAGTACAAAGGCTGAATATCGATCAATGGCGCAGTCAACAACAGAGATTCTATGGCTCAAGTCTTTGCTCTCAGAACTTCGCATACAACTGCCACATTGCTCGGTCCTCTGGTGTGACAACATTGGTGCGACTTCTCTGTCCCAAAATCCAGTTTTCCATAGCATACAAAACACATAGACATAAACACCCACTTCATTCGTGAGAAGGTCTTATCTGGTGAAATTGACACCAGATATATCCCGACTGAGCACCAGGTTGCTGACATCTTTAAGAAGAGTTTTACGCGGGATCGTTTTCGCTTTCTTTGTGCCAAACTAAGCCTTGCTGAATCTCCTCAGTTTAGTTTGCTGGGGGATGATAAGTATAAGAAACCTTAGCAAATAACAGAGAACATCAACGGTGGTTAACAGCAGCTCAGGTAGCTTACACTATAAAAAAAAAAAAAAAAAAAAAAAAAAGTGACCTATAGTGACACATTTCTTTGTGACAAATTTTAATTGTATCACTGTTGACATTATTTTGTGACAAACTTTACTATTTGTCATTATATTTTGTTCAATTGAAACTTTTTAAAAATAACTGTCACAATTAGTTACAAAACTTAATAATTTGTGACAAATAATATAATTAGTCACAAAATTACCTTTTTAAAAGGAAAGATTTTATTTTGTAAATAATTAGGTTTTTAAAAGGCATCAGAATCGATTAATATTTACATTTAAAAAAATCAATTAATATTTCCTTTAAAAAAATTAAAAAAAAAAAAAAAAAAGCCACATCAAAAAACCTTTTGCCTGGATAAAAATGTAAGTTTCTCTTGATTTTATTTTTTTAGGGTTTGTTTCTTATACTAGTTTTTCAGGGTCGAAATCTCAAATTTGAGTTTCATATATTGAAAGTGTCTTTGAATAAGGTATGATTTTTTTTTTTTTTTAATTATTTATATAGAATTGTATATCTATTTAGAGATGTTTTTTTAACTTTAAATTGTTTTCAATTTTTTTTAAGGAGCCCATTATTATTATTTCATGATTTATAGTTGTTTATTCTTAGATTTCCACAGTATATGTCAATATTAGTTTATGTGCTTACTAACTGTTTGATAAAATGATTCTTATGAAATAAGCAATTGTTTGATGCAACATAGAAAGAAAACTCTTAAACTTCTCTTTCTCTTGATTTCATTTTTTTTAGGGTTTGTTTTCTAGTACTTGTTTTTTCAAGGTTGGAATCTCAAATTCGAGTTTCATATATTGAAAGTGTTTTCGATTAAGGTACGATTTTTTTTTTGGTATGTAGAATTATATATCTGTTTAGGGATGTTTTTCAACTTTAATTTGTTTTCAATTTTTTTAAAGAACTCGTTATTATTATTTCATGATTTATAGTTTTTTGTTCTTAAATTTTCACAATATATGTCAATTAAGTTATATGCATACTAATTGTTTGATAAAATGATTCTTATAGAATAACCAATTTTATATGCATACCAATTGTTTGATAAAAGAGTTCAAACACTCAATAAGATATTTGATATTTGGCTGGATGAATAGATTGACATTATGGAGGACTTTATATGAGGATGAATAGATTAACAATTCCACGGTCTTTCTATTGTCAGTTCGTCCTGACAATAAATATATCAGGACGAATAATGTGGACCATAGATTATAGAGAAGTTTTGACAAGTGCATACACTTTGAGTCGAAGTATATAAATCTAGTGGCCTGATATATTTATTGTCAAGACGAACTGATAATAGAAAATCTAAACAATTCCAGTAAGTTTTATACTTGGATATCAAACTTATAGAATTTATTTTATACTTGTACTAAGTTTTGTCAATATTGTTGCGTTTTTCTTTGGTTTTATTTTGGTGATTTTAATTTGTTCTCACTATTTTTTTCTTCATGTCTTCATGTATATAGGCTTCTCTTGTAAAACTTAAAGATTCTTTAGCTATCTGACAACTGATAGTGGATCATTGGCTTCTAATATTTCACAATCAAGACCTCGGAAGTTTCAAGTTTTTGGTTATGTAGTTGGAAGTTATTGTGTGTGACCTAACACTTATATTAACTTAGACTAGCTGGCTTACATGTGTTATTTAGTAGTAGACTTTAAAAGATATTGGATTACTTTTGTATCAATTCGCTATTATGTTAATTTTTGGATAGTTTTTTAATGGAATGATTTTTTATGGAACTCAATGCCATTCAATGAGTGACATGTTTTGTTTGGTTTGGTTATATTTTTATATTTTTTATACAATTTAAATTTATATTAAAATTTGACAATTGATTAAATTGTTACTAAGTATCTATATAGTGACTTAATATTCATATCATTAATTGTCACTAAGTCTACGTTGTAGTAACAATTATTATATGGTTAACTTAATTGTTACTAAGTTTGTCTGTAGTGATATAATTTTAAGATGATTATTTGTCACTAGATTTGTGAATAGTGACACTTTTTAAACAATAAATTGTCACTAAGAATATGTATAGTGACAAAATCTTCAAACGGTTAATTGTCACTAAATACTAATCTAGTGACACAATTTTTATTTTGTAACTAATTAAGATCAAGTGATAATTTGTCGCTAAAAGTTATGATTTATGACAAGTACCAATTATGATTTATGATAAATACCAAAAAACTGTCACAAATACTTTCAGTGACGGAGGCAAAAATGACGAATTGTTAGTAACATTTTTTTGTTACAATATTGAATTTGTGACAATTTCTTCACTTTGACAAATATTTTTTGTCACTGTTGGTCAATTTTCTTGTAGTGTAATTAGTCTCAGGATCAGTTAGGCGTTAACTATGCTGTTAAACTCAGTTACTAACAACCTGTGCTAATGTGGCTATAAGCACCACTGTGATTGGCTAGCAATTCCTAAAAAGACGGTCACACTTTTAGTGTGTTGAAAATAATCTGATATATATATATATATTATCAGTTCGAACTGACAAAAGTTATATTAGTTCCTTGTATGTGGGCTACTGGATTTAAATACTTTGACTTAAATACTTTGACTGACAAGTGCATATAGTCAAGTCAAAGTATTTAAATCCAGTGGGCCACATGCAAGGAACTGATATAACTTTTGTCAGTTCGAACTGATAATAGAATTTATATATATATATATATATATATATATATATATATATATATATATACGGAAATTATCCTATCAGTGCATCCTGATAGAATTATATAAGGATATTGAATGTGAGCCACTCGTTTTACATACTTTGACTTGGTATGTATGCACTTGTCAAATCACTGTTATAAATGAGTGGCTCACATTCAATATCTTGATAAAGTTATACCAGTGCATCCTGATAGAATCGGGACCGTATATATATATATCGGGTGATCTCTTGTAATAGATTACAATCATCTTTCTATCAATTTATTGAAAAGCTCTGTAGAGCTGAGCAATTCTCCATCAATGGAGTCACTTGAAGCTTTACTTTTATATTTATTCTTTTAAGCTTTTCTTCGAACACTATGATTCTTCACATTGTGGTGGTGTTCTACTTGTCTCCTTTGTGGTGCTTTCCACCCCAATAATATTGGTTTTCAAAAAAAAAATAATAATAATAATCTTTGCAAAAAACAAACCAAACCTTGTTCAATTATCAACAATCTCATCAATCTCTTTCATGTCTCACCAATAATACTCTATTGTCTTTTACATTTTTACCCTTCTTCTATTTTGGATTTGCTTTAAAGTTTAACTAGACATATGGCAGTGATTCCATAAGATTTATTAGGAAGAAGTGTATTTCATTGGTCCACAATTTTTTTTCTTTCCTGATTGCCGGAATTGGGGAATGATATTGGAGTAAAGTGTTTGGGTTCTTTCAGTGAAAGAGATGAGGAAAAAACTTGGCAAAGGCTAGTGATGAATGAAACATAAACGTTTTATATTGGAAATTGCTAATCAAAATGCAAATTAAGAAGGGAATAAAATCTGCAAATCCAGTAATAATGCATGTAAAATAGAAAGAAAATATTTGCATAATCTATGAATCTACTCATAATTATTTTTAAACGAAACATAAAACAGGAAATCTGATTACAATGTAAAATTGATGAAAAGGCCATAAAATCTACTAAATAAATTAGTCAAAATTACTAATATAAGTATATAACAAGGCAAAATGAAATACGGTAACCATTTCAACAACAACAACAACAACAAAAAAAAAAAAAAAGGAAAATACGGTAACTGTAAATTTATATAGCAAATCAATTCATATTTTTTTTCTTCATGATATCAATTCATAATTTTTAATTATAACACAATTCTTTCCAAAAATTGGGTGTGTTAATAATTTAAGAGGGTTTATAAATAAAATGTATTAAAATGAATACATTCATTTCAATAAGGGTACTATTGGCATTAGGATGGGTGCTTATAGTAATGATTTAATTTAAATTTTAGACATGAGTGTATAGATAAATATGGGTGTGTAAATCATATTTATGGGTGGCAATATCCGTACCCATATAATATATATATATATATATATATATATATATATATGAAAATTTTCTCCTCAGTGCGCACTGATAAATATACAGCAGTGCTTGTATGTAGACCATTAGATTCAATTCCCACCGAAGTGAAAAGGACTATATATATATATATATATATATATATATAGTTTGGGTCCCCTGTCTTTGGGGTTTTGTTTGGTTTTGCTGTTTCAAAAAAAAAAATATATATATATATATACACAGTGTTTCGATTGTCAGTTCGTCCTGACAATAAATATATCAGGACGAAAAATATGGACCATAGATTATGGAGAAGTTTTGACAAGTGCATACACTTTGAGTTAAAGTATGTAAATCTAGTGGTCCACATTCTTCGTCTTGATATATTTATTGTCAGGACGAACTGATAATAGAAAATCTGTATATATATATATATATAGTCCTTTTCACATCGGTGGGCACTAATATAGTCCTCTTGACAAGTGGATACACTTTGAGTTGAAGTATGTAAATCTAGTGGTCCACATTCTTCGTCCTGATATATTTATTATCAGACGAACTGATAATACAAAATCTATATATATATATATATATATTATATTGTGTTGACCCCAGAATCAAGATCCTGACTTCACCACGGGACGTGAAACTATTCAAATCCAATCTGGCCATGCACAAACACACACACAAATATGTTTATTTTTCCACATTTATTTTGTCAAAAATTGAAAAAAAAAAAAAAAAAAAAAAAGTTTATTTTGTCATTTTATTAATATGGGTTAGGCTAAATACTTAAATTTGTGACATAATTTTTTTGATTTCAACATCTCAAACACTCATTTGGTTTTAATCCAACTATTGGATTAAGAGTACATGAGTAATTGGACATTGAAATCAAAAAATTAAGACACCAATTTAAATTGGTTTTGGTTTAGCCCGGACCCTATTATTTTTATTATAAAAGAAGAAGGAAACAATTCAAGCACGTTAAAAATGAATGCACAGTCAACGAACTCCAACTAGCTCCGATTAAGCACAAGCTGTTGAATGACATCTAGCACATGTATGTATATAAATAAGCAGCTGGTTTTTTCTGACAAGAGCCAAAAGTCGAAAGAGTGTGAGTGTAAGTTTGATATGAAATGGGAAGAAATCCATGTTGCTCAAAACAAGGACTCAACAAAGGCTCTTGGTCTACTCAAGAAGATAAAATCCTCATCAACCACGTTCAAATCCATGGACAAGGCAAATGGAGAGACCTCCCTCAAAAAGCTGGTACGTACTGTACTATTATTAGCCTTTCTTCTTCCTGCGCTCATATAATTCATTTCATATAATGTCTTCCATTTTGTCAAATATTTTTCTTGATCATTATCATCTAAAGCTTAATATATATAGGGTTAAAGAGATGTTGGAAGAGTTGTAGACTGCGATGGTTGAATTATTTGAGACCAGATATCAAGAGAGGTAATATTTCTGTAGAAGAAGAACAACTCATCATCAGACTCCATAAACTCCTTGGTAATAGGTAATTTATTTTTCATCATTAATTTTAATTCTTCTAAAATTTTAACATTTAATCATGTCGATCTGTCCATATTAATCATGAAGAATAAATTAAGTCATTGTTTGGAAGAATAAATTAAGTCATTTTCTGTCCATATTGATCATCAGACTCCATAAACTCCTTGTTAATAGGTAATTTATTCTTCATCATTAACTTAGGTGATCAGATAGACCATTGAGAATTTCTCGAAACTTACTAGGCTGTTTGATGATGCACACATCTCCGTATTCAATTATTCATCAATGCTGTGTCTAGTTTGAAAGAAGAGGATTCCCCTCGGTGTGAGATGACTAAACTTCTAAGTTTTAACAACGACCTCACCTTAATTTGTCACCGGTACTACTTATAATTAAAGTAGGATAGGGGCACAGGTTAATAACTACATAATTACTATAAAAGGAAAGTATTTATTGAACTTTTTTGACTCAATCGATGCAATAAATGTATTTGTATAATAAATACTTTCTTTTTATAGTAATTATGTAGTTATTAACCTGTACCCTACTACCCATTAAAGTAAGACTTTTGCTTCAATTTGCCGGACTTAGTCTATTGGAAACTACATACAACTCTTAACAAGTGTTCAATTCCAAAGTTTAAATATCTGATTTCCAATTTTCAACTAAATTAAGCCTTATCGTGTACACTTATAGGTAATCTTAATCAATCAATTAAGGAGGTGATTAAAAAGTGCATTTTAATTAATTAAATAAATACAGGTGGGCCCTGATTGCTGGAAGATTACCTGGGAGAACAGATAATGAAATCAAGAACTATTGGACAACTCATTTGAGCAAGAAACTCAAAGGTGATGACAAGAGTACTAGTATGCAGCTTCACAAATCTAAAAAAAAGATTAATGGGTGTTCGAGAAAACCCTCAATGATGTCAAACTCACACGAGAGCAAACCAGCAGAGCCACATCAAGTGTTTCGAACCAAGGCAGTCAGGTGCACCAAAGTTATTATTCCAGGACTGCTAGATTATAATCAGACGGTGGATCACAATGTTGGCGCTGAGAATATAGTTAGCCAATCATCTTCATCCCCAGTACTACAGGAGGATAATAATAATAATAATTCAGCTACTAGTGATGATGATGATATGTTAATGGATTTTGACATTAGCCAACTCTTATTATGGGATGCTTTAAGTTCACCTGGTTCTCTCCAAGCTAATGATCATCAGATCAATGAAAATGGTGATCATTGTGATCATAACGTGGCGGATGGGTGACCGGATCGAAAAGGAAAGTGAAACTCACTTTTAAGATGTTATCTATGACTAATGTCAAGGGAAAACATTCTAAGCGTCTCCAATGAAGTTGATTTGCACTTCATCATTCTTATTTTTATTTTAGTTTTAATAACGTTGTTTTCTTCTCTCTCTTTGTATTTCTTTTTATTATAATAAATTTCTTCCAAGTGGATGCTTTACCACTTAGGTTTATTTTTTAAAAAAAAAAACATGGCGGATGGACTCGATCTACATCATCATGATGGCCTCATGATCGATTTTTTACATGAAGCCATGTTTGAAGATCTATTAATGGATGAACATACAAGACTTAGTGATCCTTTTGATCAAAACAATGATATGATGGATCTCAAGAGTTTACAATTTTTTTTTCTGAATTCAGAAGATGAATTATCTAATTGATCTTTGTAATAAGGTTGTTGAATAATGAAGTACTCCGGTACTAGCCATGATCTACTGCATAATTGGAAGATAGCCCTCTTCATTATAAAAAGTTTCTTTAAATTAATTCATTATTGAAAGTTTCTCGTACCCAAAATATTGCAAGAACGAATGTGCACCTTTTCATATTATGTGGTGGTTAATAACCTAGGTGGTTTTTTTTTTTTTTTTTTTTGACAGTATCTATCTATTCATCTATTTAGATTGAGTATTTATTTAAAGATTTTTTTGCCATTGATAGGATTTGAGCCGCTGACTTAGAAGTCATTTACTCAAGCTCTAAACTCATCTATCTACCAGTAGAGCTACTCCCGTGGAGACGTTAATAACCTTAGTTACTTTAAAGTAGCAATCGACACTGACATGTATTTCTTAGATTTTCTAAGATTTTGCTGTCGGGTGTTTCATGATTGGGTCTCACAAGCAATCAATTAATTTTCTTAATTCGTAGTGCTCATGTTCTAATAGCTTCTGGTCTTCATTCACTCACTCTGCAGTGGGTTTTTGCTGGCTTTTGGATGTTTGCCAGTGCTGTTGTTTTTGGTCTTTGGCTTGTCTTTGTTTTGTTTCTCGTGAATAAAGCAGGCTGTTTAAAATAAAGATATTCCAAACGTTTTTTTATCAACTACAAGTCTCCAGCTTTATCAACAATAAGTCTCAGGCTTAACCAAAAATCAATGTCTGCTTCAAATCTTCACTTGTCAGATCTCTAGCTACATCTTTATCAACAACAACCATGACATGCATGAACTCTTCCCCATCTCTTTCCATTTACACCATGACACGAAACCCGACCAGTCACAGTGTCACACCATGATAATCCTGGCTTGGTATACAAGGATCACACATAAGTTTTATTTATACAAGGATCTGTCAACATCACCATCTATTTATACAAGGATCTGTTAACATCCAAACCCAACAATCTATTTATACAAGGATCCATCACTTTTGGATTATTAGAGATGAGATGTTACTTCGGACAAAAAAAAAAGATGAGATATTACTAAAAGAGTATGAATAGGAATCTGGCTTGTTGATTGTTTTGTTTCGCCAAGAAGGTACTAGAAATAATGAGAAAATAGAAAGGTCAAAGCCAAAGGTTGAGAAGCAGAGGGGTAGAGCATATATATATATATATATATATATATATATAGACAGTATTTCTATTATCAGTTCGAACTAACAAAGTTATATCAGTTTTTTGTATGTGGGCCACTGGATTTAAATATTTTGACTGACAAGTACATACAGCCAAGTCAAAGTATTTAAATCCAGTAGCCCACATACAAGGAACTGATATAACTTTTGTCAGTTCAAACTGATAATAGAATTTCTGTATATATATACAGTCTTTCTATTATCAGTTCGAACTGACAAAAGTTATATCAGTTCCTTGTATGTGGGCCACTTGATTTAAATACTTTGACTGACAAGTGCATACAGTCAAGTCAAGGTATTTAAATCCAGTGGCCCACATGCAAGGAACTGATATAACTTTTGTCAGTTCGAACTGATAATAGAATTTAATAGAAAGACTATATATATATATATAAATTTTCCAATAAGTACTTTTTATAATGAACACTTTAAATACCTTTTGATGAAATTGTATAGAATATATTGAATTTTGATTTGATTTTTTGTATGGTTGGTTAAAACATTGAAATACATTTATGAAAAAAAATTGAAAAAAAATCGGGTGCAAGAACTAATTTTTTCTGATTATTTTGAAGATAAAACATTTAAAAATAGGGAAATATAATAAAAAAAATAGTTCTCAAATCCAAAAAAGTTCCAAATTTTTACCAAATGTGTATTTTAATTTTCTTAAGATGTATACAAAAAAATCTCATCGAAAAACATTTGATTACATGCAATTTCATCAAAAAATACTTAAAGTGTGCATTGTTAAAGTCCTCATTGGAAAATTAATATATATATATATATATAGATATATTAGTTATCAAGCAAAATATACCTTATTTTAATTTCGGTAAGGACCTTGATGAAATCACATCTATTTTTATGAATTTTAATAATTTTTTTTGTAGATAATAAGTTTATTAAAATCAACCTATGAATATATATATTAGGTTAATTCATTTGTTTAATGATTTTTCCTTATATAAATTAGGTGAATTAGAGCATATATAAATTATGTGTTATAACAACTATTTTTCTTTGTCAAAATATTGATATTATATTTTATTATTGTTGTTGTTGTATTTTTTTTATATATTATTACTAATAAACTCTATTTTGCCACAAGTATTTCTACCAAGCGTTTTTATGTTTTCATTCTCCGAATATCGTTTTCAACAATTGCTACCTAAGTAACCAAACGCGTTTTCGAGTCCAAAAAATATATAAATCAATTTTTTGAAAATAAATGAAAATGAGAAAACAGAAAATGAAAAACAAAAACGTTACCTAATGGCCCGGTGTTCTAGTGTTCTCACTTTTTTTGTTCACTAAAAGTGAGAAATTGTTCTCCGTGTTTTCCAACTTTTTTTTTTTCAAAACATCCACTGAACAAGTTTTCCCTATTTTTTTTTATTCAAAAAACAAGAAAAACAAAAACAGATTTTGGAAACATGAACAAACAGCCCCTTATTTTCCCTCATTTTTCTTCCTTTTATCTAGTGTTCTAGTAGGTGTTAGGCGCCAATCGTACGGTGAACCAGCACCTAACGCCTAGACCGCCTAGTCATCGATTAGTCGACGCCTAGGCGGTACAAACTTTTTTTTTCTCTTCCGTTTGTTTGTTAATTATGTGTTTTTCTTATATATATATGTATGTTGGTGGTGCACATCACATGGCTAAAACTTGGGTGCAGCATGATGCACCATGCATTGCCCACCCTAATGCTGCCATATCACCAAAGTATGTTGACATGGCAGCATCAGGGTGAGCGATGCATGGTGCATCAGATGCACCTAAGACCCTCTCACATCACAAACTCACAATGCCACCTCACCCCACCATCACTTTATGGACCCATCAATGCCATCATTATCACAAAGACTTTGTGCTTTGTGGCTAACAGTAGACAAATCTCACCATCTCAATTCTCAAATCTCGATATGACAGCACACAAATCTCACTATCATCTCACCATCTCACCATCTCAATCAAGTGTCCATATTTCACCATCATCTCACCATCTCAATTCTTAAATCTCGATCTGACAGCACACAAATCTCACCATCATCTTACCATCTCAAATCTCGATCAAGTGTTCATATTTCAACATAACCTCTCTCTCCATCTCTCTCTTCTAACTCCATCTTCAGATCTTCTTCCTTTATTTTGTTTTCTCTACACTCATCTTCACGACTTCACCTTCTTCTTTTTCTTTTTCACCACATTATTCTTCTTCTTAATCTTCTTCTTTTTCATCACCTTCTTCTTCTTCTTAATTTTCTCTGCTTTGTTTCTTTTTTTTTTTTCTTTTTCTTTTTGTTTCTTAATCGTTTTCTTCTTCACCGGACGATGGCGGCTGCACTGGTGAGGTGGCGACATTTTAGGTCAAGTGGTATTTTTTTTATAAAAGAAAAACGCCTTGGCCGACTGACCGATGACTAGTCACCAGCTAGGAGCCGACTAGCTTCTCGGCCGCCTAGGAAGGCCGATATCCTCCCAGTGGCCGGAGCCGCCTAGTCGGTTGACTTGACCGATTTCTAGAACACTGCTTTTATCGATTGTTCTTCTTGCCTTGTAAGGTTTTAACCTTGCTTTCATGGTATCAAAGCTTGCAATATTATTCGAGGCCATGGAATCTTCTTAACTTAATAGCTCGCAAAATTACAACAATGGAGGTCCAGCTCAAGTTCAGTGACAGCTGATTACAAAGAAATTGAATGGGATATATTGAATCTTGATTTGATTTTTTGTATGGATGGTGAAAACATTGAAATACATTTATGGAAAAAATTTATTATAAAAAAAAAAAAAAAAATCGGGTGCAAGAACTAATTTTTTCCCATTTTTTTTTGAAGATAAAACATTTAAAAATATGGAAATATAAGAAAAAATAGTTCTTAAATCCAAAAAATTTCCAAATTTTTACCAAATGTGTATTTTAATTTTATTAGGATACATACAAAAAATCTCATTGAAAAACATTTGATGAAATCTATGTAATCAAATATTTATTAGATGAAAGATATTACAAAGGTACTTAAAATAATCTATGTAATCAAATAATCTATGTAATCAAATATACATTAGATGAAAGATATTACATACAATTTCATCAAAGATGCTTAAAGTGTGCATTGAAAAAGTCCTCATTAGTCTTTTTACTATCAGTTCGTGCAAATATAAAATTAATATATCATGACGAAAAATGTGGACCATAGATTATAGAGAAGTTTTGACAAGTACATACACTTTGAGTCAAATTAGTATGTAAATCTAATAGTCTACATTTTTCGTCCTGATATATTTTATATCAGAAAGAACTGATAATAGAAAAATTGTATGTGTGTTTATATATATATATATATATATATATATATATATACAATTTTTCTATTATCAGTTCGAACTGACAAAAGTTATATCAGTTCCTTGTATGTGGGCTACTGGATTTAAATACTTTGACTGACAAGTGCATACAGCCAAGTCAAAGTATTTAAATCCAGTGGCCCACATGCAAGGAACTAATATAACTTTTGTCAGTTCGAACTGATAATAGAATTTCTGTATATATATATATATATATATATATATATATATATATATATATATATTAAAGGAGTATAAATGATATTTAGGAGTAAAAAAAGAGAGTTAAACTTGAAGTAAAAAAAACTCAAACATTCCTTTTTTTAAAATAAAAAAATTCAAAATGAATTTTTGGAAATAATTAGATGAAAGATATTACAAATTATATTTGGTAAAAAGAAAGGGCAATTTGGTAAGAGGGTGGTTGGTCTAAATTGAAAAAACAATACATTCATTATGCTCCAATTTTTATGTCAAAATGCAAAAGGTTGACATGTGTCAACATAAGAAGAGAGAGTGGATTGAGAGGGTGGGTTGGGAGAGTGTATGTAGCATCCCTCGTAAAAATATGGGATAATTATCTCGGTGGCCACCAATTTGGTTCACTACTATCAAAATGGAGTTCATTTTTGCTCACTCTCTTCTCATAGCTTGACATGTGTCTAAAAGTTAACTCAAGGATAACAAGAAAATAATCACAAGGGCAAACATGTAAATTGATATAAAAAATTAAATATAAAACTATTTAATAAATATTACAATAAATAAAAATTCAGATTTAATAATTTTAACACCATCATCTCCATTCTCAAGACTAGAAATCAAAAGCCACACCAATACAATTATCTCTAGGAATCAACACCCTCACCATCTTCTAAAAAAAATTGATTCCATACACTCTAATTCTCTAACCCTTCTGTTTTCACTTCGATTCCCATCTCTTCTTCTTCTTCTTCTTCAAATTTCGACAAAGAAATCGAATCCACACCACTGTCAATATTGTTAATCAGTTCTTGACCGGGACTAATGCAACTGGTTTTAAATCGTGTTTGGACAATTTTTGGCACAAAAAATCATAAATTTGGAGGCAAAGAGAGCCATTAAAGCAAGAGAAAGATGGGTTTTTGTTGAAGAAAATTAACGATTGAGAGCATCCCTGTAAAGGGTGTGTTAGGGTTTTTATTTGCATTTTAATTTTTTGGACTTTTTTTTTTTTTTTTTTTTTTTTGGTTTCAAGAAAAGGACTAGTCTTTTATATTACATGAATGTGGTCGGTGGTAGAGTTGCACATTATCCCCCGAATACCCATTTCCCAACATCCCCATCCCCATCTAGGGATTTTTTTTGGAGAAAAATGGGGAAATTGAGGGGGTGGGGGGATGAGGATGATTTTCATTCCCAAATAGAAATGGGGATGGGGATATCCCTATTTCCCCATTTCCCCTACAAATATATTGAAATGGGGATGGGGATGGGGGTGAGGTACCCCATCCCCATTTCCCCATTTCCCCATTTCCCCCAAACATATATATAAATATAATTATAATATATATTTTTTGTTTTTGTTTTTATTCTTTGAAGACCCTAACTATATATACACATTTACTCTTTTTAACTATATATCATTTGAAACTTTGAATTATTTGAAACACTTTATTTTGTATTTGAAATGCACTAATGGATTTTATTTTGTATTTACAATGGAATGTTTGTTTTTTTTAGTTTAATTTGTAATTTTTAGTCAAATGAGGAAATGGGGAAATGGTGGACCGGGGGAAACGGGGAAACAAGGAAAAATGGGGAAAATGAAGAACTGGGGGGGGGGGGGGGGGGGGGGGGGGGGGGGGGACCTATATCCATCCCCATCCCCATTTCCTAAATGTGCATCTCTAGTTAGTGGTGATTCTGGATTATGGTGTTGATCTGGAAAGCTATTTGTTTTGTTTGGATTACGGTTTTTTTTTTTTTTTTTTCGTTGAATTCCAGTCTTGTTAAGAAAAAAAAATAAAAATAGAAATAAGGGTAAAACTGGTAAAACAACCCCTAAAATGTATAATAGTTAACTTTTAGACACTTGGCTGGATATAAGGAGGGGGGTGAGCAAAAATGAACTCGTCAAAATGGTCATTAAATGGGGAATTGGTTTCAAAATGGGCATTTTTGGCGAACATTGTTGCACTAATGGTCATTCTATCAAATTCCATCCAATGAGTGGCATTTTAGTAAATAAGGGGATGCCATTAATTTATTTTAGATGTTTTTGAGAAATCAATTTTTTCTTTTGTTTTTGAAATGAATAATTATATTAGTATGTATATACGTATAGCATATCTCAAACATATATACGTATATACACACTAAATATAATTATTCGTTTCAAAAAACAAACTAAAAAATTAAATTGATTTCCAAAAAAACATCTAAAATAAATTAATATCATCCCCTTATTTACCAAAATACCACTCGTTGGATGGAATTGGATGTAATGGTCATTAGTGTAACAATGTTGGCTAAAAATGGTCATTTATAAACCAATTCCCTATCTAATAGTCATTTTAATAATGGTGACCCAAATTGATGACTACCGAGATAATTATCCCTAAAAAGTTGATGGTTTGGAATAAATTGAAACATTGACCACTTTTGAGGCAAAACATGAGAGTGCTCTCCAAGCATTAGCAACTTTTACATTTTTCTTCTTTACTTATTCATTTTTAATTAGCTTGAAATCTTTGTCCTCACGCATAGAAAACATAAGCTTACCATATTTTAAAAATATAAATAAATAAATTCAAAAAAAAACAAAACAAAACATTAGCTTACACATATCCTTCCTCTACAACATCACACAAGGGAACACTTTTAACCAAATTAATAATTCGTTACGTGGACAAGATGAAGTTGATCTGATAAGCATCTCACACTTACACCATTGAGATTGTGGATCTTAATCGTTTCACTTTCCCTCGTATTCTAAATTATTTGTAATGGTTCAAAAATAATTCGGACCATCTTTATTTAATTAGTAATATACAATGTATAATATAATATCACCTTCTTCAAGAAAAATTGAGTCAAAGTCTAGGAAATGAACAATCAATATAATACATATCTAATCTTGAAATGTGATTTCTTTGTAAGAAAGAAACTTATTGATCAAGCATTTGAAGTCAAATCTCTCTCATATGGATAGCGCAACAAAAATACCTATATATTTAGCACAACTTTGAGATTTACAAACCATCAATAATTCAAAAGTTGATAGTTTTAGAATTCAAATTAAGAAAACCAAGTATGGAAGACTTTGTGTGGTATTCCTTGGTGTTGTTCCTGCTCTATGTCTTTGCAAGAGTTTCCTACTCCATTTTGTTGAAACCAAAATGGCAAGAGAGACAATTAAAGCGACAGGGAATTTCAGGCAGATCATACAAGCTGTTGATTGGAGACATGAAGGAGTTTGTGAGGATGATAACAGAAGCATGGTCCAAACCCATTAATCTTACCCACCAGATTGTTCAACGGGTCGACCCGTTCACCCTAAACAATGTGCAAAAATATGGTAAGCCTACTACTACATATTTAACTTTGTTTACAACTGAATAAAGTTACATTTTTGATCATTTTGCAGGGAAGATATCAGTGTGTTGGGCTGGAAAAACTCCAAGAGTGATCATCAAGGACCCAGAATTGATGAAAGAGGTGTTGACTAACAAGCAAGGTCACTTTCAAAAGCCACCAATAAATCCTCTCATTACAATTCTAACAAAAGGACTGACCACTATAGAGGGTGACATGTGGGCTAAACACAGAAAGATAATCAATCCTGCTTTCCACCTTGAGAAACTCAAGGTTTTTTTCCCATTTCTTCACTCACTTCCTAATTAATCACTGTAAAATTCATTTGCTGCACTACTATGTGTATGTTGTTAGAAAGCTTATTTTTGGATTTTATGATGGCAGTTGATGGTTCCAGAATTGGCAACCAGTTGTAGGAATATGATAGAAGAGTGGAAGAAGATGGCTGATGATCAAGAAAGTTGTGAGATAGATATCTGGCCTGAATTTCAGAAACTTACAGCGGATGCTATTTCTCGGGCAGCGTTTGGAAGCAACTATAAAGAAGGGAAGAAGATATTTGAACTTCAAAAGGAGCTGATACAACTAGTTCTTGAAGCCATGATGACATTGTACATTCCTGGTTTCAGGTACATGCATTTCTTCCTTCTTTTCTACAGTTCTGGTTTCTAGCAAGTACTACTATTAAAGTGTAACTTTTTGGATCAAACTGTGTTGAATAGATTTGTTCCGACAAAGAAGAATCGAAGGAGAAACAAATTGTACAAAGAGATCACAGCAATGCTTAGAAATTTAGTCCTGGGAAAAGCAAACGCGATCAATGCCGGAGAATCCAGGGCTGATGACTTGCTAGGCCTGCTCTTGCAATCTAACAACCAAATCAGTCTACAAGAGAATGCAAGTAGTGGAATGACAATTGAAGAAGTGATAGAGGAATGCAAGGCTTTTTATCTAGCTGGGCAAGAAACTACCTCCAGCTGGTTAACATGGACAATTATAGTGTTAGCTATGCACCCAGATTGGCAAGAAAAGGCCAGAGAAGAAGTTCTACAAGCTTGTCAGAAGAAGGAACCTGATTATGAAGCTTTAGCACACCTCAAGATTGTCAGTATCATTTCTCTCCACTTAGCTACTACATTGATGCCTCATTTTCCTAGAACAGAACTAATGCAATTTCGCTTTCTGAAAAAGAAAAACTTCTTTCCTAAAATTCTGAAGAAACGATGCCTTTACTTTGAGACAGACAGACAAAGAATGTGTTTTTTTGCATTGATACTCAAATTTACTGTAATTTTCCTGCAGGTAACCATGATACTTAATGAAGTCCTAAGGCTATATCCACCAGTGATTGCTCAGTATCAACATACATCTGAGGCAACCAAGATAGGTGAAATTTCTCTACCAGCTGGGGTTGATGTAGTACTTCCTACACTACTCATTCACCATGATCCTGAGCTTTGGGGTGATGATGCTGAAGAATTCAAACCAGAGAGATTCGCTGAAGGAGTTTCCAAGGCATCTAAAAATCAACTAGCATTCTTTCCTTTTGGATGGGGACCGAGGACCTGTATCGGCCAAAATTATGCCATACTAGAAGCCAAGATGGCTTTGGCAATGATTCTACAGAATTTCTCTTTCCAACTCTCACCTTCCTACTCACATGCTCCTCATACTGTTATGATTCTTCAACCACAACATGGGGCTCAAATGATAATACAGAAACTCTAAATTATAAGTTATAAAGCCTAAAGGTAGAAGATGTTGGAAATAAATAATATCGTGACTGCATCACAAAAAATTATCTGTTGTGTTATTTCTATCGTTTTATGAGATGTGTTGTAATCTCTTCCTAGAGGTGATTTGCTTCTTCCCTATCAACTGTTTGGCAATTTGTAATAATATTATCATTTTTAAGTAGCTCACTCTACTTTTTTAAGAATTCATATGCTACTGACTGGATAGATAGAAGGATTCAAGAAAACAGAGGAGTCATTAATGGATCGTACATACTTTATAGACTTAGAAATGTCTAAACATGATTAACAGAAATCTAAAGTGAATTCCAAACACAAATAGATATTACAATATCACATGCATGTCAATTATCATATCAAATGTGTTTAAAAAATTTCACATGTTTTCCTGGTAGCTACACTTGAGAAACTTCCATTTTGTTTATTCATTTAGTGAGCAAAAAATAACAATAATAATCTGTTTTTATGTCAAAAAAAGTCAAAAGGTTCCTGTTGCAACCTCCTAACTTCATTCTCAAAAGTGTTTTCAATTGAGAATGTTAAGAAATTGTAAGCTATAGTTCTACTTTACTTCTGTCGGAAAATATAGATTACCAGTTCCGTATATAAACCAATATTATCGCAAAAGAGAAAAAACCATCACAGATCAGCTAAACTGCGTAGGACCGAATCCACATCTGGGGTTAAAATGGCACGCTTGTTGAGCTCACCAACGATACAACAATTCTTGTCTGCTGTATTAATAGCTGCAACATCTTGGGCAAATGTACAGCTCAAACCAGCAGTAACCTGCACCGAATTTTCAAAATCAGATGTACAAAATGAATCCTGTTATAACTTTCATTCACAAGTGAATTTTGATATTATCAGTTTTTGCACATGATTTGATGGGAAAAAAACAAAAAAGTTTACATCAAAGCAACATGAGAATGGTTTTCATGATTATATACGTAGATTTGATATACTTGAACATATTAAACATGCCTATGCATTCCATAATTTCATTGTGAAGTGTACTCACATCATAAAGGGTTTCACCAAGCTTTAACTTGACAACACCACTCCTGTATACTAGCATTTTACCCATAAAGCCTGCCGGTAACTCAATAGTACGTGCACCCCCACGTGGCTTCGATTTTGCAATTGCCTCTTGGCCCTCTGCTTTCGCTGATCGCTTTATCATAGGCATACTTGTAGGTAACTGAAGAAAAACCATGCTTGGTTCTGGATTCTCCTCCTGCCAACCAACCCTCAGATAAGATTCTAAACAGATTAAGCATGTAATATTTGATCTAGTTAGGTTCACTAACCGTTAGACCAAGCTCTACTGCTGGGTTCATTGAAATTTCTTCATAATTTACAGTCTCTGAATCCTCCCCAAATTCCTCCTCATCAAGAAGTTCTACATGTAAGCAAGTTGAATGCAATCTTATAGCGCAGCTATGCAATCTTGGCTTCATATAAATAACTCAACAATTTTCTTTAACACAATTCAATTAGGTATATACCAATACACAATTCATTCTAAAATAAGTAGAACAATTAGTGGTAATATGTCAATATATCTTATTTTTCTTGGGTAATGAAGTTCATGGCTGTAGAACACACCTGGATTTCCTGAATATGGTCTCCTCAAAGGAAGAGTTACCGGATAATAACTGTAATAATCCTGCAAAAGCATTGACATGCAAAATATATTAATATTAATAAATTACACCAGAATACATACGTACACAAAAATAGAGATCGAGAGACAGGAAAACAGAAATCCATTGTGTTTTTACGTACCCAGGGTTCTTTGTATTCTTTCTCCCCTCTCAGGCCTGAGGCATACGCACCTCCTGCAGAATCATCATTCACAAGTGTTATGCACTGGAAGTATCTCACCAACAGCTAATCAAATAGAGATTATATCTCAGGATAGCATACCAGTGAGAGCAGAGCCTTTGTGAACACCGTATGATTTTATGGAAGCTGATGCACCTCCGGAACCAAACGCAATTTGTGAAGCTGTAACTGCATTTTTAAAATAAAAGAACTAGAGAATCAAAATGCATTCTAGAAGCTGATGATTCATAGAATCATAGATGTGTATGATGTATCCCAATGTCATCGTTTTTCAGGAAAAAAAAATTGTAGTTGGAAACAAATTATAACTAGTCCATAATTGACAGCAGATATTTCCAGGCATTGTTCTAGCATTAGTGAATTACTTGGATTCTATGAAAAGACTTCGCGAATTAGAAATCTGACCATCCAATGGATCCAAATCAGGCTTTATAAGGCTTTATAAGTTATGATGCTGAATAATATAAGTTAAAGGTACTTGCATCGGGAATAGACGCATATTTGAATCATTAAATTTGACAAACCAAATAGATAAACTTAAGAACACAGGGCACATTAAGATTTATTCCAAACAAGGATACACAACTATGCCCCAAAATTAAGGAGAAAAAAAGTATATATATAATTGGTGAAACTCCAATTCAGTTCTTTAAGAAACAAATCACAGCATGCAACTACCATATAAATAAAAACAAATTTAATATTTCCTTAGAACTTGCAGTTTGAAAATTCCATTTGCAAATTTGAATCAGAGAAACCACAGTTACACAACCACAGAACCAGCATATCAAAACAATATAATTCAAACCCATATCCAATGGAGAAAAAATTACATGAGGTAGAATAAAAACTAACTTAAAATACCTTTTTTTTCAACTTTAGGCCTTGACTTCAGTGCACCTTGCTAAGAATGAAAAAAAGGAAATTCAAGTATAAGAACAGAAGTATACTTAAAAGTTGATATAATTAACAAAAAGAAAAGAAAAGAAAAAAGATTTGACAAACAACATTTTCTTTGAAACGCCGCATCAAATCCCTGGCCTTAGCAGAATCAACATTTTCAACCACTTCACTGCAAACAACACAAGACAATAAGACAACTTGAAAACAAAGTCATCACAAGAAGTGGAGGCATTCACATTGGCACATTGCTAGTTAATGAAAATGGCAAAGTACTTTTTAACTTCAGTCTTGGGCTTCACAGGTGGGATTTTGGGTTTGAATCTATACTGCAAACAGATCAAAACAACAATTGATCAGAACATGTAATCAATAACAATGGAGTAACAAAAAAAAATATTCTGTAAAAGGAGGGTATCAAAAAGCAAACCTTTCTAGCGGCAGGTTTGTTGTCGTCGTTGTTGTTGTTGTTGTTGTTGTTAGAAGTGTCTGGCTCCATCTGAGTTCAATAGAGAGGATCTTCAAATAATATAAGATATACAATTGAGTTACAATATCATTGTCACAAAAACGGAGAAACACAGAAGAAGAGATCACTGACTAACATAGAACAAAAGAAGAAGATGAAATATATAGTCATATAAACGATGGTCGATGAAAGCTAACCTTTTGACAGAGCAAAGTTGGTGGTATAGAAGCCTGAAAAAATGCGGCCACCCGCCAACCAAGAAGCCTGTGTGTCTCTATCAAACCTCGTGTTTATAATAAAAACCTAAATTTAGTATGTTAAAACTTAAAAGACCGAGTTCTCCTTAAATTTGCACCGGGGGGTTGTGGTTCGAGTCGTATATATAATATTTTTATAATTTCTATTCCATCTAAAAACCTATTTTATTTTTTTTTATAGAAAAAAAGAAAAGAAAATATTATTATGTTTTTTGAAAAAAAAAATAATATAAATTCAAGGTTTTGGATGAAAGAATACAACTCCAATAGTCCAATCCCACAAAATCATAATATAATTGTGAGACCATATCACTTGGGCAACCTTGTCCCTTGAATTTTTTTTTTTTTTTTTTTTTTTGTTATTTTCTATATGACATGATTTTTTTTTTTTTTTTTTTTTTTTTTAAGTATTACAAGAACTATCAGGACCTATCGAAATTAAACAATGCATATATCTTCCGGATATCTGGAGAGGCAGAGGCGAATGTAAGGGGGGGCCCATAGGGGCCATGGCCCCCCCAACCAATTAAAAAAAAAAAAAATCTATTATACATAACATTAAAATGTAAACCAATAAAATAAAAAAAACTAAATGTGATATATATATATATATATATATATATATATATATATATATATTAGATTATCTTGTCCCTTTATTATTTTTATAATATAAATTAACTAATAATTTCAGTGCAAATGCAGAGAGGTGCCATTAAAAATCAGAGAGTTTGATGGATGTAAAAGGTGTTATAGGTTCTACACTTCTACTATATGACTATATGAGGGACTAGACAATGAGTTTGATAAGTAATAAGATGGCTTCCGTTGGACAAAATTAGTGTTGCTTGTATTTCATTGGGTTGCCATAAGAGAAAATCTTTGGTGCATCGGGTATTCTGCTGAGTGATGCACCGGTTAGTCCATTGAAGATCAGACATGTGGCATAAAAAAATTTCTTTATGGATCTTCTTGAACCAAATATGCTCAAGTGGGATAAAAATGGGATGAGTCATTGATGCCACGTTGTGATAGAGAAGATCTTGACAAATCATATATAGCATTTGGCAAGCAAAATTTAATGGTACACAAACACTTAATTGTGTCAACCACTATAAAATATTCACCCAAATAATTTCATTTGGTCTTCCACCAGTAATTCCATTTCCACTGTTATGGATCAACCACTATAGAAGTGGATCAACTGTTGAACTATGATTTTTCAAATTTGCATTAATTATCTTAGTTGAATTTAGGTCACGATGGCTTGACTATGGTAGTGTTATAGTAACAGCACTAATGCATTTGAATTTAGACCTATATATATATATATATATAGGGGTTTTTACAATTTGGTCTCAACTTAATTGGGAAACATTACTTTTTTACTCCTTAATTCAAAGTTCATCAATTTGGTCCTTATATAATAGAAAATCAATCAAATTAGTCCTACCGTTAGTCAAAGTGACAGTTTTGACTAACGGTAGGACTAATTTGATTGATTTTCTATTATATATAGATCAAATTGATGAAATTTGAATTAAAGAGTAAAAAAGTGATGTTTCCCAATTAAGTTGGGACCAAATTGTAAAAACCCCTTTCAGTTATGCATACCATTAAGAATAGACATAGGTTTTGCAACAAAATAAAAGATGTTTTATCATACACTCTTTAATTATGTAATTGAAATGAAAATTATGAAGAAATTGATTATAAATAATTTTCTAGATATAAAATAGACTTGTTATATTTTAATTAGTTAATGTCTATTTTATTTATTTATTTGTATCATTACTTTTAACACCGAACGATATCACATTTTGTTGAAAAGTATCAGGCGCAAGATTCCACACTTTTTCTTGTGTAAGATTCTTATTGATATTATTAAAAGATTGCATTACCTACAATATTAATTTTTGTTTTGGCCCCCCCAAAGCCAAAATTCTGGACTATCAACCTTGTTAAGAGGTGATGTGCTATATGACATGGATATTGAAAGTGTTGATTTTATGTTAAAAATCAATGTCTGTGATATGCACCGTGCTATTATATGATTATGCACCAAGATTTATAATATCATATAATGTGATATATATTTTTTTTTTTTTGAAGGATCATATAATATGATATGAATATACAATTACATTTTGGTTGTGATGCGATTTTGAGTCTCCCAATCGGTTTTTCTCCAGTTAAAGACTCGATTATTTGGCACTATGAGGAAAGTGGTATGTACTCAGTGACGAGTGGTTACCGGGCTAGATGTTTGCAAAGGGAACAGCCTTGTGGTTCTAATGAGTCTATTTTGGTGGATTGGTGGAAATTTCTTTGGCAAACAAAGATTCCACCTAAAATAAAAAATTTCATATGGAAAGCATGCTCAAATTGGATCCCTGCTATGAGGAACCTTCAGCATAGAGGTATGACTGTTTCAGCTTTTTGCCCTGTTTGCAAGTGGGAAGTGGAGACATCACTCCATGCAGTTTGGAGTTGCAAATCCCTTAAAGGGGTTCGGCAGTCATGGCAAATTCAGTGAGAAGATTGGGAATGGAAAAGGTATGAGCTTTTTGGAATTTATTTTAGCTTGTTTTGGGGTGTGTTTGGCGCATGGGATTGGACTGGGATTGGACTAAAATAGTCCAAAACCCATGTTTGGCCCAACAAACGGACTAGGATACATTATCCCAACAGTGTAAAATAATCCCACCAACTCAGGACTAAATATACCCACCCCCACCCCCACCTCTATTAGTCCTAGGACTATTTTACATGTGGACCCCACCTATTTAATTCATTTCACCAACCCACACTCACCGTCTCTTCACTCTTTCATCAGTATTGTCTTTCATCACTTCCTTTTTCATAAAATCTCAGCAAATGCCTCTCAAGCCTGGGTAAATCTCCATTTCAGACTCTCAATCGAAGGTATGAAAGTTTACTCAAGTCTTAGTTTTGTGTTTATTTTTTTGGCTATTCGTTTCTGTTATGTTTTAGTTGTTGTTATGTCATTGTTTTGTCTGCTTCAGACTCTCGTTTGGGGGTTTTTTGCGTTGTGGTGCTGATGTTTTGTTGTTGCTCTGTTTTGCCCCTCTTGCTGTCTTATAGGCGTTTGGTTTCGTTTTTCTATGCTGTGTTGCGTTGTGTTTCTGACTCGTTTATTGTGTTTTGTTCATCTGGGTGTTTTTGTTTCAAGGTTCTTTTACTTCTGTCGTGTGATTTATTGTTATTATTGTTAATATTATTATTATTTTGAGGTCTTGTATGTTAGGATTTTGGAGGGTGATAAAAGTTTTGATTTATTTTTATTTTTTTTTGGTTTTTTTGGGTTGCTAACTGATTAGGTTCTCATTTATATTTATAGATTTTTTTACATTTGTTGTGTGATTTATCAAAATTGAAGTGGTCAGAGTGACCAAAACAAGTATATTCTTGTTTGCTCCCAGTTCTGTTAAAAGAGAGAGCAGTATGTTCTAATAGCCATGTGATTACATTACATCTAAGACAAATGGCATCTTTTCATGGTGCACTGGTTAATTGATTTATAATCATGCCTTGTTAATCTTTTGTGCTTTCTCCTTTCCATAGATGCAATGCAAGTGCAACAAGTGAGGATTTGATTCTCTCGGAAATTTGTGTCTTTTTCTGAGAAATTAATATTTGATAAGGAAATAGCTTAGTTCTAAATGCTTTGCTTAGAATGTAACATGGTGCACAAAGAAGCTAACATTTACTTATGAGTTCATCTGTTGTTCCTTGCTTTATTTCATTCTAATTCTTTTTTAAAATCATTCTGCCTTTCTTTTTTGTGACAATCTGTATTAATATCTCCAAAGTTGTGGGCTACAAACTATCAACCACATGTGGTGCATGAAAATTTCAGAGTACACAGTTGTGTCCAGGTGCACTTGAGGACAGAGCAGTATTCAAATGTTTAGTTAGTTCCAATTTGTTTTTGTCTGGTCTCCAATTGAGCACAACAACGTTAAATCCAATCCAGATGTTTCTTCTTTCTACATAATAAATCAACCAAAATTGATTGATTAACATGCTTAGGTTCTTTGGTCGGATTTCATTCTGTAATAGTCTTGAGTTAGGCAAATGAACCAATTGCACACATTTGTAAATTCAAAGATCAATATTTAGATATATAACAACTGACTGATTTCTTATTCTTATGTAGGAGCAAGTCAAATTCTACAAACATAATTATATTTAAAGAAAAATCTCTCAATCAAAGGTATGGACAATCTTTTCTTTTATTATATTTGTTTATTAACTTAATTTTGTTGATTGAGTTAGGAAATATAAGCCAAATATGTTGAATTATTTATCTCATGTGATATATTTCCTTATAATATTGCATATTCAATTAAGTTAATTGTACTTACATTTTGTTATAAACTAGATATGGATGAAGAAGATACTTTGTTATTCTTAATTGCACAACAGTTTCGTATACAAAGGATTTTCAAATCTTCAATGAGTTGGATGATGTATTGTGTGATGGCTCACAAATATCAAAGGAGGTTGCTTAGTAATCGTACTTTTATATGTAATGCAACTCGTATGACTTATATAAATAGCATAATTAGCTATAATGATATAGAGTGTGTGAATCAACTGAGGATGGATAGAAGAACTTTTGCGGTATTGTGTGAACTACTTCGGGGTACCGGAAGGTTGAAGATCGATGGTTTGGTTTCTGTTGAAGAACAAGTATGCATGTTCTTGCACATTCTAGCTCATCATGTCAAAAATAGAACCATTCATAATAGGTTTCAACGATCTGGAGAGACAGTTAGTAGGTACTTTAATTCAGTTTTATGTGCAGTTTTACAACTGCACAATATTTTATTAATATCACCGGATCCTGTGCCTGAAAATTGCACTGATGAAAAGTGGAAATGGTTTAAGGTATGTAATAGACATAATAATCTAATTATTTTAATTCATTTTCTCATTACCAACCTTATTTACAAAGTGTACTTGTGTATAGAATTGTTTAGGGGCATTAGATGGAACTTTTATTCAAGTGCATGTACCTGAAGTTGATAAACCACGATTTAGATCAAGAAAAGGTGAAATTGCAACAAATGTATTAGGAGTATGCTCTAGAGATATGATTTTCACATTTGTTCTTCCGGGATGGGAAGGTTCGGCTTCAGATTCTAGGGTTCTCCGAGATGCATTAAGTAGACCAACTGGTTTGAAAGTTCCCACCGGTAAGCTTAATAGAATGATTAATTTAAAATCATCATAAAACTTATTAAACATTATAAAAAAAAAAAATACATTCTTAAAAATATTTTCATATCTTTATTCTTTTTGAGTGATAGGTTGTTATTATCTTGTCGATGGTGGATACACAAATGGTGAAGGGTTTCTTGCACCTTATAGAGGAACAAGATATCATTTATCAGAATGGAGAGATTCACGTGCCCCCGTTAACTATGAGGAATTCTTTAATATGAAGCATGCATCGGCAAGAAATGTAATTGAACGTTGTTTTGGACTACTCAAGAAGCGTTGGGCAATTTTACGAAGTCCATCTTTTTATCCACTGAAAACACAATGTAAAATAATAACTGCATGTTGTCTCCTCCAAAATCTTATTAGGAGAGAAATGTCAATAGATCCAATGGAAGACGAGCTAATTCAACCTGAAGAGGACCCAATGGATTATGAATTCATTGATCAAGTTAGTTCATCCGAACATTGGACGACATGGAGGAACAACTTAGCAATAGAAATGTTTAATGAATGGAGAGGAAATTGAGTCTGTTAATTATGTTTTGCAAGTATCAATGTAAACTTAAACAATATGTATGTATGTGTGACTATTTAATATTATGTATGTTGACATTTATTAATAGTACTTATGTTTTATTATATGTTTACACTCATGTTTTACTTAATTAGAAATTATTTGAAAATAGATTTTTTTTTTTTTATTATGGCTTGTTGCATATTTTATTTGGCTACATATTTATAGGAATGGATGTTGGAGGTATTTCTGAAGTTAATGAGCAAGAAAGGAGAGGAGGTAGACGTGTATGGACAAAAGAAGAAGAAGATGCTTTGCTAAGTATCTTAGATGAAATTGTAGCAAATGGTGGACGTGCTGATTGCGGTTCCTTTAAATCAGGTACAGTAAAAAATATAGAAACACGAATGGCATGTGCTATACCTAATTGCGGTTTGAAAGCTGTCCCTCATATTGAGTCAAAATTGAAGTTTTGGAAAAAACAATATGGAATTGTTTATGACATGTTGAATACTAGTGGGTTCGGGTGGAATGACGTTAGAAAGTGTATTGAAGTTGATAGTGATGAAGCATGGAAATCCTATGTCCAGGTTAGATTAACATTTGACATGATCTCATTTCTAAATTGCTTTCATTATTTTTTAATGTTACATATTCAAAATATGACCATTGTTTTTCTTTTACAGCACCATAAACAGGCAGAAGGATTTAGAGGCAAGCATTTTCCACTTTATGAAAGGTTAGCCAATATATTTGGCAAGGATCGTGCTAATGGAAAAGCAGCACAAACTCCTGATCAACAAGCTGCAGATTTTGATGAAGGAGACAACTCTGGCAATGAGTTTGAGATACCTGAAAGCTTTTCACCAATGTCAATGAACCAAAGTCAATCTGACTTCTATGGAAATCAAGCTGTATCTCAATCTTCATGTAGAAAAAGATTGAGATCAAAATCGACAGATCCAATAGCTTCAAGTATGAATAGATTTTCCGATATGATGAAAGAGGCAATGGAAAAGACAACTGAGGCTTTTAAGGAGTTTGGCCAAATATTAGCTACAAACAAAGCTAATGAATATGAACGGATAGCACATGAGCTGCAGAGAATTAACATTCGTCGTGTGGATCAAGTACGAGTAATGAAAATGTTTGTGCAGAAACCTGAAATTGCAGGGATCTTTAAGGCTTCAGACAGTGATGAAGATAAACAACAATTTATCATGGAAATTCTTGCAGGTGAATTTGATGATTGATGTTTATGTTATGATAGATACTTTTTGGACTATTTTGAAGCACAAGATTGAAGCCTACTTATTTTTTTGGACTAGCTAGTTTACTATGTCAAATGGCTGGCTGTGAAAGTATTTAGTAGGTGTAATCCTACTTGTATTTTTTTTTTATTTTTTTTGTATATAGTTAACCATGACTAGTTGGTGTTACTAGCTTCTTGGTTAATCTCATCAACTCTTTTTTTGTATAAAAGTCACTGTATAGCTAGTTGGTAACCATGGATATGTTTTAACTATGATGATGATGCAATATTATATTTGCTACAGATTGTATTGAACTCTTTTTAATATATATCAATATTTTGATGCTTGTAGGTGGGGATAGATTATGGCCATACACAACATATGTTCTTATACTCTTGTTATTGTCAGGCTCTTGAGGAAGTTTTTAATAAAATGATTAAAAACAAATGCTTGTGTAACGGATAGCATTGGTAATGGTAGACAATAGAAGTGGAAAAATTGTTGGCTAGATGATGTACTCTATTTATTTAATTTCTCATTTACTTTATCTTTAGTTATTCCATGTTTTCCCCTAGGTGACGTTTGGTTACCATGGTGGAATGATAATTGTAATGGTAATGGGAATGAGAATCGGAATGGAAATGAATGGAAAACTGATTTATTTGTTTGGTTGAGATTTTAGAATTAGTATCTGAATCAGTATTATTTTTGTTTGGTTAATACCTATTTTTCTCTTTTTTTATCAATATCTGGCAAGTGTAGCATGAGCCATATTATTCTGAAATTTTGTGTCCAATATCTGGCAAGAGTAGCATGAGCCATATTTTTCCGAAATTGCATATCCAATATCTAGCAATGAAGCACTGAAGCATTGAAGCACTGAAGCTTTGGCAAATTCAATATTTTATTATTTAATTTTAAATAATTATCAAATTAAAAATATTATTATATTTAGTCCAATCCTATGTTTCACCAAACACAGCATAGTATTAATTTAGTCCAATCCCATGTTTCCCCAAACACAGCATATTATTAATTTAGTCCAATCCAGTCCAGTCCAATACCATCTAATCCCAGTCCCATCTCAATCCAATCCAATCCCATGAAATAGTCCAATCCAATCCTGCGCACCAAACGCACCCTTGGTGTTTTAAAAAGTGAAGAATTGTCCCTTTTATGTGTGGTCCTTTGGAGTGGGTGGAACCGTAGGAATTTGATTGTTCATGGGCTGCCTAATTTGAGGGTGGAGGATATTTTTGAGTGGGCTAGTGGCTTTCTGGAAGACTATCAAAATTCGACAGCTATCCCTGGCACTTCGAGCAGTGGGACAGGCCAGTTGAGTCCTCCGAGTCCGGATGTGTTCTTGCTCAACTCTGATGCTGCGATTGATGAGAGAAGAGGTGTAGTGGGCTTTGGTCTGGCGATCAGAAATTCTGAAGGTTGTGTTATGGCTGTCAGTTCACAGAGTGTTCTTGCAAATTATAGTCCAAAAGTGGCAGAGGCTGTGGCTATTCTTAAAGGGATCCAGCTTGCTTGTGACACTGGCTTGGTGCCTTTAGAGGTGGCCTCAGATGCTGCTGTGGTGGTGGGGATGGTGAATGATTTGAAGGAACATGCTTCTGAAATTGGTTTGGTTGTTGAAGCTATTCGAAAGCTTATGCTGTCTCTGCCTAACTGTAAGCTACTTGGTTGCCCACACTTTGGCTAAGAATGCAATTTCTTATCCTGAAGATTGTGTCTGGATTGAGGATTTTCCAATTGCTCTATTTATATAAATATTTAATCCATAATTTAATCACTCAATTTAATAATATTATATCATATAACATGAATATACAACCACTTGTGATTTCCATACATGATAGAATTTCAGAAAGAAACCAAACATAAATTCCAAACGTCTCTGTGTGACCTTATTCTTGTTTGCCTTTTGGGTCAAGACCTAATAAAATTCCATTAATCACGAGAATAATTATGAGATGCATTAGGATCAAAATTTGAGATGTGCAATATCACTCTCATTAGAATTAGATGTAAGTTTCAACCCACGCTTGTTTGATGTGCAATAGCCTCATTTGCAAGTTTGCTACCCACGCTTATCAGCAATAATGCAACCAAAGTCTTGGCGTTCCATATGTTTGTGACAAGCTCTTCCATATTTCTTCATTCCATCTGTAAAATGAATGCCGTTGTTTCGAATAATTGGTCCGGAAAAGGATAAGACTCAACACTGCATGAAGGGAAACCTAAATACCAGATTCTTCAACTTCTAAGGAGAAAAAATGTCAGTAACATAACTAAGACACAAGAAGAAAATCTTATTATCACTTTCGACACTTTCTAATTTCTCATTGTTTGGACACTTTGCACAGATGCAATTAGCTGAGCCATAACAGTTGCATATTGAATAGCAGTATGCTGCGAACTATAATGATCTGGGAGGCCATATTCAGTAAAATTAGGTTCCATATGCATAAAATGACCCGGTAATGATCTTTTTGAGAGAGCCTCTTGCCATATCTCGAGAAACTCTTCAAAGATTTGCCTGGATTTCTCGATTGATGAAAGCGGAAGGTACTCCACCTACAAGGAAACAAACAACTTCAATTACCATGAATTATCATTCAGCAGCAAGAAACGTCAAGAATCCAAATAATTAATGTAGATGTGAAGCAATAATCAGAAGCACTGATTTTGAGGGAGAGTGAATATCGAATCTTATGTTTTTATATAATAAACATGAGATTACTATCTTAAGAGCTAGGAAATATCAACATTGTAGATTATCAAAGTTCTCAATAGAGCAGTTAAAGTCACTAAAAACTAATTATCATTCTCTCCCCCGGTGCAATGAGCAGCCCTTTGAAATCCACTCAGAAGCCAGGATTCGGTATATGCATTACTTTCTAGTCACAAAAACCTTGATGTTTAATCAAAAGGTATTAAGAACTGGTCTATATTGGCATGTAAACGTAATGTTGGCAATGCGAAAAAAGTGCACAATTGATTGATATAATCTTCAAAAATCAACCCTATTTGTTAACAGAGCTCAATGTTAATGTCGACATAAGCTGATATTCCAATCTCTAAAACATGCTATAACAAAAGTTGTTATACATAAGACGACCTTCATTACATGTTATCATCAAAGATCATGTTACACAAAACACATCTGGTGATTTCTAGAATTCAAATGTGGAGACCGTCACACTGCTCAAACAAAATGATAAAACATGAGATGCACACAATTCCAAACAGAAGACTTAATATGCCCAAACACGGATACACACATTTATCAATCAACGGAAAAGAGCTTCATCGCAGTACATACACAATTTGTATTCAAGCAAGATGAGTACCAACCTCCATAACAATTCCTCTCAAATTTTCAGAATGAGTAGGCACAACTTTGCCCACTCTCAACTGGAAGTCACCCAGTTGATATTGAAACCCCTGCAATAAAACCATAAACCACTACGTAGTAAAACACACTACAAAAAAAATATATCAATTTAAATTGCATAAAGTAAAATTAAAAAATATATATATAAAAAAAACCTCAAAATTAAGCGACACCCTCGATTTGTAAGACTGCAACTTCTCCATTATAGTCTGAATGGAGGAATCGGCTTCGAGAACGATACGTTGAGCGCGTATTACGAAAAAATACTTGTTTGGCTGCTCCGGCAGCGAAATCCCCAGAAAATCTCTCGGCAAATCCGCTGCTACTGAATGCTCTGTCATGTATATAATTCAACTAATGAAAATTTTGAACAAGTTGTGTGATGAGAGTGAAACCATTTTAGACAAAGAATAATGAAAAACCTCGTAACATGGGTTTGTAGAAGGTGAGAGTAGCTTTCCACCGTCCGTCCTTGGTGCCGTTTATGCCTTCAATGCACTGTGAGACTTCGTTGAGGATTTGACTGTTCACGCTTGTTCCTGCATTTGGTTGCCAATGCAAAACCCTAGACAACCAATTTCCATCTAATCAACTCTATTTTTTTTAATGCTAAGAACAATAATTACAATAAATAACAAATAAATAAAACACTTCGATTTACCATTTGATGGGCATCCTGTTAGCTGGTGACTGAGATTTTAGTAAAACAGAGAAGAGCGACTTCTTTGGTGTCGTGAATCGTGATCGTGTTCGTGTTGGGTTGATGATTGCAGAAGCCACCACATAGACAGTAAACGGTGTCGTATCATGGGATTACATATTTTTCGTTTTTAATATTGTCCCCAAACTTTTTTGAAATTGTAATTATATACCTATTATGTTTTAACACTACTCCTTTAGTCCTTTGTCATTAAAAAAAAAAAAAAAAAAAAAACTACTCCTTTGAAAGCATTGCAATAAAAATAAAAAATTATATTTTATGTAATTTCCTATTTCACTGCATTTGATCACCTCTCAATAAATTCAATGTTCTTTCACTGTTTTTAATGTATTATTCATTATTAATGATTTTGGGAAAATAATGAACTAATTTAAGTCGATCCAAACTCAAGTAAGTCAATCCAAACCCGATTATCTAATTCGGGTTCATGTTGAGTTCTCACGTTGTGACTCGTGACCCAAACTACCGGCCTAATTTATAGCCTGGGAATTTTTTTAGAACATCCCTATATTTTTATAAAATACAATCTTTATTGTAACTTAAATGTTAGTCCTTGGCCCCAAAAAAGTCTGTTACTTCACTTACTTTTAGTTTGATGTTTTATTTGAATCTTGAAAATAAAAAATTCCTTAAAATTTAAATCAATATTTAAAATTAAAGTTATTAAGAAACAATTTTTTAATATATATATATAAAAAAATGAAACCATATCCACGACTCCACCAACTATTAAAGTGAGAAAAAATTGTTAATCTGATTATTCACTTCTATCTAGGGAGAGAAAATAAAACATGTAAAAAAATATATATATATATTAAGAAACGTTTGAGTCATCGCTTATGTTAACTTTGTTTAATAAGCTAACTATTCATGACAAAGTATAAAATATACTTATATAACGTTTCATTTCACCGTAAAACATTAAATATATTTATATAAAATTTCTTATAATGAAGTCGAACATTAGCTTAATGTTTGAGTTTTATATCTGTGAATCTTATTATAATTATTTTTCTTGATATGCAATCCACATAAAACTTATTTATTTTAATAAAGGTTTTGTTAATATAATTTTCCAAAGATACATTTAAATTTTTTATATAAAAAGAATGTAATTTACATAAGTATTTGTAAGTACATGGATAAAAGAGAAATTTTACAAAATATAAAGTGCGTATTTTAGAATTTACAGGTGAGTAGGTGAATTACATTACAGTTTACATATACGATTTAAAATAGCGGTTACTGGAATCAATCGAGCTTCTCTTCATTGCCTTGGTTGAGTGCAATCTGCAACTCGTGCATTCTGTCGCTCTCGACATTCGCAGAGAGACCTAAAGAGAGACGAACACACTCACGCCTAGTTCGTTAGTTTAGGTTTTGGCGTATCATTGAATCGAGTGAAGAAAATCAATGGCGTGCGTGTACATACCGGTTCAAAACTCGGAGGAGGAGGTGAGAGTGGCGCTGGATCAGCTTCCTAGAGACGCTTCTGATATTCTTGATATTCTCAAGGCCGAGCAAGCCCCTCTCGACCTCTGGCTCATCATCGCGGTTCGTTTTCGTTTTTTTTTTTTTTTTTTTTTTTTTCTTTTTCTTTTTCCTTTCTTTTATCGCACTTCTCCAAAATATCGTCATTCCGGTTAGGTTTTGATTTAGTTACATAAAATTGTTATTGATTTATGTTGTGTACAATGATGTCGTGGTTTCGTGTAGTATAGCATTCTTCTTTACAATTAATAATCGAATATTTGATGTATTTGATAATTGTTTTTTTGATGTGTTGCAGAGGGAGTACTTTAAACAAGGAAAAATTGAACAGTTCCGTCAAATTTTGGAGGAAGGGTCTAGTCCTGGTATTCCTTCTTTTCCATGTCATCACTCTTTATTATGTTTATCTTTATGTGTTTGATTTCATAAAGAAGATGAATGTAACAACTGTGTATCTGGTGCTAAAGAAGCAGTGCAATTGTGTTCGTTTTGAGTATTCCAGATTACTTTTCTTTTGTGATTATACTGCATCTTTTTTTCTTCTTATTTTGCAGAGATTGATGAATATTATGCCGAGGTTAGATATGAGAGGATTGCTATCCTAAATGCTTTGGGGGCGTACTACACCTACCTTGGGAAAATTGAGACAAAAAATAGGAAAATTGAGACAAAACATAGAGAGAAGGAGGAACATTTTATTATGGCAACACAATACTACAACAAAGCATCAAGAATTGACGTGCATGAACCTTCTACTTGGGTTGGGAAAGGTGAAACTTTGTTGGCTTCCTTTTTGTTATCATATATGTCAAAGTAAAGTTGAATTGGATCGCTGTCTTAAGATCATTGATTGTCAAAATAAACTACATATGCTTTGTGGAATGTTTCTCTTTAGTCTGAATTTATACTGGATGTATGTTACTGTGGATCCTGGTTGATTTATCATTAGAAATTTCCGCTTTAGTAGAAAGTTTGAAACAACTGGGATCATTTTGGAGATTGGATGCAATTACTAGTTCATGATTTGA
The DNA here is from genome assembly GCA_030490815.1 of Acer saccharum. Lineage (NCBI taxonomy): Eukaryota > Viridiplantae > Streptophyta > Magnoliopsida > Sapindales > Sapindaceae > Acer > Acer saccharum. Next base: position 36,948,224 of record CM059871.1, read on the forward strand.
CATGTACAGATTACAGAATGATAATGGAGATATTTGTTTTTAAATTGACAATTTACTCATAGGCTTCTTCCTCAAATACGTTCATTTTATTCCCCTTAGCATATCTTTCTTAACCCTTTGTATTGTGTTAACCTCTCTACATAGTGAAGCTTGACTGATGGCATAAAACTTTACATATTGGTCTATATTTTGCAGAGATATTTCTTGATGTTTTGTGCATGTGAAAGTTTTTTTTTATTTTAAACATACAATTTGCTTGATATTTGGATTTAATCTATCCTTATACTTTGTTATTGTTTTGATTGGACAAGTGTCTCACAAGACTCTATTCGTTAACCGTATCTTATGGAGTGGATAGTTGTTTTGGGATTTTGTACTGATTGTATTCAAGTTTACTCCATACAGGTCAACTTTTACTGGCTAAGGGTGAAGTAGAACAAGCATCAAGTGCGTTTAAGATTGTATTGGATGCTGATCGCGATAATGTTCCTGCTCTTCTGGGTCAGGTATAAAAATGTTACTCTGACAAAGTAATTGGGTTAGCTGTTAGATATTGCAAATTCAAAGAGCTTGCTCTGCTCAAATTTTTACATTTTGTTCTGATGATGTGGTGCAATCTTTGCTTAATTAAGCCTTACCTTTAACCATTTATTTGTCTCCAGGACAGTATTATTTAGACTTATTTGGAAAAAAAAAAAAAAAAAAAGTTCTTTGATTATAGGAATTATAATGTACCATGTTTGTCATCATATCTATTGCACTTGACATGTTGCCATTGATATGCTTCTGGGACATTCTCAAGCCAAAAACATGAGGTAAAGGCTAGAATAAGGCAGAGGGGTGGCTCTCTTGTGATTTTCTAGCAGCTAGAGAAAATAAAATTTAAGTGAGGTTCAAGGTAGATTTTATAATTTTCTATAAGATGAATACAATTAGCTGAGAGAGGTCAAGAAAACTCTTAATAGTTTAGTATACATATGCTACTTTTTGTAAATGATACCAGCTATATGTCTGCAGGCATGTGCTGAGTTCAACCGTGGACGCTTTTCTGATTCTCTGGAGTTGTATAAGGTTTGTTGCTGTCATTCTAGTGTATGTCAGTAATGTTTGTACCATCTGAATGAATGTTCTTTGTCTTGAAGACAAATCTTAACATTTCTGTTGACTCATTATGTGACCTTCACTAAGAGGGCCTTGCAAGTGTATCCTGATTGTCCTGGAGCTGTAAGACTTGGGATAGGTCTTTGTCGCTATAAATTGGGTCAATTTGAGAAAGCTCGACGAGCATTTCAGCGGGCTTTGCAGGTAGTGATATCATTTAGTTTGTGTGTTGAATATTAGTAATTTTGCTGCTGTAGCTTCAAGTTTATCACTGATGCTTTATATATTATTAATATTATTATTTGCAGTTAGATCCAGAAAATGTAGAGGCTCTTGTTGCACTTGCAATTATGGATTTGCATCCAAATGAAGGTTGGTATTTTCAGATTCATCAACTTGAAACACCTTTAATACCACAAGTTAAGTTTATAGATAGGGTCCAACAATATATTTGAATTCTAAATCTCTATTACTCTTTCTCACATGTTAGGATGGATCTAATCAATAGGCTTGCCATGTGGATTAAAAGGTTATAGTTAATAAATTAGGCTTTTTAAATATATTTTTTCGAAATTTGAAGTCAAGATCTATTTGTTGAATTTAGTAACTATTAATCAAAATGAATCTCAATCTTATAGGAAAGGATCAAACAATAATATTAGAACTCTTAACTATCATATTTTTTTATGACAGATGTACTGTTTGGTTTGGTCATGATTAGTTACTTCCTACTAAGACTATGTTTTTATGATTTGTGCAATCTAATTCTGACACTCTACAATGTCTATACAGCTTCTGGAATAAGGAAAGGAATGCAGAAAATGCAGAGAGCTTTTGAGATATACCCCTACTGTGCAATGGCCCTGAATTATCTAGCGAATCATTTTTTCTTTACTGGTCAACATTTCTTAGTTGAGCAATTGACTGAAACAGCACTTGCTGTAACCAATCATGGACCAACAAAGTCACATTCTTACTACAATTTAGCACGATCATACCACAGCAAGGTTCGATATCTTAAGTTATTATGTATGATTTTAAGTAGCTAAGCTCTTTATGACATTATTTGGTGGAATCTCTTTCTCTCTCTCCCTCAGTTGAATTTCACTTGTGAAGGAAATAGGTGAAATAGGTGAAGTAGATTCAAAATAAATCAAGCTGAGTTAAACTCTCATTTTTATCATCCAAACAATCACGACTACTAAATGGCTGTTCGTACACGTTTTTAAAAACAGTTTTTTTTTTTTTTTTAATTTATTTATTTATTATAAAAAAAAAAATGGTTGGTCTACATGTTTTCTAAAAGTTGTTTTTTAAAATGGAACAATAATGTTCTTAAAATTATGACTTGTAAAGTTGAAAAAAGAATTGTTGTTTTTCATATTTTATGACTTGTAAAGTTGAAAAAAGAATGATTGTCTTTCATAGTTTTCAAAACAAACCACTGTTACCTTCAAACAACTATTTTACCTGTTAGTAAACTTAACGTCTTAAGTTTACGTTTTTTGCTCCTCCCAAGAGAATTATAGATTTAATATCATACGGTTATCCTGTCAAATCTAATGAGTGAACACAATAGGAAATGACCACTGATTGTAATAATTAACCAAATTTGTAGTGCCTGTGCAATGGAAGCTTTGGCAGAGTTTTTATCGTTTTTTATACTTTGTTGCTTTTGGCACTTTAGATTGTTGATGCAGTGATGTCAAATTTTCTGGTCTGTAGGGGGATTATGAAAAATCTGGGCTCTACTACATGGCATCTGTCAAAGAAATTAATAAACCCCATGAATTTATATTTCCATATTATGGTAAGTAACCATCTCTATTCCTGTATGGGTTTTATACTGTTCACTATTTCTTCCATGCATTGGCGGTAACTTGACTAAGTATAAACCAAACTCCCCTTCCTTGGTTAAGGATAGATTATGGATTACCAAATATATGCTTTGGTTAAGGACAGATACCATTGTATGATCATAAAATAATATAAGATATTTGAATAAAAATTAAGTGCTTATACTAGTTTGTTCTCTATGACTTGTTATAATAATCTACTTTTACCATTTCTTCTCAACCCTTTATTCTAGGTTTATTTTTAATCTTTGGCATGTGGTTTAGTGCTCCTAGAGCTGGTCTTCTGATGGCTTTGAAGTTGCAGTCAGTTATCACCATTTTCTTTCAAGTGACATATATGTTGAATGCCTCATGATTTTAAATCTTGAAATATGCTTTCAATGGACTTGTATGACTATAACCATTTGGTATTTTTGTAAAACTATTGACTGACATGCATATTGCTATTTCGGTCCATTACCATGATATTGTTAAATTTATTATTGATAATTTCAGCACAATGATCTCAAGATTTCGTGATATAGGCTTCACCATTTGTTCTCTTTCCTGGAGTTCTCCCTGTAATACAGTTTTTGTTGTTTGACACAGGTTTGGGACAAGTACAACTGAAGCTGGGAGACTTTAGAAGTGCACTAACAAATTTTGAAAAAGTTTCAGAGATTTACCCTGATAATTGTGAGACGTTGAAAGTGAGTCAAAAGAAAGAGTTTTGCTATTTGTGTATCACTTGTAATCTGTTAATTTTTTTTTAAACTTTTGTCCTTTGATCTTGATTGAATTGATTTTTCTCGTCCTATAGTCTCTTGGGCACATCTACGTTCAGCTTGGCCAGATTGAAAAGGGCCAAGAATTTATGAAGAAGGCTGCAAAAATTGATGCACGTGATGCTGAGGTAAATTTCAGTTTTTTTTTTTTTTTTTTTTTTTTTTCAATTTTTTATTCTAATAGTTTGATTTGTCGTGATCCTTGATACACATTTCTTGTATTGAGGCTCTGGAGATAATTTTTTGAATGAAGGACAGTGCTCAAGTGGATTCAATCCTCTTTATATTCTTGCTTTGTTTTCAAGTTACCATTGCTTTGTTTCTGAGTCATTTGTGATAAGTGAGCTGACGATGCAGATATTTTTTTTTATTTATAATATCCGCAAGGAAGCAACTTTGCATTAACGCATCATGACACTCGCATGATAATGCTTGTAGGAATGAGTTCTACAGTTTTCATATTAACTGCAAAACATGATAAGAAAATCTGATATCTAATAGTTTTAACTTTTAACAAATTTTAGCAAAAGCCGGTACAGTATAATGATTTTGTTCCAGGGCTTGAGTCCAGGTTGCCAAGGGATGGGGTGGGTTGGGATTGGTCTTCATTCTAAACCTTACCAAATAAATAAATAAATGGACTGCATTGTATAAATGGGCTGATTCATTATAGAGGAGCGTTCTCATGTTGAAGTCGAGTGGCATGTTGAAAGCTACATTCAGCTATGTGCAACCTTAATGTTCTATCATGTTCATTTCTTGTTATATAATTTTTTTATTTTTTTTTTGGATTAAGAAACAAAAAATTAGTGCAGAAAGGTAACCCAGCAGTCCACTAGTAATTACAAAAATGAGGCTGTTACAAGCAACAAAAAGATCCTAATAAATACGTTATTGAAGGAATCAAAGTCATTTTGAATAAGAAAGGGAATATATTTTGAGTGGAATTTGTTGTCGCCTTTTCAATTAGGACACTGTTAATTACCATAGTTTGTTGAGGGTGCACATCAAAAGTCCAGCTTTCCATTTCTGTGGACTTTAAATCCCCTTCAAGTTTATCAACTTAGTCTTTTTTCTTAGAAATGTTTAGACTTCCTTCAAATAAGTGTTCTACTATGGTTTTGATCTTTATCACAACCTTTGCTATTATAATTTATCATAATTTTTCTGTTTTCACTGGTTGTGCGGTAAAATTAAGGAAAAATTCTGATAAATTTTGCTTCTGATAAAATAAAAATTGAAAACTTTATTTTTCTGCCTGAGTACTCGATGATTTTATATTGTCTAAATTCTTCAACTTCAATAATAGCTAATTTTATACGTCACAATTTTGGTTTCTGTAGCACATTACCTCAATGGAATTTGCTTGTAAAATTTAGGAAGACAAGAGTAACTTAAGAAGAAATTGAATCTTTATCTGGGGTCATTCCCTGAATGAAGATATGCAGGACTCATTTATTTAATACTTAAACTATAGCACTCAATCACTCATATATTCCACTGTGCTGCACTTTGTTTATGTCATCCTGATATAGGATTTTCTGTATCACTGTAACATGGATTTGTGATTCCAATGTGTAACTTGAATTGCACATTTTCAAGTATAAATGATTAATATATAGTCAGTGAGCTTACTATATGCTGTTTCCCACAGCATTTTTTTTTTTCCTAAATAATTCTGTTGACTATCATACAGGCGTTTACTGATTTAGGGGAATTGTTAATTTCCTCTGACACCAGTGCTGCTCTTGAAGCATTTAAAACTGTAAGCACTTCGAACCGTATTCTCATTAAGTTTTTTGAAACACTGTATACTCAATTTTGGATTGCGTATGATGTGATGCCATGGTGGTTCTAATGGTGAAGTAAATTCTATCTCCTGAAGTTCTGGTACTTGTGTTGTTTCCAAAAAGCTCATACTTAGAATATTGTTACAGGCACGCACTCTTATGAAAAAGGGAGGTCAAGAAGTGCCAATAGAAGTACTCAACAATATTGGAGTTCTACATTTCGAAAAGGAAGAGTTTGAGGTTTGTGTTGATTTGTTATTATTAGTCTTTGATGTTAGTTTAAATACTCTTTGGAGTAATAAGTTGTATCGATCATCATTTTCTTGTATGTGTCTGTTAGTGTTTTAGTCTATGGAAATTTGATTTATTGTAACTCACAGCAGATAACTTTGATGTACTTAATTTTCAGTTGGCTCAACAAGTTTTCATGGAGGCTCTAGGCGATGGCATATGGCTTACGTTGCTTGATAATAAAGTGAACATATATGCTATTGATGCTAGTGCATCTATTCTTCAGTATAAGGACATGCAGTTGTTTCGTCGACTTGAGGAAGATGGTCATTCTGTGGAACTACCATGGAATAAGGTTACGGTGTTATTTAATCTGGCCAGATTACTTGAGCAATTTAATAACACAGAAGCTGCAAGCATATTGTACCGTGTGATATTGTTCAAGGTAGGCATGTATACGCATATGCACATCTCCTTTATGCTCTATTTTAATTTCAAGTACCATCAGGAAAGGAGAACATAACTACACTTTGAGCAAGTATTTTTGAAGCACTTCATTAGTCACTAAGCACTCAGTGGACCAATTGGCTGGTTGGCTTCAACTTTGATGTGAAGGATACCATTAACTTTGGGATCCTTAGAAGTTGTGATTTAGGGGAATTTTGTAATTGTGCATTTTCTCCTGGTATCTTTAAGAATTAGTCAATGCCGTGCACTTAAGATTCTCTATTAGTCATTGTTACCTGATCTCTGAATGTGCACATATATAAACAGAAATAGGTTGGTAGATACAGTATAGATGTTGAAAGTTGAGAGGTACTATGCTTTAGTCTTATCAAACAGTATCACTTTATCGTCTAATTATTTATTTAAGTTTGAAGGTGCTAGAATCATACTTCGTTTTTTTAGAATTTATTCAGTCGACTTGACTTTATACAAATAAGTTCCATCTCCTTATATATTAGAAAAAAAATTCAGTGAGGACTTTTTATTATGTATAGTTTAAATACCTTTAATGATTTTTGTTGCGATTTTTTGTATGGATGACAAGAATAATGAAATATATTTGGTAACAAATTTGAAAATACTTTGGGTACAAGAACTATATTTTTTCAAACTTTTTAAAGATAAACAATTATAAAAAATGGGGAAATATCGGAAAAAATAGTTCCCATATCCAATTTTTTTTTTTCTGAACTTTCAGTTTTTCAGCTTCACTTCATTAGTTCTTAGCTGCCGTATTGTCTGTGTATATCTCTGATTTGAATTTGATAGTCTTTTCATATATAATTTCTGCTCTTATGAGCCTTTCTTGCACTTGGCAAAAACTTTATAACCAAGATGTAGGTTAGAACTGCTTGACAGCTTTATTTAATTTCTTGAATTTTTGGTACTGTGGCTATCTGGTTGGAAATGCTTTCATTTTGGGAATTTCTGCCTTGAATCATATTCCTTATCAATTTTGTCGTTTCTGTCTATGTTGATTTATATATTGTGACTTGAATATGTATTTAGTAGATGTTGTTTGATGTTCACGGTACAGGTTACTCTTGTTTTTGTTTAACTCTTCCTTGTTTTTCTTTACAGTATCCAGACTATATAGATGCTTATCTGAGGCTTGCTGCAATTTCAAAAGCTCGGAATAATCTTCAACTAAGCATTGAACTGGTTGTTATTTCCTGAATAACATCCTTACTTTTTTCTATCTCTATCTCTCTTGCACACACACTCACACATATTCATGAATTTATGTATGTATGGTGATATGATATCATATTCTTGTTACTTCCGTAGGTTAATGAGGCACTGAAAGTGAATGGAAAATACCCAACTGCACTATCTATGCTTGGTGACTTGGAGCTTAAAAATGATGACTGGGTTAAGGCAAAAGAAACCTTTCGAGCTGCCAGTGATGCCACTGATGGGAAGGATTCTTATGCTACTCTTTCTCTGGTGTGTATATTATTCCTTGAGGGGTTATTTTGTTTTTCTTTACATATTTGGTATGAGTTTTCTACAAAGTGCTTGTTGGTCCTCTGCCATTCCCCGCTGAATGTGCTTCTCTCTCTCTCTCTCTCTCTCTATATATATATATATATATATATATATATATATACCTGCAACTCTATTTCAAAAAAAATAAAAAAAATAAAAAAAATACATGCAACTCATTACTAAGATCTTTCTCTCTCTCTCTCTCTCTCTCTCTCTCTCTCTCTCTCTCTCTCTCTATATATATATATACCTGCAACTCTATTTCAAAAAAAAAAAAAAAAAAAAAAAAAAAAAAAAAATACATGCAACTCATTACTAAGATTTAATATTCACTTCATTACCTTATTAGTTGTAATCATGTGTCATATGTTGACCTTGGTTAGGGGAACTGGAACTACTATGCTGCACTTCGCAATGAAAAAAGAGCCCCGAAGTTGGAAGCTACCCATTTGGAAAAAGCAAAGGAACTCTACACAAGAGTATGATATATATATATATTTCTCTATTCCGCCTTCATATTGTTTTATTAATTATGTGCTTACGTTTTTATAGCTTCTGTATGGAATAACATGAGGTAACGAAGATTTTTTTATATGTTATTTTGATCCAGCTATGATTTTGATTCATTCATAGTTCCAAACTTGGAACACCTTTTAGCTTTAATTTTTCTGTATAACGGCTATCTTTATTTTTAACTAGATCATTAGCATTGACATCATTATTCCTATTGCATTTTAGGTTCCAGCTTTTGGCGTTATTGTCCCTGTTAAACGAATTGCTGGTGTAATATGTAACCTATTCTTTGGCACTCATCTTTTATTTTATTACAGGTTCTAATTCAGCATACATCTAATTTATATGCTGCGAATGGTGCTGGAGTGGTCTTAGCAGAAAAAGGCCACTTCGATGTTTCAAAAGACATCTTTACACAGGTAAGTAAATATTTCTCAGTTTCAGGTTGTGTTCATAAAACATAAAAGTTTGTTGGTATCGTATTCATTCTCTAATCATTGTAGGTTCAAGAAGCAGCAAGCGGAAGTGTCTTTGTCCAGATGGCAGATGTGTGGATAAATTTGGCACATGTTTATTTCGCTCAAGGAAATTTTGCTTTGGCTGTTAAAATGGTGATTGATCTTGTTTCATATATTTTTTTCCCTTATAATTTGTTTTTCTTTTATTGTATGCATGCATAAATCATAATTCCAATGATAATACTTGTTATCTTGCAGTATCAAAATTGCTTGCGGAAGTTTTATCACAATACAGATGCTCAAATTCTTCTCTATTTAGCCCGTACTCATTATGAAGCTGAACAATGGCAAGACTGCAAGAAGACATTATTGAGAGCCATCCACTTAGCACCATCAAATTACACCTTACGGTTTGATGCAGGTGTTGCAATGCAAAAGTTTTCAGCATCCACGCTACAAAAGACAAAGAGGACAGCAGATGAGGTTGTTTGATGAAGCCTTCTCTTGCTACTCCTTGCCATTAAGTTTCTGTTAGACTCTCATCTTTCTATGAATCGCTTTTGAGTCCATAATGCTAATTTTCTTTTAATAGAAATTGCTTTTCATTGATATTTTTGTCTGGTTTGACATGGTTAGATTAGACAATGATTATGCACATGCACATTATAATTTTTGGATAATAGAGCAGGGGAACAAAGCATGAGAAGAAAAGAAGAGTCGTGTAATGAAAACATGATTGCTTGAACTGGAGAAGTGATTTTGGGTGGTGGTGATCTCTTATTTTATTTAAGGTTGCATTTTTGTGGTAGCCTTCTGTAGCTGAAGCTTCTTTCTTCACTAAGAGATTGTGTAGGTGTAATTGCATGATAACATCACTGTCATTTGTATAGTTACATTTGATGATAAATTGATCATTTGCTTGACTCTGAAATCATGTTGTGAGTTAAAATATGCTGGAATTACAATGAGTATGCTAGGTTTGATATTCTCTCTCAGTGTTTGTGTGAGCTTTCTCATTGGTAATTGGTTTTTGATGTAATTTTAGGTACGTTCAACAGTTGCAGAGCTGGAGAATGCTGTTCGTGTATTTAGTCAGCTGTCTGCTGGTTCCAACCTTCACCTTCATGGGTTTGATGAGAAGAAAATAAACACCCATGTTGAGTATTGCAAGCATTTACTTGAGGCTGCAAAAGTTCACCGTGAAGCAGCTGAGCGTGAGGAGCAGCAGAACCGGCAGAGACAAGAAGCTGCTCGTCAGGTTGCATTGGCTGAGGAAGCACGTCGTAAGGCCGAAGAACAGAAGAAATATCTGGTCTGTTTTCTTTATGCCTTCTACTCTTATGAATAATTCAAAATAAATAAATTAAATAAATTCAGACACTAATTTCTTGATGAAACAGTTGGAGAAGAGAAAACAAGAGGACGAACAAAAACGAGTGAGACAACTGGAGGAAAATTTTGAGCGTGTAAAGGTAAACAGTTCTTGACTATGATGTGTTATAATCTCAAGTTATTGGTGGCCAAATCCAATTTTAATTTAGAAGCATGGCGGTGATTTCTACTCTTACTATCTGGTACAGACCAAAATGGGTTGAGTAGCAATCACGATTTTTATTTCTGTTCATTTTGTTTTTCTGTGTGTCAAGATATGTGGATAAAGGTTTGTTTATTTTGAATGATTTCAAAGAGAGTTTTGGCAGAAGATGAATAGACCACTGCTATAGTGAATATAAGGAGTGCAAATCACACACACACACACACATATATATATATATAGAGAGAGAGAGAGTATATATATATATATATATAGGAAAATTCTCTAGTCAGGTCGGACCTGAAATTTTTGCATTAGGTCCTTAGAATTCCAACCGGTGGAATTGGTGTAAAAATAAAAATTAAGTTTGACCTGACTAGAGAAGGACCCTATATATATATAGTTATTGTGAGCTTGAGAAGCAATGTTATGCCCATATGGGCGTTTTAGACCTTGATTGGGTATAAGATTTATTTTTCAACCGCATTATTTGATCATGTATGATTTTACCTGAACCTGTTTAGGAGAAAAACTGGATGAACTTTTTGATGTGTTTTCCAAATGTTTACGTTCATATATTTTTTTCACAATTTTTGGCATCTCCAGGAGCAATGGAAGAGTAGCACATCTGCATCTAAGCGCCGGGAAAGGCCCGAAAATGATGAAGATGAGGGTGGGCATAGCGAGAAAAGGAGGAGAAAAGGTGGAAAGAGGAAAAGGAAGGACAAGAGCTCAAGGTCACGTTACGAGACACAGGAAGAAGAAGCTGACATGATGGATGATCAGGATGAGCTGGAAGATGAAGATGCCAACATGAATTATAGGGAGACCACGCATCAGATGGATGATCAGGATGATGCTGCAGGAGAAAATGCTCAGGATCTTCTTGCAGCAGCTGGGCTTGAAGATTCCGATGCTGAAGATGAGATGGTAATGTTTTCTTTTAAGTTTTAGTCATTGATTTCTAGTTCTTTTGGTGACAAAGCATGCGGTATCCAATATCATGACAAGTAATTGTTTGCTAAGTTGTTCCTTTTATCTTTCTTGGTGAAGGCTGCGCCTTCATCAACTGCAGTTCGAAGGAGGCAAGCACTGTCGGAATCTGATGATGATGAGCAGCCAAACCCTATAAGAGACAATACCGACAGTGATGGAGAAATAAGGGATGATAATGATAAGCCAGATGAAGATGCTGGTTTGGATGATGATTAGGACGTGGTTAAACATGTTGATCTTGGCTCGGACAGGAAAAACTAATGTGCAAATTTGATTTTCCCCTTTATTCCTTCCCGCAGATGACTTGCTTGCTCCGGGGAATCACTACATTGTTAATATATGGTAAATGTGTTTCCCAGAGTTTCTGATGTATAATTTATAGTTCAATCTGTATGTTGTACTTTAATATTTAGCTTAATATAAGCATAACCGATTTTTTTACATCTTGATTTTAAGATGAAACGCTCCCTCGAATGGCAGCACCCTTGGTATTCACAATGGTCCCTCTTGCTGTGTTGAATGCTGGCATGGAATACTAGTATAAGATTACAATTACTTAAATTGCAAATAGCAAATAGCAACTATCATGAATTTGCAACTTTTGACGTATAATTTTTTATGGGGTCGGATCATTAAATAAATGAATCAATGTTTCTTTTAGCAGTAAGATTGAATCTTATATGCGTTATTTACATTGGGTGCATTAAGTATATAAATTTATTATGCAAGTAAGATGTAAGTAACTATTTGAAAAAGCATATACAACTCGTGTAAAAAGAACAGGGCTCTCTGCAACTCTGCGTCGTCTGTGTTTTTATTAATGAAATGAATTTCATGTTTCTTAGTACATGTAGAGAGAGCACCGACAGACAATTTAATTAATTCTGCTGAATCATGTAAGATTGGAAAATAGTCAAAGGTTACATGAAAATATTTGATGAGATGCATTATGTGATAGATGTATATATATACACATATATTTATTGATAAGATAAGTTTCCCAAGACATATTAAAAAACGACAGCGTATTAAGAAAGTGAGTGAGAGAGAGAGAGAGAGAGAATCTTTTGTTAAAAAGGAGGAGAGGGTGAATCTGTCAGAAAAATATAAAGAGTGAGGAGTTAAGAGACAAAGAGAGTCAGAAGGGAGGGGTGTCAGAGGTGGGTATGCGGAGGATTAAAAGTGTAGGTTCAGTTGTGTCTGTGAAGTCTGAGCAAACTGGTTACTGATTAGTGTGTAAGTCATTGTTTTATAAGTCTGAAGTATATCTGTAACACACATCTCATCACTCTTCTCTTTTTGGACTAAAAAAGCAACCAGTACCAGCCTAAACCAGACCCACCCCAACTGAAACTTCTGAATTATGCAGCGTTTACACCTCTTTTTCCCATTCCTTTCTTTTATCTCCATTTTGCCCCTTCTCTTCTCTTCTTACCTTTTACCATATCCACAGTCCACACAAATGACATGAAAAAAAAAAAAAAAAAAAAAAACTATACACAATTGCATTTGCTACTTCTATCATCATATAATTAATCCGGGGTCAGGGAGTAGGATACAACTCAAACCCACGGTCTCAATGGCGTAGGTTTAAGAGGCATCCCACCAGGCCGACATAATTGCTTCGTAGTTAATTCATTTTTCATTTATTTAATGTCAACCAAACTTTAAACTTGAGTAACAAATTAATGGTCATTTCTACCAAATTTATTTCAATGTTTTTCCCAAAATCTAACTTCAATTGCATTTAATGTGAAGACTGAGTCCTAGTCAGATCCTAATAGTTGAGAAATTTTATTGTATTCCATGTGAAGGTAAATACTATGAATATTTTTTTTTTTCTCCAATAGCCATAACATAATATGATAAACAAGAATCTTGGTCTTGCATGGGACAAAGAGGAATCTGTAATCAAGTTCAAAAACCCAAAAAAAAAAAAAAAAACATAAAGGATAAATATACCTAATTTATATACCATTTTGCCTCAGTTCAAAGAAAACAATAGGGGTCTGGTCTGTACCAACTCAAGTATGTGAACTTGTTGGAGGTGACTAAATGGAAAATAATAATAATAATAATGGGAAATATTTGGGGGTCCCTCGAATATAATCAATCATAACAACTAGCAAGCTCAAGGTTGAGAAGGTGTTTGAAACTGAAAGCAACCATGAAGAACCCTGAAGATACTTTTACTGTCAATAAAATATAAAATATAAAATATAAAATTATGTGTGTCTGAAGAGTCAGTCATTCACCATCTGTTCATGAACTATTAAATTAAGTAGAAAAAGGAAAATAAAAAAAAAACAACAACAAACAAACAAAGCATATCACCACATTGGATCCTTCATTAAAAACACATAATGGAACTTCACCAAATTTCTTATAAAAAGCCTAAAAAAATACAAATATATTGAAAAACATTGACTGTCCTTAGTCTTCACTGATTGTGAATGTGTGATCCCCACCAAGTAAGTACATATTTGGCCTTAAATACAGAAGCAGCCCACCCTCTGAAAACTCATCCATCTGCAAATGTCCTGAACTTCAGAAGAGGAAAAAAATGTTATTAATTAGTGGTTAATCAGTTTAAAAACACTGATAAAGAATCAGTGTGGAATCTAATTAGTGAATACCATTAAGGAGCTCTTGAACTGAAGATTTGAAAGTCATGTGCAGAAGGAATGGAAATTGAGAGCCTGGTTGTTGAAACTGGTGCAGTGTTTGATGATTTATCTTCCAAATCAAGCCATGATTCTCTGGCTTTTGGTGGCCATTCATCAAAGAACCTATGAACAGTCTTCTGGGGTCCTTGTTCTTTGTCTTTTTCCATCTTGATTTCACTACCCAAACCACAGAAATGCTGATCTTGCACTTGCTTCTGTTGTTGGTGTTTTGTTGTGTTGTGATCAGTGAGGCTCTGGAGTTGCAAGTATGAGTAATCACTCTGTAGACCAGAGCAACTCCTCTGTTTCGATGAAGAAGAAGAAGAAGAACTCATAGTCAATGGTGTAAGTTGCCAAGAATCATCCATAGAAGAACCAGAGAAATTCCTCATGTTTCCAGATGGTTCTGAGAAGAAAGCATGCTCATCAACCTCTTCTTTCAACCCATAAACATACCTGTTTCTTCTTGATCAAAACAAAAAACAAAAAACAACCCATTAACAAGATTATTACAAGAAAGACCTTGAACAAGCACAAGACTTCATTTTTTTAGAAAAATTGAAAAAAAACAAACCTGTAGTCAGTAGTATTGGCCTGTGAACAAGAACCAGAGTCCATAACATAGTGAGAAGTGTTCAAGTTTAGAGGTTCAGGAGGAGGCTTTGGAGACGAATATAAATAAGGGTGGTTGTTGAGATGTGAAGAATGATAACCAGCTGCAGAATAGTGAAGTTGATTTTGGAGATGATGACGATGATGATGATTCTCAGGTGGGTTGAGAGGGGAGAGGCTTTTGGAAATTGAAGAGATAGTGGTTGTTTGTGAAGGAGGTGGTGGTGGTGCAGTAACTACTTCCACAGGCTTTCTTGAACGGTTCTTGCCTCTGTGCATGTGTCTCTCACAATATTTTGAATCTGGGTAAGCTTCTTTTGAGCATCTCCATTTCTTCCCATCTGTTCTTCTACACCTTCCTGGTTCTGGGTCTATTTTTCTACCTGAACCAATTTGAAAACAGTTCCATCCAACTGCACACATAATAATAAAACCCCACAAAGTCCATAAATAATAATAATAATAATAAAGTAGCATATATACTATATATAGTGAGAGAGAGAAGTAGTATGAGTAATAGCTAATTACTTGGTTGATGTTGGTGAGAGAAGAGCTTGGTAGAGAGAGGAGAGTCAAAGCAGCTTCTTTTGATGGTGAAGAGGAGATCTGCAGGGATGGGGATGCCTGTAACCATATACTTGAAGACTAAAGCTTGGTGTTCAAGCTCTTGCCATTGAGATGCAGTGAAAGGAAACCTGTTTCTTCCACTAGTCATACTACTACTAGTCATATATTTTTTTTGTTAAGCAGGAAATTGGAAAGCACTTGGGTTTTTTAAGACAACAGCAGTGGAGTTAAAAGAGAGACAGTTTCAGTGAAAAATAGAGAGAGCAGGAGGGGGTGTGTCTACTCACTACTGTCTCTGTGTTTGTAAGTTTGTGGACTATTCATAATATCACACTACTAAGGAAGAGAGGGGTTTTGGTGTAAGTGTAAGTAGAGTAGGTATATTTATTTCAGGGACCATTGGCCTGCAGAATCTTCTGTACATGGATAAAATCAACGGTTCTGATTACTGTACTGCCACCTCTCTCTTCTGTTCATTCATATTATGACACTGCACCTGTCTGTTGCCTCTGGTCCTCCTGCAGCTATAAACTGCCTTTGTTGCAGCTCCTGTCTCTGACACTTCTACGGAAACCCATAATAAATAAAACTAAAGGGAAGTGGATTAAAAAGACTGTTAAAAAAAAAACCAATCTTATTTAATGTTAATTATTATTATTATTATATATATTATATAAGTATAGGGTGGTGCTTGAAGGCTGGTGAAGCCAATACCTGCCCCTCTGAGAAGATTGTACGGTTTAGGCTTTTACTGCCATTAACTCTTTTACTTTTTCTGTTCCTTTAACTCAGACCCCAGTGGCCAGTGCCCTCCACTTACTAATACTAATTGACCTTTTTATTTTTTTTTTTATCAATTTGGGAAATTGAGAAAATGAAAGAGAGATGCAGTTCAGTGCCAAGGACTCTTTTGGGTTCTGATGATAATAGTTGGGTGGACACTAGAATCACCCCAGCAACACCTCCATTTTTTCATTAAAGATATTTGTTTAGTTACTTTTTCTTTTTGTTTGGTTGTCGTCACATTAGACGCATTAAAGAAACATGTGCCCCCCTCTTATTGTCTTCTTTAAAGAAACTATATTTGTTAGACTGTGCAAAATGGACACGCATGAATCATGATTATGAACCCAGGTCACACTAGTCACAGACACTACCATCCAACCAGAACTACTATTTTTTCACATGACTTAATAGCACTGGATCCCCCTGAAGTGTACGTGAATTTACAAATTACCCCCTAAATGTTTTTTTTCGGCGGTAAACCCCTCGAACTCTCCTTTTCTTTGCACCACCCTTATGGAGATGCCCCCTCCTCAGGGGGCAATAAAACAAGCAGGTGCAAAGAAAAGCAGAGTTCGAGGGGTTTACCGTCGAAAAAAAACATTTAGGGGGCAATTTGCAAATTCACGTACACTTCAGGGAGTCCAGTGCAATTAAGTCTTTTCACATGAGAGTTGATGATGAGTGGAGTGGAAACCTCTCAAATTATAACTATTATTGTTTCGGAATTTGGTCAAAGCAATCGGAGAGAGGGGTGTTTTAGTAAAAAAAAGGAGAGGGATCAAGGAGCATATTGGTACTTGAAAATTGAAATTATTCAAGTATTGTAATTTTGGCAGAAATTGTACAACCAGTGCCACTCCTTGCCACTGTTACTGTTCTTATCTCCTGCCAGACTCAAAACACATGCTAACCCACCTTTTCTTTTTTCTCTCTTTGTACAATAGCCCACTTGACCAGAACATCACCCCAGGTCTGTATTTCTTGATCAAATTTCCCCAACTACTGTTTGGCAGAGCAGTAGACTCACACACACTCCATTATTTTTACACTTTGCTTTTTAAAGTAATAAGGAGTATATTCTTTTATCCAAATATATCCCTATCACTCAGAGAATAACTCTCCAGTAAAAAATGAAAAACATTGGCCATAAAAAGTGCGAGTCATGACTCATGGTCCACTCACCATCCAATTTCAAGATTCAATTTCAAATCACTTTCTACCACTATTTTACTGTCTCCATCTTCACAACTTCCATGAATCAAACAATTGTTCCAATGAAAATTTTCTACACACATTGAAAGCCCACTTTAGGGGGTCATACATACTTCTTTAGTTTTCTTTTTTCTTTTTTCTTTTTCCTTTCCTGCTGCCAAAAGAGTGACTTAACAGGTGGCACGGTTGGCATAGACCAAGCGAAGTGAAGAACTTGATAGTTGATACAATAGTGGTGAGTGGACCATCAAAACATGAACTCTTCAGTCTTCGATTCATTCTTTTATGTGCATTTGTCTTGTCTTGGTATGTGTAGACAATTCACACACCTAACTGCTGTGTCTTTTCACATGTGCATTTATTTTTTTATATAGCTCTAGTAGATATAGTAGGTCCTGTAAATATAAAAGACACCACTTACCACACTCAAAAAGAGGATCATAACTGTCAGTGCCGAAAGCAGTGAAGCAGGCCTGGTTTTTGTGTGCATTATATGCTCAAGATGGAACTTGACAACACCAACAAAAAAAAATCATTACTTTGCCTATTAAAAGCTTAACGATCTTAATTATGGTAATCTTTCCTAGTTTTGAACCCATCTATTTTAACTCCAAAGTTTACAATCAAGTAACCTTTAAGCTCTCACCCACCCTAAAAATCATTACTTTGCTTGCCCCTTTTTTCCAGCCACACTGTGTTGGACACTTGACCCTACCATGGAGTTCTCAGGGAAGACCAAGGCAATCGTCATGAAGGAGGGTCCATGCCAACAACAACAGAGGGTAAACTTGTCTGCTGATCGGACATGCAACAACACAACAAAGGTGAATTGGTGAAACAACAAATGTGTTCTCAATACAACAGTTGAGTGCTGTTCACACAGTGTGGGTGTGTAGCCTGAGAAGTTTAAATCACAGAATAATCGCATCCAAAATGAAATAAAAGGAGATTGCAAGTCTAATCAAACTACGGTGCCGTACATTGAAATCAATCATAGACACATGCTGCTACTAATCAAGTGTTAAACAAAAATGCAAGAGCAAACGATTGAACAGTGATGATAGAAACTGAAAATTAATACATTTCTTATTTGAGTAAATTAGGGTAACATAACAAGCTACAACTCGGCTTATATTCCAAATGAATATAATGCTTTAATAAAATACTACAATTTATCAATGGAACCTGTCTAATCATGTGCTAAATTAATATTACAAGGGATTAAGGAGGCAAAATTCATAAAATATGAGGTTTGTCTAGTGGTTTACCCCTCACACCTACACCATGAAGTCATGGGCTCGAGTCTGTCCCCCACCCCCAAATCCCGAATTATTGTAATATTTCAAAAAAACAAAAAAAAAAAAAAAAAAAAAAAAAAAAAAAAAAAAGAGGTACAATTCATATTATTGTTTTTATGATATAAGAGATGAACCAACAAAAGAAGGATCACCTTTGAGGCTCTGGAAAATAAAGCTTTAAACTAATATAGATTAACACAATTTGAACTTTATACATTACTGAACTTGCGTTCAAGTTACAACAAAACAGACAATCAGGGCGGCCAACCTTAAATGGCACTTTGGCAGCACTATTCCTTCTGGTAAAAAGAGAGAACACGATCCGTATGTACAGAGAAAAGTTGTGTGTCCACAAACAGCTGCTTGGCATAATGAAAATGGAGGGGGAAAAACATTAGCATGCATTCATCTATTACTTCTACTCATAACATCAGTACTTTATTATTGGAATGAGAGAATGCTATAATATAAATCACCATTGAGACTGTGCGTAATCAAGTAAAGCAACAAGGTATATATCATTAATGAGCTTAGCCTCTGTCCTTTGATATTTTATAACCACCAAAGGTAAAAATAATAGCAATCGTAATCCCCAACAAACAGGTGAGTGTTATAAAGAAAATAATAATAACGATCAATAATGAAATTCATAAGAAAGAAGCCAAATAGATAAAATGACTTGTATTTAAGAAACTTCTCACTTTCTTATTATCGGAAATCTCTATTATTAGAGTACATAATTGAACACATACATATAGGCAGCTTCAACGCCACATGCCAAAGCTTTACTCATGCAATTCAAACAAGTCTAAAGTGGTATCACTCTCTTTACTAATGTAGTGCCACGTGTCTCATGCAAGATACTGAGGTGGAAATCCAAGGGGAGTGTTGTAGATAAGAATAGATTTACCACCTCACCTCTCTCTCTCATAGGTGTCATCCACTTGAAAGAAGCCAAGCTTAGTTCCATGACATGAGGCAATACGAATGTTGCTTTGTGATTGATTTTCTAACACTATATATAGAACCTTGTTTCACTTGTATCTGTAATCCGAAAACCACTCTTTGATATATAAATACAAATGTTGGAAATCCAGGATATTAAAGGTGGAAATCCAAGGGGGAGTGGTTAACCACATGTCATGAAGCAACATTTGTATTGTCACATGTTATATATATAGTATAAGAAAACCAATCATAAAGCAACATTTGTATCCCCATATGTCATGAAGATAAGCTTGGCTTCTTCCAAGTGGATGACACCTATGAGAGAGAGAGAGGGTGAGGTGGTAAATCCATGCTTATCTACAACATTGAGAAATTAAGTCCTTCAAAGGGGGTAATTACCAATTAAGGCACCAAGCAGTTTTGAAAAGATTATGTTAATGTGGTGCAGTTAATGCCAAATCACCATCAATGAAATGTTGTAGCAGTCAACGGTTGAGCAATAAAAATTGAGTTACTAAAGATGAGACTGACATCAATAAGAAATATAAGTTGTAAGCTTGAAGTAACTCACCTTCATAAATGATCGATCACGACTAGGGAATGAGTCTATGAAACTCTCCTTTAAAAGTAATGATACCTAGAAGAGGAAGGACATTCAGGATCAGGTTCATAGCAAATTATCACATTAGTTACTACTTAACTATGAAAAGTCAATGTTAATAATGCAAACTGGTAAATTAAGTTCAAAAAGGTAACATATGCATGTGTTTGTGAGTTGAGTAGTGCACTTTTCCAAGCCAATAGGTACCGAAAAGACACTTCACATTTGTAAATATTTAGGCAAACAATCTCAAACGAAAAGCTCCAAGAGGGGTAATCTGGATACAATTCTAACTTCAGCATTTTTGCTTATTTGGCAACACAAGACTTTATCCGATGGACCAAACTATAGTTGTAACTTTTAAATTAGATAAAATATATATTCTAATCAAGAGAATCATTTCATTATTCACAATTACATAACAATGAGTATAACATTTTGCAATAGAATCAAATAACCATCAACATGTAACAGAACAAAACATTTTAACCAGAAAAAATTTACAAAGAAACAAAATTGTTTATTTAACGGCAGTGTAATTTGGAGAAGTACAAACCTTATCATTATTCGACTGCACATTTGTAATTGTGTGCGACCGCAAATTAGAACAAAGTTTGTCCAAATATGATCTTAACACTGCTAGGAAACCCTTGGCAGCTTCAATCTGCACATCATAATACAAATTAAAACAATAATTAAAAAAGCAAGGAAAAACCATGTCACATTGTTGCTAACGATATCAAATAAAGGTAAGAAACAAAACATATACAATGAGACCGGTAAATTAACTCATCCCAGTTTGGTGAATGTTTCCAATAAACCAAGATGGTTAAACATAACCTACGAAACATGCAATAAATAAATAAGATCAATTGGTCAAATGGTGTGCATATCCTTTCTAATGCATAATGTGGGTTTTTATATTAAAGAGAATCAATAACAACGCTCAAATAAATTCAATGAATCACAAATACAACTGGGTTGTGCTCTGCTAGGAATGCGAACCTAATAACTTAAATTTGTATGTGAGGACCCAATAAGTCATATCCTTGAAAAGTGCACTCAGGCAGATTAGGCCAGTGTCTGATACAATTTGGTTTTCCCATATTTGCCCACAAGCAGTATAAATTAAAATCTCACCAATCAAGTACAGCTTATTTTGACAGGTAGTACTGAGATTTTATTTTATTTTTTTAAAGAAAAATATATAAAAAGATAAGAGACAGCGGGTAATTCAATGGCAGAACCACAAGGTCCACAACAAGAACTGCAAAGTATAAACAATACATACAAGTGCTCGGACCACAAACAGCTGCTGGATGCAAAATAATACACAGTTTTCATGAGATTGGCTTTTCATGCAATTACAAACTGTATGTGCTAATTTATTTATACAACCAATAGTGTCTAACAATATATTTTAACAACCAATTCTAAATGCCGCCACCAACAGAACTGGATCCCTGACTTCAGTTCATGAATTACAGCCATGTATATACACAAGAGCTGAATAAGTTTAAGGGTTAAAAAGTTTTAATTATATGTAGAGGAGGGGAAATGAGAAAGGGCATGGGCGCTGTGGGTTAATGAGAAAAAAGAAAGTTTAGCCAGAAATACACACCTGCACTTCTGTGCATTCATATATTGGCCTTTTCCTCCCCAAATAACTCTCTCCCACAAGCTTTGCATGATAAGGACTCAAGGATGAAAATAACTCCTTGTGCTGTGGCAGTTGTGGCATTGATGGCGTCTTTACCTGTCATGTCAAGCAAGGGGAAAATAGAACAGAAAACTGTTATTCATATATACAGAGCTAATAGCAAATTTTAAAAACTATCTTATACCAGAAGAGAGCCAAACAACAATATTGAGAAAGAGGTAGAGAGGAGGGGAATCTAAAAGAGATGCTAAACACAAGCAAGCAATTACATTGACTTTTGCTCGTTTTATGTACTAAGCCAAGTACAGAGGCTTTGCATTATCATGTGTACACTGTACTCATGCATCACACCTTTTCAGATTATTTCTCTACTTGAAGCCACAATGCTGCCCTCCCCAACCCATAGTCTGCCACAGTGCCACATCATTCCTAATAGTTTTTTCTATTTTTATTTTAATAGGAGTCCCTAAAAGTATTTAATCGCCTAAAGGTGGCAACTACAACCTCCCCTTACCAATTCTCGAATCCAGAACATAGCAGTTGATAAACTTCTTTCTGGTTTTCTCCTGTTATGGATAAGTTAGAAATATTTGCCAATTTACTTAGAAGTGATTGCACTTCATTTGCCAAATATAAACTAAGATTCAAAGAATCCTACCATATCCATCAGTTAAAGGAAGCCTTATGTGGACTTCAACAAACTCTTAGAGTTTGGTATGATATGCTGTCAATACTCTTAGTTTCACTCATCTATAAGCAAAAGAAGCTGAACTGAACCTATAGCTTCAATATTTGGATTAAACTGCATTTTCTTTTATCAAGAGAAAAAACCAAATTCCTTCACCCCTGAAGTGAAAAGAAGGATGCTACTCAAGTTTTTGCAAGTTCCCAGTGATAATGAAAGGAAAACTTTCTTGGTTTAATCCATGAACAAATGTTGTAATTATCTATGCTCGAACTGTTACAGACCATGAAATGTTTTATAGGCAAAATGAGCTACTTTATAAAAACAAGGTTAAAAAAAATTATTTTCTAAATACAAATGCAAATCCTCTGCCTCATTTAACAAACATTATTAAACATGCAAGAAAAATGCATCAATTAACAGCCGGTCTTGACTAATCGAGCGCAAGAAAGAGTAGACAAATGGAGTAGCAGAATAAGAAGTAAACCTGGTTCTTGTTAGGATCAACCATAATGACATTGGTAAACTTTGACTGAACTTCGCTGGTTTTGTTCTTTACACCAACCTGCAAATGAGTAATTATTAGCCAGTAACTAATGAGACATCATATATAGCTTACTAGAAAGAGAAAATGATGATCACAAGACATGAAAACGCATTATAATTCGTAATCCATACAAATATCAAATTCCTGATTGTATCTTATTCATAAGGATTAAATCTACAAGAAGAAAATTTCTAAAGACATCCTTTTTAGTAGATCTGAAGTTTAGCATACTTTACGACAGTAACTGAAATAGCCACAACACAAATTTAAAGTTCACACCCATAAACAACCTAACTTATGTGTCCTTTAAAATTACGTAACTTGAACATGATAATACATTATAGTCCACAAATCTGTTTGAACTAGATATATTACAACTATAACATATACCTACTTTGAAATTATGTACCTTGAACATGATAATACATTATCAAGGACAAGGATATACACAAAGACAATTTAAACACTCACTATGTAAGGAACAGGTGCATCCAGAAAGTCCAGCATATCATTTGGTAGAACCTGTAAATCCATACAATTGATTGTTAACCATAAAACAGTCAAAAATCACTAAGAAAAGCATCTCAAGGTCAAAGGCAACCATACAGGCATTAGCAAGCTTTGCCATCGGTAGGGGCGGATAAGAGGGGCAATAGACAAAACCGACGCAGATAAGATTCCCTGTACATCAAAGAACTTCAAGTTCAATTCAACTCCAGAGGTTGAGAGGTTGCTCTCTTTTCTCTAAAAGAGATTGATAAACAGATAATAATAGTAAATACCAAAAAAGCAATGATCCAAATAGTTCAACTAAGACTTCTGAAGGGTTAGAAAAGAAAGGAAATCTCCCTTGAACCATTATTACCCTATTGGCTATTGCAATGAAATTCATTCAAACTAAATCAGTCACCCTTTACAAAAGGATACCCACACTTAAGCATGCAAGTATTCATACAGCCAGAACTCATACCAACCCAACAAGATTTGGGGGAGTTTTGGTTACATTTATTGTGTTTATTTTTGAAAATAAAAATAAGAAATTTTAAAAAGGAAAACATGTTTATCATAACATTTGGCATTAAAAGAGAAACTATATGGAGCAGATGATAATTTCCATAAAGCCATTATTAACCTTTGAGAGGTATGATACATACCAAATTAGAACAAACAACCACAATTTGTTTCTCCAGCAAAGCTCCTGCAAACATTGTTAACACCTGCTGGGAGGAAAATGTATTAATGACTATACTCAAATGTCAGACTTCTATGTAAATCCATCATGAAAACAAGAAGGAACTATAGATTGACATTTAACATTTATTCAACATAACAAACTAGAGAGAAACAACCCACCCAATCAAGATAAACCTATGTTAAACACATGGCATCTTTGTCATTATGACAATATTGTAACAGAATACAGAAAATGTTTCATGAATAATCTCAAGATGAATGCTATTAATAGATACTGCGGCAATAACTGATAACTATTAATTATTTCTATGATATATCAAAATCACAGACAGGCATCATATACCATAAATTTGCCACCTCAAGACCACAGTGACAAAAAATCTGACATGTTTGTTCTGAAAACAAATGTACACTACCAACTAGCAAGGCAGCACAATCCTGACAAGAAATCACTGCAATGAAACTTTATGGAAAGTGTACAATATTCATAAGAACTCTCCAAAACCAAGGAATAAACTTACATTTTCAAGTCGCAAGGATCCACATAGACAAGCAACAGTCCATGCTGATAGTGCAGTTGCTTCCTCCTCTGCCAAGAGAGCAGTGTGTGCCTGGTAAAAAAAACAGCAGTATGATAAAAAATAACCTACTTTGCTTGAATATCCA
The DNA here is from genome assembly GCA_030490815.1 of Acer saccharum. NCBI lineage: Eukaryota > Viridiplantae > Streptophyta > Magnoliopsida > Sapindales > Sapindaceae > Acer > Acer saccharum. The sequence continues at coordinate 36,972,904 of CM059871.1, forward strand.
AAAAGTACAACCAACGATATGCATAAGGAGAGAGTAAAATTAAATGCACATATATAAAAATTTGAAGATGGCAGCATTTGTACCTCCACAAATTCCAGACTTGAACTGCACGATCTCAAATCAATAGTTGAGCCAGTACTGTGTAGAGCTGTTTCATCCGGTCTATGATATTTCAAGGGATGAAGGTGCTCCAATGGATGAAAATGAAGTGTAGTTCCCCTTGCAGGACAACATAGTCGGTAATACTCACAAAGAATTTGTAATGATCCAAAGTTGTTTGCCTAGAATTTGATGAATGTAGTCAATTTTCAAACGTAGATATCGCAGAGAGCTTGAAAAAAATATATAAAATATCTAAAAGAAAAAGGAAAAATCAAGACCTTAGCCCATTCATGGATATCATTATTATCACCGGAATCTTCCTGCCCAGAAAAAGATGCCTCTTCTGTCTCTGTATCATCATTGTCACTTCGAAAATTCCTGTCTTCACATGGTGAACCCAGGACACTGCATAATACAATTGAAATGACACATAATGGAAGCTTTTAATAAAGCGAGAAAGATGAGAAAAGGGAACAATTTTTCTCCAGAAGAATAATTCAATTAAAGAAAGACATGAAAAGTGACAATATATGGCACTTTCAATTTCACATAAAATTGCAATGTAGTCAAAGCACCAATACTATCAAACTTCCTATGCTAGGCATGCCTTATACTGGATTGATAATAAAAGCAAAGCTTTCTAATGAAACTTCTCATGTTATATATTGTCATATTTGCAATCAAATCATAATCCACCAAATTTTCTATATTCATCAAGTGGCTTGAACAACCCAATTGTCATGAACACAAGGTTATACAGATAATTAATTAGCAGTATTATTGAACTACATGAATCAGTAGAAATAAATCTTCGGAACACAATCATTTATGCAGTTAAAAACCTGCTCCTATCATCACTGGAAATTTAACTACCCCTAATTTACTAATGCCCTGATCACAAAATTCAAGAACCAATTTTTTTTTTCCCTTTCTTGTTTTCTTTTTTGGATAGAAATCTGAGAAATCTAATCTACAGGAGAAAAGAAAGCTAAAAAGTTACAACAAAGGTACTGTCCACCAAAATCCATAAAGCCTCATCTTAAGCAACAAGCTGCAAGAAATCATGAGTAATCGTGAAATTCTAAATATAGATATTGTAGAGAACTGCAATGATATACCTGGGGGAGGATTCAGAGCTTTCGGACTGATAACAGCGCAGGAGTGGCAAACGTCTATCTACTGTTTGTTTGTTTGTTGAGAAATCTTCAACACTGATATGACAATCTTCAAGGTTTGCACCATCAGATTCTTCTTTGATTGTAACCATCTCAGATTCAATAGCTAATGGAACCACAACATTATCATTGTCAACCATTTGATTCTCCAACTTAGTACATCCATCCGTAACTCTTCCAGATGTTGAATCATCCGCACCCAAACTTAATTGGGAATTATCTGTTGTCCCGTTCTGCATGTCGTCGACAGCTCTATGATCCAATGATGTACTATCTAAATTTTCTTCCTCGTTTAGACCCTCTATGGACTCAAAATTGAAATCGCCCATACCTTTCGTTAACCGCTCCAATCTTTCTTCCGTGAAGATGCTAAATAAAAGAGTAAAACGTACCGGTCAGCAATGACAAACAAGAATCATCTTATTAGCATTTTCTTCTAAAGCTAATAGTCCGAGTAACATATTCAATGTCATCAAAAAGTGTAGTTTTAAGAAGTTCAAAATTTAAGTGATAGCGAAGTAATAAAGTACTCCCACAAAGAATATATGTAGTTGCACAACTTTTTCCCCTGAATTATGTCAGTAAGTGTTTCTCAAATAGTTGAATGCTGGAATCAAGAAAACCAAGTATACTTTCTAGCATTATCCAACTTTAACTGAACTACATTTCACATTGATCATATGTAGAAGCATACATCTTTTCCTCATACAAAGAACTGTAACTGTGTTGCAGAAAAAGTTTATATCTTAGTATCTCTAAAGAAACATTTACTAATTAAATTGTATGTTTTTTTCAACTCTGGTTAGCACAGTGATATTGAGTTTGAAACGATTCGGAAGTAGGATGTGTGATCAGGTCAGGCACACATGCAAGGGCATAATTACACAAATCAAATAGTAAAGTGGCTACTTCTAGATCTTTCTCAACACCGAGCATCTTAAGCATTGGCATTCACCGTTAACTAGTATGCCAGCTATTAATTTATAATACACTGTTTGAGAAAGCTTGAATATTCTTTTATCCATTTCTGTGGAGAAGCTACCCAGATTTCCCATGCTTAATAAAATATAACAGACCAATTATTCTATTAAGTGTCATACCAGAGTTGATTTCTTTTTCTTTTCTTCTTTTTTTCTATTTTTCGTCTTTTGAAAACAACAGAGTTGATTTCTATCACTCACAAAATAATCAACAAAGATATTCTCAAACAGAATTAAATTAGCAACCGACACTAGCTAACAGCCTAACAGGTAAGTTGCACATTTAGAAGAAAAAGTATAAAGTATAAACAAAGGTAAACTTTTCATAAATACTATAAACAAACCTATTTAGAACACCAAAATGTAACTCAAAGAATGGAAGCCTTGAAAGAATGCAATAACATCTTCTTGTAGTCAGCAAATGACGGCTCAATGTTGGGTAGGCAGGTTGCTTATCTGAAATCATGGAAAGCAATCCAGAGGGTTTTTGCACTATTTCCTCAACCAACATACAGCATCCATACAAAGTTGAATCATCACCAACCTAAGAAACAATAATGGTGTAAAAGGGTCATGAAACGAAAACAAAAAAAAAGATCTAATGAAAAATGTCAAGAAACAAAGAATCATAGTTCACAATGCTCTGGAAGTAAAAAGGTAATTTGACAAAATTTATGGCATATCATTATTACCTGTAACCGGAATACGAATGACAGGTCACTTTGTTTCAAGTGTTCCTGCAAATAAGCATCATAACGTCAAGATTGATTTAAGGCAACATATAGATTGTGAATTGTATACAGAAAAAAATTATCTTCACTAAGAGCTAATGAGCTATATAAAACCAGATGCAAAGGCTTTTAAGATTGCTAATATCAGATAGATAAACTTATAAGGCTCTTTTGAGGTTATTGTTAGTATCTCATCTTTATACAGTTGATCCTGAAATCCAAAAAAGGGAGATTTGTGTTGACTCTTAACACAATAAATATAGTAAAGCTTTAATCCTGATGTTATCCTAGAGAATTACCTATAAACATGATCTGATTTAGGTGTTGATATGATCCCACCCAGAGATGAACAATAACTATATATTTTTACTGTCAAATCAAAGTAGTTGAAATATAATGCAAGTTGAGGTCCCTGAGGACACTCAATGCCTTGAGATAATTATATGTATTATGATATCTGAAGAAAAATTATACATCAAAAAGAAAGAAGGAAGAGTGAATCTTGTTCCTCGTGTAAAGATGGATAGTGAAAAAAAACATGAAAAGATGGAAAGTTAACAGGTTATAAGGAAAAATACGCATCCTTCAACTAGCAAAGACAACTTTCATAGGAACTCAAAGGTCAAAGCATAAATACCTGTCCGAGAAGAATTTCATTTAACTCGCTCATGGAGGGAGTTCTCTCAACAGCATGAACCTGAAAAAGCGTGTGTAATAAGTTTAAGAAACGCATATATGGAGCAAATCCATCTTGAGTAATGCATCAACAGAAGCAGAGTAATATTAAAAGGACTAATTTCTTAAAAAACTTGAGTATAAAAGTGCATGGATTTGATTTTTCTCAACATAGACATAATACTCCTAAGTATGTAAATAAACTAAAGTGGAATATAAAATATATTCTTCTTGTACATCACATAACTAGAAACAACAGGATCATGTCATTAATTTATAAGAACAATGTGGCATACTCTCTATGATCTAGTAGGCACAATCGAATAAGTGAGGCAACCCATTGTTACAATCCATAAAATTTCATGAGGAGATATCTCTAGCTATTATATTTGATCATTACACCAATAGCTCAAGGGTATGTCACTGTCCATGTCAAATAAGCAATTCCTCTCATGCATGTGATGAGTGCTTAAAAAGTTTCTATTTATATATCAACAGTTTACAGGCAACAGCCAGAGGATTAAAAAAATGATCAAAACGAGCACTGTAAAACAAATAAAAAATTTATAGCACTGAGAAACTAAATTAAAATAAAAAAGCATTGAATATATACCCAACCTCCACACCTCCAGGGAAACAATACGAAAGAAGATCCTTGTATTTAAGTGGCAACTGCTTTTCTCGAGGGTAAACACATAAGACCTGAAAGAAGTAGACAGGAGAAGCAAAATCAATGATCAAAAAACTTTCAAATATCTGTAACACCAATAAATTCAACAATTCCCAGCGAGAAACCCACCTGAGGTTCAATATTGGGTTCCACACGAGAATGATTCTGGTAATTGAGTGCAGTTCGCAATTTCCCTGGAGTTTCAGATTTTCTGGCAATATATTGCCTTTCAAGAGCCTGAATGTCACAATTAGGATGAAGTCCAACAACTACCATGCTCTCAAAAAGCCTTGATGGCTCTTTCAACGACTTATGAATATGATCCTGCAAACTTAAATAAGTGACTTGTTAAGAAAATACAGTGATTAAGCTTTCAGTCTCAGGTGATACAATGAGCATATCATATGGAAAGGGATTATGGAAGACTATGACATGACATTGGAATCACGCACTCATTACAGTTTACAACCCCATACTAGTTAAATATTTTAATAATTAACAAAAAGAAAAACATTTGAGTGATCATTAAACTAGCAACTAGATTAAATGAAAGATAAGCTCTAAATTCTGGAACTAAGGATCGAAAAATACTTTAGTCGACACTTGCTGGAAAAAAATTAGTCATTAGGAAGAGGTACACTTGAATGAAAATGCATACCAAGTACTGCACCTGACAGCTTGCCCATTGTCGCTTTTGGCTAGTTAGAACTTCTGGATTATAAGTTCCATTTCTCTGTCCTTCGGAAGGACTTCCGAAGCCTTTTAGTACTCTTGTTACATGGCGCTGTATCTTCTGAAGTTTGCTATCACCGCTGTCATCTTTTGATGAAAACACCACAGACGGACGTGGAGAATGAACAGCAGAGGCAGCAGCAACAAAAGCTTCTGTGGTCTGCATGAAAAATGAAGCACTCCATCCAGGGCTACCAGTATCTTCATTGTTACTCATCCTAGAAGTTCCTACTCAACTGCATGAACCAAAAAAAAAATTAAAATACATTTAAAATCCCTTCCTATTTTCACCATATAAACTTTTATAAGGATATTGGCACAGGTATGTGTCAATACAAATGAACTTCCCAATCTTAATAACAGACATTAAAAAAGTGATATGATCATTGACCTACCTAAAACATTGCAATCTACAATTACTTATCAGAAGTTACAAAAAATCAGTGTCAATGCTTAATGGTAAAGTTTTCAGCTATCAAAATGGCAAAAATAAGATAAGGAAAAATCTTCAGCTATTAGATAAAAAATTCTTCAGTTTCCATGACAAAAAAATATAAATAATTTTTTATCTCTTCAAAAACACTTTTGAAAGAAACCTACAAACCATCAACTAACAATAAATTACACTTTTAACTCATAGAAGTTACCCTTTCTCCGATTTACTTTTTCAGTTACACAACCGTGGATTGGGAATTGAATAATTTTTATTTTTTTCTCAAAAAAACCTACACAATTTGTATCCAAAAAAACTGCGATGCTCCAAATTTCCAATACATCATATCAATCACGAAATCATCTTCTTCAAGCAAAAGAATTACATCAACCTAGAGATTAAGATCGAATTCGAGCTTAAAGCAAAGAACAAAACTAACAAGCTTTACAATAAACATATGAACTCAAGTTTATTAACAAACATCAGAATTTAGGGGGAAAAAAAAAAAACACTATAGCTTTTTATATAGAAATTGACCATAGACAAATAAAATTGTCAAAGAAATTAAAGCAGACTCACCTTCCCAACAAATATAGATTGAGAGAGTTTCAGCAGAGAGAGATAAATGAGAGAAAGAGAGAGAGAGAGAGCTCAGGCGGCCGTGAAACGAAAGCTAACTCCAAAGTAATATAAATTAAAATAATCGTGTGTAATGTTTAACGATAGAGAAGATTTTTATCGGCAATCAAAGGAAGAAGACAAGAGAAGACAAGAGAAGAGATGCGTCCTCTCGTGAAAGTCGATACAAAAGCCGCAAAATGTAAAGGGACGGTCAGTTTCGTCTTCCTCCTGTTGTTTTGTGTTGGGTTCCCTGTGTACACGCTTTAAGGATCTTATAGAATGAGAGATCGTTTAAAATTAAATAGTATTGTTTGGTAACTAAGCATCCAATGTCCCACTTTTTACCTTCTTTTTTTTTAATTTTAATTATTATTATATTTTATTTTATTTATTTCTCTAATTAGTAATTATCACTTCATTTTTCTCCAAAACGGCATTGCTCTTCCCTTTCTTTTCTTTTTTTCCCTTTTTTTTCTCTCCATGGGGGTTTCTTGGATGTAAATACTTAAGACCATTTGATTATGTGATTGGTAATCTGATACGGACACGTGGCGAACCAGTAGAGGATCGAGATAGTTGGGTGCCACGTGCTTGGACATGATGATGATTTCGAGAAAGGAGAGATTGGCGTGTGGGGTCACAAAGGAAGCCGAGTTTATGTAAGAAAGTAGGCAGGGTATGATGAGAGTGGAGTGATAAAAAGATAAAAAAAAGTGTCTGCTTTATAGTCGTGTTATAGAAAAAGTTAAGGGGGGGCCGAGTAGTATGTGGGCCCCCACTCATGTTGATAGACCAGAACAGAACACACCAACCTTATTGTATGATTGTATTAGACACTAGACAGAGTATAGGACTGCGTGGGGCACTCTTTGTTTGACATTGACCCAATGAACTAATGAATATCTTAATATGATAATATCTATCGACTCTTTGACCCTTTTTTTTTTTTTTTTTTTTCCTTTCTATTTTTATTAAATCGAAGTTTTTCATAGTTACACTTACGGTGTCAAAAAAAAGTTTTTCATAGTTACGGTCTTATGGGTGAGGATATCTTTATGAATCCTATGCAAAGAAATTAAAAAGTGTTTGTAATTGTCTATAATGCCACGAAAAAGAATATAATGGACCTAGAATTTTTATATTTTTTTATAAATCTTGACGCTGATTGGTAGTGGTGGGCAATTGGGCATTGATTTGTATGGTTTGGCTTTCGTTATAATCAAATCAAATCAAATCGTTATTCGATAGGTTTGGTAACTAAATCAATTACAGGATAAGCTTAAATAAAATCAAATTGTAATATTTATTACCAAAAAAACAAAAAAAATAAAACCAAACCAAATCATTTATTACCATTCACCCTTGCTACAAATGGAAGAAGCAAAGTGTCTCCCATTGACGGTAGGAAGGCTCCAACCTTCCTGATCGGCAAACGAAGGAAGCGTGATGAGGAGGTGAGGCATCCTCATTTGCAACGAGTAGGCTCCAGCCTCCCTCGACATTGAATGGAGGAAGCAAGACCTCCCTTGTTCACAAATAGGGGAGGCAAAACCTCTCTCGCTAAAAACAAGGGAGGCGAGACCACCCCACCGTGCCTCCCTCATTCACGACAAGAGTAGATGGAGATCCAATCTAATTGACCATTCAGAACATCTCAAATGCAAATATGTATTTGGATAAAATTGACTACCGCATAGGATAGATAGTTAAAAAGTTCGAAAAACTCTCTCCTATGCAATTATCTAATTTCAATATGGAGATGATTGGTAAAAAAAAAAAAAAAAGTTTGGGAATATTGAGTTAAGTTTCTAATTCTATAAACTCTCTTAGAAATGTCGACTAGGATTTCTAACTCTTTACACTAATAATATTATAGCTTATTTAATTGAAAAATAAAATAGGAGAGAAAAGTGGAATAATTGTTTAATTATAATTCGTCATAAAATAGATGCATATTTGATTTTAAATAATTGCATTGGAGATGTGAATATATATTTCTGTACAAAAATTTCAAAAGTGGATCTACAATGAATAGAAATACTGATGTTACACTATTTAGAAACTCAAAATTGTATATTTATATTGGAAATGCTCTCATACTGGATCTCAATAACAAAAATTGTTTTTTATTTTTATTTTCTTTTATATTTTAATGGACCATTTAAAATAAATTTTTTTTAGTTGTTTAAATTTTGTTTTTTATTTAATTTTTTATATTTACACCATCTATTTTCTTATATGTTTAAATATTTCAATTTTTTATTTTTTTTACTTTCAACCTTTAAGTTTGACTAATTTTAACTGACATTTGTAAGGTCAATAATAATTTTTGGAAAACATTATTTTCAACTGTGATTAGGTAAATCTCAAGTAGAATACGTGTAATTCTTCTCTCTCTTTCAAAATTAATAATTTCACATATATAACTACAAAATAGAAGGTGCAGCTTTTGTCTTCCAGTCCATGGTCAACGCTCAGGGAAGTGCTCGAGGTGGTCTAATTGCAAGCAAATTAGTCCAATTGAAAGTGGAAATTTGTAATAAATGACGCACATTATTCTTTCTACTTTCTCATGTAATTATTAGACCACAACATTAAACCATCTCAGTAACGCTGTTATTTGGGAGCTTTTAATCAAACAATATTTATATTTTTCAACTCTAAACATCATAACCTCTAATTAATCAATTTTATCAACTTAATTTAGTGAGATGTTTTTAGTGTGGCTCTATTGCCACCCAAAAAAATATCTTGTTACACACATTTTTCTTCATACATCCTTATTAAAATATTAAAATTGTTAATTTTACTTTTTTTACCCTTCAAAATATCAAAACTATCCTTTTAAATATTTTTGATAAATTTAAACATTTTTTTTTTTTCATTACATCCATTTTTCTCATGGCACCCATTTTAGACTTGGTTTCATAAATTAATTGTTTGACATCAATCTTTTTCAGCTGTAATGGTCCAATCTAATGTGCCTCTAATTTTATAGGTTGCTATCGGTATCCGTGTTGATTTGTAATTCAAAATGAAGGTGTAGACAAATCTATGAAACGTTGAAGTTGGATTTTATTCACTTAAAAATTAAAATATATATCTATTAAAAAAAAATTGGATCCGAAATTAGCAAAATAGCAGATATAGAATGAAAAAATATATATATACACATATATAAAACAAAAACAATAATTGCATCAGGTTTTTTTTTTTTTTTTTTTTTTTTCAGTCACCAAACAAACACAAAATTTGATCTCTAGACCTTGTGATTTTACAACCAAGTTTTTTTTTTTTTTTTTAAACAAATGGTTTTTTTTTTAAAAAAAAAATCTGTCACCAAACTTCTTTACTTTTGAAAACCATTTTTTTTTTTCAATCACAAAAACATAATAAAAATTAAAGTAAATATACTTGAATACACTTGGAATCCATTAAATCAATTTTTTGTTCATCCATTTTTAATCTATGTGAAAATAATTATATTTCCTTATTGATGTTGGTTTTGATTAAATATATATTATTAGGGTTTATTAAAGGGATTTGAATTCTCTACTGATCTGATCTTTTTTTTTTTTTGGACCTTTATAAAGCATGTGATTGGTTGTTAATAAAGTCGTTATGGAAACCAATCACATATTAACCATACATTCATTACAGTGCTTATATGTCATACGATTAAGTGAGATTATTAAAGCTTATGATAAATTGGGTGTTCATGGGTGTAAGAAGTAAATTTAAATTTTCAATTATAAAGTCATGTAATTTAAATAATTAAATATAGTATTTTAAAAATAAAAAAGTTTCATTAAAACATATGTGTCGTAAGATATTTTAGTAAATAATAATAATAATAATAATAATAATAAACAAATTTTAAAAAACCGAACTTGCAGACTGCGGCTGTACATTTTGGACCGTCAAATATTCTTTCTATCAACATTTCTAGTTGCAGTCTCGCACCGGCCATATCAACCTTTTAAGTTTTCAACGAAACTGAGTTATCAACTGACGTGGTTTTAAATGACCATATTCAACTCATCTATTTTATTCTTTATCTTACGTCAATGAATAATAAATTAGTGACATTAAGGTTGAATTTTTTATTTTTATTTTTTTTAAGTGATTGAATATCGGTGAACAAAGCGAGGTTTATTTTTTCTAAAATCTATTCCAAGTTTCCAACAATACTAGCTATGCATTTTTATTTTTTAGTGAAATTTGACTGTGAATGAATTAAATGTCCATCTGCAGGGGTGTAACTCAGCTGGTATATGAACGAGTTTGGGGTTTGGACAAATGACTCCTAAGTCAACGGTTTGAATCCTATTGATGGTAAAAAACTTCAAATTCGTGTATATAATGATTTTCATTTATTATTGTTGTTGGAGGTAAATATCATATGAGCTGCCCCTCTCATAATGTGAATTTGGGTGAACTTTTGAAGCATGACTTCCTTTCCAAATGATCTCCGTGTTACAGTGAGAACCAATAGGTTGAGGTGAGCCAACTGGTGCAGTGGTGGTGTTGTTATTCACTTTTGGATAATTGGATGCTTAATTAAGTCAATGTTATAGGCTTATAGCTTGCTATGAATATTGAAATTTAATTATTGATAAGCATTTCTTAGGGATGACTGAAAACTTATCTATAAGAATGTTTTCACTTTTGGCGCGTTTACTAATCAGTAATTAAATTCAAGAAAGGGAATTAAGTTACTGATTTGTTAATTCCAGTGTTTACTAAATTTATAAGGAATTAAGTTACGTATACCACACTCTCAAATCAGTAATTAAGTTACTGATGGAAAGGGAATTTGATTCCCCCCACCCACCGGAATCAAGTTCCCTTTCCCGATTAAAAAAGGAAATTCATATATTTTTACTAAAATATCCTCACTTGTAATAATTATTAAAAAAAAAAAAGCTGTATTTCCACTATATTGTTCTATTTTATGGATTGTTCACCGTCATTCTTTTTTGTTCATCGTTTTCCTCCAAATCTTGCTATAGGTACGTTTTTTTTTTTTTTTTTTAATCTTAAATTTGTTGAATATACATAGAAATCTTTAACTCATTGGTGTTTTTTTTTTTTTTTCTCTTTTTGTCAAATCTGCGATGGCTTTTTTTTTTTTTTTTTTTTTTTTTTTTTTTTTTACGTGAAGGCGTGAAGCTATTTGCATATTCTGATATCAATAATGCTACATTGCCCAAATGATGTGGCAACACCATGGGACATTCATTTAAATTGTATTAGATTTGCATGTTTTAAATGAATGGCCAAGAGTGTTACCACATCATTTGGGCACAAGATTTGGGCAATGTAGCATTACTCTGCTGATATTCATATGTATCTATTTTGTTTTGTTTTAAGTTTTGTTTTGTTTTTTTTTTTTTTTTTCTCTTTGTAATGAAGCAGTATAACGTAGTATTACATATTCATATATATATATATATATATATATATATATATATATATATATATACGGAAATTATCCTATCAGTGCATCTTGATAGAATTATATAAGGATATTGAATGTGAGCCACTCGTTTTACATACTTTGACTTGGTATATATGCACTTGTCAAATCACTGTTATAAATGAGTGGCTCACATTCAATATCCTGATAAAGTTATATCAGTGCATCCTGATAGGATCGGAACCGTATATATATATATGCTATTTTGTTTAAGTTTTTTTTTTCTTTTTCCGTAAAGCATGTTTTATATATATTTATATATATATATATATATATATATATATATATATATCGCTGAAGGGGGTCTTTTTTGTTTTGCTAGGGTGCCATGTTTCTTAATTTTTTCTTGGTTGTCCTGTTTCTTGCTTGTGGGTTATGTTTCGTTTGGCTTTTGTTTTCTGTTAGGCTGCGTTGTCAGCACTTATTTGTTGGTGTTTTCTTGGTGGTCTTCATGACCCCCCTTTGAATATATTAGCCGTTCAAATATATATATATATATATATATATATATATATATATATATATATGGTCTCCATGGCCCCCCTTTGAATATATTAGCCATTCAAATATATATATATATATATACACACACTACAATGACTTTAATTATTTTTATTTTTTTAATGAAGTTATCTTAATAAATCTGTATCTAATGTTCGTTTTATATATGGTATAGACAAATGGCTCACTTAAGTTTATCAAGAAGGAAAAAATTGTTTGTTATGTTTATATTTTTGATATTTTAGACTTGTTTTTTGTTTGACAATCTTTTGAGACCTAGTTTATAATTTATATATAAATTGTTTTGTTTTCTTTTATACAGTTAATAATGAATCAAGTACAGTGAAAGCTAATGGTTGCATATGTTGAGTTATTTTGTGTTTTAATTTTTGAGAGAAGGGAAAAAAGAACCAAAATGTGAGAAATTAATTCGACATCAAATTAATTATGCTTTTAAATCTGAATTACTCCTCAATTTTTAATTATTATTGACTAATTAGTTGAAAGTTTACGATATAAAGATGTTAATTACTAGTTATAGTGTTATGAGCAGTATAAAAAATAGTTTTTCATAATAATAATAATAATAAAATATTTCAACATATTATATACACAAGGGTATTTTTGTAATTAATTATATATCATTCTGATTCCTTAGTTGAAGTAAATACTAGAAAGGGAATAAATTTGATTCCGTTTCTGATTCCTAAATTGTTAGTAAACACTGTAATGGAATTTAATAACTTAATTTTGATTCCTTTCCATTCCCTTTCTAGTGGAACTTAATTCCGATTCCCTCCATTCCTGATTAGTAAACGCACCCTTTATGTCTGGGTCGCACTCACGACCTCACGAGTGACATTTGTCTTGCTTACCTGTTGCCATAACAAGTATTATTTCACATACAGCTGAAATGATATTTTCGGATTTTCCCATATATCTTTTAAAGGTATCAACTTATGAAACCGTCTTAGAGCATCTCAAATACAAATGTAGCTTTCATACCAAAAATCGTTGATATGGTAACAATGTCAACAGATTTACTTCTCATGTGGTATAAAAATAGACTTGATAGACAATCAACTTAAAATTTGGTCTTCGATGCTTATGTTTAAAACACATTTATTTTTGATGCTGTGTCCGATTTTTATTTTTATTTTTCCTTACCAAAAATAAATGAAAAATTAATATCAATTTTAAATACTTACTGAGTCAACCGAAAAAATAGGTGTGCAATAAGCCGTTTGAAAGTAGACGATCATATTAACAATGTCTAATATATTTTTTGTCACATCAGTGTGAAATTGAATATGCACATCTGCATTGGAGATACATTTTTAATAGATTGCATATTTATCCTATGTGGCATTTTTTTTTTTAACAAGTCATTTTTACATTGGAGATGTTCTTATGGTTTGAAAGCAGTCCATCAATAAGGATAATTTCATCCAAATGGTTTTTACATTAATGGGTCGTTTAATATCCGAGTTTTCCTCGTGTGGTTGATCGTGGTATTATAACATGGGGAGCCATCGGACACAATTGTGTATATTGATTTGATTATTCAATTATTATCATGATTTTCAATTAGAAATGAGAGCTAGCTATACCTATACTATGGCTTATTTTTAATGAAAGATACATTGTTATATAAATTTCTCGCGTGAATTTAACGTGGTCAAATTGGACGTTTTTGAATGTCTGATGTGGCTTGCTAGTAATAGTACTTATTCAACTTGACAATATTTCAGGTTTGAGTTACCGCCACCGTATATGATATTAAAAATATATAAAAAAATTGGATGATCTCAAGTATTCAAGAACATTAACCATGCATCAACTAAATAATAGTTATTTTATAAAAAAATATATTTAATTGAAAAGTATAATACGATTTGAAATCAAGACAACAAAGCGAGCGAAGCACTTGTTACTTAACCATCTCAGAGTATCTCCAAGGGAGCTCCCTAAATATTGGTTAAATCTGAGCTAAAAAGCTATTGTTAACGGTACAATTTGGCCATCTCTTCAAGGAATAATTTTCTCATTACCAAGAACCTCACAAACATACTTCACCTGAGAGGATCCGGTTCGCCCCATAGGCTGGGTCCATTCTCGAGTCCAAACCAGGTGAGGACCAGACCCCATCGAGAGAGCAAGCCCAAACCATAAAGATAATAGTTTGATTGGGGGATAGAACTCGATCCAACTCTGCCTACGGAGCGAACCTAGTCTAAGAACCGGAGCCTGACTAGGGGTAGGTGGATACCAAGAAAGGAAATGGAGTAGGACAACCCCACAATTCGGGCAAACTGCCATGTATGTCTTAGCAATGCTTATAGAACACCAGGACTTGCCCTAAAAGCACTGGAGTCTGCCTTAGGGCTAATACAAGCCCGCTAAAGGGGACAGTGAGGATCCGATAGGAGATCTCTCACTTAAGAAGAGGATCCCCCACCTACCAACACAAATGACACCTATAAATACCTATGCTCAAGAAGAAGGAAGGGGTCACAAACAAAGGGAAAATAGAGCTATAATCCTACTTGGCTACTTATCTACTAAATTCTTCACCAATTTCTCCTAAGTCTCGATCCACATAAGGGTCAGTTCCTTGTAAGTCCGCTAGGGCATGGTGCATTAATGCTACTTGGCTACACGTTGTAAGCTCCTCGGAGCCATATTCTCCATTAATAAACATTTCTTACCTTTTGTTGATATGTGACTGACCTTCCCATCCAAAGAATCACTCTTGACCAGATGGCATCAACCCTACTAAAGCATCGACTCAGCTAGGAAAGGTAGAAACTGTGAACCGCGATAGACCCGGTCCACTGGTCAGACCAACCAGTCCATCCGGCCTACCCTGCCTATACATCACCTATCACCTAAGAACCTGAACCTACCCCTCCTATTGGGTCGGACTACTACAAGGCACCCGTACCTCGTGGTTGATCATTGTCTAGAAAATCCTGACTGATTTTCTAGATAACAACTATTTTTGCTAGCAACTTTTGAGTGAGTCACTACAACCATCATCTCTATTTTGGATAAACATTAATATTTTAATATTAATTTTTTGAATTTAAAATGTAGATAAAATATTATATTTCAAGTTTTCATCCAAGTTTTCAATGTCACGACTTCATTAGTTTCATACATGTGAAGCTATTATTGTTTTACAGGTGCACTGGTTTCATACATGTGTTGACGGTGATTTTTGGATCGTTTGAAAAGTCAACCCGTCAAACGATTACACGTAGGCAGATCAAGGTTTTGCCCGATTAAGGTGAGCAAGCCAAAACCTTCTCTTTCACGGGGATGTGATGTAATCGATAGATAGCCTATTATGGATGGCTAGTTCAACGAGAAAGGTGGTTTGCAAGTTAATATAACAATAAATAAATAAGGGCACGAACATGTAATTTACGTGGAAAACCCTAAGAAAGTGCCAGAGACGATATAAAGAATATCACTATTTAGAAACTACACACTCAATACTCACTTTCTCTCTGATAGATTGTTTGTATCTTTGTACGTTAATTTCACTAGTAGTTATATGGGTTGATAAGATGTTTCTCTAATTCGTGTCGTGCAAGTAAAGGATTCGTAATAAGAATCCCCTCAGGATTCTAGTGGAGTAGCCCGTTTATGACTCTTTGTTTGGTGTTTATCTTCTATAAGCTTTGATCTCTTCCCTGATTAGAGTTCTTTGATATTTGAGAAGAAATAACTATGTTTCCTTATTGGAATGTGGTTCTTAGACTCTTTATTTGGGTGGATCTTCACTTGATATGGTGTATCTTCAAAAAGTCATATTTCCTGATTTGACCGAGTATATTTCAATGAGTAGAGATCTTTGGCAAGCAGAATCTTTGCTCATTAAGACTTCCTAGATTGATCGGCTTTACTTGGCAGGCATGTTCCTAGCCCACACGAACTTCCTTGACACGTGTCCAGACCTGATGACGTGTCTCTGGTCAGAGCCCCTCTGGTTGATTGGTTGACTATAGGTGACGTGGCACTATCATATCCCCGTTTTATTTGCTATCTTTGCTGACGTGTCACTCAGTCGAATTTACACATACAACAACGTGAAACTAGTATTGTTTTACAAATACATTAGTTTCATATACGTGATGACATGAAACTAATATCGTTTAAATACTTTACACAAAAACAAGGGAGTGGTTGTAGTCAAATATTGTAATAATCGCAAGTTTATCTTGCTACAGGTTGGAAAAAAAAAAGACCGTTAGAATAAATTGAGATAACTGCAGGTTATTTATTTTTATTTTTAAACTATTTCAAATCTAATATTAAAATAATATGAGAGAGAGTTTGGTTGGGAATTGGGATTGTTGGCTCTCAACACTTAGCAAATGTCATTCAAATTCTCTAAAACAACTAACAATATAGGGAGTGATTGGAGTCAATGATAAATGAAAAAAATATATGATATGTAGGGATGGCAACAGGGCAGGTCAGGGTTGAGGAATGCTTTTCCATCTCTATCCCCGCCCCCCAAGACCATCCCCATCCCCATTCCCGTCCACGCATTAAGAGAAGCGGGGCCGGGGGTGGGGATTCCTCGTTGGAGAGGCCTTCCCCATACTTGTCCCATTCCCCTTCTAATATAACTATACATTTAAAAATTACAACTTAAAATAAAGAAAAAAGTATAAATTCATATTTAGTCTAAAATCAATGATTCTATAAAACAAACCAACTTCTAAAGTTTAGTTAAAAAAAAAAAACTATTTATGTTAAAAAAATTAATGTTAAATGATTTTAAAAATCTGAATATTATATATTATATTATAAATATATATATCAGGGTGAGGAGTGCTTCCCTCGTCCCCGCCCCACTTCACCTTCGGGGACTGGGATGGCAATGGGGCGGGGTGGCCTTCTCCGCACCCCACCCTATTTATTTTTTGAAAACCTATCCCCTCATAAAACCCCACTATAGATGGAGCGGGTTGGGGCGGGGCGGAGTACAATGGGGAGTGCTTTCCCTATCCCCACCCATTTATAATTTTTTTTAATTTAAATAATAAATATATAACCATTGAATATGATATAATATATAAAGTAGTAAATAATTCCAAGAAACTATTAAAAAATATCTCATAAACATAATTCTCTCAAATATAAACATAAAGTATGAAGTCAAAATGTTTAAAAATTGTAACGCTAATCATCTAATAGTTGCATTTATTTCTCTAGTTCTCTCTTCTTTAGTTTGTTTCCACTCTATGTTGTTCTTGTATATTTACACAATTTTCTCTTAATAACACTAGTATTGGGTATTCACTTTCTAGTGCATTTGTAGACATATTCGTACCTACCTTAAGTAGTGATAAACGAATTAAATTTAATTCAAGAGTTGAGAATTATTAAAGTAATAAACTTGAACCGTTATTATTAAACTTTTAATTTTAAAAGTTATTTGAGAAAGAAACTTACTGTATGTCCTCTTGTGTTTGAGGTTGAAGTTTGAACAGTGAACTTCGAGTTGTTTGAGGATTAGAGACTTAGAATTGAAGTTAGCGGCTAGGGTTTTTTTAATAGTGTTTTGTTTTGTCACTTTATGTTAAGTAACGGTGGAGAGATGTAAAGTTAGGGTTAATATATATATATATATATATATATATATATTTGGATATATTTATTTTCTTTGAAACTACGTAGTTTAACTAAGTATTATTTTAAGCGGGACATTCCCGCCCCATACTCATTACGAGTTAGATTATCTATCTCCATCCTCGCCCCATCCCCACCCTAAAAGTACGGATCCCCGTCTCCGTGGGAAATTTTGCCATCCCTATCGAGGACAAAACATTGTCCCTATCCCCATTCCCATCCTCGAATATTATCCCTCATCCTCACCCGTTTGGGGTGGGGCCCAAGAGGCCCTGGCCCCGGCCCCGTGGGGAATACTGCCATTTCTAATGATATCATTAGCCATTTAATGTATATACTATTAACTAGTGTGGTTGATGATGCTCTTACATTATCAATGACAACATATGACGATTTTTTTTTTTGAAAGAATATACGAGGAAATATTGGCGCAGACCAAAGTAGACAATCCAACACGTGAAGAACATGTCCGAATTAGAATGTATAGTTGTATAGTTGTATCGCACTACAATCATTTACCGATCGACCACTCAGTGCATCAATAAATAATCATAACCGTTCAAATTCATATCAACCGCTCAATCCACAATCAGCCCTGCATCACATGACTCGATAAAAAAAAAATCTCAAATACATCAAGCACCACCAGATCACATCTCTAACCGACCGATGCTAGAAAAACATTGAAAAATGCATCCACTATTTATATATGGTTTCTCTCTTCTGTCTGATCATGTGCTCTTTTGATAGTCTTGTCTTGTTATATTGATCAATTTCATCCTTGTCCTTCACAAGTATCAATCCCTCAGATCAGCTCAAATTACAACAATAATGACGGAGACTACAGAGCAATCGACAGGCCTCTTTTCTCCTTACAAGATGGGCAAGTTCAACCTCTCTCACAGGTTAGTAGGGCTTGATCTCTCCTCCTGTTTTGGTTTTTAGGTGCATTTGGCCGGAGAAGAGAGATAAAACTGGAAGATCAGTTGATATAGGACGATTTTGCCCCTGTGTTTTCTACCATGATTGGTTTGACACTTGACAGTGTGTGTGTTTGTGGTGGCAGGGTGGTACTTGCACCGATGACCAGATGCAGAGCCTTGAATGGAATTCCACGGCCGGCTCTGGCTACCTACTATGCGCAGAGGTCAACCCCTGGCGGCTTTCTCATCAGTGAAGGCACTACCATCTCTCCCACGGGTCCCGGGTATTTTCGTAATTCTGCTTTTATTATCGATAATTGTAATTAATTGACAAATCAAAGGGTTGATGTTATTTTTCATAAGAGGCCTATCATTCCGTGAGTGGGCTACTTTACTTTTCTAAATTGACTATTGAGAATAGTCAGTGGGAGGAAGTGGGTCCTACTTCTTTTTAAGTTACTGGCCGGTGGGGCCAATGATGTCCCCACCAGCCAATAATACTTTGGTCTTCGGCCCTAAGGTGGGCCAAGTCTTGTGTCTGAAATTAGTCAGAGTCGTGTTTTTCACGTTACAGAGATTCACCAAAAAAAAGTTACAGAGATCAACTATAATTTTCCCAACGTGATGCACATTTTATTTATATTTAATTTAATTTATTTTTTCAAGAAAATTGTTTTAGGTGATACTTTTTTCTTCAATTATAAGTTACACGAGGAGCACTAGCTCATCGTATAAGAGTATTTTTTTTTAATTCCTTTTTTAAAGGTTGTGACTTGTGATTAATTATTAATGAATATATAATCACCCATTATAAAAAATAATGTCAATATGCTATAATGTATAGAAAAGGAACAAATCAGAATCACTATCTTATAATAAATGATTGGTAATTATCTCAACGCTGTGAAGAAGTAGGAAAGTTGTTGATCATTAAAATGCACACAGTCGATTGCTATTCATCAGTGTCTAAAGTTTCCAGTCTGAAACTAATAATTAATATGCAAAATTAATTGACTAATGTTGTTATTAATGGTGATGAAACCAGGTTTCCACATGTGCCAGGGATTTACTCGGAGGAACAAGTGGAGGCATGGAAGAAAGTGGTAGATGCTGTTCATGCAAAGGGCAGCATCATTTTCTGTCAACTGTGGCACGTCGGCCGTTCATCGCATCCCGGTACATATTATATCACAAAATCCTATTAATTCCTCCATAAAGTATGCTACATTGTTCTTGAATCACTGACCATTAACGCATAATGACAGTTTATCAACCTGGTGGAGCCGCTCCAATATCATCAACCAGCACGCCAATATCAAGGAGGTGGAGAATTCTGTTGCCAGATGGGAGCTATGGCATATACCCAAAACCTCGGCAGTTGGAAACGCATGAAATACCGGAGGTGGTGGAGCATTATCGCCGGGCAGCAGTCAACGCCATTCGAGCAGGTTAGTGTATTCAATGATAATGTGTCCTTTTAGTTCAATTACTAGCTAAAACTAATACTTCGGAGTTCAGAGTCGTGCACATCGTCTATATGTATAGGTAAATGGCCTTAATTCCTTCATCAATAAGAACGACTAGAATCGTTTTCACTCCTTTGAAACTCATGGTACTTGAAACTATCATGATCCGTTCATACCAAACCTTTTGTGCTGGTTTTAAGTTATATATAACTGGCGGTCTTTGAATTTTACACATTTTCTTCACATTCAACATAGAAATGGCTGGCTTTCAATCTTTTTAAGCTTGGTGTAATAGAGGATGTAGTTAGTTTAGAAGTTGTGGCTTCACTTTTACTCATTTATTTTGATGGTTTTAGTGAACAAGTTAGCATTAAATTTAGTGTACAATTTGCAGGCTTTGATGGAATTGAGATCCATGGAGCGCATGGCTATCTTATTGACCAATTTTTGAAGGATGGGATCAATGACCGAACAGATGAGTACGGTGGATCTCTTACAAATCGCTGCAGGTTCTTAATGCAGGTGGTTCAAGCAGTAGTTGGAGCCATTGGTGCAGATCTCGTTGGTGTGAGAATTTCACCGGCAATTGATCATCTTGATGCCATGGACTCCAATCCAATCGCCCTAGGCTTGGCTGTTGTTGAGAGACTTAACAAACTGCAGACAGACCTGGGTGCAAAGCTCACTTATCTCCACATCACACAGCCCCGGTACACCGCTTATGGCCAAGCAGAATCCGGCAGGCCTGGTTCTGAAGAAGAAGAAGCTCAGTTAATGAGGAGTCTGAGAAGTTCTTATCAGGGAACTTTCATGTGTAGTGGTGGGTTTACGAGGGAGCTAGGAATTGAAGCCATAACTCAGGGCAACGCTGATTTGGTATCTTACGGCCGTCTCTTTATCTCAAATCCAGACTTGGTTTTGAGATTCAAGGTCAATGCACCCTTGACTAAGTATATCAGGAAGACATTTTACACGCAGGATCCTGTTGTTGGGTACACTGACTACCCTTACCTGAACAAAGGAAGTGACAGCCGCCGAGAACCACTGTCACGCCTTTGAGTGGTGCTTTTAAATATGGAGCTTGTCCTAGCATGGACTACAACTTGATCATTTGATGATGATAAGTTGAAATGTGGTTTTATTTATATGTAGTTTTCCAGTAATAACATGATTTGAATAAAAGCTTAAAAAATCTAGCAACTTATTAGTTTGAATTGGAAGATTAAGAAAATACAGGATAAACAGGCTCCATATTTGGGTAGAAAAGTCCAAAATTTTGCTCCACTCCAGCTGGTTTTTGGTTCTCATTGAAGGTGGCGAAAATGAACCCTTGTATGTGAGCTTCGGGTCTTTTTGGCGTTCCTTTGTTACTAGTGATACGATTCATGAAATTCTTATTGTACGTGGCTGCTAGCTGCGGAGTAGTAAAATCACCGTTGCCAGCAGAAGGCCAACCGCTCTCGGAGACAAAGACATACACATCACTCACACCCTCTTTATCCATGGCCGAGAAGAAAGAATCCACCATGGCATCAAACAGGTTGTAATAACTCAAGTCCCCGTCCCTAACTATAGGTTCAGTTGCAGTGAATTGTGCATAATCCAAGCGAACGTTAACCGGATCGCTCGCGTAGGCCAAGTAAGGATAAACATTTATCAGAAGGGGAGATTGCGTTTGTGACAAAAAGTTGAGAACACCTTTCAATGTACTGCTTGCCTCTAGTGTGAATGCACCACTTGAAGGGGGGTAAGAACTTCCCAAAGTTTTCCCAGACAACACAGTTGAGACTTTTATAGCATTCAGACCCTTAGCATCAAGGATCTTTTGCAGAGACTGCATCACGGGCAAAACGTTTTTAGCATAGTTTCCGGGGATGACTTCATTACCGACAGTAATGACTAGGAATTCAATGTCGTCGAGGTAAGGCTCAACGTTTGTCGCCAACCATGCCGTCACTGCGTCTGGACTAGCTGCTAAGTTAGGCAAATCTTCATTTCTGATGCCTAGAATCACTGAGATTCCACTTCCTCTTAGAGCATTGAGTGCTTCCGGGTTGGGATCGAAGAGCCTCGTCTTCTCAATGCCACATCTTTTGTACAGTTTTACTACGTCGGTTGCAGGTGGGAGATTGTCTCCTAGCATTCCA
The DNA here is from genome assembly GCA_030490815.1 of Acer saccharum. Lineage (NCBI taxonomy): Eukaryota > Viridiplantae > Streptophyta > Magnoliopsida > Sapindales > Sapindaceae > Acer > Acer saccharum. Next base: position 36,995,185 of record CM059871.1, read on the forward strand.
TAGCAAACGCCAATGTCAATGGCTTCTACAATCTGGATTTGGTTGTGAATAGCCGCTGCTATGGTGGCCACAACAATGAGTGTTTGCCTGAATGATCCCATCATTTTCCTCTCACTAGTTTGCCTGCAGCCTGCTTATATGTTATCTGCACATGCATAATATTCATAAATCATAATCAACCAGCTAGAATATAATCTTCTGATTTCCAAATTCATTTAGTACAGATGTAATTTGAAAAATAGTTAACAAGAAGCTAGAATTCACAATAACATACTAGTCACTTGATCTCTCTTTTAGATGTCTCAATATTCAGATATCAAAATTCAGTCGTTTGACTTGAGAATCATGAAATAATAGCAGTAACTTGAAAAGAAAAAAACAAATAAAAGACTCAAAGCAATAGACCTCTAGAGAAAATGTGTCTTACCGCCACAAACGAAGCAACAAACCAGAGTAAACAAGTTTGATATGATAAAATTTCAGTACTCTGTTTCCTACTTAAAGAGGCGGATGATACCAAGCAAAATCATGTCTAAACTAATTCTAAATAATTAATGATGTTTAAGTTTATAATCCTAAATATAGTTATTTTGGACGATTATCACTGTTTTATATAGATATATATAGTTTCCATCGATGCTCTCCTATGAATATATATATTTTTCTATATATCTAGAGAAGAGCATTGATGTATTCTCTATGAAATCCAAAAAATTAATCAAAATAATTTAGCAAGTGGTTTGTCCTCATCATATAAATCATGAGATAATGTGGATGAATGATACGGTAATTTGAACTTTTTTTAAAATTTTTTATATATAATTATTTTAATATTGAGATTTACTATAATTATGTTTCATATTATATATATATATACTATGAAACACACACACACATATATATATATATATATATATATATATATATATATAATTATTATATCATTTTGATTTTTTTTTCTTATTCTTTTAAAATGTATATTTTAGTCATTTTATCGATCAAATACATTTTCCATTCATTCGAAAGGTAAATAATTTTAAATTTTAGTTTAGCAATTACCTACCTATTTTTTTTTTTTTTTTTTTTTTAATTAAGCTGACTATTTATTAAGTTAAGCTATAAACGTACTTAAAAAAAAAAAAAAAAAAAGTTAAACTATAAACGGATTATTTCTTAAGCAAAACAATCCTAAACATAGGCCAGGTTCAATTAAAAGAGTCCAACCCCTAGCAAATCTCCAGAATCCAGTAGTTCGGCTATGAGGGATGCGGTTTAGAGTTTGTAGAAGAGTATATATTGGAACATAAAATAGGTGTTAACCTAGCTGGGATGTACCATTAGGTCCATTCCTACAACCATAAAATAAATTGTCTTGTACTTACTAATTTCTTTTAATTATTTTTATTGCGTTGAAATGAAAGGTATTATTATTTACTCAATTTCCAAAATATATAATTGACAGTCACGAAGGATATGCTAGTAGCAAACAGAATTTTGTTTGCAATTTATTAGTTTGAATTGGAAGATTAAGAAAATACAGGATAAACAGGCTGCATGTTTGGGTAGAAAAGTCCAAAATTTTGGTCCACACCAGCAGGTTGTTTCTGGTTCTCATTAAACATGGCGAAAATGAATCCTTCTATGTAAGCATTTGGTCTTTTCGGCGTTCCTTGGTTACTGGTGACATGATTCATGAAATTCTTGTTGTACGTGGCTGCCAGCTGCGGAGTTGTGAAATCACAGTTGCCGGCGGAAGGCCAGCCACTCTCAGAGACAATAACATCCACATCACTCACACCCTCTTTTTCCATGGCCGAGAAGAAAGCATCCACCATGGCATCAAACAGGTTGTAATAACTCAACTCCCCGTCCATAACGATAGGTTCAGTTGCAGTGAACTGTGCATAATCCAAGCGAATGTTAACCGGATCATTCGCGTAGGCGAAATAAGGATAAACATTGATCAAAAGGGGCGATCCCTGTTGCGACAAAAAGGTCAGAACACCTTTCATTGTGCTGCTTGCCTCTGGCGTGAATGCGCCACTAGAAGGCGGGTAAGAGCTTCCCAAAGTGGCTCCAGACAACACAGTTGAGACTTTTATACCAGCCAGACCCCTACCTTGGAGGATGCTTTGCAGAGACTTCATCACGGGCAATACGTTTTCGGCATACACTCCGGGGATGACTTCATTACCAACAGCTATGATTGGGAATTCAACGTCGTTGAGGTAAGGCTCAACGTTTATCGAAAACCATGATGCCACTGCGTCTACACTAGCTGCTAAGCCAGGCAAATCTTCATCTCTCATGCCTAGAATCACTCCGATATTACTTCCTCTTAGGGCATTGAGTGCTTCCGGGTTGGGATCAAAGAGCCTCATCTTCTCAATGCCATATCTTTTGTACATGTTTACAACGTCGGTTGCAGCTGGGAGATTGTCTCCTAGCATTCCATAGCAAACACCAATGTCAATGGCTTCTGCAATCTGGATTTGGTAGTGAATAGCTGCTGCTATGGTGGCCACAAGAATGAGTGCTTGCCTAAATGACCCCATCATTTCCTCTCAATGGTTGATTGCTTATACGTTATCTGCAATTCTGCAAATGTATAATATTAATAAATCATAATCATCAACTAAGAACAAATTTATCCAAAAACTACAAGAGTTGAAAGTGACTTTGATCTCTTCTGATTTCAAAATTCATTTAGTATACAATAGCAGTAACTTGAAAATAATAATAATAATAATAATAATAATAATAATAAAAGACTCAAAGCAATAGATCTCCAGAGAAAAGGTGACTTACTGTCACAAATGAAGTAACAAACCAGAGTAAACAAGTTTGATATGATAAAATTTCAAGACTCTGTTTCCTACTTAAAGAAGCGGATAATAGTAATACCAAGTAAAATTAAATTATGTCTTAACTAATTATGAGTTGGGTGCAATAAATGATATTTAAGTTTGTAATCCTAAATATAATTTAATCCTATATATGGTTATTTTGGATAATTATCATTGTTTTATATATAGAGTTTACATCAATGCTCTCCTAAGGATATTATTGTTTTTCTATATATCAAGAGAAGAGCATTGATGAAAACTTTATACGATCCAAAAAATTAACCTAAATGATTTACCAAGTGAGTTGTTCTCACCAATCACCATATTAGATCATGAGATAATGTGGGTGAATGATATGGTAAGAACAAATCACTTGTCATATCATTTTGGTTGGTTTTTGAATTGTCTAACATTAGTGATTTATAAAATAATTAAAATTGTCCAAAATAACCATATAAAATATGCGACTAGATGAGGTCGACTCAGTAGTATGCCATGGGGTTGTAGGTTTGAATTATATTCCCTCCTCAAACCCCGAATTATTGTAATATTTCAAAAAAAAAAAAAAAAAAAAACATTTAAAATATGCAAAATTTGTTTTTATCCATGTACGAAAGCTTGAAAGGTTAATAACCTTATAAAAAAAATTAGTCCATAGCCAAAATTACGAAAATATTTCTGCAACTTCGTTTTTTTATTTTGAAAAAACGTGAAGCCTTGGATATCGAAGTGAAAGGAGACCTCACCATGGAACCACCTCAATGGAATAGTTTTATTTATTTATTATTATTATTTTTTATTTTATTTGAGGAAGCAGGATTCGAATCGGAGACCTCAAATTTGTTGAGAGGTACGTAAACTCGTAAAGGATGTACATGTCATATTAAAAATGAAATAGTTTCCCGTCAGCGTTAGGAATTAAACTAGTATATGTTCGATTATCTATTAAATAAATGAAAATCAATCTCTATTTTTTTTTTAAATAAAAATAAAAAATCCAATTCCTACACATTTCATCCTGTTAAAGAATTAAGGTTTCAGATGAGATTATCAATGGTCCCTTGTCTTGTTGGCCGGTGACTTCAAAATGAAGTTCCACCACAACTCTAGTATTGTAAATATAATCTCACATTGCCCATTAAACTATGGGAGGACTTTAATTTGTTTGATTTTGATAATTACAAACATTAATAAAATTCTAGTAAAGTTTAATGTGAATATATTATCACATACATGGAGATACAACACATCAAAAAATAGAACTAATTGTTAATAAATTGTAATTCATTAGTTTGAAGAAATAATTAAAGAAAATAAAGGATATGATAAACAGGCTGCATGGCCAGGCAGAAAATAATACGGGATAAACACGTGGGTGCAAAGCTCACTTATCTCCACATCACACAGCTCCTGAACAAAGGAAGTGACAGCCGAGAACCACTGTCATGCCTTTGAGTGGTGCTTTTATATATATATATATATATATTATTTGATAATGATAAATTGAAATGTGATTTCCTTTAGAGATGGTTTTACAGCAGTAATAACATGATTTGATTAACTAAAAGCATAAACAATATATATATATATATGTAGCAACTTATTAATTTGAATTGGAAATCAAATAAATACAGGATAAACTGGCTCCATGTTAGGATAGGAAAGTCCAAAATTTTGCTCCACACTAGCAGGTTTCTGATTCTCATTGAATGTGGCGAAAATGAACCCTTCTATGTACATATTGGGTCTTTTCGGCGTTCCTTTGAGACTGAGGATATGATCCTTGAAATTCTTGTTGTATGTGGCCGCCAACTGCGGAGTTGTCAACTTACCATTGCCAGCAGAAGGCCAACCGCTCTCAGAGATAAGTACTTTCACATCACTCACACCCTCTTTTTCCATGGCCCAGATGAAAGAATCCACCATGGCATCAAACAGGTTGTAGTATTTCAAGTCTCCGTCAATGACAACAGGTTCAGTACGTTGCAGTGAATTGTGCATAATCCAATTGAACGTTAACCGGATCACTTGCGAAGGCGAAATAAGGATAAACATTGATACAAAGCGGCGATCCAGCTGTCTGCTGTGACAAAAAGTTGAGAATACCTTTCACTATTTCACTTACCTCTGGTTTGAATGCACCACTCGAAGGCGGGTATGAGCTTGCCAAAGCGTCCCCAGACAACACAGTTGATACTGATATACCAGTCAGACCCTTAGACCGGAGGATGTACGTTTTGCAGAGACTGCATTACAGGCAAAACGTTTTCGGCATAGGGTCCGGGGATGACTTCATTACCAACAGTGATGATTGGGATTCCAAGGTTTTCGTCTTTGATGTAAGGCTCAACGTTTGTCGCCAACCATGCCGTCACTGCGTCAGGACTAGCTGCTAAGTTAGGCAAATCTTCATTTCTTATGCCTAGATAAACTGGGATATGATTCCCTTTTAGAGCATTGAGTGCTGCTAGGTTGAGATCGAAGAGCCTCGTCTTGCCAATGCCGTATTTTTTGTACAGGTTTACAACGTCGGTTGCAGGTGGGAGATTGTCTCCTAGCATTCCATAGCAAACGCCAATGTCATCGGCTTCTGCAATCTGGATTTGGTTGTGAAGAGCTGCTGCTATGGTGGCCACAACAATGAGTACTGCTTGCCTGAATAGTCCCATGATCGTTTTCAAGTCACTGTTTGCCTGCCATGCATAACATATTCATAATCAATCAACTAGAATATAATCTTCTGATTTCAAAAATCATTTAGAACATATTTAGTTTGAAAAATAGTTCACAACATAGAGATACTCAATTTCTTTTCTAATGCAATAACAAAATATGAGTCACTTGACATCTGGTCAAGATGATGGTCTAGATATTTAGATGTCAGAACTAAGCCATTTGACTTGAGAAACGTAAAATAAGTAATTTGAAAGGACTGAAATCAGCTGTCCAAAAATGGTATCTCGATTTATGTTTAACCAATCAAATTGGGATATATATATATATTTATATTTATAGAAGAAGTAGAAAAATAATAATTAAATGTAGACACATATCCCAATTTGGTTGGTTAGACACAAATTGAAACACCATTTTTAGGCCGTTGATTTGAGTCCAATATGATTACTTGAAGAAAAAAAAAAAAAAAAACATAAATAAACAAATAAAAAGTCAAACAATAGATCTCCAGAGAAAATGTGAACCGTATCCTCAACTTACCAGAGTAAACAACTTCGATATGATAAAATTTCAAGACTCTGTTTCCTATTTATATGGCTCGTTTGGTGTGCAGGATTTGATTAATAAGATTTGATTATTTTTATAGGATTTGATTGGATACAATTGACTAACGGATCAGACTAAAATAAGAGCATCTTCGATGTAAATATGTATTTTTGGGTTTCTAACTAATGACACATTAACATATATATTGAATATGGATTCACTTTGTCAAAAAAATAATAATTAAGAAATACATATTCTCATCTCCAATGTAATTATCTAAAATCAAATATGTATCTATTTTTAACCAATCATCTTAAAACATTTATTTCACTCACTCTCCTCTTTTATTGTAAATCAAATATGTATCCATTTTGACAAATTATTAATCTCATTATCTCTCCTATTTTATTTTACAATTAAATGAGGTATAGTCTATGTTTGGGATTGCTTTTACTTGAAAAATAATCACTTATTTTTCAAGTTTTAAGCATATGGGTGTTTGGTAAACTTCCCAAAATCAGCTTATTTTGCAATTTGCTCCTCTAATAATCAGCTTTTGAGAAGCTGGGTGGGGGTTGCTTTTGGAAGCAGAAGCTAGCTTATTGATTATACAATGTCCAGAATACCCTCACTATTTTAATAAAAGACAATATTACCCTTATATTTAATAATAATATAATAAAAAACTAAAAAGTAAGAGTATGAAAATAAAAAAAATAAACAGATCGGGAATGGTGGTGGCCACCGCCGAAAGTTGATGCCGGAGGAGGACCGGCATTCATCGACGACGTCTCTGGCAGAATCTGCGGCGAGAAATGATCGGAGATCTGGCGAGGTGTTTTGGCTTGGTGAGCGTCCTGGTGTTGGCGATTCTAGCAGCATCGATGATGGTGCTGCCGCTGGTTCTACCGCTGCTACCTCTGTCGCCATCGATGCTGCTGTTCTTTCCAATAGGAATAGTCTACAAAGGAGGCGATGGACGATTGACAAGTCGAACCGGACCACACCGACGGCCTGGTCACAAAAAGAACCGTACGAGCTTGAACTGGAATAGATTCGCCTTCACCGGATAGATCCACCATACGAGCAGAGCTTGAAGTGGAACAGATCCACCATACGAGCTTGATGTGGACAGATCCGCCGTCATCAGAGGTGGATAGATCCACCTCTGGCATTTTCAAGTTTTTAATTTTTTAATTTTTTTAAATATTTAATTATTTATTTTTAAATTTATTATATTTAAATTTTAATTATATAATATTATACCCACTAATTATTTTTCATATTAAAATGACGTCTATTTTTTTTCATTTCATCAAATACATTTTCCACCTTTTCAAAAGCAAATCAATTTTAAAATTTAGTTTACCAAACACCTATTCATTTTTTTTTTTTTTTTTGTTAAGTTGATTTTATCTTACGTTAAGCTATAAGCGGATTATTTTTGAAGTAAAGCAATTCCAAACATAGCCTATCTTTTTGGTGGGAAAAAAGTTAGAAAATCCTAAGCAACATTTCTATGAGAGTTTTTAGAATTAGAAACTCAACTTCATATTTTATAACTTTTTTTTGTCATACCACCTTTATATTAAAGTTTGATAATTGTATTGGAGAGGGTTTTTCTAACTTTTTATCTATCCATCCTATGTGGCACTCAATTTTCTCCAAATGTATATTTGCATTGGAGATGCTCTAATACTGTCTCTTGTTTGGTATAACATGAGATTGGATAAAAAAATGATTGAGAAGAATTGTCTTTTGTGAGAGGTGAGTATAAAATTATGTTAAATTAAATTTTAAATAAATAAAATCAATTCAATTCAAAGAAAATAAAAATAAAATTATTTTAAATTAAATTTGGTTAAAAAATTATTTAAATTATTTTTTTGAATAAAATAAATGATTTTTAAAAATAGAAAATTATTTGAAATAAAATAACATTTAATTTTTAATTGATATTAAAATATATATTTTTAAATATTAGAATAAAATATATTAATATTTTAAAAATAACATATATTAAGTAAAGTTTTAAATCAGATTAAAAAAAAATTAATAATTTAAATATAAATAATTTAATTTAAAATTTTTTAAAAAGAAAGTAGGGACTATCGAGACTAATAGTTCCGCCACAATAACATTACTTATCTGTATGAGATTGGAGAAATCCAATCCCATGTAAACCACAAACATGAGATTGGACTATGGTTAGTCTAATCCCATGTAACAAACACGCAGACAACAAACAAAATTGTGTCCTAACTCCTAACCAATTATATATGCATATGCCATATATATGGTAATGTAATTATTTTTTTGAATACTTTTGTCAACTTTTTTATTATATATATATAGACTTCTTGATTTTATAATTTTAGGACGTCCAATCACACCACACATTCACATTGGGCCTACCGCCACACATTAACCACTACTCACACCTAATGTGAATGTGTGGCTGTAGGTGATTGCTCTTACATTATAATTTCAGGACGTTCTTACTAGAAAGCCAATATATATAAATGGATGGTACTATATTTATTTAAATTAATACTATATGCATGCGTATGAAAACTGTCATCTTAATTAATTTTGCTCCAAATTATACGACATTCCTTGAAGGGATTTATTCTATAGTACAGCAAAATCCGACCTCCCAAGTTTGGTAGCATTTATCTATTCAAAACTCTCATGCTATTAAAATTAAATTAATAAAAATATCAAATCGATCTCTCTTAGGTATTAAAATTTAAATTTAAAGATATTATTTTTATAAAAAACAATCAAATTAAATTAATTATAGATATTCCTTTCAATGGAATATAAATGGAAAAATAAAAAACTATTTTTAAAACTTTAAATTATCTGCATTTTTAAATTTAATTTATTTACTATTTTTTAAATTAAATAAAAAATATTTTAAATATTTTAAATTTATCTTAATTCTTAATTAAAAAAATTTGTTTGATGGTTTTAAAATATAAAACTTAAAAATAGTAAAAAAAAAAAAAAAAAAAAAGGTATTTTATGAGTTATTAAATTATTTTAATTTTTAATAACTAACCTTTAAAAATAGTAAAATAATAAATTAAAAAAAATGAAGATAATTGAAAATTTTAAAAATAGTTTTTTTTAAAATGATTTTTTTAATTTATATTCCATTGAAATAATTATCTTCAATTAATTTAATTTAATTGTTTTTTTATAAACAAACTATCGTTATTTTTACTTTTAACAACTAAGGGTAATTTGGTCTTTTTATTAGTTAAATTTTAAGAGCATGGGAGATTGAGTAGATAAATCATAAATGCATACTTACTCTCTACTTGTATATATGTCAAACTTCAGGGAATGTCAGTATATTTAGCCATATATATATATATATATATATAAATTCCTTTAAGAGGTAATTCTTTTTTTTTTTTTTTTTTTTTTTTAAATATTACACATATTCAGGGTTTTTTTGGGGGAGGGGGAGAACTCAAACCCACGACCTCGTGGTGTAGCTGTAAGGGGTTTACCACCGAATTAACATCATTTCGTCTTTAAGAGGTCTATTCTAACCATGAAAAATATTTACTACGTACTATATATGTATCTCCACTTGTTTATATTGCATGGCAAAATTTTAATTTCAGCTCATATAAATAACTTTTAATTGGATCTAAATCTATCTAAAAAATAATAACAACTTAAGTCTAAAGCCTATAATATTTAATGACAAATTTACCAATCAACTTTCATTGTCGTTATCATGTTGAATTATTTTCTGCTATTAATGATATGCAAGCTTCAAAACTAAATCATCATTTTCAAGAAAAATATACCGTGTGATTTGAAAATAAAAAATAAAAAATTGTGCAGTATGTTTTAGTTTAATAATCAATTTTCTGTTATGGAAAAATAAAAATAGTATAGACTACGTTATCAAATAAAAGAATAGTGGATGAATGATTTTCATTTTGCACATGTAAAGAAAATTATTTTCAATAAAATTGATAGGGGCTATTATGAAAGATTAAATGGTTGTTTTTGTTGTACATAAACTTTTTCAGGTGATAAAATTCACACACACAAAAAAAAAAATAAAATAAATTCATATTAACTGTAATTATTATTATCTTTAATGATATAAATTTATGGGTTGGTCATACGTATAGTTTGGTGGTAACGCAACTCAATAAATGTTGAGTTCATAAGTTCAAATTTCTCATCCGCAAGTCAAAAAAATGCATAAAGGGAAATTATCATTTTGATCTCTAATTATTTTTTGAATGATCTGTTTTTTAACTATCTTTTTCATTTTAACTCCTGTGGTCCCTATGTTTTCAAAAATCTATTAATTTGGTCTTTCTGGTCAGATTTTTGACGGTCAACAATTACAGAAAAAACAAAATGACATCTTTACCCCTTACCATATATGTCCTTGCAAAAAAATAAAATAAAATAAAATAAATTAGCTAAAAATTAAAATATATCATAAATAATTAAAGAAAATTGAAAACAAAGCCCTGATTTTTTCTTAAAGGAAAATGAAAAGAAAAAAAAAATCAATTGGATCTCCAGATTGGATCCAGAGTTGAAAAAAAAAAAATGGTGGAGGATCTCCATCGTTGATGGAGATCGATCATTGATGGAGAAACGATGGAGAAACGATGGAGATCGATCGTCTCCATCGCACAATGGAGACGCACTTCATTGTGCAGTGGAGTGTGCAGGGTCTCTATCGGTGATCGAGATCAATCTACCTTTTTATAATATATATATATTTTTTATTTTTTATAACTAGATCTCCACAGTCTATCTAAGATTTTGATGGTGGAGATTTATAACTTATTTATTTTTATTTTTATTTTTTTATATTGTATAAATATTTTTAAAAAATTGTTATTTATTGTTTGTTGTTGACACGTGGCATATTTTTGTTTAAAGACAAAAATACCCTTGAAACCGTATAATTAATTCAAAAACTAACGCTTGACTCACAAGAGGTACCAAATTCAAGGGTTTTTTAAAACATAGGGACTACGGGAGCTAAAAAGGAAAAGATAATTAAAAAAATATATAATTTAAAAAAGCATAGGGACCAAAATGATAATTCTCCATAAATAAATTGTTTTTACTATTTCATTGTTATTTTTTACATATATTATTATTTACATTTTAAAACATTAGTATGTGCGGTAGTCAAAAATAGCACACCCCAAATAATTAGTTGGAACCCAAGTAGTAACAAATCTTTCATTGATTTGGACCGTTAAAAGTCTGATACCTTTATATGAAACAAACCCAATCGTAAGCCTAAGAGCAATTGCAAATCCTGACTAAGTATACAAAGACCAAGTTTTGCTCAACTCTCAACAAATTAATTCAAAGTTGTTCGGTTACCTTGATTCTAGATGATAATCTCGAATATCTCGGGCCAAGATAGTGATATCACACAATCTCTTCGTGAAAGAGGATCTCCACCTCTACTATAAATAGAGGACACCCCATCATTTGGAGGGGATCTTTTTTGAGACGATTTGGGTCCCTCACTCACACAAAGCAAAGGCAAAATAAGCCCACTCCATTTGATTAATTATCTGATACTTCTCCATGTCCAAACCATTCCTTCTTAAATTCATTTATTTATTATCATTTGGTTCAACTTGTTCTCAGTTATTAAACTCATTCGACAACGGTCTTGCCTTGTCTCCTCTTAGCAAATTAATTTGCTCAACGTTCAGCCCAAGCGAACATAAGACTCTCTGAACGACACCACCCAGGATTCGACAACTCTGTTTACGGTTTGATTTATATTTTATTCATTTTAATTGTTGATTCGAAATTACTTTATTTATTGATAAATTGTCTAACTCGAGCATCGGAGAGTCCCCAACGGGACACCCCCATCTCGCTCCGTTCTACCTTCTTATTTTTTACAGGATCTCGTAGCGCACGACCTACTAATTTCTGCTCTACCATTGTCAGTGCCCACCGACTTATGAATATTCAATTGGAGATTTTCGGACTCTTCAGTATGTTATAACCAAGCCCCATTGAATGAAATCTCTAGCTCTGCCACTGGTATCATTTAGGATGAAATTTTTTGGATTTTTGTTTTTTAATATGTGAAATATTACTCGAACAATAAAAAAGTGAAGAAGAAAATAAACTTGTTGAGAAAACAAATATTTATTTTCTTGAAGACTACTTTACGATAATTTAAACCTTTATATTATAATTTCCCCGAAAAAAACTTTACATTTTAATTCAAATAATATAAAGAGTAATTAAATAAAAAAAATGATAAAAAAAATAAAAATAAAAAATATATTTAATAATCAATAGCGAAAGTGAGAAGGCTTTTGCAACTTACTGGACCTACGGGTTACATTGGAGTTACATTAACCGGAAGATATTCGATCAATCCACAATTTGATCATGTTTAATATGCATCATGCATGGTCTATTATATTTTTGTTTCAAAAAAATAAAATAAAAAATGCATGTCTATTCCCTTTCAAAAAAAAAATAAAAAAAAATGCATGTCTATTCCCTTTCAAAAAAAAAAATGCATGTCTATTCTAAGTTTCTAAATTCTAACCACCAAAAAATATATACTACTGTGAATTGTTTATATTGCATGGCAAAATCAATCTTTTCAAAGTATTTCTGATTTCAACATTATATATTAATAATTATAAATTTATGATTCGTGAATGATGAATATAACAAATTTTAATTTTCTTCCAAAAAAATAAATAAATTATAATTTCAACATTAATATATATACTGTATATATAAAATAAATGATTCTAACATAATTATAATGACTATAAACAAGGGTGAAACTAGAAATGTTTTTCTGGGTAGACTGTGGATAATTTCATATAGATAAAAAAATTATACTATATAATAATAAAAAAAACCATTTTAATGGTGAATCTCAACGATACTAGAGAATTTTTATTAGTTCAAATAAAAAAGTATACCTAGTCAGGGGACATAATGAGTCTTACCCCCAAATACATATTTTAACTAAGAAAAAACACAAGAAAATAAAAAGAAAATACACATGCAATGTAAGAGTACGTTTGGGAGAGCTTCTCAAGTAGATCTTTTTGCAGTAGATCTTTTAGAAGTAGATCTTTTAGAGGCAGAGCTTTTAAATGAAAGTTGTTGGTCGTTTAGTTGTCAATTAAAATAGAGCTTTTTTAATGATAGAATTACCAAAATACTCTAGCAAATATTAAATTATAGGGTTATATTGGAGATTTTAGTGTTATTAAAAAAACTCCAAAAGATCTACTTGAAAAACCTTTAAATTTGGGCTTCTCCAAGTAGATGTAAAACAACTTTTTTAATCATCTAAAAGCTCTACTGGGTGACAACCAAACGATACAAAAAAATTGAAAAGAACTTTTTTAATTAAAAAAATTGTTAAAAAAGCTCTTTTAGTCAGTAGACAAGCTCTCCCAAACGGACACTAAATACAATAAGATCCTACTTAAATTTTGATTTATAGGCTTCAAAGAAGCAAAAACATCTATTACTAAATCTTAATCAATTGTAAAAACAAGTTCTCTTTCAATATAAATAACCATACAATTCTCAAGAAACTCGTCATCCATCATGTTGCACAGAGATGTTTTGACAAGTTTCATAGCCGAAAATAAAACTTAATTTTGCAACAAAAACTTTAAAATAAAAATAAAAATAAAATAAAACTTACAGTTTTCCCATATCGACGTCTTTATACCTCCACAAATCCAAAAGTTATGAAAACTCATAAAATTGAAATTCTTGAAAACTTGGAGATTAATTTATATGGTATATCTACTGCTTTTGGTTTGCTTTTGGTAAGTTAAGTGAGGATTGAAATTGGGTTGGAATATACTTAGAATTAAATGCAGTGTATTTAGAACTATTGAAAAACCTTAAATTTTTTTCTAACTAGACCTATTTCCGCCTCTGACTATAAATTTATGACTCACGCGTTCATAGGGGTTGAGACTTGAGATCAACAAATTTTGTTTGAATAGACGAAAGTAAATTTTACCAAATTTAAAATTAAATATATAAAAATTTTAATTTTTTTTTTTCAAATTTTTTTTTTTTTTGGGGCAATGGCCCCGGGCCGGGCTAGCTAGTCCCTTGCCTCCGTCTGTGCCATGCATGATGAATAACAAAGAAATATATATGTAATAATATTTAGCAATAAAAATATCGAGGTAAAGGATGTACATGTTATATTAAAAATAAAATAGTTTCCTGATAATTAACGTTAGGAATTAAACTAGTTTATGTTTGCAATTCATTAGGTTATGTTCGATTATCAATTAAATAAATGAAAATCAATCCCTATTTAAAATAAAATAAAATCAATTCCAACATGTTTTATTATATCTTAAAGAATTAAGGTTTGAGATGAGATTAGAATTGGTCCCTTACCTTGTTTGTTGGAGACTTCAAAATAAAAACCCACCAACACGCATGATCCTGTTGTTGGGTACACTGAATATCCTTCCCTGAACAAAGGAAGGGACAGCCGAGAACCACTGTCACGGTGTCACACCTTTGAGTATATATATGGAGAGCTTGTTCTAGCTTGGACTAAACAACTTGATTATTTGATAATGATAAACTGAAATGTGATTTCATTTATAGATGGTTTTCCAGTACACTAATAACATGATTTGATTAATATATTAAAAGCTTAAGCAATCTATTAGCAACTCATTAGAAATCAAGTAAATACAGGTCCTACAGGATAAACAGGCTGCATATTTGGGTAGAAAAGTCCAAAATTATTCTCGATACCTGCAGGTTGTTTCTGGTTCTCATTGAAGGTGGCGAAAATGAACCCTTCTATGTGCGTAAGTGGTCTTTTTGGCATTCCTTTGCCAGTGAGGATACGGTTCATGAAATTCTTGTTGTACGTGGCTTCCAACTGTGGAGTTGTCAACTGGCCATTCCCAGCAAAAGGCCAACCGCTCTCAGTGACAATGACATTCACATTACTCACGGATTTGGATTCTCTACTGATCTGATATTTTTCCTGACATTTTTAAAACATATGATTGGTTGTTGATAAAGTGGGTGTGGAAACCAATCACATCTTAACCATGTTAGCGAACAAACGTCACTATAAGCACGGAAGCGTTGCCGGATAGAACACAAACAAACACAATGATAAAGAAAAGATAAAATGAAGAGAAGTAATTAAATCCAATTACACACAACACAAGAATTTACGTGGAAACCCAAATCAAGGAAAAAACCATGGCCGTCAGGACGATAAGAGAAAGTTCTAATATGTAGTAAATTGTTACAACCACACACTTAGGATCTCTCTCTAAATAATACCCCAAACCCAATTACACCCAATGTTCACTTTGAGATCTTTCTAGTATTTACTATTTTGCTCCACCACTCTCATGTGTTTTTCACACACCTAATAACCTAGTTATTATGGTCTATTTATATGTATTACAGAGAGTTTAAACTAACAATGAAATCTATCTCCTAGACATACAAGATTTACTTGTTCCACATAAACTCTATTTCCTCTTATGATAAGTCTTCTTGTAAAGGAGAAATCCTTTTCCTATTAGAACTTCTAGAAGCAACATATTTCCTCTTCCATGAATATTTCCTGATCCAACGCATGCTTATGATTAACTACAATTCAAGTTGCAGTTGGCCACCCGCTTCCTAAACCGTGTTGAACTTGACCACTCAGAAAACCGTGATCCATGCACCACATCATTGTCAACCGGAGTCAAAGCCACAGCGTAAAGCACTGGAATTGGACCGCTCTCATTGCTGCTACACAAATTCACAGCGATGTTCTACCGCTGCCGTTACCGCTGTCAAAGCCACAGCGGTAAGCGTTTTTTTTGCTTATACTGTTCGTCATGTCCTCCAAACCCCCCTCAAACATAACCTCATACTCCCAAACGCTCTCATGTCTCTAGAAAGTCTCCGCATTGGTAAATCGTGTTTGGTATCCATTGGTAATTCAAGACATATCCAACAAACCACACATTCATTGCAATGCTTATATGTCATAAGATTAGGTGAGGTCAGGAAAAAGATTAGATCAGTAGAGGATCCAAATTCATTACTCACACCCTCCGCTTGTGCTCATGCATGATGAAATACAGAGGTAAAGGATATACATGTTATAATATTAAAAAGTTTAGCTATAAAATTAGTTTCCTGCTGATTTTAGGATACATATTAAATGATTATGTAACGTTAGTTTAATTCTCTATAATATAACAAAAGTCACTATATAATGATGTAAGATTCCGAATAAATTGCTTGACATACATGAAGAGGCAACACGTTAAAAGATAAAATTAATTATTTATTATATGGTAAACCGGTTTATATTTGTAATTCGTAAATAAAATCTGAAGATTTAAGAAAATACGGGATAAACAGGCTGCATGTTTGGGAAGAAGAGTCCAAAATTTTGCTCCACTCCAGCAGGTTTCTGGTTCTCATTGAATGTGGCAAAAATGAACCCTTCTATATGAGCATTGGGTCTTTTCGGCGTTCCTTTGTTACTGGTGACATGATTCATGAGATTCCGGTTATACGTGGCTGCCAATTGCGGAGTTGTGAATTCGCCATTGCCAGCAGAAGGCCAACCGGTCTCAGAGACAACAACATTCACATTACTCACACCTTCCTTTTCAATGGCCGAGAAGAAAGCATCCACAATGGCATCAAAAAGGTTGAAATATTTCAATTCCCCATCCGTAACAACAGCTTCAGTTGCGGTGAATTGTGCATAATCCAATCGAACGTTAACCGGATCACTCGCATAGGCGAAATAAGGATAAGCATTGATACAAAGGGGTGATGCCGTTTGTGACAAAAAGTTGAGAATACCTTTCATTATAGCGCTTACCTCTGGTTTGAATGCGCCACTCGAAGGCGGGAATGAGCTTCCCAAAGTGTCCCCAGACAACACAGTTGAGACTTTTATAGCATTCAGATTCTTAGACAAGAGGATGTTTTGCAGAGACTGCATCACAGGCAAAACGTTTTGGGCATAGGGTCCGGGGATGATTTCATTACCAACAGTGATGATTCGGATTGTAAGGCTGTTGTCTTTGATGTAAGGCTCAACGTTTGTTGCCAACCATGCCGTCACTGCGTCTGGACTAGCTGCTAAGTTAGGCAAATCTTCATTTCTTATGCCTAGAATCACTGAGATTCCACTTCCTCTTAGAGCATTGAGTGCTGCTGGGTTGGGATCGAAGAGCCTCGTCTTCTCAACGCCGTATTTTTTGTATAGATTTACAACGTCGGTTGCAGGTGGGAGATTGTCTCCTAGCATTCCATAGCAAACGCCAATGTCAATGGCTTCTGCAATCTGGATTTGGTTGTGAAGAACTGCTGCTATGGTGGCCACAAGAATGAGTGCTTGTCTGAATAATCCCATCATCATTTTCCTCTCACTGGTTGCCTGCCATGCATAATATATTCATTATCAATCTACTAGCATATATATAATCTTCTGATTTCTAAATTCTTTTAGAACATATTTAGTTTGAAAAATAGTTCTCACAACATAGGGATATCTAATGCAATAATAACATAGGAATGATATCTAGTCTAGGAGAGGGTCTTATGTGCCTCCGATGCTCATGCATCACAGCATGAGGGTGGGAGATGCATGGTGCATCAGATGCACCCAAGTTTTAACCCTAGTCTAGGTCATATCAATGACGTCTTGATAGTCAGACGTCAGAACTAAGCAATTTGACTAGAGAATCATATTATAAGTAATCTGAAAACTACAAGAGTACTTGAAAAAAAAAAAAAAAAAAAAAACATTAATAAACAAATAAAAGACTCAAAGCAATAGATCTCTAGAGAAAAATGTGGCTTACTGGCACAGCGAAGTAAAATGCCAGAGTAAACAACTTTGATATGATATGATAAAATTTGAGGACTCTGTTTCCTACTTATAGAGGCTGACAGCAAGCAAAATATAATATCCTAATATAGTCTGGATTTTTTCCTTTCAAATAAAAATGTTTGTAATTCTGTATGGTATATAGTTCATTAGTTCATGTCCTTAACATTTAATTATCAAATATTTTTGTCAACATTTTTTTTTTGGAAGAATGTTTTTGTCGTGTTATTATATACAACTATATATGGATATATCATTAAACTTATATATGTGTTACTATATTTATATATATATTTTTTGACGGAAGGAATCAAATATATTTATATAAATTATTACTATATTCATGGGTACGAAAACTGTAATTTTAGATTTTGCTTCCAATTATATGACATCCCTTAAAGAGATTTATTCCATAAATGAATGAAATTAATTACGTGATGTATTAACAAGAATTTTTTTTTTTTTTTTCCCTTAAGAGGTTTATTCCATATATGAATTAATTAAGTGAGATAAGATAAGATTGACTAAGGAGGGTGTATTCAATTAGGATTCTTGAGGACATTTAAAGACATTTTTTAAGTGACAGATTTTCATAGATTTCTACAGACTTTTATAAATCCACATGGACTTTCATTGATTTGTTTAGACATTTATCTCAAACTTTTATGGATTTGTTTAGACATCTATCTCAGACTTTTATGGATTTATTTAGACATCCATGGACTTTCATGGATTTGTTATCTCTGACTTCTATTATAAATGGAGAATTATACCACTATATGGCCCAATAACACAATCTATACATTCAACCAATATGATCCATTAATACAATTTGCAGTACTAACAACAATCTTTGATTTCTTCATTTTCTCTTCTATTACTTTTCACCTCCTTAATCAGCTATTTCCCTTTCAAGTTCTCCATTTGTCTCTCCATAACCACCTGAGTATTGCGAACCCTGTAACAACGTAAACCTTAAGGAGACAAGTTTTTGATGTCATGCCACTTAAAGAAATTTTCAGCTCTTTCAAGGAGATAAAAAAAAAAATAAATAAATAAATAAACCCCAAGAGGAGGTAGAGGTAATAATACTGATGAATTATCAATAGTAAAAGCAGCAGCATGGGCTTGGTATCAACATGGTTCTGGGTATCAAGGTGAATTTGTTATCACAAGAACAACTGATCAGAGAGTAGCTAATTATAAGCCATCACGTTTTTTTTTTTTTGAAATGCGCAATTTCCAGCAGATAAAATTGATAATATGGATTTCAGTATAACAATTGACAATGACTGTTCAATTGAAATTTTTATTTCAATTGACTAGAATTAAATGTATTTCCAGGATGAATTTACTATTTTATTGTACATCTACCTACCCTTCAACTTTTGAAAACATTTTGTCAAACAAAAGGGACTCTTGTCTAATCATATAAATAGACAATAATCAACTAATCGAATATTCAAGCAAAGCTATACATAAAATATTGAAAAAAAGCATAACCCTAACCCAAACCTTGTCACAACTGACCACCCTTTGATCCACGATTTTTAATTAATTCTCTACAGCTTCAAATCTTACAAAATTTGACATGGATAATCTAGACATATAGTAAATGCTACAGTAAAATTATCAATTTAATCCACAATCATTTGTATATGAAAACATTCATTCTTTTCTTGTTTCTCGAATCTGTCAAACAGAAATCAATATTGACCTTTGTCCAATCCAAAAATTATAACAATGTTTTTGCTCATTTATAAATCACGAAACTTTGCAGAATAATAGTAGACATAGCAATCTATCTACATATAATTTTTCATAATTTTCTAGATAGAAGAACCTACCCAAATAAATTTACAATTTTTTGCCATTTGTCAAAATAGAGGGGTTCCAGCAGGCCTTTATATATTTCAAAAACACATAGAGTCCACCGATATCCTTTGGGAGAAAGCTGGACTTTTATGGCCTTTGATATTAATACCTCTCACCATCAAGTCCACCAAAATCCATGACTTAAGAAAATCCTTTAAAATCCAGTCCCAATTGAATACACCTTGATTCTTGTAAACATTTTTAAAGTCCCAATTCAATACACTCGGATTTGGAAGGATTCTTTAAAAGTCCATAGAAATCTGAATTGAATACCACTGGATTACTATAGACTTCTTTAAAGTCTTTAAATGTCTGAATTGAATACATCAGGATTTATAATGTCCTCAAGAATCCTAATTGAATACACCCCCCTAAGTGATAAGCTCGACCCCCTCACACATTACACGGATCTGGATCCTCTCCTCACCTTCATAATTTAAAGTCACGTGTCTAATATAGCAAGTCAAATGTCTGGATTATTTCTATTTAATTTTTATGTTTTAACTCTACCAAAAATAGGATTAATCAAGACAATTGATTTAGGTGAGGATAAGATGAGGTGAGGAGAGATCCAAATCTCACCTTATACCTACATCTAAGAGGTCGTGGGTTTGAGACATGCCCCTCCTCCAATCCCAAAATATTGTAATATATCAAAAAAAAAAATGAAAAATAATAATTAAGTGAATCGTAAATTATGCATTAATTAACCCAATAATTAATTAAGTATTGTCCTCTTTGTTCCATTAGGACTTACACTTTTGTTTCTAAAAGTTCTCTCATGGGGTTAAAGATAACTTTTTTTTTTTAATTTTTTTTTATATGAAATTGGACTGACTTAAGGAGGGAAAGCATCACAAGAGATCATATTAAAAGAGATAACTTATTTATATATACAAAAGTGTTGACTTCAAATGATGTTGGAAAAAAAACCCAAATAATAATTACATTAATATATGTTTAAGTAGGTCTTCATAATTGAGAAATATTAAAAGACGAACGTATTTACTATTTTTTTTTTTTTTTTTAAGATTTTCTTTTCGTATAACTAATTTAATCTCATTATATTAACAATTTCAAAAAAAGAAATAGTACACAGCATGCACGCGCACACCACAAGAAGTTAGTGTAGAGAAACAAATTCTTCTTTTATTAATGAACGTAATATACACATATATATATAAGCACAGGTCGTATACAACAGGGAAAGTATTTTACTTCTACTTAACAACTAAAGAGATAATGTTCAACTAGGATATAACAACACTGAAGGGATAAGGACGAGAAGCAATGTGAGATAGAAGCAAAGTCTTCAGGTTGGTTTGTTGTGATTATCCTCAATACGCCCCCGCAAGATGGTGGGCACGTCAGAGACACTAATCTTGGACTGAAGAAGAGTGAACCGCTGCCTGAACAACGGTTTTGTGAGAGAGTCGGCCAGCTGGTCTTTGGAGGAGACATGGGAGACTTGGATTTGACCTCGTTGGACCCTTTCACGAACAAAGTGAAAATCAATTGCAATGTGCTTCATTCTTGAGTGAAAGACTGGATTAGAGCATAGATAGCTCCTGTAGAAGATTGGAGAGCCAAATGACTTTAGTGGTAGCTAGAGCGACAACTATGTATTCCGCTTTAGTTGAGGATCGGGCTACTGATCTTTGTTTGTGAGAACACCACGAGATAGCATTTGTTCCAAGAAATATGACATAGGCACTAGTAGAGGTGCGATCGTCTTGGTTCCCTGCCCAGTCCGCATCGAAAAATCCATGTAATGAGACCGGAGAGTCACGACGTATGAGAAGGCCATGACCAAGAGTGCCGCGCAGGTAACGAAGAAGACGCTTAGCAAGGGACCAGTGACCCGTTGTCGGTCGGTGCATAAACTGAGCTAGTTTGTTCACAGTGAACGCTATATCGGGTTTAGTAAATGACAGGTATTGTAGGGCACCAGTTACTTGGCGAAATTCAGTGGCATCTGTAAGGGACGTACCGTCAAGTAGTTTTAGTGACTGATCTGTTGGAAGCGAAGTGGAGACTGGTTTGGAGTCAAACATTTTGGTGCGAACTAGGAGATCTGTCACGTACTTCTGTTGAGAGAGAAACAATCCATGTGGCGAAGGAAGAACCTCAACCCCTAAAAAGTATGACAGTGAGCCAAGATCTTTGATTGAGAATCTTCGAGCAAGTGTATCAACAAATTTCTCCACCAAACTCCCATTACTACCAGTGATTATTATGTCGTCAACATACACCAACAAAAAGAGGACACAACCATTAGCATTAAAAATGAATAGAGATGAGTCAGATTTAGAGTTGACAAACCCGGTTTGGAGGAGATGTTGACGAAGTTCATTGTACCACGCTCTAGGAGCTTGTTTAAGACCATAAATGGCTTTCTTGAGGCGACATATGTGCATAGGATAAGCTGGGTCTATGAAGCCAGGCGGTTGTGCCATAAAGACATCCTCAGATAGGTGCCCTTGAAGAAAAGCATTATTCACATCTAGTTGGCGAAGTGACCAACCACGAGAAACAGTAATACTGAGTACAACCCGAATTGTGGTGGATTTAACTACTGGACTGAAGGTCTCAGTGTAATCAAGGCTCGGCCGTTGATGGAACCCCTTAGCTACCAAACGAGCCTTGTATCGAGAGATGGAGCCATCCGGTGATCTTTTAATGCGAAACACCCACTTGCACCCTACAATATTGTAAGCTGAGTGTGAGGGAACGAAGTCCCGTATGCCATTCTGAATGAGTACATCGAATTCTTCTGACATTGCTCTTCTCCATTCTGGAACCTTTAGAGCTTGAGAGGCACAGGTTGGCCAATTTGTGTAGGTGATGACAAAACACCGGTGAGGGATAGTTTTGTGATTGGTTTGTGAATGTTGTTCTTTGACCTAGTGATCATATGGTGGCTGGATTGGGTGATCGGATCAAGTTGCTGCTGGTCAGTTGTGGTTGAGTTGATGTGGGTTGCGGAAGAGTTGGTTTGGGCTGCGGGTGGACTGGTTTGAGTGACGGGTGGACTTGTGGTGTTTGCGGGAGAGCTGGTCAGGTGGGGGGCAGTTACCGGTTCAAGTAGGACCTAATCAGACTTGGTTTAGGTGGCGGATAGAGCTATTGTGGGTCGAGAAGGGACGGGCGCTGCTGCTCGAGCTTCGGAGCTGGGTAGGGGTGCCGCCGAATGGGAGATCCCATGCAAGAAGAGATCCGGTGACGTGTGTGCATGTGCAATGGGAATCAAAACTAATGGAGTGAGTTGGGGTAACTAGGACGTGTGTATATCAGTGTTAGAACGAGGGTCTTGACAGTGGAGACTCGTGTAGGGAAATATAGACTCAACGAACGTGACGTGTCGGGAGACAAAAATACAATCGTTTTCTAAGTCTAAGCAATGATACGCACTTTGTGATAGGGAATACCCAATTAATAGACATGCTCTAGAGCAAGGCTCTAATTTATGAGAGTTGTATGGTCTAATCCATGGGTAACATAGACACCCAAAAACATGTAATTTATCATATGAGGGACGCATAGAAAATATTTTTTCAAAAGGTGTCAACATGTTGAGCACCGGTGTCGACATCCTATTTATCAAGTAACTGCTGTTTGGAAAGCATATGACCAGAAAGTGAGTGGCATTGATGCGTGAGTGAGAAGTGATAGTCCTGTTTCGACAATGTGACGATGATGGTGTTCAGAGACGCCATTGTGTTTAAGTGTGTGTGGTGGTGTGGTGAAGTGTGATATGCCATGACTGACAAGTGTTTGTTTTAAAACAATAAATTCACCACCATTGTTGCTATAAAAAGAGACAATAGAGTGACCAAAACAAATTTCCACCAACAATTTAAAACGTTTGAACACATCATGGACATCAGATTTATTTTTCAAAGGATAAAGCCATATATATTTGGTAAAATGATCAACAAAAATAACATATATTTATAGCCATCTTTGGAAATAATTGGAGAACTTCAGACATCTGAATAAATTACCTCAAGTGGTTTTGAACTACAAACAGTTGAAACCGAAAAAGGTAGTTTATGAGTTTTATTACATTTACAGGCATCACATGAGACACTAGATTTATTAGATGACAAAATAGACAATGCTTGGGAAGACACTAACTGACTTATTATTTTGGACGAAGGATGACCTAAACGGTGATGCTAATCAGAGAGGGTGGCTTTGACGCTTGAGAGGGCAATGATGGGCGGAAAATCTTGCTGAGCATGGGACGGCCATTCGTAGACATCGTTCCTAGTCCGTCCTTGTAGGAGCCGCACCCTCGTATGGAGATCCTTCACAGTAAACAAAAAATGTGAGAATTCAATTGAAACATGATTAGTAGTGCAAAACTGTGATATAGAAATTAGATTTTGTTTCATATTGGGAACACATAGGACATTAGATAATAAAAAAGATGAAGTCTTAGATGGTAGTTTAATGGAACCAGTGTGTGTGATGTTTAAACCTGAACCATCACCAATCATAACATCATCAGAACCACCATATGGAGAATGTAGTGACAAATTGTTGAGGTCGGTGGTGACATGATGTGAGGCACCTGAGTCAAGTGGCCATTCAGGAGAAGAAGCAAGATTTGGGGCGGCATAATTTGCACGGGGTTGCCATTGCCTTGTAAATTGATTTGGTGGAGCCCGAGATTGAACTGGACTTAGTGTGAACATTGAGCATTGTTTTGCTGTGTGACCCTGTTCACCACATAGTTGGCAAAAACCACAGTATTGTCGTGGTTTATTTGGATTATTCGTAGAGGACCTGTTGAAGCCTGAAGCAGAGTTGGTGGTACGGTTGTGCGGGTTGCCAAATTGGCTGTCGGAACTTATGTTGCCGTTAACGGGTTGCGGTCTAACGCTGCCGGTTTGGCCATGATGGCCGGTATGGTTTTGTGACCTGCTGAAGTTGCCGAAATGGCTATTGGGCGGTGGTTTACCTGCATAATTTACGGTGATGGGCAACCGCTGGTTCTTCGTAGCTTCTTGCTTCAGTACTGCATCGAAGTTGATAAGTTTCTCATGGAGTTCCTCAAAGGATATTGCTAAATCATGGGCATGGATAGCGGAGGAGATGTCTTTGAATTCGTCGCCTAGACCATTCAAGATTTTAACCGTTAAATCTTCAGAGTTTTCAGGTGCGTTACAAGCATGGCTAGTTCATATGCAATGCTTTTAACGTGCTGCATGTATTCGGTTACGGTTTGAGTTCCTTTGATGACATTAGTTAAGACATCCTTAAGGTGCATAATATGGCCTCTAGAAGGTTTTGCATAGGTATTGGCAAGTGCAATTCACGCATCACAGGCGGTTTGAGCGGAAGCAATAAATGGAATAATTGACGGGGATATGGAACCTAAGATCGCATTCGGAAGTAGTTGATCTTGTCTGGTCCAGATATTGTGAGTGGGATTGGGTCCTTCAATGTCGTTTGTTGTGATAGTTGCCGACGGGCATGGTTTTTGACCGTCAACAAAGCCCATAAGATCAAATCCAACTAGGATGGTGTGAAATTGTAGTTTCCATGAACGATAATTTGTTGCTGTGAGTTTTAGTGGGGCTTGAGTAGCCACATTTATGGAGACAATGATGTTTGAGTTGCCGATTTCATGGGAGGAGGAAGAAGAGGAGACTACGGTCATTGTTTGTGAGGAAGAAGGACGAGTGGTGTTGGTCATGGTGGATCAAGGACTCGTTTGAGTTAGTATAGCTCTGCTACCATGTAGAGAAACAAATTCTTCTTTTATTAATGAACGTAATATACACACATATATATAAGCACAGGTCATATACAACAGTTAAAGTGTTTTACTTCTACTTAACAAGTAAAGAGATAATGTTCAACTAGGATAAAACAACACTTAAGGGATAAGGACGAGAAGCAAAGTCTTCAGGTTGGTTTGTTGTGATTATCCTCAATAGTTAGTACAACTTTCCTAATAAAAAAACGAGATAATGTGCATTTTTTGGGTGACTAATCAAAAATTAATATGAATTTTTACTAAAATTATTATTTTTTTAATAAAATAAATAAACTAAAACTAAAAGGATTTATTCTTCAAAAAACTGGGCCGAGCCATAATGTGACATATTACAAATAAGTCGTCATGCTAATATGCTATCATTTAGAATGAAAAAATTTAGAATTTTGTTTTATAATAAGTAAATTATTACTCAAAACAATAAAAGATCGAAGAAGAAAAAGCACTTGCTGAGAAAATAAATATTTATTTTCGTTGAAGACTACTTTACGATAACGTACTTAAACATTTATATTATAATTCAAACAGTCTAAAGAGTTATAAAAAAAAAAAAAAATAGTATTAATAAAAATAATAAAATATTCAATAATGTGAGAAGGCTTTTGCAACTCTTGCTATTGGAGTTACAACAACAGGAAGCCATTCAATCCACAAGATCAATTTGATCATGTTTAATATGGTCTATTCTAACCATAAAAAACATATACTGCTATGTATTGTTTATATAACATGGCAGAATCAATCTTTTAAAAGTATTTATGATTTCAACATTATATATTAATAATTATAAATTTATGATTCGTACGTGAAGGATGAATAACAAAATTATTTTATTATTATTATTATTATTTTTTAACATCAAAATAAAATCGGAGGCAATCAAAGTTATTGGCAGTATCGAATGTAATATGAGAGAACGAACATCTTTCAATCGTATCAAAAAAGCCTCATTAAAGCCTTAAAGGTTACACAATTCTCTAAAATCTGTATAAATTTATATTTTGGCTTCCTAAAATGTTCTTAAAAGTAAGGTGTCCCTCTTTCACATTTCCATACAGTAAGTTTGTTGTCCTCGCTCCAATGAGGTAGCAACAGAACTAAGCATTTAACCAAATTGTGCCGTGAACAGCATGTCATTGCAATCTGAAGTCTCTGAAGTCTTGACAACAATCCATGAACACATGCAACCCATGATGATACAGAGAAACCCAGGCAAAATGTGCAACAATTATCAGAAACCACAAAAGGCAATTTTATCACCAGATTTTTTATTTGAGCCAAAAGAGGACGAAGACCACTTCAAACACAATGGCAATAGGAGCCCACTTCCAAATTAAAGCGGTCCAACTTTTCACCGACACTGAGAACTTCCTTCACATTTCGAGTCATAATCTGGTGGACTTCATAGAGTTCATCATTCAACTTTGCAATATTCATTTGAGTACGAGTGTCCTGGTACAATTTCTTTGTTTTCTGTATGAATGTATCAAATTTAATGAAAGCATCCTTTCAAAAAAAAAATTTAATGAAAGCATAAGGTCTGGGTGCAGTTTCAATCTGAGCTCCATTAACACGCTCAAATTCAATCTTGAGGTCTTCAAGGTATTGGAAGGCAAGCTTTTTGAGATAAGCATGGAAATCATAAGGTCCGGTTTCAACTGACATCCTCGAAGCCTCGTTGTGTGCTTTTGAGAGGTTTTTAAACAAAGCCTTGACTTGCTGCTTGTACATCTCAGCATCTCTCAAATCATGACCATCGTCCAGTCATTTCATAAACATTCTGTTCAAACATGACGACATCACCCGTACGTGCATCTCCATCTTAGAAACCCAAAATAGTGAGTAACGAGCACGTAAAAGACACAAGTACCAAATTCAGTATTATCAAATTGCAAAGGTGAACTAACGTCCGAGTCCCAGCATAAAAGCAAAGATGTTTGCATATACTAAGCATATCATCCAATGACCATTGCACCTTTACAGTTCAACATAAATATTAGGGTACGTGGTTCTATTGCCACCCAAAAAAATTCTCACAACACCCATTTACTCTCCAAACCCCCTTAAAAATTTAATAATTGATTATTTACTCTCTACACATGAGATAATTATTCATGTTTCTTAAAAAAAAAAAAAAAAACTTATCTCTACACCCCTAATGATTTATTAATGTCTAATCCATCATAAACCCTAAGTCAAAGTTACTTTCATAGTTAAGATTAAAAAAAAGGGGGTGTTGTGAGAAATTTTTTGGGCGGCTCTATCAGTAATGGGTGTTCATCATTTCATATTTTCATAATTTCATATATTTTTTATTTTCTTTAATTTTTAATTTTTATTTATTCTTTGAATTATTTTATTAAATAAACCTATCTCTATTTTCTACATTTTTTTTATTAGACTAAAATAATAAATAAGATAAACAAATTACAATTAAAAATACATAAGTTAAATTGATCAAACAATATTATAATTCAAAGAATAAATAAAGATTAAAGCTTAAACAATCTATTAGCAACTCATTAGAAATCAAGTAAATACAGGTCCTTCAGGATAAACAGGCTGCATATTTGGGTAGAAAAGTCCAAAATTATTCTCGATACCATTAGGTTGTTTCTGGTTCACAATTTCACATTGAAGGTGGCGAAAATGAACCCTTCTATGTGCGTAAGTGGTCTTTTTGGCGTTCCATAGCCAGTGAGGATACGGTTCATGGAATTCTTGTTGTACGTGGCTTCCAACTGCGGAGTTGTCAACTGGCCATTGCCAGTAGAAGGCCAACCACTCTCAGTGACAACGACATTCACGTTACTCACGGATTAGATCCTCTACTGATCTGATATTTTTCCTGACCTTTTTAAAGCATATGATTGGTTATTGATAAAGTGGTTGTGGAAACCAATCATATCTTAACCACACATTCATTGCAATGCTTATGTGTCATGAGATTAGATGAGGTCAGGAAAAAAATCAGATCGGCAGAGGATCCAAATTCATTACTCACACTCTCCGCTTGTGCTCATGCATGATGAAATACAGAGGTAAAGGATATACATGTTATAATATTAAAAAGTTCAGCTATAAAATTAGTTTCCTGCTAATTTTAGGATACATATTAAATGATTATGTAACGTTAGTTTAATTCTCTATAATATAAAAAAAATCACTATATAATGATGTAAGATTCCGAATAAATTGCTTGACATACATGAAGAGACAACACGTTAAAAGATAAAATTAATTATTTATTATATGGTAAACCAGTTTATATTTGTAATTCGTAAATAAAATCTGAAGATTTAAGAAAATACGGGATAAACAGGCTGCATGTTTGGGAAGAAGAGTCCAAAATTCTGCTCCACTCCAGCAGGTTTCTGGTTCTCATTGAACGTGGCGAAAATGAACCCTTCTATGTGAGCCAATGGTCTTTTCGGCGTTCCTATGTTACTGGTGACATGATTCATGAAATTCCGGTTGTACGTGGCTGCCAACTGTGGAGTTGTGAAATCGCCATTGCCAGCAGAAGGCCAACCGCTCTCAGAGACAACAACATTCACATTACTCACACCTTCCTTTTCAATGGCCGAGAAGAAAGCATCCACAATGGCATCAAAAAGGTTGAAATATTTCAATTCCCCATCCGTAACAACAGCTTCAGTTGCGGTGAATTGTGCATAATCCAATCGAACGTTAACCGGATCACTCGCATAGGCGAAATAAGGATAAGCATTGATACAAAGGGGTGATGCCGTTTGTGACAAAAAGTTGAGAATACCTTTCATTATAACGCTTACCTCTGGTTTGAATGCGCCACTCGAAGGCGGGAATGAGCTTCCCAAAGTGTCCCCAGACAACACAGTTGAGACTTTTATAGCATTCAGATTCTTAGACAGGAGGATGTTTTGCAGAGACTGCATCACAGGCAAAACGTTTTGGGCATAGGGTCCGGGGATGATTTCATTACCAACAGTGATGATTCGGATTGTAAGGCTGTTGTCTTTGATGTAAGGCTCAACGTTTGTCGCCAACCATGCCGTCACTGCGGCTGGACTAGCTGCTAAGTTAGGCAAATCTTCATTTCTTATGCCTAGAATCACTGAGATTCCACTTCCTCTTAGAGCATTGAGTGCTGCTGGGTTGGGATCGAAGAGCCTCGTCTTCTCAACGCCGTATTTTTTGTATAGGTTTACAACGTCGGTTGCAGGTGGGAGATTGTCTCCTAGCATTCCATAGCAAACGCCAATGTCAATGGCTTCTGCAATCTGGATTTGGTTGTGAAGAGCTGCTGCTATGGTGGCCACAAGAATGAGTGCTTGTCTGAATAATCCCATCATCATTTTCCTCTCACTGGTTGCCTGCCATGCATAATATATTCATTATCAATCTACTAGCATATATATAATCTTCTGATTTCTAAATTCATTTAGAACATATTTAGTTTGAAAAATAGTTCACAACATAGAGATATCTAATGCAATAATAACATAGGAATGACATCCAGTCTAGGAGAGGGTCTTGGGTGCATCATGCTGCACCCAAGTTTTAGCCCTAGTCTAGATCATATCAATGATATCTTGATAGTCAGATGTCAGAACTAAGCAATTTGACTAGAGAATCATATTTTAAGTAATCTGAAAACTACAAGAGTACTTGAAAAAAAAAAAAACATTAATAAACAAATAAAAGACTCAAAGCAATAGATCTCTAGAGAAAAATGTGGCTTACTGGCACAGCGAAGTAAAATACCAGAGTAAACAACTTTGATATGATATGATAAAATTTGAGGACTCTGTTTCCTACTTATAGAGGCTGACAGCAAGCAAAATATAATATCCTAATATAGTCTGGATTTTTTCCTTTCAAATAAAAAATGTTTGTAATTCTGTATGGTATATAGTTCATTAGTTCATGTCCTTAACATTTAATTATCAAATATTTTTGTCAACATTTTTTTTTTGGAAGAATGTTTTTGTCGTGTTATTATATACAACTATATATGGATATATCATTAAACTTATATATGTGTTACTATATTTATATTTATTTTTTTTGACGGAAGGAAACAAATATATTTATATAAATTATTACTATATTCATGGGTACGAAAACTGTAATTTTAGATTTTGCTTCCAATTATATGACATCCCTTAAAGAGATTTATTCCATAAATGAATGAAATTTACGTGATATATTAACAAGATTTATTTTTTTCCCTTAAGAGGTTTATTCCATATATGAATTAATTAAGTGAGATAAGATAAGATTGACTAAGTGATAAGCTCAACCCCCTCAGAGCATCTCCAATGGTATCATCAAATTTGGATTCTCAAAAGTTGCCACCTCAGCATTTGATGATTGTTTTTAGGGATTGTTAAATTTGATGATTGTGTAGTCCACAATGGTACACTTTATCAAAATCAAAATTCTACTTTATCTAAATTAAAAATCTACTCCCACCACATATTTTTCATTGTTCCCACTCATTTTTATTTCACTGTTCCCTCTCATTTTATTTCATTGTTCCCGCCCTAAAAAGCTTTATATATATATATATATATATATATATATATATATATATATATATCATAATCATATCAAAGATATTAAGCTTTATATGCTCCTGTTGTGCTTCTTTGCTTTTTTGTTGCTGTTTCCTCTTGTTTTGTAGCCTTTTGGGGCCGTTGCTTTGGTTCTTCCTTTAATAAATTGCCTTTAAAAAAAAAAAAAAAATTACATACGAATGTGTGCTAGGCTGTTAGTCTTCTGCAAAATAAAATCACACAAACAATTTGTCAAACACCTTGAATACATTGCTATTGAACAGGGTAAGAAAAAAAAAAAAAAAAAAAAAACAAGAGAAGGTATATGATATGGATATTGATCCATTCATAATAAAGAGACGAATTTTACCTGATTGAAATTTTTAGAGTTGAAACAATAATGAGATATATAGGTGATTAGAGAAAAAAAGAGAAGAAAAAAAATCACAGATGAAAGAGAAAGAATAAAATCACAACATCAGTTATTTGGGATTAAGTTTGTATTTGATGATTGAAAATCAATCTTCAAATTTGATGATTGGAGAGGCAATTTGATTATTGAGAGCATCTCCAATGGTATCATCAAAAGTAGGAGAGTAATCAAAATTTGATTATTTACCCAAAAAACACTGTCCAACGGAGTCACTAAAATTTAGCAATAGCAGTTGCCAATAATCAAATTGCCTATTCAATCATCAAATTTGAAGATTGACTTTCAATCATCAAATATAAACTTAACCCAAAATAAATGTTGTGATTTTATTCTTTCTCTTTCATCTATGATTTTTTTTTTTCTCTTTTTTTCTCTAATCACCTATATATCTCATCATTGTTTCAACCTAAAAATTTCAATCAGGTAAAATTCATCTCTTTATTATGAATGGATCAATATCCATATCATATACCTTCTCTTGTTTTTTTTTGTTTTTTTTTTTGTTTTTTTACCCTGTTTAATAGCATGTATTCAAGGTGTTTGACAAATTGTTTGTGTGATTTTATTTTGCAGGAGACTAACAGCCTATCACACATTTGTATGTAATCTTCTTCTTCTTTTTTTTTAAGGGCAATTTATTAAAGGAAGAACCAAAGCAACTAAAGGAAGAACCAAAGCAACGGCCCCAAAAGGCTACAAAACAAGAGGAAACAGCAACAAAAAAGCAAAGAAGCACAACAGGAGCATATAAAGCTTAACATCTTTGATATGAATATGGTATATATATATGTAAATTTTTTTGGAGCAGGAACAATGAAACAAAATGAGAGGGAACAGTGAAATAAAAATGAGTGGGAACAGTGAAAAATATGTGGTGGGAGTAGATTTTTAATTTAGATAAAGTAGAATTTTGATTTTGATAAAGTGTACCATTGTGGACTACACAATCATCAAATTTAACAATCCCTAAAAACAATCATCAAATGCTGAGGTGGCAACTTTTGAGGATCCAAATTTGATGATACCATTGGAGATGCTCTTAGAGCTTCTCCTTACAATCCACAAATTATCTATTCACACTCCAATTTAATTTTTTTTGTTAATGACAATTTTAACATAAATTAAAATTACTAAACAAGACAAAAAAAAAAAAAAAAATAAAGACAATCTTAACTAATTAAATTATTTTTAAAAAAAAATCTCTTTCCTAAATCATTAGATTAAATATTACGTATTAAACTCTTCCTCCTAAAACTATTATTACCATTTTAAACACTCTCTCCTAATTAATCTCTCTCCATTTTTCAAAATAAATAAATAATAATAATCATATTTATATTACTTTCTCGATCAATCTCTAATTAATAGTTAAAGAAAAAAAAACCTTTGAATATTTTATTTTTTTACTAACAATATATATATATATATATATATATGAAAAAGTCAATTTTCTAAAATAAAAAAATAATAATAATAATAAAAGATATAGGAAAGCTTAAATTATTTCAACTAGATTCGATTAAACTCATAATTTCTTAAAATAATTAAAGTTTTCTAGACAATCACATACCTACAAGAATAACAAAAATCATTCTTCATATTTCGATTTTTTTTTTTTAAAAACAAGGTATTTTTTTTTTAATATATTCGTACATATGGTTCCTAAAAATCAAGCTTATTAGTAAGTTTTTTTTTTTTTTTCTTAACTATTAGTCTTGCTTAAGAAAGAATGAAGATAGAAAATTAGAGATATGTATTGGAGGATAGAGTTTAATATGGTAATTAAAAATTTAGGAGAGAGTATTTAATAATTAATAATTAAGTTAATGATTTAGGAGAGATAATTTCTTTTTTTAATAATTTAATTCAAAAAAGATAAAAAGGATAATGTTGTAACAAAATGAAGTGTTTTTAGAATTTTTTAAAATTTAAATTTTGAGAATGGAGTGTTTTTAGAAAAGAAGTATAAAAAGAAAAAATTGGATTGTCAAAAGAAGCTCTCATTTTTTTATAAATTAATACTATTTACATGGGTATGAAAACTGTAATCTTAGTTTTGCTTCCAATTATATGACATTCCTTGAAGAGATTTACTCCATAAATGAATTAAATTAATTAAGTGAATACTAAGATAATGTATAATATATATCCAGAGAAGAGCATTGATGTAAACTCTACAATAGGTATATATAGTACAGCAAAATCTTTTTCTTTTTTTGACAGAAATAATCAAGTAGAATTATTACTATAATAGAGATATATTAACAAGATTGTGTTATTCCTATTTAAGAGGTTTATTCCATAAATGAATTAATTAAATGAATCACAATTTATGCATCATATCCATGAGAGCATTGTTGTGAGATCTAAAAATAAGTATTGTCCGATTTATCTCATTAGGATTTACAGTTTTGTTTCTAAAAGGCCCCTCGTGGCCTGGGTTTACTAGCTTATTTTATGCTACAGTGTAGTGTTGGGTTCAACCAAGAAGTGTTTCAGTAGGTCTAGCTAATCATAATTTAGAAATATTAAGGGGGTGTATTCAATTAGGATTCTTGAAGACATTTAAAGACATTATAAATCCTAGTGTATTCAATTCGGACATTTAAAGACTTTAAAAGAGTCTATATTAATCCAGTAGTATTCAATTAAAATTTCTATGGACTTTTAAAGAATCCTTCCAAATCCGGGTGTATTGAATTAGGACTTTAAAAATGTCTACAAGAATCAAGGTGTATTCAATTAGGACTAGATTTTAAAGGATTTTCTTAGGTCATGGATTTTGGTGGATTTTGGTGGACTTGATGGTGAGAGATATAAATATCAAATGTCATAACATATCCGGCCTTCTCCCCAAAGATTTTGGTGGACTTTGCTCTCTCTCTCTCTCTCTCTCTCTCAAAAAAGAAACGTGTTGCTTCTTCTCAAAATCCTTTGATCTTTTTGCACGTCGATGACCCTTCTTAACTGTATATGCTGAGCTCAAAATCCTACCACAGCAGTATTATACACGATTGAAAACCAACGAAGGACATCACACTGCCACTGCCATTTCACCAATGAGTACTGCTCAAAGAGTCTTTATTAGCTGCAGTTTAAGCGAAAGAATGTTCTTAACTGCAGTTTTCACTTTTGACTACTTAATCTGATAAGAGTTGTAGTTATATAATTAGATAACTCAGTGGATTTGCAAAATAGATCCCCAAATTTCACTCCAAAAAGGAACAATCTTGCAACTACCCTCGAACAGAAGAAAACCAGAACAAGATAATATTCTCAATAAAGCAAAAAAGTATGATTTGTTGGGTGGTTCTGTTGACACCCAACAAATATGATTATTTTTTAAAAAATTATTTAAAGAAAGAACCCCGAATAATTTTTGCCTCATTTTTTAATTAACTAATTTGAATAAAAAGTAATGTAAATAATTTGCACTATATCTATACTTACCGGTGGATTATTAGGAGCTTAAGTGGTTATAAGGTTTCGAGTAAAGGGTTGTTCATTCAATAACTATATTTGTAACTATGTGTCTATGTCTTTGAGGTTTCTCAAAGTAGACAAGGACAAAATAACACAATAATTATATTCTATGTACATCATTTGTTCCATTAACAATCTCTCAAAACAACTTTGGTTCATATAGTCATATCAAAAAACAACACATCTTACAATATCAATGTGTTATACATTATTGACATGACACCGTTTTAGACATGATAAATATATAAATCAATTACCAAAGCTAGCTGAACCTAGGTTCCCGACTTTACGTTGAATCCGGTTGCTAACCAAAACCATCGAAACCGTGTTTACAAGTTTAACTGTGACCCTACCTTCCAATTCCACATAAAAACAAAATTAAGTAGACGTGTTGATGGTGTTAGATTTATTCAAAATAGAAACGTGTTGATGGTGAGAGGTATAATTAATTCATAAACAAAAGCATAGACGTATGTTATTTGCTTAAAAATGATAGTTTTTAATTAAATTCATAAATGAATGCATAGACGTATGTTATTTGCTCAAAAATGATAGTTTTTAATTAAATTCATAAATGGATGCATAGACGTATGTTATTAAATTATTATATAGATAACGTGATACGGTTGTCTTATTGAAACATAATACATGACAAAAAATGATGGTTTTTAATTAAATTCATAAATGGATGCATAGACGTATGTTATTAAATTATTATATAGATAACGTGATACGTTTGTCTTATTGAAACATAATACATGACAAAAAAAAAAAAAAAAACTATAAAGAAGCCATAAGCAAAGTCCAAATGGAGAACTAGAAAGAGAAATAGCTGATTAAGGAGGTGAAAAATAATAGAAGAGAAAAGGAAGAAAGCAGAGATTGTTTTTAGTATTGTAAATTGTGTTAATAGATCATATTGGTTGAGTGTATAGATTGTGTTATTAGGTTATATAGTGGTATAATTCTCCATTTATAATAGAAGTCAGACATAACAAATCCATGAAAGTCCAAGGATGTCTAAACAAATCCATAAAAATCTAAGATAGATGTCTAAACTAATCAATGAAAGTCCATGTGGATTTATAAAAATCCGTAGAAATCCATGAAAATCTGTCACTTAAAAAATGTCTTTAAATGTCCGCAAGAATCCTAATTGAATACACCCTCCTAAGAGATTAATGTATTTTTTTAAAGATTTTCTTTTCGTATACATAGGTTAATTAATCTCATTATACTAACAATTGTATTAAAAAAAAAATAGTGCGATTTCACACACTCTTTTTGAATTACTGGGTTAATTTCATTATGTTAATAATTTTATAAACGATAGTGCAATTTCACGCACGCACACCCCACAAAGTTAGTGCGATTTTTCTAATAAAAAACGAGAATATGTGGGCATATTGCAAATAAGTTGTCATTTTGGATGAAAAAAAAATAGATATTTGTTTTTTAATAAGTGAACTATTACTCAAACACTAAATATTAATATTAAAAAGTATTGCATGGCTGAATCAATCTTTTAAAAGTATTATTGATTTCAACATTATATATTAATAATTATAAATTCATGATTCGTGCATTATGAATAACAAATTCTGATTCTTTAACCAAAAAAAAAAAAAATCTGGTTTCAAAAATATATATATATTTGTTTAGAAATGAAAATATATGTAATAATTAGTAATAAAAATACAGAGGTAAACGATGTACATGTTATAATATTAAAATTTAGCTAGAAAATTAGATTCATGATAATTTTAGGATACATATTAAATGATTATACAATGTTGGTTTAATTTTCTATAATATATCAAAAGTCACCATGCAATAATATAAGATTCTGGATAAATTGGTTGAAATACATAAGAGACAACACGTTAAAAGATAAAATTATTTATTTATTATATGGTAAACCGGTTTATATTTGCAATTCGTAAATTTAAATCGAAAGATTTAAGAAAATACGGGATAAACAGGCTCCATGTTTGGGAAGAAGAGTCCAAAATTCTGCTCAACACCAGCAGGTTTCTGGTTCTCATTGAACGTGGCGAAAACGAACCCTTCTATGTGAGCATCGGGTCTTTTCGGAGTTCCTTTGTTACTGGTGACATGATTCATGAAATTCCGGTTGTACGTGGCTGCCAACTGCGGAGTTGTGAAATCGCCATTGCCAGCAGAAGGCCAACCGCTCTCAGAGACAACAACATTCACATCACTCACACCTTCCTTTTCCATGGCCGAGAAGAAAGCATCCACCATGGCATCAAACAGGTTATAATAACTCAAGCTCCCGTCTGTAACAACAGCTTCAGTTGCAGTGAATTGTGCATAATCTAATCGAACGTTAATCGGATCACTCGCGTAGGCGAAATAAGGATAAATATTGATCAAAAGGGGCGATCCCTGTTGCGACAAAAAGGTCATAACACCTCTGAGTGAACTGCTTGCATCTGGAGTGAATGTGCCACTCGAAGGCGGGTAAGAGCTTCCCAAAGTGCCCGAAGACACCACAGTGGAGACTCTTATGGTACTGCCGAGACCCTTAGCATTGAGGATGCTTTGCAGAGACTGCATCACAGGCAAAACGTTTTGGGCATAGACTCCGGGGATGATTTCATTACCAACAGCGATGACTGAGAATAAAACGTCGTTGAGGTAGGGATCAACGTTAGTCGAAAACCATGTCATCACTGCGGCTGGACTAGCTGCTAAGTTAGGCAAATCTTCATCTCTTATGCCTAGAATCACTTTGATTCCACTTCCTCTTAGAGCATTGAGTGCTGCTGGGTTGGGATCGAAGAGCCTCGTCTTCTCAATGCCGTATTTTTTGTACAGGTTTATAACATCAGTTGCAGGTGGGAGATTGTCTCCTAGCATTCCATAGCAAACGCCAATGTCGACAGCTACTGCAATTTGGATTTGGCTGTGAATAGCTGTTGCTATGGTGACCACAACAATGAGTGCTTGCCTAATTAATCCCATCATTTTCCTCTCACTAGCTGGTTTGCCTGCACAGCAGGAAACCATATTAATTTATTCCTAATCAACCAACTAGAATATAATTAATCTTCTGATTTCAAAATTAATCTAGAACATATTTTAATTTGAAAAAATGGTTCACAACAAGCTGGAATGATTCCAAATATAACCACAGCATAGGGATACTCGATTTCTTTCCTAGGTAATATTAATGGCGTAATGCAAATCATTTAGGATACAAAATTTAGATTTTTTGTTTTTTATTAAGTGAAATATTACTCAAGTAATAAAAGAGTGAAGAACAAATTAAAATACATTTGTTGAGAAAACAATTAAATAATTATTTTCTTTGTTGATTATAGTTTGCAATATAACTAATTAAACCTTTATATGGATTAAAATTTAAAGTTAGTACACAATTTAAACAGTAATTAAATATTAAAAAAAAAAAAAAAAAAAAAAGGCTTTTGCAACTTACTTGTTAAATTGGAGTTACAATTCAATCCAAAATTTGAGAATGTTTAATATGGTCTATGTGTTTATATAGAGAGCATCACAGAATCTTCTTTTTAAAGTATTTCTGATTTCAACATTAATATTAATAATTGTAAATATATAATTGGTGCATGATATATGAATAACAAATTCGGATTTCAACTTAAATATTATATTTATGACTCGTGCATGATAATTAAAAGTAGTGTCAATGTTAACGTCAGAGCACACGTTAAACCACTCTGTATTGTTCGTTTAATTTTATTTTTTCTTCCATAATAAGAGAATTCTTTTGTAATTTTATCTTTTACTACTATGCAATGGTATATAGTGTATTGATAATGTGTGCACTAAAAAAAAATACACTAAATGTTATATGGAAAACTAGTCACAATTTACATTTCAAAAAAATTGTTACAATTAATTACTCGATCAGATTCTATATATTTAAATATTAGTAGTGCTAATTAAACATCCAAACTACATTATAATATTTCTATATTACATATTGGGGGACTGAAATATCTGTACTGGTATGAAGGCCCACCTAATGCCGAAGCCGAATGGATTCAGCCCAAATTTTGAATTTTCCATTTTTTTTATTTTTATTTTTATTTTTATTTATTTCTATTTCCCAATTCTCCTTTTTAATATTTAATTTTCTTTTTAGAAGTGCATGCTAAAAAGGATAAATATTTGGATTGAATTCCACTGCATGATATAATTTATTATGATTTTTTTTCCTTGTAAATGAATGTTTCATAAATTATTTATTAAGATATTTTATGAATTTTTTACCAATTAATTTTGAATAATCTTTATCACATATTTAGTCAGATAAAGAGGAAAGTAGCATATAATTACAAGCATGTATGAAGAGTTTTCTTTCCAATACTGTGGGAGTAAGAAGATGTATTCAATCAAGATTTGATTGGATTTGAAATGTATTCATTTCGGACTTTTAAAAAGTCCAAACAAATTTAGGTGTACCCAAAAAGTCATAGGTTTTGATGAATTTTAAAAGGAAAAGTATAAATAGAATGACCTTAGGTCCTTCACAATTCACAAATCTCCATGGATTTCATTTGCTCTTTTTTCAGACAGCTTTCACTCTTCTCATAAAAAAAAAACCAAATTCACTGAAAACCCCCCAAAAACCAATAACACACCAATCTGAAGGAAAATATACTTGCAAAGAGTATATTTGGAAAGGAATCGAATCAACGCCGTTAGGGTTGGTTGCAT
Source organism: Acer saccharum (assembly GCA_030490815.1). NCBI lineage: Eukaryota > Viridiplantae > Streptophyta > Magnoliopsida > Sapindales > Sapindaceae > Acer > Acer saccharum. The sequence continues at coordinate 37,035,017 of CM059871.1, forward strand.
GCAGAACCGTTCAATACTATCTCTCTTGTATTGTTCTGTATTTTGGGATAATAAACGTACAAGGAAAGTAAGAGTTTCAGATGATTTGAAACTAACCCATACTGAGGCTTTTTATAAGCCTGCGTTGAACGGTTGTGATGGTGGTTATTTAACCTCATCCAGTACATATTTTCTATCAGATATGTCTCTATGTCAAGAAGCATATTTATCCTGATAAGATGTGACTATTCGGTGTGTATGATGCACCAACTTTGTGGTACATCTTATTACACTGAATCCTCTGCATGTGGCCATATGTAACTATTTTGATCATATTCCTTCACAATCAACTTCAAAACACAAGACCAGTTCATAACCCAACAACAAATCCCAGCACAGCCTCTCATCCTTTTCTGGAAACACTGTTCTGTTTCATCAATCCAAACACAACTTAGAGATTCTTATTCTTCAATAAATTCCAAAAACAAAAACAACAAATCGATTACCAAAAAAAAAAAAAAAAAAAAAAAAAAAAAAAAAAGGATCACAATATGATGAAATTTCAACATCAAGTAATATACAGACAACACCGACCGTGTCATGACCCAGTTTAAATTAAAGATTAAAAAATGTCGGAAAAAAAAAAAAAAGACCTACCTTCATGTCGAAATAATATATGGTGGTCGTGACTTGACACTTGAGAGGTCTCCGTCAGTTAAAAAACCTCCGTGGGATCAATTTATCAAGTTTCCCATTGAAAACCTAGTACTCAATTCAAAAACTATTTTTTTGGTGAGAAAAAACTCTCTATTTCATTTGAATACAAAAAGCAATTCACAAAGAGAGAATAGTTAGATTAGGTATCGAAAAAAAAAAAAAAAAAAAAATCAGATTTGTTTAATAAGAGAGAGAAACTTCAAGAAAAGCTCTAAGTTGTGTTTGGATTGTTGACAAAGGATTTCTGGGGTTACTTCAGTAGAGATGGTTTATAAAAGAAATGCTGAAATGTTGAACAATCATTTTTTTTTTTTTTTTTTTTTTTAAGACAAATCATTACAAATCCATCCAATTTCATACAATTCTATGTAAAATTCCAACAAACTCTTTACACGTACAATTCTGATAAAATATATATGGAATCTATGGGATTTGTGAACTCCACCAAAATTCATCCTTAAAACAAATCCATCAAACTCCAACAAAAACCTATGTTGTACCCGATTGTGAACCCCCTTTATATCCGAATATTCCCCTCGCCCGCGGAGTTACAACTCCGAGTACCATACCTCGGAGTTAATCCCCGAACACTGTTTTCATTCAGACGTCCGTTCCACCGACATAAACATACCGAATATACTTTCTGATGTCATCATCCATGGCCGAATCGTACCTGACCGCACAGAGACAGCTGTCAGACCTTACCACTGAGTCCTTGACACGTGCCTGAGATGTCAGAGGAGGGGCTATATAAGCCCTCATTTTTACCATTAGAGGGGGTTTTTTTTTTCAATTTTTACTTTTTCTCTCTAGAGAGCATAGAACATTGTGTAATCCCTTAAGAAGTGGGAAGTTACTTCTACCATATTCAATAAAATTACCGTTCGATTTCACTGACTTTCTATTGGTAATTCTCGATTGTTTCAAACTCTGTTATAGTCATATCCCGGAGGTTCATTTTTAACCCCAACATTTGGCGCTAGAAGGAGGGGGTGATCCAGCACCTCTACAGAAGTGATGAATCCACAACCGGAAGACCAATATCCGGATGTGAACCTCGAGCTAAGACCGCCTGGAACTCAGAATTATGCGCAAATTCCGCAGCCGCAACAACCACCTCCGCAGCATGTCTCGCCCTACCCGGGTCATGCAGGAGGGCAGCAGACTCAGCAGCAGAATTACGGGTATCATCCTTATCAGGCGCAATACCCTTTTCAAGGTCAATTTTACGGGTATCAAGGGCCGCCGCAACAATTTCCCCAGCAGGGGGCGCCGCAACCATATCCTCCGATGCCAATGAACCCATTCTACCCACAAATACCGAACCAAGCCTACTACCCTCAGGGATACCCGCCGATGTATGCACAACAACAGCAACAGCAATTCTATTCTCAGGCTGAGGACCCGATCATCCGGGGAATTACCAGCAGGTTGGACACTCTCGCTCAGAATGTTACTCGGGTGATAAATGTTGTGGACGGCGGAGGACAACAAGGAGAATCGGAGGAGGCAAATTCTCGAGCCGAAGATAACCCGGCTGGGAATCGACCGAGAGAGAGAAGAAGAAGACAACACACGGCCCAGTTCATCGAGCCTGGGCCAGAAGAGAACGCGAACCAAGAGCCAACGCGTAGGGTCGGAGGCACGACCCGTAGTCGGGAAGAGCGCGATGGAGTGGTCCAGGAGCAAGTTCCTCGGAGGACGCGCCACCGACATGATAATGCAGGTGTATCATATCCCCAGCAGGGAGATACAGAAAGGAATACTCTCGCGGACCCAGAAGCCTTCCGCGAACTACAAGACCAACTTGCAGATATTCAGGATCAGATACATTACGGCCACCGTAGGTCGGTCACTCATAGACAGAGCCCGTTCGTTGAAGGAATCAGCACCGTGAAAATCCCAGCTAACTTCAAAATGCCGCGTAAAGATATGTGCGGATTTAGCGGAGTAGAGGATCCGGACGACCACTTGGACTCCTACCTGGATTGGATGAACATGCAGGGGGCATCCGACGCCGTGAAGTGTAGAGCTTTCCCACTCACACTCTCTGGAGATGCCCGGACTTGGTATGGGAGTCTCAAAAGACAGAGCATCTCTTCGTTCAATGAACTTTCCAAGGAATTTCGTAGTAGATTTGCCGCAAGTAGGAGAAGACGGAGGCACATGGTCCATCTTACCTCCATTAAGCAACTTGAAACTGAGACAATCAGGGATTATCTGAAAAGGTTTACGGAGGCCGCTAGGCAAGTACAAGACTTTAGTGAAGCCGGGGCGGTCATGGCTTTTATACAAGGCCTCCAGAAAGGAAACCTGAGTTGGTCCCTCTCAAAGAGAGGCCCAACGACCTACAGGGAGCTGATAGAAAGAGCGGAAAAGTATGCTACGGCCGAAGATATCAGTGACTCCAAAAGTCATGCGACTTCCGCAGAATCCTATGAGGCACCGAAAAGGTGGGGCAGACAAGCAAGAGACAAGGGTAAGGAACCTCAAGCATCTAGGCCAGTAAATACCGGGAGTACAGCCAGAAACACCCGATTTCCTCCAAAAGATAAGTTCGAAGAGTATACCCCTTTGAAGTACCCCCTCGATAGGATACTTGAAATTGCAAGCAAAGAGAAGTTGCTACGGAAACCTGAACCCCTGTACACAGCACCCGAGAGGAGAGACCGAAGGATTCATTGCAAGTTCCATAATGATCATGGCCATGAGACGAGAAGGTGCCGAGATCTAAGGGACCAGGTAGAGGAGCTGGTCCGGAATGGTAAACTCCGAGAATGTGTAAAACCTCAGGAATCAAGCGAGAAGACCGCAAAAGCCCCACAGCACCAAAGCCATCAAACTCCGGCTATAGTGCAAGACTCAGATGATGAGGAGCCCATCAACTTTATTGATGCCGTCCCCATGACGGGAGACCCCGGATCGACTTCTTCCGGGAAGGCAGCCGCATCCGTATGCTTGACGACTACACCGGAAGATGCCCCAAGACATTGGGTCCCGTTATCATTCTCTACCGAAGACTCATACGGAATAAGATATCCCCATTGTGATGCTCTTATTATCTCAGTGAAAGTGGGGACCCGTACGGTCAAGAGAACTCTGATTGACCACGGCAGTTCGTTAGACATCATCCATTGGGACCCACTTCAGAAACTCGGATACACAATCCCACAGCTCCAAGCCTCCAGATATTGCATAAGGGGTATCGGTGGGCATCGTACTAGGCCGGTCGGACAGATTGACCTGCCTGTTCGATTCGGTACTAGACCCCGGATACGTACTGTATGGGTCAGTTTTCAAGTGATAGACATTCCCTTTCCTTTTAACATCCTCATAGGAAGACCAACACTCTACAACCTGAGAGCAGCCACCAGCATTTATTCTCTGAAGCTGAAGTTCCCGACCGAATTAGGTCCGGGGGAAATAACCGGAGATCAAGAAGAATACAAGAGGTGTATCCAGATTGGCTCTAACCCCGTTCTAACTATCGGAAATTACAATGCAATGCCCACGTCATGGAGAAGCACACCAAAACAACGAAGGCCGAAAAAGAAAAGAATCGGAGATGTAGCAACTGCACAGATGTCAGACGCTACCCCACTAGATGAAATCCATGTCACTAGTCTCGACCCCCGAGAGGTCGGGTCAGAACCAACAGGAGAACCCGCTGAACCTTTGCTGAAAGTAATACTTCGATCGGAAGACCCGGAAAAGACTGTCCTCGTCGGGGCGAACCTGGACTCCCGAATCAGAAACGAACTTATCGAACTCCTGAAGGAATTCTCAGATGTCTTCGCATGGAGCCATACGGACATGCCAGGCATAGATCCCACAGTTATATCCCATTCCCTGGGTGTTGATCCGACTTTCAAACCAGTATCGCAGAAGAGAAGATCCTTCAACAGCGAAAGATATGAAGCAATAGCCGTTGAAGTGGACAAGCTCTTGAAGGCAGGCTTCATTCGGAACCTGGACTATAATGAGTGGTTATCAAATGTTGTCCTGATGCAGAAGAAAGATGGGAGGTGGAGGATGTGTGTTGACTTCACCGACTTGAATAAGGCATGCCCGAAAGACAGTTTTCCACTGCCCAGGATCGATCAGCTAGTGGATGCAACATCCGGACATGAATTGCTTAGTTTTATGGATGCATATTCCGGATACAATCAAATCAGGATGGATGAGTCAGATGAGGCTAAGACCGCCTTCATCACGGATCGCGGAGTGTATTGTTACCGGGTGATGCCTTTCGGCCTCAAGAATGCCGGGGCAACATATCAGAGGTTGGTGAATCGGATATTCGCGAATGAAATTGGAAGAACGATGGAGGTGTATGTGGATGACATGCTAACCAAATCCGTAACTGCCGAGGAACACGTACCGAACCTCCGCAACACGTTCTTGCTGCTAAGACAATACCGGATGAGGCTTAATCCTACGAAGTGTGTTTTCGGAGTGTCTTCAGGAAAATTCCTTGGCTTTATGGTCCACCAGAGGGGGATTGAAGCTAACCCCGATAAGATCAGAGCGGTAATTGACCTCCTTCCACCCAGAAGGGCAAAAGACATACAGAAACTTAATGGCATGATAGTGGCCCTGTCGAGATTCTTTTCGAAGTTAACGGACCGGTGTCTCCCATTTTTCAAAGCTTTGAAGCATAAGGGGGATTTCTGCTGGACATCCGAGTGCCAAGCCGCTTTTGACGACCTAAAGGTCTACCTCCAGAAACCTCCGGTATTAGCCAAGCCAACCTCCGGAGAGACGCTGCTCCTTTATCTTGCATTTTCGGAGGCAGCTGTGAGTTCGGTGTTAATCAAGGAAGAAGGGTCTATCCAAAGGGCAGTATACTATGTGAGCAAAAGTATGACCGAGGCAGAAACCAGGTACCCCGACATGGAAAAGTTGGCTTTGAGCTTGATAGTGGCCTCTCGAAAACTCCGACCATACTTTCAGTCCCACCCCATCGTTGTTCTCACAAATCAACCGCTCCGCCAAGTCCTCCAGAAACCAGAACTTACCGGAAGGCTCACCAAATGGGCGATGGAGATCAGTGAGTTTGACATCCAATTCAGACCCAGGACTTCCGTAAAGGGCCAAGCTGTGGCCGATTTCATCGCGGAACACTCAAACCCGGAAGTATTCAGTCTATCCACCGAACGTGTATGCCGATGGGAAATGTTTGTAGACGGGTCCTCCAACCGTCATGGAAGTGGCGCTGGGATAATCATCCTAACCCCCGATGGAATTCTCACCCAGACAGCACTCCGATTCGATTTCAGGGCGACTAACAATGTCGCGGAGTATGAAGCCCTTGTCACAGGCTTACGGATCGTCTTGAGCATGGGCACCGAACATGTCACGGTGTACAGCGACTCCCAGCTGGTAGTTAATCAAGTAAACCAGGACTACCAAGCTAGAGACCCCGACATGATCAGATACCTCAAAGAAGTCAAAAGTCTGATGTCCAAGTTCGTCCGCTGTGAGCTCATCCGGATCTCAAGGGACCACAATTCACAAGCCGATGCACTCGCCAAACTTGCATCAACTTCCGATATGAAGTTACCCCGGACGATCACCGTATTCCGTTTGTCAACCCCTAGTATCCCAGAAGACCATCCAATCAATGTGCTGATCCCGGATCCCGTGGGTGAATCCTGGATGACTCCGATCATGGACTATCTTCGTCATGGGACTCTCCCTGAAGACAAGATCACGGCACAGAGGATAAGAAGACAAGCACCCTGCTATCTTATCATTAATGGATCACTCTTTCGAAGAGGTTTCTCTTTACCATATCTTCGGTGTGTCAGCCCCCCACAGACGGAGCAAATTCTCCAGGAGGTACACGGTGGGACATGCGGAAGCCATTCTGTCGGAATAAATTTAGGCCACCGGATCACAAGGCAGGGATATTATTGGCCAACTCTCTTCAAAGAGTCTAAGGCACATTCCGAATCATGAGACCGTTGTCAAAGAACAGGCCCAATTCCTCGGTTGCCCGCCGAAACGTTAACTCCTATGTCTTCGCCTTGGCCCTTCTCCAGAATCGGGGTTGATATCATCGGACCCCTCCCTCGGGGGACGGCCGATAAAAGATATGCCGTCGTGGCGATCGATTATTTCACCAAGTGGGTAGAAGCGGAAGCCCTGAAGCATATTACTGAAGCCAACACCACTAACTTCATCAAGAACTCTGTAATCTTCAGGTTCGGAATACCTCACACAATAGTGGCCGACCATGGGACGCAGTTCGACAACAATAAGCTCCGTGAGGTATGTTCGGACTTCAACATCAACTTAAAGTTGGCTTCACCGTCCCATCCCCAGAGCAACGGCCAAGTTGAAGCCGTCAACAAGACAATAAAGACCCTTCTTAAAAGAAAACTGCAAGCCCGAAAGGGAGGCTGGGTGGAGAAACTCCCGAAAGTCTTGTGGGCAATTCGCACAACCCCGCATTCAGCCACGGGGGAAACCCCATATTCATTAACATTCGGTGCAGAGGCAGTCATACCCACCGAAACTAACATTCCTACAAGAAGGGTGTCAGCTTACACTCCGAGCGACAATGAAACTGAACTCAGAGCATGCCTCGAAGAATTGGAGGAAAGAAGGGATACAGCTAGAATTCGAACCGTTCACCATCAGCAGAAAGTAGCAAAATACCACGACAGTAGGGTTCGAATCCGGAGATTCAATCCGGGAGACCTTGTCCTGAAGAAAGTCCTACCATCGACAAAAACTTCCTCAGCTAGTCTGGGGGACAAATGGGAGGGGCCATACATTGTGGACTCGGTATCAATGAAGGGCGCCTACAAGCTGAAGAAGGAAGATGGGACACCCCTAAGGAACCCATGGAACGCAGACCACCTGAAGAAGTATTACCAATGATACTCCACCGAATTAACTTCCGGATACTGTTAAAGAAACCTGTGTTAATCCTTCATGTTATTAGTCTCGGTATGTGAACTCTTATTGTCATCAGTTTTGGCTTTTATCTTTTCTTATTTTTTCTTCGCATTTATTTGATGTTGATTTTGCTTTCCAAAGTCTCCGAAAGTGGAGCACGAAAGTCTCCGAAAGTGGAGCACGAAAGTCTTCGAAAGTGGAGCACAAACGTCTCCGAAAGTGGAGCAACGAAGTCTCCAAAATTGGAACACGAATGTCTCCGGATTGGAGCACGAAACAAAACCGATATTTAACGTTAGCACGTGAAGTTATATTGCGGGTCTCGGCAAAATATTTAAAACAAACTCCGAATTGTCACCGTTACGATAAATAAAAACGCATTCATGAGCATAACCGTAAAAACGTAAACTCAGAAAACATATATATATATTAACTAATTCAGTTACACAAAATATAGCCTAAGGCCGAGAAAATCATCGGGACACCCCCCGTATGATGAATTTAGAAAAAGATAAACAAAATATTCGGAGATATATATATCAAACGCTCAGCCGCGCCTGGCTCTCTTTCCGTCTCCGCGGCTGGCTACGAATCTCTCGTCATCCGAAGACACCGCCTCAGGCTCACCCTCCGATATCGGTTCCTCTGCGAAATCCTCGGATCTGTCAGCAATCGGAGCGTTCTTCTTCCTGACCCGAGATTCGGTGGCCTTCTTGACATCCGCATCAAAAGCCGAAAAGTCAAAATCGGGATATGAGCGGAGGAGTAGGGTCCGAACGTCTTTGACCGCCTTGTCAAAGGTCTCCTCTTGAATCTCGGAGAACTCGTCGGAGTTTAAGAATATATTGACGGCATTATCCCCGAGCTCATCCTTCATCTCCCGAATTGAGCTATTCGCCTTCTTCAAACGGCCACGGTAGTCACACAGCTTGGTCTGCTTCTCCCTGCAGACGGCCTTTGCCTTCTTATAGGCGGAGAACATCTCAGTAATGATAAGCCTCTGAGAATCCACGATGGTCTTGGACTCCCGGACTCTATCCTCCGCCTTCTCCTTCTCCTTGAGCGCCCTATCATATTTGTTCTTGGCGCCCTCGTACCTCTTCTCCATATGAAGGAGATTACCGATGGCCTGACAACCGATAATGGATTAGTCATCCGAGATAACCTACTTGAGAAAATACATACTAAAGATCTGTAGCGGTGTTACCTGTAGCAGGTTCGCCTGCCCATGTCGGATTCTGTCGACATTGGACATCTTCCCGTACCCCGACATCTCCCCACTCCGCAGGAGATCCTTTCCGTGAACGCATAGGTAGTCCACGCCAGTATCGGGGTTTATTGGCTTCGCACCTGAACTGGACCCCGATTCCGGAGGATCCCTATAGCGATTTGGGGGAGAGATCACCGTATCCCGAATATTTGTACGGGGTGTACCTTCCGGAATGTCCTTATCGGAATCCAAGAGCTCGACGTTCTCAATCGGGTCCCCGCCTTGGTCACATACTACCGAAGTCAGGGGGATGGCTTCAGCAATCTCTGCCGCGGTTCCAGCTGCGGCAACTGACACCGAGGACCTCGTAGTTCTATTAGTCCTCAGGGGAGGAACACTCTCGGATGCTTCCTCCTCGTCGAGCAGACTAGGGGTCTGGGGGAGCATCCTTTTCTTCCTCTTGTCCTCCTTCCCTTCCTTCTGCCTGCCAGCACCGCCCCTCACTCTTTCGGCCATCCTTTCCTTCGCCGTCTCGGTTATCTTCCCTGTTCAAAAAAAAAAAAAAAAAAAAAAAACCCAACAAGTTAGATTGGGATTCGGAAGACGAACTGCGAAGGAGGATAACACCGAGTCAGAACTTACTTTTTTTGGATAAGGTTTTTATCACTTTCTTCTTCCTTGACTCCGTAAGATTCACGATGAAACCAAGCTCGTGGAGCCTCCGATCGTCCAACAGGAAATCGACGTGCCTTCTCTTCGGGGACACGCTCCAAGCGTCCGAAATGTGCTTCCGTTCGGTTTTGGACAGATCCTCTAAAGTAACACGTTCCCACGGAGCTGCAAAAAGAACGCACTAATGAACACAAATAAAACAAGGCGTAGCAAACGAATTCCGAAAGTAAAACCTAAGGAGGCCCCAAACACCTGGGATGTTGAACACTGAGCGAACCCTCTGAGGACGACCACCGAGCTGCAAGTCTCTGCCCCAGTCGCCTCGACAGACGAACCAAGTCTTCTTCCACTCCTTGTTGGAAGACGGAAGCCCGGTGATCAGAGGTTCGCCGCCTTGCTTGTCACGGCAAGCAAGAGCCCACCAGCCATCTCCCCCGGATTTATGGGAGTATAGGCTGTAGCAGTGTCCAATCTCCCTAAATGTGGGTGCGGGAAACTTCATACTCCGCCATAAGGAGTACATTCCGATTACTATCCTCCAGGCATTCGGATTTAATTGAGCCGGAGCAATCCCTATCTCCCGCAACACCCTCCGGATGTAAGGCTGCAGTGGCAATCTAGCCCCAATCTCCAGAAAGGCAGGGTGGAAAGCCACAGAGCCCTTATCGGGATCGCTCGCCCTTTCCCCCTCACCGGGAACACTAACACGTACAGATCGGGGAATCGAGAACTCCGTCACTAGCTTCTTAAGCTTCCCTGTATCGATCTTATTTTCCCGAACGAAGTTTATGGCAAACCTCGTGTGGTCTATCTCATTCCGAACGAAGTCCTCGGAGTTATACCCCTCCCAGCACTCACCCGGGCCGGGGCCAACTACAGGACCACGGGTGCGGTCACCTCCCGGTATTTGTTGGACCTCCGGACTCCCCGCGTCCTGTGCATCTATATCACCGAATGCACTTCTGGTACTACTCCCTACAGAAACTCTACCCGATGTGGACTCTGAAGATCCAGATTCGGAGCTTGACGACATTACGGGGCTAGAAGTCCCGACTTTGCGAACCATCGGAGAAAGTTGGCAGACACCTATTGATTACGTATTATAGTAACTGTGTTCGGAGACTAACCTGTTCCTTCCTTCTTCCTGAATTCTCGCAGATACCGAAAACCCTCTGATCAACTGAGAAAACACAAATGGGGGGGGTCGTGTGTGACCCTACATCACTATTTATAAGGGTCCTCAGCGCGGGAAACGAAGCGACGCGAACCACAGTCTCACCGAGCGACACCTGTCGCCGCCCTTTCTCTTCAAGCCACGCGTCATCCACCCATTAACCACGGCATGGGCCGGTCTTGGATTAAAAGGCCCCAAACGAACGTCCGATAGTGGTGGCAGACTCCGTTTTCGAACCCACAACCGGTCTTGCATACCGACTTATGTGTTCGAGGGGGAACTGTTGTACCCGATTGTGAACCCCCTTTATATCCGAATATTCCCCTCGCCCGCGGAGTTACAACTCCGAGTACCATACCTCGGAGTTAATCCCCAAACACTGTTTTCATTCAGACGTCCGTTCCACCGACATAAACATACCGAATATACTTTCTGATGTCATCATCCATGGCCGAATCGTACCTGACCGCGCAGAGACAGCTGTCGGACCTTACCACTGAGTCCTTGACACGTGCCTGAGATGTCAGCGGAGGGGCTATATAAGCCCTCATTTTTACCATTAGAGGGGGTTTTTTTTTCAATTTTTACTTTTTCTCTCTAGAGAGCATAGAACATTGTGTAATCCCTTAAGAAGTGGGAAGTTACTTCTACCATATTCAATAAAATTACCGTTCGATTTCACTGACTTTCTATTGGTAATTCTCGATTGTTTCAAACTCTGTTATAGTCATATCCCGGAGGTTCATTTTTAACCCCAACAACCTAGATTGAATAAACCCCCCCTAACTTTCTCCTATTATGGGATCTCGATAGACCCCTAACCCATTTGGTGTTGGATTGTCAGAATAATGCTCAATTATCAAATAAATTCTCTCATACTTATTTATTATTATTCTTTTGGATATTAATATGGAGATTATTGTCAAAATAATGGCACTATTTTTTTTTTTTAGCACCTGGCACCCTCTACTTACCTATTTATGCCCCACTTTTTAAAAATTTGATTGAATTATATAAAATGAAATGGTTTTATTAATTTTTTGATTTATTTCCAGAACTACCATTTTACTTATTTTTAAAACTCAAAACATGCCATCTCTTTTTCAAAAAAAAATAAAAATAAAAATAAAAATACACCCCATCTCTGATCTCTCTATACAGTTTCTCACCTCTATCGCATGACTTGTTTTTTCTTCTTATTTCATGATGAAACCATTCTTCTTATATATATGCTTTTTTTATATATATATAGTCGATTGGATTGTCAGTGGTAGATTAAGAGTGTGGTATTGATTGTCTCTGATGGTTTTTTTTTAGCGATTGAGTTAGGGTTTTGGTGCGGTTATTTTTCGTCAGAAATTAGGTTTTCTTGGTTGCAATTATTGGTGCGATTTCGTTGTTTTGGTTGTTGTTGGTGTGTGTGGTGCCATTTTCATGTGGTTGTTCCAGATGCTTGATATCATTCTCAGACAATTCTTCAAGATGCTTGATATCATTCTCAGACTCTTCTATAATATTTTATATGTGTATAAGAAGCAAATTTTAGGGTTTAAGAGTTAAGAAAAAAAATCAATAAAATAAATTACCCGAATGTGGGGTTTTTTATTTATTTTATTTTTATTTTTATTTTTATTTTTATTTTTTTGAAAAGGAAAGTGGGGTTATATTAGATTTACTTTGTAGAAGATTTTTTGAAAAAAAATATTGTAGGTCTCTTTAAATAATTTTGATAAAGGAAAAAAAAAATACTAAATAATTTATAAAGTGGGATATAAATAGGTCAAAGGGGTGCCAATAGCACCACTCTATTTTTTAGCTTTATATTTTCATTTGTTGAAATGATAGTTTTTATTATTTAAATTCCATATTTTATATTGGATAGTCACTGATTTTCCTTCCGCAACGTGTGACTTATATGAAGTCATTATCCTTAATTCCTTATAAACTAAATTGATTATCAATTAGCCCCCAACAAATGACTCTCAAGTTAGCGGCTCGAATCTTACATATGGCAAAAGCTTTAAAAAAATACCCGGTCTAGATATGTGGATAGATAAATGCCGTAAAATATCAATTAAGTAAACGTAATTCATGAATCGTACTCGGTGAAGTAAGAAAATTTTGTTTGAATGGGCGAAAGTAAAATTTTAACTGATTTAAAATTAAATATATAATTTTTTAAAGAGATTTTAATCATCATTTTTGTTGTGGGGGGCCGTGGCCCTTACCAGCCCCTTTGCCTCTGCTTGTGCTCGTGCATGATGAATAACAAAGAAATATATGTAATAATTAGTAATAAAAATACAGAGGTAAACGATGTACATGTTATAATACTAAAATTTAGCTAGAAAATTAGATTCATACTAATTTTAGGATACATACATATTAAATGATTATATAATGTTGGTTTAATTTTCTATAATATATCAAAAGTCACCATGCAATAATATAAGATTCCGAATAAATTGCTTGACATACATGAAGAGACAACGCGTTAAAAGATAAAATTATTTATTTATTATATGGTAAACCAGTTTATATTTGCAATTCGTAAATTTAATCAGAAGATTTAAGAAAATACGGGATAAACAGGCTCCATGTTTGGGAAGAAGAGTCCAAAATTCTGCTCCACACCAGCAGGTTTTTGGTTCTCATTGAACGTGGCGAAAATGAACCCTTCTATTTGAGCATTGGGTCTTTTCGGCGTTCCTTTATTACTGGTGACATGATTCATGAAATTCCGGTTGTACGTGGCTGCCAACTGCGGAGTTGTGAAATCGCCATTGCCAGCAGAAGGCCAACCGCTCTCAGAGACAACAACATTCACGTCACTCACACCTTCCTTTTCCATGGCCGAGAAGAAAGCATCCACCATGGCATCAAACAGGTTATAATAACTCAAGCTCCCGTCCGTCACAACAGCTTCAGTTGCAGTGAATTGTGCATAATCCAACTGAACTTTAACTGGATCAAGCGCGTAGGCGAAATAAGGATAAATATTGATCAAAAGGGGCGATCCATGTTGCGACAAAAAGGTCAGAACATCTCTAAGTGTACTGCTTGCCTCTGGAGTGAATGTGCCACTTGAAGGCGGGTAAGAGCTTCCCAGAGTGCCCAAAGGCACCACAGTGGAGACTCTTATGGTACTGCCGAGACCCTTAGCATCGAGGATGCTTTGCAGAGACTGCATCACAGGCAAAACGTTTTGGGCATAGACTCCGGGGATGACTTCATTACCAACAGCGATGACTGAGAATAAAACGTCGTTGAGGTAAGGATCAACGTTAGTCGAAAACCATGTCATCACCGCGTCTGCACTAGCTGCTAAGTTAGGCAATTCTTCATCTCCTATGCCTAGAATCACTTTGATTCCACTTCCTCTTAGAGCATTTAGTGCTGCTGGGTTGGGATCGAAGAGCCTAGTCTTCTCAATGCCGTATTTTTTGTACAGGTTTATAACGTCAGTTGCAGGTGGGAGATTGTCTCCTCTCATTCCATAGCAAACGCCAATGTCGACAGCTTCTGCAATTTGGATTTGGCTGTGAATAGCTGTTGCTATGGTGACCACAACAATGAGTGCTTGCCTAATTAATCCCATCATTTTCCTCTCGCTAGCTGGTTTGCCTCCACAGCAAGAATCCATATATATTAATATATTCATAATCAACCAACTAGAATATCAATAATCTTCTGATTTCAAAATTAATTTAGAACATATTTAATTTGAAAAAATGGTTCACAACAAGCTGGAATGATTCCAAATATAACCACAGCATAGGGATACTCGATTTCTTTCCTAGCTAGGTAATGCAAATCATTTAGGAATTAGGATACAAAATTTAGATTTTTTGTTTTTTATTAAGTGAAATATTACTCAAGTAATAAAAGAGTGAAGAAGAAATTAAAGTACATTTGTTGAGAAAACAAATACTTTATTTTCTTTGTTGACTATAGTTTGCAATAACTTAAACCTAGCTTTATATGGATTAAACTTTAAAGTTAGTACTAAAAAAATGATGAAATAATAATAAGGCAATAGTAAGAAAAAAAAATTGTTAGATATCAATATTGAAAGTGAGAAGGCTTTTGCAACTTACTTGTTAAATTGGAGTTGCAACAACTGGAAGCTATTCAATCCACAATTTGATAATTTTTAATATGGTCTATCTGTTTATATATATAGAGCATCACAGAATCTTCTTTTAAAAGTATTTGAACCCCGCCGTTGGTCACCGAGGCAAGCCATAAACTCGGATGTCCTAGATTTGATCCCTGGCAGCCACGTTTCTTTTGGAGCCACTGGAGGTTTACCCGGCTATTAACTTCAAGGCCTCGTGGGATTAGTCAAGGTGCGCCTGGCCCGAACACCCACGAATACAAAAAAAAAAAAAAAAAAAAAAACTGATTTCAGCATTAATATTAATAATTGTAAAAATATTATTGGTGCATGATATATGAATAACAAATTCGGATTTCAACATAAATATTAATGGCTGTACTATACTTATGAATAACAAACAAATATACGTATATTTCAAAAAATAAAAGAAATAAATACAATATGTAATAACTAGCGATAAAGATGTATTGAGGCAAAGGAAGTACATAACATGTTGTATTAATTAAGAACTTTAATTACAATTTAAAATAGTAGTGTCTTTTTTTTTTTTTTTTTAATTTTATTTATTTATTTATTTATTTTTACAGCATCTATCTAAATCAGGTATATTTTTTGAAGCTTTTGCATTAATAGGATTTTAGCCGCTAACTTAGAAGTCATTTACCCAAACCCCAAGCTCGTCAATCTACCAACACAGCTATGCTCCTAGAGGCAATTAAAAGTAGTGTCATGTTAATGTTAGAGCACACGTTAAACCACTATGTAACATTCGTTTAATTTTTGTTTTTTCCGTAATAAGAGAATTCTTTTGTAATTTTATCTTTTATTACTATGCAATGTTAAAGGTGCTTTTGGTGTGCAGGATAGGATTGGACTATTTTTATGAGATGGGATTAGATTGGATTGGATTTGATTGGATATGATTGGATTAATTATAGTATGTGTTTTTCGTGTTTGGTGCAATATAGGATTTGACTAAAAATACTAAAATAGTGCTATCCTATTTTTGGTAGTAATGGGATTGGAGAAAAATAATGGAATAAAACTATATTAAATAAATAAAATTATTTTAAATTAAATTTGTTTAAAAGAATTATTAAAAATAAATAAAATTTTGAAATAAATAACATTTAAATTTTAATTGAAATTAAAATATATATATTAGAATAAATTAATATTTAAATCAATTTAAATAAATTTAATATTTTAAATATAAATAATATAATATAAAATAAACAAAGAATGGGTCCCATCAAAAAAAGTAACCACACAAAAATAAAAATAAAAAATATATATAAAGGGCTAGGACTATTTCTAGTCCCACCGTCTCCGCCGGGACTAAATAATCCTACTACAACCAGACAATAGGTGGTCTCCATTGAATTGTTCTCCCATACGGTCCGCCCACCAAACACGGAGAACAGGATTGGAAATTTTCCAATCCTATTCAATACCGTGTAATAAACGCAGCAAATGTTATATCATCTTCAATGTTGTGCTAAATTATTGTGCCAATACTAAAATTTAGCACATACTGTAAAAATCATCCTCTAATGTAGTACCAAATGATGTGCTAAATTTGGCATACGTTATATTGTGTGCCAAATTTAGCACACGATATAGCATATACCAAATTTGATATAATAATAAATATATATTTTTTTAATTACAAAATACCATTATATATTTTTTAAATAAAATAATAAATATTTTAATCGAACTTTGCATTGTATAGCAATAACAAATTCGGATTTCAACATAAATATTAATGGCTGTACTATATTTACGACTCGTACTTGATAATTAAAAGTAATATCATGTTAACTTTAAAGCACACGTTAAACCATCGTTTTCAAACAAATATACGTATATTTCAAAAAATAAAAGAAATAAATATATGTAATAAACTAATAACTAGCGATAAAGATGTATTGAGGCAAAGGATGTACATAACATGTTGTATTAATTAAGAACTTTAGTTATAATTAAAAGTTTTTTTTTTTTTTTTTTTTTTTAATAACATCTATCTAAATTAGGTATATTTTTGAAGCTTTTGCGTTGGTAAGATTCGAGCCGTTAACTTGAAAGTCATTTACCCAAGCACCAAGCTCGTCCATCTACCAGCAAAACTATGCTCCTAGAGATAATTAAAAGTAGTGTCATGTTAATGTTAGAGCACACATTAAACCACTATGTAACATTCGTTTAATTTTTGTTTTTTCCATAATAAGAGAATTCTTTTGTAATTTTATCTTTTATTACTATGCAATGTTAAGGGTGCGTTTGGTGCGCAAGATAAGATTGGACTATTTTTAAGAGATGAGATTGGATTTGATTTGATTTGATTGGATAAGATTACATTAATTATAGTGTTTCTCGTGTTTTGTGCAATATATGATTGGACTAAAAATAATGTTATCCTGTGTTTGGTATGTAATGGGATTGGAGAAAAATAATAGAATAAAACTATATTAAATAAATAAAATCATTTTAATCAATTTAAAGAAAATAAAAATAAAAATATTTTAAATTAAATTTGTTTAAAAGAATTATTAAAAAATAAATAAATATTTGAAATAAAATAACAATTAAATTTTAATTGAAATTAAAAAAATATTAGAATTAATAATTAAATCAGTTTAAATAAATTTAATATTTTAAATATAAATAATATAATATAAAATAAATAAAGTATGGTCCAATCAAAAAAAGTAGCAATATAATACATAATGATGGGTCCCACATTAAAAAAAAATGAAAAAAATATATATAAAGGGCTGGTACTATTTTTAGTACCGGCGTCTCCAGACTAAATAATCCCGCTAAAACCGGATAATAGGTGGTCTCCATCGGATTGTTCTCCCATCCGGTCCACCCAACAAACGTGGGGAACGGGATTGGAAATTTTCCAATCCTATTCAATACCGTATAACAAACGTAGCAAATGTTAGAGCATCTCCAATGCTGTGTTAAATTATTGTGCCAATAATAAAATTTAGCACATTGTGTAAAAACCATCCTCCAATGCAGTACCAAATGATGTGCAAAATTTGACATATGTTATATTGTGTGCCAAATATGACATGACATAAAAATAAATGCTCCTTTTTTAATTACAAAAATATCATTATATATATATTTTTTAAATGAAATAATGAATGCATTAATGGTAAGTGTTTACTTTTATAATTTTAATTAATAAAATAATAAAAATAGCATTTTAAATAAAATTATCCATTTGAGCACAATACTAAATTGATATGTCAAATATAACATTTTACTCTTTTTTATGCCAAATTTGGCATTATGATTGATATATGCATTGGAAAGGGTCTTATAGGAAAACTAGCTACAATTTACGTATCAAAAAAATTGATACAATTAACTCGATCAAATTCTATGAGATATGTTATTTAAATATTAATAGTGCCAATTAAACATCCGAACTTATACTTCAAGATGTTCTACTATTATATATATATATATATATATATATTATATGCTATATACTATACGCTGACGACAATTCAAATATAACACATTATCACACTAAATGAGCGTCATTGATCACTACCAAACATTACTATCAAACTACATTGGATTTTATATTACGGTATCTATCCACATATCTAGACCCGTAAGGCCCATAACATTTTTCAAATATTTCCAACAAGCAATGTAATATGTAAGGCAGTTGCCACCGGGAACAAACAGTCCAAACTCCCTCTATTGCTAAATTGACCAGTAGCAATATGACTGGGTCCCATCAAAAAAGTAACAATATAAAAAATTATTAAAAAAAATATAAAGGACCGAGACTAAAATAGTCCCAACGTCTCCAGAGGGGCTATAAATAATCCTGCTACAACCGGACAATAGGTGGTCTCCACCGGATTGTTCTCCCATCCGATCCGCCCACCAAACGTGGAGAACGGGATTGGAAATTGTCCAATCCTATTCAATGCCGTGTAACAGACGCAGCAAATGTTATATGTAAAACTAGTTACAATTTACATTTCAAAAAAATTGTTACAATTAACTCGATCAAATTCTATGAGATATGTTATTTAAATATTAATAGTGCCAATTAAACATCCAAACTAAATACTTCAAGATGTTCTACTATTATATATATATATATATATATGTATAAATATTATATGCGATAACGACAATTCGAATATGAGACATTATCACATTTAATGAGCGTCATGGATCACTACCAAACATCACTATCAAACTACATTGGATTTTTTATTTTTTACGGTATCTATCCACGTATCTAGACCGGTAAGGCTGACAACATTTTTCAAATATTTCCAACAAGCAATGTAATATGTAAGGCAGTTGCCAATCACTGGGAACAAACAGTCCAAACTCCCTCTATTGCTAAAATGACCAGTAGCAATATGACTGACCAAGAACTACATATAGTTTACAGTAATTTATTTTCTACCGGAGTTTTACATTAAAACGACAACTTTGACAAACTGAGTCCAGAAATCGTGCAAGAAAGGGAATTGCTGAGTTCCACACAAATTTTCCGTGGATAACATTTAAAGTGATGGAGAGAAGAAGACTTGCAGATTGAGAATCTTATAAATTAGCTGTCAAAATGTCTTCTTATGCTCCCGGTTGTATTACTCCCCATGTGCTCATGGACCACTCTTTAGATTCTTGTTCACTTCTGTCTTTTCTCCTGGCTTCTCTTAATCAAGCCAAACATATTGTGACATGACATCGTACCATCCATCCCCTGATTGTTGATTGAGTATTCCTGGATATAGTTGCAATATAAGTAACAATGTTGTTTATATATCAGGTCAGCTTGTAAGATTGGTAATGGTTCTTTTTTTCCACAACAACTGTAAATTGACAATTTGACACCAAGAAAACGAATGAAGCTGATTGATTCCAGAGACTCTCTCCGATCTTTCAGGATTGTTGATTTTGTTCTGAGAAACAATTTCCTGCATTGAATGTCAATGTGAACACAGATTACATCAGGAAAATTTAACAAAACAACAAACTAATGTGACTAATGAGCTCTATTTTCTCTATTGACTGTCAATTCAAACCAAGTTACTGCAATAGAAATCCTCGAAGAGAAGATACCTTTTAACCATGACAGAAAAGCAAAAGATGTCTCTTCCCTCCCATACTTTTCAAAACAGAAAAGAGAATTCTTGTTGTTATCTGAAAAAGATCACGGGCTCACATGCATCAGAGCTCGAAATCTGTCTTTTCTTCCATTTGCATATAGTCTTACACAATCGCCATGCAAACGTAATCTGAAATCGCATATCCACACGATCCCACTCTATATAAACCTCAAAATTCCATATCAAACACACACTAACACACTAAATCAAACGTATACCAAGTATTTTGGTGAAGATGATTCTTCCTATCTTCATTGCTTCTCTCCTCTTCGCCTCTTCCTCCTTAGCCGCTGTGCAAGACTTCTGTGTTGGAGACCTTAGTGGTCCTGAAGGCCCTGCAGGCTTTTCTTGCAAGAAGGTTGCAAAGGTCACAGTTGATGATTTTGTTTTCTCTGGTTTAGGAGCAGCTGGTAACACCTCAAACATTATCAAAGCTGCCGTCACACCAGCATTTTCTACTCAATTTCCTGGTGTAAATGGGCTCGGAATTTCAATGGCTCGTTTGGACTTGGCTGCCGGAGGAGTTATCCCAATGCACACACACCCTGGCGGATCAGAAGTGCTAGTGGTGGTGCAAGGCTCAATTTGTGCCGGCTTCATTTCCTCAGCTAATGCAGTTTACTTCAAATCTCTTAAGAAAGGTGATATTATGGTTTTCCCTCAAGGTTTATTGCACTTCCAAATAAATGCAGGGGGATCTCCAGCCTTGGCATTTGTTAGCTTCAGCAGTCCATCCCCAGGCCTCCAGATCCTGGACTATGCTTTGTTTGGAAACAATTTGCCTACTGAACTGATAGCGCAGACTACTTTCCTCGACGCTGCAACGATTAAGAAGCTTAAGGGTGTTCTTGGTGGCAGTGGATAAGGTTATACACACACTCTCAGCTGAACGCGGTTTGGGAAACTCCAACCACTGTCTTTTCATTCCACTTTCCAGTGTTTCTTAGGTTTCTTCCATGAGTCTTGAGGGTTCTTCCAGCCAGTGGTGGTTTATCTGTTTACTAATAAAAGAGTCTAGTTAGTGTGTTTTTTCTACTTCTTCCTAAAGCTGAAGTGTGTTTTATTGAGTGCATTTAGACATGTAAACCTGTATTGAGAAACAATTCTATTGAAGGCATATGCCACTTTTGTCACCTTATACTACCTTACATTCATAATGTTGAACAAGTGTGTTATTTTTCTAAATTGTAAAATAGGAAGAGTACACATACAAGCAGATTGAAAAGTTATAAAACCGGAAAGCCACAAGAAAATGAGTTAGCAAACTGCCTGTACAATCTCGACTGTTAAGTGTTTTAACGATCATTAAAGAAGGAATTTTTTCAGATGATAATATCTCTGCAAAACAACATTTCGATCCAAAATTGGTCAGAACTAAATGAGATAAAATAACCTTATCAACTATATTGAATAGTCCAACTTCTGGAATTTTCTTACATAGCTGATAACCTTGCTCCAAGCATCTAAAATCAGGAGTTCTAGTCCATTGACCAGGCTCAAGGATCAAAAGGAAGTAGATTTTTTTAGGGCAGCCCAGATGAATTTTTATTATTTCAGAAATCTTTTAAGTAAATTTTGAAAAAGAAAGACTTGCAGCGGGTCTGGATTAACGTCCAGTCCTAGCATGAGAAAGATTTCATCCTACTAAGTACTACCATACCATATGGGAAACAAAACTGATTAGCACTAATTAAGCTCTCTCATTTAAAGGTCTTGTTATGCAGTATCTTTTCACTTCATCGTCATTGCTAACACCATCAACACATAAACTGTCACATACAGAGATATTTTTATTTACTTATTTATCACAAAGGAACAGAAAATAACAAAATATGTCAATTATATTGTATCTGATGACAAGTATGAGAAACCTTAAAGAGACAAGTATAAATTCATTAAGAAGCATAATACTATGACAAAATTGTCTCATATAAATACTCATTAACTTCAACATGTAGACAATTATGACAAATCAATTTGGCAGAATATATATGCAGTACTGAAAACTGAAGTATATATAATGTCAGAAAATTAAATTAAATTTCAAAAGTATACGTACATATGCCTTCGCACCAATTAAACGTCAACATGTAAGAAGACATAGCTGTATATCATTTTTCTTTGTTGTCGAGGACTTAGCTCTGTGGTTCTAAGCTTCTTTTGGTCTTGACCCATTTGAAGCGCAATTACCTTGTGCACTGAGTTCTGTAGAACATGTAAATGACTTTTGAAACCCTGTGGGCACATGGTCATCTTTTTCACTCATTGGAGATAACCATAAAAGTGGTTAGTTCAAGCTGAAGTTTCTATACCCAATGAAACCTGGGTCCAGATTGTAAGATTCAAATGAACCCTGATAATTAAAGAGGCGGACACGGTGGCTTCCAGCGGAGTACAATACAGGAAAGGATTCATGTAAGCAACACACTGGAAGATGCTTGTTGAGATCAGATCCTACCAACATTATGGTTGATCTCATTCAGAGGTGATTAGTTTATCAATTTTCAAGATTTTTCACTTGTACTGCTCTGTTA
The DNA here is from genome assembly GCA_030490815.1 of Acer saccharum. Classification (NCBI taxonomy): domain Eukaryota; kingdom Viridiplantae; phylum Streptophyta; class Magnoliopsida; order Sapindales; family Sapindaceae; genus Acer; species Acer saccharum. The sequence continues at coordinate 37,057,491 of CM059871.1, forward strand.
AGAACTGATTTTTGTTCCTCATTTTGTCTTCATTTATTGCTAAATTACCAATAATCCAAGCATGAACAATGACCTTCTTCAAAATGATGATACCGCTTTCGATCTCGGACAGATACTTTTCTATTGAAAAGTTTTGAAACAAGCTTCATTGCTGAATGACAATCATTGCAGATCCGAATATTCTTCACAATTCTTATTACAGATCCAGGCTTTGTGCAGATTAACCCAAAAGCCAAGGCCAGTTTCTCACTGTGGTATCCAATCACGTTTTCTTTTTCCTCGTCTTCAATGTCATATGTAATCGCACTTGTCTCTGCATTATAGCCATAATTCTTTATCTTTTTGGTAATTTCTTCCCACACCAGGTAGATCTCCTCTGTTTTCTCATGGGATCTGTCTCCAGCCAAAAACTCATGAACAACACCATCCACTTCAATCAAGCTGTACCCAGGAACCCGTTTTATTATTCTTTTTCTCATAATGTTCCTCACTTCTTCAGCAGCTTCTCCTTTCCTGCTTTCAGCGTATATGTTTGACAGTAGAATGTAACGACCATCGTGGTTTTGATCAGATTCTATCAGCATATTCCCAACTCTTTGACCCATCTCAGCATTGCCGTGAACCCTGCATGCACCAAGTAGGGTTCCCCAGATGACATTATCTGGTTTCATCGCCATGGAATCAATGAAAGTTTCTGCCTCCTTCAACAAACCAGCACGGCCAAGAAGATCAACCATGCAGGCATAATGATCCAACTCTGGTCTAATCCCATGTTCATCAAACATCGAATGAAAATAATGAAAACCCTTCTCAACCCATCCCATGTGACTACATGCACATAAAACTGCCGTGTAGGAAACACTATCAGGTGAGATGCCCTCACCTTTCATTTGCTCAAAAAGCTGAAATGCTTCTATACTACGTCCATTCATTGCCAGCCCAGAAATAGCACTCGTATAAGCTGAAACATCTTTCTGCCTAGACAAATGAAATACCTGCATTGCCAAATCGATGCTGCCACATTTTGCATACATGTCAACAAGAGCTGCACAAAGTATTGAATCAATCTTCATACATTTCTTCTGAATATAAGAATAAACCCAATTCCCATGATCCAAAGCTCCTAACTGCGAGCATGCAGAAAGCACACTGACCAATACCGCGGAATTTGGTTCCAGATCCAACAATTGCATCTCTCTAAACAAAGCCAAAGCTTCCTTTGATCGCCCATTCTGAGCATAACCAGAAATCATCAGAACCCAAGATACAATACTTCGATGTGGCATCTCCTCGAAAACCCTGCATGCATCATCCAAGGAACCAAACTTAATCAACCCACCAAGCACACTGTTCCAAGAAACATCATTTCTCTTGGGCATTTTGTCAAACAGCTCAAGCCCCTCTAAAATCTCACCGTTTTTTAAGTACCCATTAATCATTGAATTCCAAGACACAATATCAAGATCCTCATTCTCATCAAATACCCGTCTCGCATCTCTCACTTTCCCATAAACAGAGTAAAACTGTATAACAGAATTTCTCACAAACACATCGAAAGCAAACGAATTCTTCACCACCATCCCATGTAACTGCCTACCCAAATCAAAATCACCACCGTTAGCACAACTCTGAAACATAAACGTGAACGTGAAGTTATTAGGAACAACATTTAACTCGATCATCCTATAAAACACGAGCAAGGAGGTGGAGAGAGAGTCGGGACGGCAGGCGCGTGCAAGGCCGCGGATGAGGGTGTTGTAGAGGAAAATCTGAGGGGGCGTAGAAGATTGAAAGAGGAGAAGAAGCGCGTAATTAATGTCGCCGGAAGAGTTGAGGGCCGAGAAGGATATGGTGGGTCTCAGAGACGGCGGCGGATGATTCAGGCCTCTCGTTAATAGCTGAGCATGTGTTTGTTTCAACTGTTGAATCGTCTTGCATTTGAACAAAAGTGACGTGAACGGAATGCTGTGGTGTGGTGGCATTCTCTGTAATTATCACTTCTGTGTCGTCACTCGTCGACTGGGATTTTTTCAGTTGAGTCTCATGATCATGTTTAAGTGTTTAACGGTTAACTCAATTGAGAAATGGCGGGAACAAGTCAAACCCCACCAACAAATAAAAATTGATTTATTTTAGGGGAATTTTTATTTTCTCCCCTGCTGTTTGTCATATTCGTAAATTTACCCCTCTAGTTTCAGTAATGACTATTTTTCCCCCCTAAAAAGCAAAATATTTGAAGTTTTACCCCTTACCGTTAGGATTTCCATTTAAACAGGTAACTCTGTAGAAAAAATGAGTTGAAATACCTTATCGCAGGGATGGCAATTAAACCCGAACCCGTGGGACCCGCTCGAACCCAACCCGCTTGGAAAGGGTTTAGTATGTGATAATAGAACCTGTGGGTGGTTTGAAATTTCCACCTGTCATGGGTTCGGGTTCGGGTTCTGGTGTGGAAAAAATACCAAACCCAAACCCATGAACCCGTTTGATTTAATAATTATTTAACAAACAATATTATAATAATTACTTTTAAATTTTGTTTTTATCTTTTATTGGGCACATCATAGATAGCTGGACCCCATTATTTGTTTTTTTAGATTTTAAAATATTTTCCATTATTTTTTTTCTTTTTCTTTTTATCTTCTTTCTTTTCATCTTATTCTCTCCTTGATCTTTAGCCCACACACACTCTCTTCAAAATTAAAACTCATCTTCTTCATTTATTTTCTCTATAACTTATTTTATTTTTTTCGTTTTCTCTTCAAAATTAAAACTCATCTTCTTCATATATTCTTCTTCTCAGACATTTTTTAAGCCTTTTTTGCTCTTATTTTTGTTCTTTTTCTCTGAAGTCTAATCGAAGAAAACTAACGTACATGGTTACCGGTAACTGGGTTTGACTCGGACCGAGTTACGCACACAGGAGTGAGTCGCTTTGGAACAACAAATTCTCAGGAGTTTGCAGGTTCGTGGGCGGGTCTAGATGTTGCTAAAATCCGCGGGTGAAACCTGAACCCGAACTCGCTACATTTCGTGGGTTCACATGTGGGTCTGGATTTTATTTTCTTTCGCGGGTTTGGGTTTGGGTTTGGGTTTGGTTTTGGTTTTTCCCAAACCCGCCCGAACCCGACCCATTGCCATTCCTACCATGAACATGTGATGGTAATGGAGAAAGTATGTTCTTATCCCCTAAGCATACCGTTGATTTTTTTAAAGAAAAATTAGAACTGAAAAAATAAAAACTCATCAACATCATATGATATTTGTGATGCTACCAAAAAGAATGCTAAAATGATATGGCATATGATTTGTCAAAATCTTATCCTATAATCTTATAATTTACAGGACGTTGACAACTCACATACTACATTATTTTAAACATTAATTTATGCACTTTTTTTAAACGGTACAACATTATTTTATTTTTAATTGAGTAATATTATGTTGCCCAAAAGATTTACTAAAAACCAATCATGTGTTGGTGTGAGTGGTTCGGCGCTCTCATCCCTTAAGCAAGGTCATGGGTTCAACTCCCCTTGTGAACGGAGTTACACATATTGGGAGCACTTTACCCCTTAGTGGGCCGACTCGGTGCGAATCCGGATTAGTTGGGGTGTGGTCTGAGCTGATTGCACCGTATGGTAGATCCGCCCCACCCGGAACCGGATGGTTTAAACCAAAAAAGAAAAGATTTACTAAAAATCATGCTAAAATGATTAATATGCAAGTTGTTAATTTCCTGTAAATCATTAGAGATTATGTGATTGACAACCGGAATTTTTTTTGAACATCCTAATATTATTCTATTTAGCTTCTTAAATAAGGAAAAACAATTAAGATCCAAGTTTCCAACAAGATGTTTTTAGCCTACTATCGTACAGCCCAAGAGGATAGATTTATACAGCTAGATCCACGTCATCATCATGCCCACTTTCTAAAACAAAATAAAATCATCATCATAATCCCAATTCCCAAAATTAAAAGCAGAGTTTTGAGCCAGTGATGACGCTCCACGTAGCAACAGATTGTGATTAAATGATTGGATAATATTATAAGAGTGAAAAATAGAAAGAGACAGATAAGCAACTAAAAATTGAAAAGAAAGAATGAGTCTGCCTCTGTCTGTCCCTTCTCTCTTAAGCTCCTTCTCCTTCTCATTGCCAGTCTGTCAATCTCCATATAAATCTCTCTCTAAATATGTAAACATATTTAATTATATTCTTATATAAGTATAGGTTTATTACGTGAATAGTTTTGTTTCTTCAACATTTTGGTTTCTGGTTTCTGGCCTTGGTTTTCGGAGAAGAGAGACGGAGAGATATTTCAGGTCATACACAATATGAGTCTCTTCGGTCTCGGAAACAGGTTTTTTTTTCCTTTTCTTTTTCCTTTTTTGTTTTTTTCGCTATGTTTGATTCAATTGTTTCTGGATTTTGTGTCGAATTCAATCGAATAACGATTGGTTCATTCTGTGACCGATGACGACAATGACGATTCTTTTGATGATTGACAAATAATTCTGAAATATCGTGTCTGGATTGCTTTTTTATTATTATTATTATTATTTATGTGATTGATTGATTATATGAAGAGCTCTTTTGAAAAACTGAAAACTGAAAACTGACATTTGCATGGCAGGAGTGAAAAAATTAAATAAACACGTTAAAATTGGAGAATTAGTTAATAATATGCTGCGATTAGATTATCAAGTTCCATGCTGATTATTTATTTATTTTCTATTTTCTGCATTTTTATTTTTAATGTGGATATTGGTGATTATTGAACTCCAACTTGTGCCTTTTAGTCATAGATTGAGGTTGGCAAGTATCCGGATTTCGGATTTATTTAACTTTTGACTAGAAGATCAATAAAATTAATTTGATTGCACTTCTTGTGTGATACTACCTTATATGTGGACATCTGTTTTATAATGTCAAATGACATCTTTGTATGACCTGAGAGATTCATGGTTTCCAGGTCCTGATGTTGAAATTAATTTTTTTGTGAATATAATTTCAAGTTTTATAATCAATTTTAAGGGATAGAGTTTAACAATTTGGATATCAAGGAGGCAATTGATTTTTCATAGCATGTGTTTATAGATTAGTTATGTTATATAGATTATGATTGAGGTGTACACTCTCTTTATATTTCTGTTCATTCAATTGTTTTAAGTGTTGATGACATTTTCCTGATAATGATAGAAATTCTCCTGTTAAACTTTGTGATGTACAGAAACCAGAGGACATTTCGCCCGAAAAAGAATGCTCCTTCAGGAAGCAAGGTTGGTGCCAGTTCTTGTGGCTATGTGATTTATTTCTAAGAGAAATGTGATAGTCTACACACTTTTTGATTGATCTAATGTATATCTTTTATGCAAATTCAGGGTGCTCAACTTCAAAAACATATTGATGCTACCTTGGGTAGTGGAAATTTGAGAGAGGCTGTACGGTTACCTCCCGGAGAAGATATCCATGAGTGGTTGGCTGTGAACAGTAAGAATTTTTAAACATTTGAATTTTTTTGGCTATAAGATCACAGTTTTCATGCTGAATTCTGCATAAATGTGTTGATTCAATTTGCTTTTTATTTGTATGTTTATTAGGGAATCTCCTGCCTTGAATTAGTTTACATTAGACACAATTCTATTTGAAACTGTAACATTGTTACTGCAACTTGCTTTTTGATTTTATTTGTTTCTCTTCTTCTTATACAGCTGTAGACTTCTTCAACCAAGTGAACATTCTATTTGGTACCTTGACTGAATTCTGCACCGCCTCCAACTGTCCGATGATGACAGCAGGACCCAAGTATCCCTTCTTAATCCCTCAACCACACTTCTTTCTAATTTCTGTGTAGAATGATAATACATTTAGAAAGAATTTATTTGGTACCTTAGTTGTTTGATCATTATCATTTTCATTGAGCTCCTAAAATTTATTACTGTGTTTGTGTGTATTAGCTCGCTTTGACAGTTGTCTCCTAGTATAAATCAGTAATCGCTAAAGGTTCTGCATTCATGTATTCTTTTGGTGCTGAAAATTCAGATTCAAATGAGAAAATTCCAGCAATATACTACACTTTTCCTTTTTAATATTAAACTGAAAATCAGTCTGGTTAATCTGCAAGTGGTTTGTTTCTCTTCATGTATGTTCATGTTTTTCTAAAGTTCCATTTGCCAAAAATATTCATGCTTATTTTTTTTTCCATGTATTGATGATGCAAGTACTCAAGTTCTTGTTAACTGGTTACAGATACGAGTATAGATGGGCAGATGGAGTTACAATTAAAAAACCAATAGAGGTGTCTGCTCCCAAATATGTGGAGTATCTGATGGACTGGATTGAGACTCAGCTAGATGATGAATCAATTTTCCCACAAAGATTAGGTAAGTGAAAATTTCTCAAAGTAACAAGAAATGCATTTTGAATTTTTGATTGAAGCAACATTTGCTTAATTGTAACTGCTGCTGTTTGTGGTACAGGATCGCCTTTTCCTCCCAATTTCAAAGATGTGGTGAAGACAATTTTTAAGCGGCTATTCCGTGTATATGCTCACATCTATCACTCACATTTTCAGAAGATTGTCAATCTGAAAGAAGAAGCTCATCTCAACACTTGCTTTAAACATTTTGTTCTCTTTACATGGGTAAGTCTCTAATATCATCATCATCATGAAATTGTAAGATACAAGTGAGTGAAATTCAGTTTCATTTCCATTTTCTGAGCACAAAATGTCTTTAAACTCTTGGGATTTTGATCATGAATTCATTCATTCTTGTCTATTTTTGACATTGACAAAGATTTTGTGGTTTGATGCAGGAATTCCGCTTGATTGATAAAGGCGAGCTCGCACCTCTCTCTGAGCTCGTTGAATCTATTCTGCAGCTATAATTCCATTCATTTTTCTTTCTTGCTCATACATGTTTTTTTTCCCTTTTTAAAGGAAAAAAAATAAGAAATTTGAGTTGAATGTTTTGGGTCAACATTTTTGGGAGCTTTTGTTTTCCCATGTAATACTACAGTTAAAATGATCTTTGAGCTTTTCTTCTTATTTCTATGTGCTCTGTCATGTGATGATGACTCAGTTTTATTCCTATGAATGCATAGAAAGCGAAACTAATTTCTAAGATTTCCTTTGATTATTGAAAGGCTCTGTTCAATAATGATTTTTATATCTTAATTTATTCGTCTCTAACATTGTTACATTTGGGGTTTTGCATTTGTGTTCAAATCTTTGACCAAAAGCAACTCAATAAGAAAATTTTACACCATTATTCACTCTTTGACTCTTAAATTTCTAAAAATAAAATAAAAATGTTCATGTTATAAATTTTCTCCTTCCCATTTTAATTATCTCTAATTTCGAAGAAAATCACCAATGAAAATCACTCTAATGCAGATATTTTTCTAGAGTAATGTTACTTTGCCTAAAGTTGGAGCCCTACTGATGTGCATCACCCAATGATTTCAATCATCCAATTCTAATACAAAAAAATCATGGATCCACATCATTTGGACACTGTATTTGGATAAAATAGAATTATTGATTTTTCTATAGTTGAAAATTTTGAGAAAAAGAAAAAAGAAAAGAGAGATCGATGAGAGAGACTGAGCAGATGCCAAAGCGAAAGAAATGGGTAGAGATTAGACTTTAATTGGATGTTAAGAAAACGTGCTATTTTATTAAGAGTACGATGTTTACACGCTTGAGAAATCGTATATGCATCCCTTTTTGAAAGTAAACCCCATTGAATTTTTAAAAAGATAAAATCTCATAAACACACTCTACACATAGGGATGGGAAAATTATCTATGAATACGGATATCCGTAAGAATCCGTTCCATTTAAAATAGGGGCAGTTACTAATATTTCTAGGACGGAGCGGGGATGGATGTCATCCTAACATGATGGTTTATCCGATTTATTTCCAGGTTTGACCGCGCAAAAAGTGAGAGATATTCATCAAAGTATAAAGGATGGAAGATACACTCTGTCTCCGCTTCAAGTTAGGGTCATACCCAAAAATGAAGAAGACCTAACGTGTTCTAAGTTCAACCACTTAACAAGTGTAAAGGATGAACCTAATATCTATTTGGGTGTTAATCCTACACTAGAAGATAGTCTCGCTAACAAAGACTTGCTTTTGCTTTCCCTAAAGACATTCAAGTCTCGACTTGTCCAACACTGGTGCAAATTGAGATCAAGAACAACGTTCGGTCAGTTCACAAAGAGATTGGGTTGAAAAATCCACCTTCTTCTTTGGTGAACTCCCTGGAGAATGCTTCCCAGGTGAATAAACCTTCCCCTGTGGACTTTCCAGAAGAATTTGAATCAAGCGAGTCAGCTTCCTCAATTGCAGTTGAAGAATCTGGTTCATCAGTTGAATAAGCAGACAAATCCACTTTCTCATAATCAGTTAAATTAGAAGAATGTCCTTGTACTCATCGAGGACGGCTTGGACTTCCATGGGCATCTGGTCTTTAGGGACGAGTGGGTCTTCTCCGTCATTGAGCTCCCGGAGAGTGGTTAGGAAACTAGGATCCATCTTCATTCCCCTCTTGAATTGTAAGGTGGACAACGCCTTGGACTCCACCTTGGCGCTGCGTTCCACTGTGACCATGCAAGTCTTGCTCCCATCGAGGATGCTGAAGGGAGTTTCCGGTAGGGGAGAACTCCTTGAGCTGGGGCTCGCTGTTGCGAAGCTGCCGAACTAGTAAAGGATAAGCATTAGAAGTATGCTTCAAAAGCCAAACTAAATAGCCAGACAACTCTTGTTCATAGATTGGAAGAGCTGAAGTAACTGTTCGTTGGGTGGGGGACACCCGACTTAGGCAGCCTAATCTACAATCCCCTGAGAGTTTCCTTTCTCTAAACTGTTCCATGTGGGTCAGAAGCTTTTTCGTTCCTCAATTCAAGTTCTCATTTTCTTTCTTTTATTTACTTTACATAGTGCCATTGTCCCCAGCATTTTCCACCCGGGTGAGCTCGTCTTCATTCTTTTGGGTGGCCTCGCGTCGAGGGGGATACTATTGACTGTCTCGAACTGATACGATAGGAATTGAAGTTCCGACTCTACATGCTACACAATTTCTACCTTTCTTGAACCTACTTTTCGTCATCAACCAAGATAGTGACTAGTTGGTTGTCAATAACGAACTTACCCTTTGGTGTTAAAGGAAGCCACTTTCATCGTAGTACACGGTTGGAACAAAAGGTGCTCCATGGCCATTCTCGTAGCTTCTACCACAGTTTTTCAATCTTCCTAGTTATACAATCCAATTCTCTTTACCAACCCCCGAGGATATTCTGAATGATCGAATCTGCGATGGTTTGCTGGCCCGGCGGAGACTGCACAGGAGTATCACCAATCATATCCAATCCTGTTGTCGAAAGCGGGACTAGAAAGAGGAACTTGAAAGACTGACTTCCGCTGCACTACCGGCTAACCAAAAGTAGAATGCTACAAGGAGAAAGACGAAAATATCCATTTTATTTTCGGGGATGGGGCATCCCCATTCAGATCCATTATAGATTTTAATATTTTTAAAATATAAAAATATTTATGTAATTATTAATTCTAATTATATAAGTTATTATTAATTTTTATATTTGAACTTTATTGTATGTATTTGTTTCTCTTTAAATAGGATAAAATGTACAGTTACATATGTTAGTTATATTTTTCTTTTGTAAACTATACAAATTTAAAGTTTTTTCATCGGATACGGATATAAACCGTGCAGGGATAGATATCTCTATTTTAATTAGCGGATTATCCGAATCCGCCCCGTTCACTTAGAAATGGGAATAGATGCAGAGATGGAGATATATATCTCAAACAGATACGGGGATGCCATACCCAATCCGTTCCATTATCATCCCTATCTACACATTATCAAATATGACCTTCATTTTAATTTTAGACAAATATTATAAATAAATAAACATTATAAAATAATAAAATTTGGGAGACCTTCTCTTCATAATCTAATCTAAAAATTGATGAAGAGGAGCCTCATTGCAAAATTTCTTGAGAAATTAAAAGCCTTCACTTTCTTAATTAACCCTCCCTATTCTTCAATAGATGCAAATTTATAAGGATTTTCAAAACCTAACCAGTTACAAATATACAGGATCTGACTGTGCAACAAAAAATAAAATAAAAAACGTAATACTTTCAGTTTTGCATGATAATTGTTTTCGGTGAGGAGGTCCTCCATCTTTTCCGATCTAGGATGGAACAGCCTCCTCCATGGCTCCATCTTTTCAAACTTCGGAAGAATGTTGTTGAGATCTCCCGGATTTTGTTTTTGTTTAGTATTTTTATTTAATTTGGTTTAGTTTGTTAAAATTTTGAAAAAGGTAAAATAATTATAAAATTATTATATGTTTTTAATTAAAATATTAATAATTTAATTTAAAGGTAATATTAAAATTTTGAAAATATTAAATTTGAATAATACTGGACTGTCTAAATTATTTGTCGCATATGAGTTTTCAAGATCTTATGACTTACACTATAATTTGAGTAATTCTAGATTATCCAAATTATTTATCCAAAATCATACATAAATGATGTGACATATGAATTGTCAAGATCCTACGACTTACACCATAATTTCTTGATTTACAAGATTTTGACAACTCACATACCCCATCATTTAGATAAATAATTTAGACAGCTTAACATTATTCTATAAATTTGAAATGTACTTAAGAGGGGTGCAAATATCATCGATCTTTTATTAAAAAAGATGTAACTATTGCAATTGCAGATCATTGATTAAATTTCAATATCGATCCCAAATAAAAAAAATATAAAAAATTGACTTCCCTCTGACTCAGTTACATTCTGACCGAAACAACCACAACCATCTAACTCAGAATTTGAATCCACCATCAGCCTCCTTCCCACCTCCCCCTAAAAAAAAATTGAAAAGAAAGAAAAATCCAAGCAGCATCCACTTCTGAACCAAATTCAATAAAGAGACCATTTCTTTGTATGAGAATTTGTACATTTCACCTTTTGCCTCTCACAAGTCACGAGTGGTGTACTTGACCACCAAGGACCTCATCATAAATTCCATGCTACTTCTAGGGAATTTGTATATTTTCCCATGTGCCGGGGATTTTCCAACCAGTGTCTGTGATTCCCCTCCCGAATTTGGATATTTACGATCGCCTCCATTGAAGACAATTTATTTCAGAAGTATCAGTGGCTCGCTCATCTATTGCATGCAGTTGAACTTAAGCCGTATATTCAAATAATCCTGTGATTTTAGCATCTATCTCTTTAATGAAGTTTCACAAATACATCCTGGAAGGGGATTTGCGTAGAAACTCTCCTCCAGCTTCGGAAACTCTCCAGGCTCTCTTACATATGGAGCTCCATCTCGATCTTTGTGAAGCTTTTTCACTTTGGAACTGAATTTCTTCCATGAAATTTTCCCTTCATCCAAATCATCAACAAGTTTCACAAACTTCATCCTGCAAAATAGATATATACGATGATTAATCATCCGTGGAAATGTAATACATGACAGATGATTCAAGATAAAGAAGACAGGAACCAATTCAGAATTAAGATAGGTCATAACATTACCTGTCTGGATTTATAGTCTTCTTGAAGTTTTCAAATCGCCTGTGACCTTGAACTGCCTTTGCCATATTTCCATCGTAAGTATAAAGAAAGACGTCACTCTGTAAGGCAACTACATAGTCTAAACCAGCCAACATGTTCTGGTGACTTTTGAAAGGATTTAGCTCTTCATTCGTAGATAAAGTGGAATGCGAGAAGATATTGGGGAAATCATCCGTAAGATATTGCATACTACCATTTCCATAAGCTTCACCAGCTACCAAGTAAATCCTGGTGCTGGCAGGGAAACCAAGCCCTCTGAGCAAAAGTGAAGTCTCCCTAGGGGTCAATGGGCATCCACCAAGCAATCTCCTCTCCGTTCCATTAATCTCCTTCTCCTTCCAGTGGCTAACTTCATACCGCATCCTGCGTAGCTCATCATCTTCTTCTGCTGTCAAATTATGACTACACCCAGTAAATGCAAGCATATCCTTTTCGTACCTGTAACATACTAAAAGTTTAATACCAGTTCTGAAAAATAAATTTCAAGTTTAAATTTTTCTACAAGTAGAACAAAAATAGACAGGTTATGTCGGAGGCCAGGCAAGCAGTTCTCACAGGAACACTACTGAGTCTCAGAAACAGATCATGCACATAGTTTCGAGTTACATACTTACATTCATGATTTGTGATTGGAATTTTACTACAAATATTAGAGAAGAATTCATATTCATGAGCCAAAATTAAAGAGTTTTTTGCATCTAGCTTAGCAAAACTTTCAACATAAAAATTCATGAAATGATGAGAAAAGATCTTACTGCCATTCTCTATAATATAAATTTTTGAATTATCCCAACAACACTGCCAAAGAAAAGAAAATATTTCAGTCTGATTTAGTATAAGAAATACAACAGTCAGAACTTACCTCAAATGCAGAGCCAGATAGGGGTTTCCATTTAGTCGCATTCTAGAAACCAAGGTATTTCCCAGGTCTTCTATTGGAGCTGAATACTTTAATGCTCTGTAATTTACACGACATCTAAGCTTTTGTACGGAACTTGGGAGACCATTGTTGGCAATTCGAGAATCAGTATGAGTAAAATAGATTACTTTGTGCTGCTTCAACAGCGGAAGGACCTCTGTTTTATAATAACTAACCTGAACAGAAGAAATACAAGTTAATAGACTGTTACTGACAACGGTAGTAAATGTATAGCTGAAATGTTGAAATGACAATAAGAAATTGCCATTTGCATGCATGTGTGAACGTCCTAATAATCTACACAGTGCAGAGGCTGTTTTAATGGCCTCACATGTAGCTTGTACCTACTTGATTTACTAGAAGCAGAGAATATAAAACCCATGTTTGCAGGGACAAACTTCTAGCATAGTAGCTCTGTAGACACTAAGACAACATCAAATTATAATTAAACAAGTGTTTGCTGACCTTAGACCAGGATATTGGTGTTTTGTTGAAAATCTCAGTTCCAGCATAGACAGCTGGTAATGACTCAACTATGTGGATATCATCCTTCAATGTCTTGATGAAGTGCTGCCAATTAAACAGATCTTTAAAGCCACTGCAACATATATATGAGATGAAATTAGATCCAGATAGTTCATTACAAAAAATTTACATGAATGTCATGTAGAACACTTCTACTTAAACAAATTACATATCAGAAACATCAAGGGGATTAATCATTTCAACTGTTCAGCGTATTGATTATATCAAGATGTGTAGGTTTAGTAGTATGAGGAGAAACCCTCTTATGGAAATAGTTGAAAAGTGCAGTTGCTTTAAGAGTCAGTCAAGTGATTGCATTAATCAAACTCAGAATTCTTAAGGGATTATTATTTCTACCACCAAAGGTAAGATTGTTTGCACTTAAAATATTGAAATTGTTGCCTCTTAAAGTATGTAAATCCTATATATCATGTATGTCAGTGCATGTCTTTCGTAACAGGATACAAAAGAAAGACAGAAAGAAAGAAAGAAAGAAAAGGACAGGCATCTGAGGCATGTAGTAACTTTTACACCTTATGAACCCCACCTTACCCGCAATTTAGCATAGAATAATTAAGTTAGTCAGCTTTGGTTTTATCTACAACATTAGCTGTAAAAATTCAGGACTCATTTAATTAGATATACTGATCAACTTGACAAAAAGTTGATGTTTGTGGACAAAAAAAGAGGACTATTATTGTACATCAGTCAAAATATCTTAAATTCGAAAGTGTGGAATTAAACAAACCTCTCATCTGCCCAAAATGAGGTATGATCAAGCATAGGTAGGACAAGTGTTGCCTTCATAACTTTGGCAACAGCAACCATATCGCAGATCTGCACTCTAAAAGTATGGATACATCAGAAAATAGCTGGTATTAATACAACATTAGCTTATACAGACAGTAAAAACACACAACAGCCAGACCCCAAATCTCATCTGATTCAAGCCACCATTTGCATTAATGAGAATGTAACCATTTGTCTTTGCATCTAGCTCTGCCAAGAGAAGCAAGAAGTAGGAAGTGAGAGAGTGCAAAAAGCAGATGGGTCATCAGCACAAGGGAGAGATTAAGCATATAAGTTCCATACCTTTGTGTTTTTTTGGATGATCAATGCACTGAGTGAAATTCTCGCTATTAGGACTGGACCAGATACCTGCATGCTGAAGAAGAAGTAAATATCACAATTGAAGCTATAATTGAATTCTTTAAGAAACTAATGTTCTCTTCAGTTCCCGATAGAAAACATTTTCTTGTCAGCATTTCCTTTTCAAATTTGAAACCAACTAAGCAAGTAAATGAAGTGCTGAAGACATAAATTTGAGACTTACTTCAGCCATGCCATTCTGGTTACCAACACCAGGCACTAACATCATTAGAGTTCGTTCAACATCATCATCTCTTTTCATTGATTTGTAATCACGGGAACTTTGATCCATTACATTGTGTATAGTGGAAGAGTAAGGTAGATCCTAATACAATTGAAAGAATAATTTAGACAAGATAAGAGCAGTTAGTAAGCAAAAAAAAATGCCATAACTTTCAGACACATAGTCAAATTCAAAATGTCATGCAAATACCGAAATACAACAAGTACCAATAAACAAGGCATCAAGTGGAAACTTATGAAACATCATTTCACAAATAATTCGCCCATTAAGCAATTGAGAATGCAAATTTTTAACAGACAATCAATTTAACATGTTCACAAAAGTTGATGACACAGAATCCAATTTCTTTAAAGTTATTAATAGTGCTAGGTGCTCATCTGTAAGCAGGAAAATATTAAGCTTACGCACATATTACGGGTAATGAAACTGCATTCTTCCACTGAGATGAACTATGGACAACCTTATAGCATATTATGTCTTCGATGGGAAAAGAACTTGTATGATACAAGTTCTACTTCTATATATACATTATTAGAAGTTACAGATGCAAATTTGTCAAAAGATTATTATCAAACAGCACATAAATAACACATGAACTAACCTGACAAGCTCTAAAAAAAAAGACATTTTCAATATTGATCGATCTAAATTGAATAAATATCACCAATGAAGCTACTTCTGATTGAAAAATTATGCCACAAAACCAGCATATGCAAACAAAGATTATCGTCAAATACATAATAAAAGCATATAGTGATGGAGCAACCTGAAGGGAGGCAGCTCTTTCAATGGCAGATCCAAACCAGCCACCAACACAAATCTTGAAAACACCCAGAAACAAACAAACCCCACAAAACAGCAAGAACATCAAATGACCAAGCTTTTTCTTCCCTCTCAACCCCCCCAAATCCAAAACCGCAGATCCAACCCCATGTTTCTTCAACAAGCTCCTCAGATGAGCTCTATGGCTCAGATGGTTGCCGACAATCTGCTTCGACGACTCGAACCCATCAAACGAACCCGTATTGGGCACAATCTCAGATCTAGGTGAGTTCACTGGTACATCAATCTCGTGATGGTTATTGTTGTTGCTGCTAGTGGTAGTGTTGTTGGGTGGGGTGGTGTTTCCGCCAACAGTGTTTTGAGTGTTGTTGACGTTGCGCTTGAAAGAATGAGCTCGGCGAGTCATTGAGCCAGTGAATCGTGGACTGTTAACTCGCTGAGAAACACCATCGCTTGAATTTTGGCGGTGGTGGTGACTGTGATTAGCCATGATTGCGATATCTTTCTAATGAGATTTTTATGCGATCGCCATTAACAAACCCAATAATAGAATGGATAGACAAAAGCGGACCCTTTTAATTCTTATCTCTGTAGATTTTTCAGTCGCGTTTTACGTGCACAGAATATTCTCAGATTTTGTTTCCAAATATATTTTACAGTCAACATTGCCGGTCTTTACATGTCAGATATCATATGCATTTTTATTTTTATTTTTTCTTTTTTCTTTTTTCATTTTTTGAATACTATTGACAACAACAATTGTAAATATTGAATCCACTTAAAATTAATTAAATTTAATTTGTTTTAAAAATGATTAGCTAATCTGCTAATGCCATTGGTTCATGCCTTTGAAGTCTGGGACATTGCATACATCTATTAATGTCAGTTAGTTTGCTTGTGATTAACTGATTATACAAAAATAAATAAATAATCAGTTAAAAACAGGTTTTCTATTAATGTGCGGATATTAACACCCTTAAAACTTATTAGTATATCCATTTATATAACTACAGCACATCTAGAATTTAAAAAATAAATATTACTATAAGAACCCATCCTAATACTAATAGTACCCTCATTAAAATAAATATATTCATTTTTATACATATTATTTATAAACACTCTTAAATTATTATCACACCCAATTTATAAATATATATATATATATACAAAAATTCTATTATCAGTTCGAACGGACAAAAGTTATATCAGTTCCTTACATGTGGGCCACTGGATTTAAATACTTTGACTTGGCTGCATGCACTTGTCAGTCAAAGTATTTAAATCCAGTGGCCCACATACAAGGAACTGATATAATTTTTGTCAGTTCGAACTGATAATAGAAAGACTGTATATATATATTAATGACTGTATATATATATAGTTCCACACTTCCAAGATTCTATTATAAATCATAATTCATACATAATAATACATTGCGTGTCTGAAATTTAAAACCAAAATTAATTCTTTGCTGGTTCAAATACATAAAATACATTTCTATCTGATTCGAACAATAATTTTCCCAAGAAAACGTGATTGTATAGTTTTCAATGTAGTTATTAATATGCCACACGTATGTTGCTTGATCTCTTCCAACTGATCCAAGATTGGGTAGTTTGGATTTACCCAACTTTGTGGATATTGTTGATCTGCATGCATATGTATTACATATGGCATTTGTGGAGAAGGATAATCAAATATATTGTAGCCACCATAACTACCATAATATGGTACATGAGAACCTGACATTGTCCGCGAATGACCCAAGGAACTATTTTGTGTCTATACTCATTGAGGAGAGAGTCATATTCAAATAATCTTCATCAATTTGACTTGTTCCTCCATGTTGTCTACCACGATTTTGATCAAAATTACCTGCATGAGCATCCCAACCCGCCGTACTAGCATTCTAACCTATTGTACCAGTATCCCAACCTCCAGCACGAACATCCCAACTTGTTACACCAGCATTCCAACCTCCTACACCAAAATCTCAACCTCTTGCCTCATCCACACCATCCCCATCATATCTATCATCTTTTCCTCCATTATTTACATCAGATTTATGTTGGTCATCAGAAGAGTTGGTAACAATAACTCCACGATCTACACCAACTTCTTCTCTAATCACTTGTTCAACATTTATTCTCATGTCTTGAGCATGAGAAGCAATATGTGAATTATGATTTCCCTTGTCATCATCCAAGGAGGCAGGTTTAACCCAGTTAAAAATAGGATTCTCATTATCATCTCCTGCTTCAGCAGCTACTTGAAGTAGATCCATAAAATCAGTTTCATTTACTTTATCTTTTTCAACTGTCATATCCCTAAATTTCAACTTCATATTATAATAACAATAAACAAGTTGTTCAAACTTAAAATAGGCAAGACGGTTCCTTTGTTTTGTGTGGATTAAAGCAAATGTAGACCAATTTCTTTCACATGCAGAAGATGATGATGTTTGTGACAGTATGCGAACTGCTATTGCACTCAATGATGGAGCACAGTTTCCATACATTACCCACCAACCAGCTGTAATAAAAATTATTAAGTATTATAAGTATGAATATTATTTCAATGATATTATTATTTATTATTAATATATAAATTTTTGTAATAAAAGTTATATACCCGGTTGCATTTGGCTTATAGCTGCAATGGCTGCTCATTTACCAAAACTTTTCCTTCTATCCTTAAAGTGTGTGAGCTACATTCATGAGATCAATATGTATATAATATATATTAATATGACACAATACTCACATGCAAAGAATTTATAATATTGTAATTATAAAATTGGTTGTAAATTGTAACTTTTTACCTCATTTCCAAAATTATCAATTCCTGCAGCTTCAATGTCTAATTGCACATAGACATTATGTACGACTTTCAGAAGATCCGAATTATCCCCAATATTGTCTCTATATTGGTATTTTGAGTTCAAATAATAAACTAGAATAATAATAATAAAAAGAATAATTTTAGTATAAATACTATACTAAATTTTAATTATGAATGATAAACAATCCAAAATAAAATTTACCTGCAACATGTAATGGGTAATTGATCATTTTATCCCACCGGTCTTGTATAATGTTTAGAACCCATTTACTCCCTCTTTGTTGTTTTACTACATCTTTCATCACACGCATTAACTCATACACGATAGGCATAGTGGGTACAACTTCTATATCAACCAATCTCAGAAATTGGTACAGTTCTTATTTATGATTCTCTACCATGCGGGGCATACCAAATAATTGTGTTCTTATTTATTTTTTATTTTATTTTTTGATAAACATAATTGAGTTTCTTTAGATTCTCTACTCAAAAGAAACAATTGTGAGTTTTTACACGTTTTGCACAAATAATTTTGAGATTAATTTATTTGGAATGTCAGCACAAAGTTACAAAAAAATCAATTCTACTTATTTATAAATTGATTGGTACATATTTAATATTATTTGAAATTAGTTTTACACATTTGAGTCACAAACAAATTTTTTTTTTCAGATTGCTTTCACAAAATTTTACATATTTTACACGTCCACTCTTTGGTTATTTATCCAGTTTTACTTAAAGTCCTCAATAATTTTACTATTGACTTTTATGTTGGAAATTTTTATAAATTTGTTAATGCTTCTTCTAAAATAATTTTCAATCTAAAATATTTTAACAATAATTTAATTGTTTAGGATTAAAAAAATATTTTAATAATATGCAAAATATCCATGGACTTTTGGGGTGAAATTCGTGAAATTTCGGGATATTTCTGAAATATCGGGGGATTTTTATAGATAATTCGAAATCGGTCGGATATTCTGCAGGATATTTGATATTTGCCTGTTTCGATATTGGTCCCTCCAAAATACGGATATTTCGGTATATATATCAATTTTAAGTTCCTTGATCATATGTTAAGGTTTATTATAAGTTTTTTTTTTTTGTTTTTTTTGTTTTTTTTTTGTTTTTTTTTTTTTTTAAGGTAAGTTTTCTTAATAAAAAAATATAGTTGAAGATATGAATGTAATTAATGAGTGTATATAGAATTTGGTTTATTTTTAATTAAAGTAATTTGTCCTTATTGATAAATTTTTATTGGGATATTTTTCTAATTAAATTTTTTCATAAAATATGGGTGTACTAATAAGTGTTATGGGTGTCAATATCGACACCCTTTTTTAATAATAATGAAAATTTTGAAGTGGAAATTATTTTTGCTGTTGAAAAAATATTTGAAATTAGTTAAAATTTTATCTTTTAACAAACTTAAAAGTTTGAAGTTTCATTTGTTAAGAGACTACATATATATATATATATATATATATATATATATATATATATGTAATTTGACTAATAACTAATATTGATTTTGAGGTCCTAATAACTAATTTTGTTAGTGACATGTTGGAGGAAATAATATATTATTGGAGAAGGAAATAAATATTTGGTTGGATGGTCAATTGTCCACATGGAATAATGACAAGGAAGTGACTTAATAAACACATTCGCTGTCACCAATATAATGTAAGTAGATATTTTATAAGGTTTTGACGTAACGCTGGTTAGTGCCTACCAAAATTGACTAAAATTAAATGATAAAGTTGTCATAGTCTCTCCTTTGTTTTAATAGTGTCACGACTCACGAGCAAGGAATAAAATATCGATATCGGTATCAGGCTCCTAAATTTATGGATATTTCGGGAATAATATCGATATCGATGAATATTTTGTCAAAAATTAAAAAAAAAATGATAAATATTTACATCTAAAGTTAGAAATTTTTTGTGAAATTTTAGAACAAGCTTAAACAAGTAATTATACACCAAATGAATCATATTTCAACGATAAATTAACATAGCTATGAGCTTATTATAAATTATAACAAAGATATAGTTTGCATATAATTTTTAAAATTGAGTATTTAATACAATAATATTTTGTTTCACTTTTACAATATTATATACAATATAAAGAGATTAAATATCTAATAAACAAAATTATCATTAAAAATATATATAGTTCCATACTTTCAATATTCTATCATAAATCATAATTCATATATAATAATACATTGTATGTTCGAAATTTAAAATCAAAATAAATTCCTCACTGGTTCAAATATATAAAATACATTGCCATCTTGATTCGAACAATAACTTTCCTAAGAAAACGTGTTTGCATAGTTTTTAATGTAGTTATTAATATAACATGCTTATGTTACTTGATCTCTTCCAACTGATCCATGAATTTGGTAGTTTGGATTTACCCAACTTGGTGGATGTTGCTGATCTGCATGCATAGATATTGCATATGACATTTGTGGAGAAGGATAATCAAATACATTACAGCCACCATAACTACCATAATATGGTACATGAGAACCTGACCTTATCTACGAATCACCAAAAGAATTATTTTCTGTGTCTATACTCATTGAGGAGGGAGTTATACTTAAATAATCTTCATCAATTTGATTTGATCCTCCTTGTTGTCTACCATGATTTTAATCAAAATTACATGCATGAGCATCCCAACTTGCCATACTAGCATTCCAACAAGTTGCACCGGTATCCCAACCTCTGACATGAACATCACAACTTGTTGCACCAGCATTCTACCCCCTGCACCAGATTCCTAACCTCTTGTCTCATCCCCACCATTCTCATCATCTCTATCATCTTTTCCTAAACTATTTCCATTAGAGGTATGTCGGTCATCAGAAGAGCTAGTAATAATAACTCCACGATTTACACCAACTTCTTCTATAATCACTTGTTCAATATTTATTCTCATGTCTCGAGCATGGGAAGCAATATGAGGATCAGAATTTCCCTCGTCATCATCTAAGGAGGCACGTCTAACCCAGTCAAAAATAAGATTCTCATTATCGTCCTCTGCTTCAGCAGCTACTTGAAGTAAATCCATAAAATCAGTTTCATTTACTTTATCTTTTTCAACTGTCATATCCCTAAGTTTCACCTTTATATTATAATAACAATAAACAAGTTGTTCAAGCTTATAATAGGCAAAACGGTTCCTTTGTTTTGTGTTGATTAAAGCAAACGTTGATCAATTTCTTTCACATGCAGAAGATGATGATGTTTGTGACAATATGCGAACTGCTATTGAATGTAATGATGGAGCACAGTTTCCATACATTACCCACTGCAATAAAAATTATTAAGTATTATAAGTATAAATATTATTTCAATGATATTATTATTTATTACTAATTCATAAATTTTTGTAATAAAAGTTATATACCTTGTTGCATTTTGCTTCTAGATGCAATAGCTACTCATTCACCAAAACTTTTCTCTCCATCTTTAAAGTATATGAGCTACATTCACGAGATCAATATGTAAATAATATATATTAATATGACACAATACTCCCATGCATAAAATTTATAATTATGGGATCAATACGTTTTGCACAAACAATTTTTGGAGATTCCTTTATTTGGAATGTCGATACAAAGTTACAAAAAAAAACCAATTATACATATTTATAAATGGATTGGTACATATTTAATATTATTTGGAATGTGTTTTACACGTTTTAGTCACAAACATTTTTTTTTTTCTTTTCAGATTGCTTTCACAAATTTTACATATTTTACACATTCATTCTTTGGTTCTTTATCCAATTTTACTTCAAGTCTTCAATAATTCTACTTTGGACTATTATGTTGGAAATTTTTATAAATTTGCTAATGTTTCTTCTAAACTAATTTTTAATCTAAATTATTAACAATAATTTAGATTGTTTAGGATTAAAAAAAATATTTTAATAATATACCAAATATCCATGGGCTTTTGGGATGAAATTCACAATATTTCAAAAATATCGGGAAATTTTTATAGATATTTCAAAATCGGTCAGATATTCTACATGATATTGAATAATGGATATTTACCTGTTTCGATATCGGTCCCTCCAAAATATGGATATATCGATGAATATTTCGGTATATCTTTCGATATCCAATTCCTTACTCAACGAGTCAAGAATATGGTGCCTACGCAGTGGACTAATGGTGGTTGGTGGTGGAAGCGGGAGTGTAATTGTAATTACAGATTAGGTCGCCGACTCTTATTACTTTTGCCAAAAGCAACAATGATTATATAGTGTGTCCTCTCCATGAAAAGTGTGATTTATAACTAATTTAAAATTAAAGAAAAATATAATATTTGTATTATAAATCGACATAAGTATAATATAAAAGAAAGTTATCAGACATTTCTTTCGACATAAAATAGTTGATGTGTCCTGACTCTGATACATCCGCTGTTAGCAAATGATGCAATAATAAAGGTTTGACTAAGGATGGCAACGGATCAAATCAAAGGTGTCTCATGACCGAAATCTGATTTGTATAAGTTGTCAAGCGCGATCTGTTCTTCGAATGGATTTTTCGTTTTCCATCCCAAATCTGACCAGAAATGATAAGGGGTGTCCCATACTCGAACCGGAATGACCCGTATATATATATATATATATATTTTTAATTTAAATATAACACTTAAATACAAACATACACTATAGAAAAATATTTTAACATACACTTAAAATTCAATAATTCATACAGAAACTTAAATTTTATAGAACACAACATCTAAGTTTAATAAATTGGGTCATAAAATGTAATTAGAGAAAGAGACAGAGATTAGAGATTTGTTTATCTCTTTATAATTTTATATTTTAAAAATAATTATATAAATACCGAGTCAAACGGGACGGGTCGGGACATAAGTGATTAAGGGGTTGACCCATACCCGACATGATAAAAAACCGGGTTAAAAACATTTGCCCCATATCCGATCCGAGTCCCATTTTAAGTGCTTCAAACCTGCTCTGAACGGATCGAAGCCCCACCAGTTTGAGGCGGGTCGGGAATTTTTGCCATCCCTAGACCGGAGTCTCATCTTTTCTCATGTAAGTCACAAAATGTGGAGAAACTCTAGCTTGTAGTAAAAGTTGTATTTTGAACCGAGTTTGAAAAGGGTGGTAACAGCGTTACAGGCAACTACTGTAATATAGAATATTGGTGAGTGCAAATACAGTAAGCCTTTATTCTTTGAGGCATGACTCGCTTTCTCGATCTCCACTGGCAGTGAGTTGTTTAATTGTGGCCTTTTTTTTGACAATGTAAGCTACTGCTGAATATTGAATATTGACCCACTTCGCTTTTTAAAGTAAACAAATCAGCCTCACACCACACCACATATATCATATCATAGGGAGATTTCTATTAAAATTTGCTTGTTGATTCAGTTTTTTGGTTTTGTTCCATTCCTGATTGGATAAGTATGTTAGCCAATGTTGATAATCATGTACTTCTTTTTATGGTGAATGAATATTACTTTTTGCGTTCAAAAAATAAAAATAAAAAATCAGGCTCACACCACTGTAATAAAATTATAAATTAAAGAAAATAATTATTTACCAAGCATATATTTACAATTGGAGATTCATGATGGACCCAGGGCTGGTCTTGAGATTTTTTGGGGGCTCAAGGCGAAATGTAAAAATGAGGGCATAGACCCTCTACATATGTTTATTTGATTTTTTTTTTTCTTTAGTAAATACTTATAAAAACTGATATAATAATTTAAAATCAAGACTGTAACACAACAAAATAACAAATAAAAAGTCATCGAAATAAAATTTTTATTTCAACTCTTTCAATCTTCCCATTCAATTCGAAAGGAAAAACAAAAACATATATAATATAAATTCAAACACGAAATTCGAACTCTAACAAACTAGAAAAGAAAAACAAAAATAGGTTTTTCAAAATAAGGAAAAGGGAAAAGAAGTGTTAGAGTCAATTATATTCGAAACAACAACGAATTCAACTTTTTTGAATTACGTAATTTTTGAGATTTCATGTATGAATTTTCTTATCAAGGGATTTGATGTGTTGTTGTCTGTTGTGATAATTATAATTGTGTTTATGGTGGGTCTTTTTTTAGTGGTAAGTTTCTTGTATTGACTAGTGAGTCTTTAATATATATATATATATATATATATAGAGAGAGAAAAATTTTCAAGTTAGTGCATCTTAATATAACTTCATGAGGATATTGAATGTTATATATATATATATATATATATATATATATATATATATTTAAACAATGGGCTATCTTTGTTTAAAAAACATATGTGGACCTTCAGCCTTATATTCATGAAATCACAAGAAAATAAAAAATAAATAAATAAATTCAAACTGAAATTTTGAAATCTAAGGGCTCTAGATGGTTGTCTCATGGGTCTACCCCTAGGGCCAGCCCTGGATGGACCAAGTATATATTTACCAAGTAAGGCTTACCTTGGTGATTAGAAACTTCAAAATGAAGCTCTCCCACCGTGGTCAATATCTAGTTAACCTATCATAAAGTGTGTGGAGTTACTATTCAAATCATACTTGTAAATATAATCTCGTCAGGAGTCGACAAACTCCTAATTTAGCCTTAACAAGAAACGTGGGTGTGGGAGCTATAATCTGGGCTGTGCCTCGGTGTCTAATCTCGATGATCCCAGTTATAGTATCTGTTTGGATCAGTTATCCAGGTGATGTAACTCGTTGTTACTTCCAATAAAAAAAAAAAAAAAAAAAATGATAAAACAAATAGAAATTTCTGACAAAGTGATAACTTACAAAACCGGGGTCTTTCTCTTACTCATTTGGGCCATACTTGTACAAGCTGCCTGCCAAAATTTCATTTTCCAATTAGAAAACTTTCCAAGTATACGAGACCCTGATTCAATTTTTAATCAACAACACAATTATTTATTTTTGTTTTTATTTAAGACTTTTATTTTGACACCGAATTTAAATTTTTATGGTGCCGTATTTTTTGTTTTGTTCTGATAAAAAAAAAAAACCAATAATAATAGAGTAATGTTATTTTGTCCAAATTTGATGCTAAAATCTAGTGTCCAAATGTCGTGGCAACAGATTAATGTTATTTTCCAATCTAGTGTTGCCATGTCATTTGGGCATCAGATTTGGATATCAAATTTGGACAAAATAGCATTACTCATAATAATAATAATAATAATAATAAGAAGGGAAAAAGACAGATTCAAATGAGTACAAATATTTAAAACTTTATATGACATTATGACAACGATACAACATGACAGAAAGAAAACTTGATATTTTGATTGCGATATATTCTTATAAAAAAAATTATACATAATTTCAATATATTAAAAACGGGTCTAGTTAGAAATTAGTGGGTGTCTTTAGAACACTCGTCGGCCCATTAAGAAGCCCAAGACACACAACACGTTAGGCGGGAAAAGTGAAGAACCGCAACCGCAACCAATTGGCTTACAAGGGAAGCTTCTCAACCCTATAAAAACCATAAAATATTTTAATTAAAAAAATAAAAATAAAAATAACAATCATAACAAAAAAATGAAAACTCTCAACCAAAACACCCTTTCACTTTCTTCTTGAGAGTTTCGTTTTCTTATCAGCAGCTCCGATTTTGTTTCGTTTTTTTAATTTCCTTCAACGAACTATGACAGTCCTTCGATCTCGCGAAGTAGTACCAATTAATCCGAAACCCAAACCCTTTAAAGATCGGACCGATATTGAACCCGCTACGCCCTCCCAAAACCACGAGGCGGTGGGGACTCTCCTTTCACCGGAACCTACACCAGTCTGTCGACGGAGTGCTCGTCTCGCTTCAAAATCTTCGGTTTCCGGCGACGAAGAGCGGGTTTCGGCTCATAATGACGCTAAAAGGAAGAGAAAACTGGATGTGACCGGCGGTTCATTGGGTTCGGAGGGTGGAGAAGATGAAGAATTTTTGAGTCTCAGGTTAGGCAGGAAACTCACGGTGATGAGAACAGGAAACGACGGCGACAATTCAATGGAATCGGAAATCCGATTGGATGGAGAAAAGAAAAATGCGGATTCGGTTGTGAATGATAAAGGGAAGGAAATGGCGACAGATGTGAGTGAAGAGGGTGTTGCGGTCGGTGATTTTGAGAAATCGGAGATGGAATGGAGTGATGACGAGACCGATAGTGGTGAAAAGCGAGGGAGATTTACTAGAGAAGAGAAAGGGAAGGCGGTATTGGTTGATGAAGATACGGTGGTGTCGACGAATGGAAGTGATTTTATTGATTTGAATTTGAGATTGGGAAATGGAGTTAAGAATCCAGTGGATACTACTTTTAGGGTTTCGGATGTTGATGATAGTCCAGAAGAGATTGGATTGACGAAGAACCTCAACGAGAGGATTAATGTTACTATTACAGGGACAAGAATGGAACAATTTCGAGAGATTGCGAGGGAGAATGCTTCTAGGTTTGCACTTTTTGGGAATGAAAGCGAAATGCCTGCTGGAGATGTGCAGATGGAGATTGAAGATTGGCCTGGTCCCTTCTCTACTGCGATGAAAATTATTAGGGATAGAACGGAGAAGTTGAATAGGCAACAACAAGGGACCTTTGCTGTAGAGCGTTGTAAAAATACATCAATTAAATGGATTCCTAAAAGTAGTGATCAAAGAGCTGTTAGGGATAAAATATCGGTTCCATCATTGAAAGAATTGTCTTTGAAAATTCTTGTCAAGAATGCTGATGCTATAGCTTCACTTGAAAATGTCCCGGATACATTGAGACACAAGCTCAGTCAAATGCTCTGCGATTCTCGGGGGATGAACACTCATTTTTTTGACCTTCTTGTCATGGGATCCCCTACTGAGATACGTCTAAGGGATTGTTCTTGGCTGACGGAGAAAGAGTTTAGTAAATCTTTCGAGGGGTGTGACTCCAGCAACTTGACGGTATGTTCTTTTATCAACTTGATTGCTTTAGTTTCATATTCCTAATCAATTGTCCTGTGAGTTCAATCTTTTGAATTGGCCTTGTACAGTGTAGAACTTTGGGGAGAATCTAAATTTGTTTGCTTTGTATGAAATTAGGTTCTACAACTTGACCGCTGTGGACGTTGTTTGACAGATTACACACTACTTTCGACAATTGCTAGGTCATTAAACAGCTTGCCATCCCTAACTACTTTATCCCTCTGTGGTGCCTGTCAGCTATCTGATGATGGGCTTCGGGCACTTGCTTCTTCTGCCCCTGCACTAAGATGTTTAAACCTCAGCCAGTGCTCACTTCTTACATCCACCAGCATTGACATCTTAGCAGACTCATTAGGATCAGTTTTACAAGAATTGTATATAAATGATTGTCAAAGGATTGATGCTATGCTTATTCTTCCAGCTCTTAAAAAGCTAAACCATTTAGAAGTTTTGTCAGTAGCAGGCATTGAAACTGTTAGTGATGATTTTGTCGGAGAATTTATGAGTGGAAGTGGCCATAATATGAAGGAGCTTGTTCTGTCTGATTGTCTGTAAGTTTTCTACAACTATCATTTGTATGTTCATTTTAAATTACCTTTTTCAGAGGCACCTTTTCTCATCTAGTCACGTTGGGTTCTTAATTTGGTGCAGGAAATTGACTGATCTTTCTTTGAAAGTCATTGCTGAAACCTGTCCTGGATTATGTACACTGGAAATATCTAACTTGTGCAAGTTGACTGATTTTGCTATTGGATATCTTGCAAATGGTTGTCGTGCAATTCAAACATTAAAACTCTGCCGCAATGCATTCAGGTTTTCACTAATGATAATCTAATTTAGTATTCTATTTTGTTTGTTGTACAGTATGATGAAACTTATTGTTGCATCACAGTGTATTTTGGTTTTACTAGTTGACATTCTTATTTGGTTAGTTGTTTTAAATATGTATGGTGTGCTGTTACAAAATTTCTGCTTTCAACTGTATGGGTGCTTGCTTATATTTGAGTGTGAACTTAGCTGTCAAATTTCCTTTGAAAGTCATTGCTGAAACCTGTCCTGGATTATGTACTCTGGATATATCCAACTTTTGCAAGTTGACTGATTTTGCTATTAGATATCTTGCAAATGGCTGTCGAGCAATTCAAACATTAAAACTCTATGCATTCAGGTTTTCACTAATGATAATCTAATTTAGTATTCTATTTTGTTTGTTGTACAATATGATAAAACTTATTGTTGCATACTTGCATCACAATGTACTTTGGTTTTACTAGTTGACGTTCTTATTTGGTTAGTTGTTTTAAATATGTATGATGTGCTGTTACAAAATTTCTGCTTTCGACCGTATGGATGCTTGCTTATGTTTGAGTGTGAACTTAGCAGTCAAATTTCCTTCTAATAGTGTCAAATTGTTAAGGGTAGTATTTGGATGAGAAACCTTTTTAACTTTGATACTGATAGGATGTACCATGTTCAGAACCAGTCTCAATCCCTGATAGGTTGGGACTCTTTTCTCCAAGCCTGTGTTAAACCTATGCAAGTTGGAAATAAATTTCCCTATACTGCTTTGTCTTATGTTTGGATTTATCATATATTATTGGGTTGACCTGTTCTTTTGGATGTTCATCCTTCAAACCTATTATAATTCGTAACTGTGATTTTGCTGAAATTTGAAACTTTTCTGCGAGTTTTATCTGAGAAGCCATACTTTGAAGATTGTGTGAATTTCTCATCCTTGGAATTTGGTCAATAAACAATATGATAGAGAAAGAATCAAGATGGAGAGATAGAGTGGGGAAGTACAAGTTATTATATGATGGGTGATAGTGGTTGATGGCAAATGATGATGTATATGATTAACTTACGAGTCAACTATGATTATGATGTTGGAAGTTCCATAATTATAGCTTAGACATGGAAGATTGTCGAGGAATGGAGTTTTTGTATGCGTGGATAATTCTGTCAATTTAAATGTATGTTTTATAGTACATACTTTAAGGGGTTTACTTTTCCTGAGTTAATAAATTCTGATCCCAATGCAAACCTGTGGTGGGTTGAGATTTTCTTTCCCCCACATCCAATGTATTTGTCTGTTGCTCTGGCTGGGAAACCTGGGATGTCAGTTCATTTGCTATTCTTGCTGGTAAGGCAACTAATTTTCCAGCTATCATTTATGATATTAGCAACATATATTTGTTATAATATTTTTATGGAGCCACGGGGGATTTTTCGTGGGGGTTGAATTTTTTGTACATGGGGGGTTTAAAGTTGTATCTTCCTTCATTTTCCTCTTTTAGTTTTAGGGACTGCTTTTTAAAGTCCTATTGTTCAGCTGGTTATTTCTTTGTGGTTTGCTACTTCACTTTCTTTGTGGGCAGCTCCTTTTCCTTGTAATTTTTGCTCTCTAATACATTTTATATTTCCCATAAAAAAAAATGGAGGCATAGGTATCCTATAGGTGTTTCCTTCAGGTGAACTTGACCCTTAGTCATCTGTCCTTTTGATGCATTGATGTTCACATAGGATGATTTTGGAATGAACCCAAAAAATTATAGCATTTTCAAGATAACCTGATAGCCTGCTGTTATCTCTGACACGATAGTTGGTAGAATTTTACCACCTTCTGGAGATGTAAAACTAGACAGCTGAAGGACATTTTGATTTTGTTAAGAATTATTAATACCAATCATCTCTAAATATATGATAATTTTTTTTCTTACTCAAAAAAGGTTCATCTAGGCATTTATTTTAAATCTGTGCATTTCTTTTCTTCTTCTTTTTTTCTTTTTTAAAAAATAAAACTTTCTTAGAGAAAATGGTTAGTGTTTGAAAGGTATGATTTTGTAGTTAGCTTTTCTTTTTGAATTATATATATTTTTTCCCTGTACTTTTTTAATTGTTCTGATGAAATTATAAACTTTATCTCATTAGTTATAGTAAACCACTGAAGACTTGTTGGAAAAGTACTTATGGTCATATAGAGGACCCTCTGCTTTACGAGTTTAGTAATCCCTGCTCTGTATGAAGATTTTGGCTGTCACAGCCTTATTTTCTCCTGGATACAGAGATGAAAAATTTCTTTTCTGATTCTACTGATGTGAAAATATATATATTGTTTGTTATGTTAAATATTGGTGCTGTTTTTTCTTTTCTATTGTCAATATGATTTCAGTTATGTTGGATGCTCAATGCTCATGAAGTCCTGACATCAGTACATAACTGTAACTTTTTCATCTCATATTCTTTTCATCTTTTGTATGATAGTGATGAAGCTATTGCTGCATTCTTGGAAACCTCTGGGGAGTCATTAAAAGAACTTTCTCTGAACAATCTCAAGAAGGTAACTTCATGAATTTCTCTCTCAGATTTATAGTGTGTGCTTATCTTAGATTCTTAGGGTTTGATAAAAATTTGTTCCATATGAGATTCATTTCTTCCAAACTGAATGCTCAATGCGTATATGATGATTGATTTAAGAACTCCTTCACTTGGTTCATATGTGAATTTTTCATTATATAATTCTAGAATGGCTGCCTACTGCAGGAATTCTAGGCATGCTTGACTCACATGTTTCTGATGACAATCTTAGGTTGACTTAGGTTAATTAGCTGGCTTTCATTTAGTTTAATTGGGGTGAAGAAGTTTGTTGTAGCTCCTAACCCCAAGGGATGGATGGGTTGACACTGAAGACATTTTTCCTAAGTATCGAGGTTATAGGATTTGGTAGTAGTCCTCCGTTTATAATTTGGCGAACAAAGAAGTGTTGGGGGTATTTATGGTATTGTTGTTGTAGCTGCATAATGTTCTTTTGATGTCTGATAGGGGTATCCATGACTTGTTGTAGGTTGCTCACAACACTGCCTTATCACTTGCCAAAAGTTCAAGAAACCTGATAAATTTGGACTTATCATGGTGCCGGTTGTTGACAAATGATGCTGTGGGTCTGATTGTTGATAGCTGTTTATCACTGAGGATGGTTAAAGTCTTTGGATGTACTCAGGTATGTATTTGTTTCAGTTGTAATTAGCTTGTTGTAGTCTTGATCAACTGTATCATCTGGTATTGAATCACAAAACCTTGCATCATGTTGGACATTAAGATACTAATACTCCAGTTATGTTGATTTTGTAGATTACAAATGAGTTCCTGGACAATCACTCAAATCTAGGGGTAAAAATTATTGGTTTGAAGATGTCCCCGGTATTGGAACATCTCAAGGTACCTGATCCCGAAGATGTTCCATCGCATTACTTCTCGGTGTTATCTTCATTGTGATCTGAAGTCAGTTCCTTGGATTGGATTTTGTAGTATTGGCATTTTGACCTTGTTGCAAACAGCAATTTTGATGTGCAAGCTTCAAAAGTAAAATGTTTCATCCTTAATATGCCCTTTTGTTCGTGTTGCCGGGTGCCTGCAGGCAGCATGGCACCTTATCATTATGTAGAAGGTTGAACATCTATCTGATTTTAAAGCTATTTTTCTGATTAGTTTTTGTTCAAATTACTCCAGGAAATAAGATAAAACATTCGGTGGTAGTTTATAGGGACTTCAGTTATCACTCACAATGCCACCTATAAATTATGGGTTTAGCTACTACATAGGTTCTTATAGTAGTCGTATCCTAAATTACAATAAATCACTCACAAACACACCGATGCTGCTAGTAGAGAATGCAAGGGGCATGAGCACATCCGACAAGAGTTTTGTAGGTCAGGCTCATTGTATTTTCCAAATCCTCTGCATAATTTGATAATTTTGCCTTGAGTGCCCGAGTAATCTTACGAGTTACAACACAATCACGATTGTGCTGGTAGTTGCAGCAAATGTTGAAGTTGCTGGACCATATGTCTCTACAATCACTTGAAGTGCAGGATATGCAGCAAATGTTGAAGCCGCTGGACTTTATGTCTCTACAATCACTTGAAGAGCAGGATATGAATGGACTATGTTGCATCAGCCGGAGCTATCCGAGCTGGAAACCTCAAGACTGAAGAGGTGAGGTGAGGTAAGGAAAGGATCCTTATTCGAGCTGGTAACCTCAAGACTGATAAGGCATTGCTTTACCACAAATACCAAACATGGATCCAACCTCCACTTTTCATTTCTCTTATAACATTCCAATGTAACGACCTACCTTAGTACTTTGGTTACAAGAGATGACCTATGTAACCATATCTATGCAATTAGTATAAATTGGATTAAGAACAAAAGTTCAATATAAATAAATACAATAAAAACGATCAAATTAAAAATTGCTACAATACTTGTGTATAAAAACTCATTTTTGTGGTTTCGAGGGATTTAGTTTTAAACCAAATCCATTGAAACTCGGGTTTAATGAAATATAAATTGAACTAAGAAGTAAGAACACAAGTTTCATGTAAATATAAGTAACAAAAATGAAGTAATGAAAAAATGGCTATAATACGTTGATATTAGAACAAGTTTTGAAGGTTTCAATAGATTCTATTTGAAACCAAATCCGTTGAAACAACCAAAATTGTTGGAAATTGCATTCTAACAGTTAAGCTAAAATAATTGAGTATAAATTGGATTAAAAACACACGTTTATTGTAAATATATGCAACAAAAATGATCAAATTATAAATTGCACTAATTTTTGTAGTTTCGACGGATTTGGTTCTAAACCAAATCCATTGAAACTCAAGTATAATGAGTATAAATTGAACTAATAACACAAGTTTCATGTAAATATAAGCAACCAAAATAAAAAATATGAAGAAAAAAATGGCTACAATACTTTGATATTAGAACAAGTTTTGAAGGTTTCGACGGATTCGGTTTGAAACCGAATCCATTGAAACAAAAAAAAATACCGAAAATTATGTTTTTATAGTTAAACTACAAAAAATGAGTATAAAATAGATTAAAAACACAAGTTTAATGTAAATATATACAACAAAAACGATAAAATTAAAATTTGTTACAATACTTGCATATAAAAACTCATTTTTACGGTTTCATCGGATTCAGTTTCAAACTGAATCCGTTGAACCTCAGGTTTAATGAGTATAAATTGAATTAAGAACACAAGTTTTATGTAAATATAAGCAACAAAAACGATAAATTAAAATTTGTTACAATACTTGCATATAAAAACTCATTTTTGTGGTTTCGACGAATTCGGTTTCAAACTTAATCCATTGAACCTCAGGTTTAATGAGTATAAATTGAATTAAGAACACAAGTTTTATGTAAATATAAGCAACAAAAATGATAAAATTAAAAATTGTTACAATACTTGCACATAAAAACTCATTTTTGTGGTTTCGACGGATTCGGTTTCAAATTGAATCCGCTGAACCTCAGGCTTAATGAGTACAAATTGAATTAAGAACACAAGTTTTATGTAAATATAAGCAACAAAAACTATAAAATTAAAAATTGTTACAATACTTGCATATAAAAACTCATTTTTGTGGTTTCGACGGATTTGGTTTCAAACTAAATCCATTGAACCTCAGGTTTAAATGTTTAATAAGTATAAATTGAATTAAGAACACAAGTTTTATGTAAATATAAGCAATAAAAATGAAAATATTGATTAAAAATGCCTACTAAACTTTGATATTAGAACAAGTTTTGAAAGTTTCGACGGATTCGATTTGAAACCAAATCCTTTGAAACATTCAACATTGTCGAAAATTGTGTTCTCATAATTAAGCTACAATAAATGACTATAAATTGGATTAAGAACACGAGTTTAATGCAACAAAAACGATCAAATTAAAAATTATTACAATACTTGTACATAAAAAGTCATTTTTGTGGTTTCGACGGATTCGGTTTGAAACCGAATCCACTTAAACTCGGGTTTAATAAGTATAAATTGAACTAATAACACAAGTTTCATGTAAATATAAGTAAAAATAAAAATAAAAATAATGAAAAAATAGATACAATACATTGATATTAGAACAAATTTTAAAGGTTTTGTTGAATTCTGTTTGGAACCAAATCCGTGCAGCCAAAATTTTCGAAAATTGTGTTCTCATAATTACGGTACAAAAAATGATTATAAATTGGATTAAGAATCGTCTAAAAAGGTTCATGGTTTTCCTTGAATCGTTTAACCCATGATATTTTTATGTCATTGTAGTGTATATTCTAATATTCTATAGCCGAGAATATTTGGAAGCTGACATGGTGTGTTCTTCCTTTCCAAATTTCCCAAACTGGTCATTTAAGATTGGTTAACTATTTTACAGGCCAAAAACATTATTACTAAGGAATTAGGCCCAAAGTTGCTGTCATACTCTCTTTTGTACAAGGAATTGATTGATTGGTGACTTTAGCATTATTAGTTATTACTAAGGAATTGGGCGGCCCAATGTTGCTGTCATATTCTCTTTTGTACAAGAGCAGTAAATTACGAGTTTTTCTCTGGTAGGCACATAAGTGTAAACATACTTATAACACACTTATCAAAATCATCACTTTTTAAAATACAAGCATTATTTGACCCAATTATATTGCTTTTTCTAGCAAAAAGTGATGAGGTGGATAAGTGTCATATAAATATACTCACATTTATATGTCTACCAAAGAAAAACTCAGCAAGTTATACCAACTAATAAGTGTTAATTCTTGCAAAGTAATCTTCATTTTTGAAAATGGATCTCAGATTTATAGGGAAAGCCAGTGGCTAAAGTTATATATATCTAACTTCTTGTTTTTGTAGCGTTTGGAAACATTTTGAAATGGAATCATATAAACAAAAATCCTTAAAGCTCATTGTTTGGATTCTTAATATCCATTGAAAAATTCATTACCTAGCAATGCTCCTTTTCCAAATATCTACCATATATTTTTTGTAGATTAATACACACACTCAAAATGGTGAAATATTGTCATCCAAATGAGTATATATATATGGAACAGGATTAGTAGCCCATAAAAATTACGGATTTAGATTATCTGTTGATCTAATCTTTTTCCTGACCTTTTTAAAGCATGTGATTGGTTGTTGATAAAATGGTTGGGTAAACCAATCATATCTTAACCATATTCATTGTAATACTTATGTGTTATAAGATTATGTGAGGTCAGAAAAAATATCTTATCAACAGAGGATCCAAATTCAAAAATTACACATTATATTGACATTGAGATTTTAAAACAATCAAAAGAGCTCAGATTAGAAGAGTATACTTATCCGTATTCTAATTGCATGCGTTCTTACCATGAAAACCGCAAGCGGCAGCAAAAAAGGAGCTCAAGGGAGTCAGGGAACAGTGAAAGGGAGGCAAGGATGCTCATCCCTTGTTTACCAAAACCAAACTCTTACTATCATCACATTGTAGAACGAAATCTTTCCTCTCAAAAAACTGTTACACATCAAAGTTGAAGGTCCAAGTGATTGCCTTTCTTTTTTTCTTTTTAAGGGATTTTACACTATCAATTTGCATTCTCCAATTGCTATCTGAATATTCCAAAATCTTCCTTTTGAAATCGAAATACCAAGAGAAAAAAAAAAATTAAAAAAAAAATGAAAGAAGAAGCACCAGAGAGAGAACCTAACAGTTTATGTTGAATTGATTTCATAAGCTTGGTAGAAAAAATATACTCTTGCAAGCTTGTAATTCCAATCATTCAGTAAAGAATGTAAGAAACCATCCATCATACATATTATTAACAAAGGCCACAGACTAAAATCAAAATACAAATGGACTTAGCTATGATGGTACAAATGAATTTTCATACTTGACAAAGTGCGGTATGTGTAAGTAAGTGCTTTTATGGGATTTCCCATTCTTGATTCGGGTTTGCATGTAAACATTTGATTAATCTACAATCTTCATGTACAAAGGTTATTTTACTCAGCGGAGCACAAACAAAATGAAAAGCATTCAACAAGTTGCGTTGAATGAATTTCTATATCTTGATACAGAGCAAGTCAGTCTGCTCTTGCAATTGAGAGCTCGCTATTTCAACCATCTGATCATATGAATGTGAAAGCTTATCATCCTTCATGAATATTAAGGGAAACCCCAAAAATGCAACCAGAAATAAAGATTGACAAGTAAAACAGTATTACCTTGAAACCCATCTTTTGATACAGCTCCTGTGCAGGTCTATTGTTTTTGAACACATGCACGTACACCTGCTGAACATCTGAGACCCAAAAGTCAGATCAGAAAGGCAGTCCTTACTACCTTCCATTATCTGCAGAAACTCAGCTGTTTTTTTTTTTAAGAACAGATGCTTATTCCATCTTACCGTTGGATTTGGCTGATTCGAGAGCAAAATGAAGCATGTTGCATGCAATACCCTGACGACGTGCTGATTTAGCAACACATAAATTTGCAACATAACCATATCTATTTGGGTCTGCTTTGTTGATGCAGCTGAAGAAAGGAGCCTTTATTCGTTCCTGTGAGAGGAATTTAACTTCATTAGCAGATTACCAGATTATTACCTGGTTAGTCTGGTGACAGATAAGATTACACTTTGCATTTTACAGAAGGCAACGTACCCCTGGAAAGGTCTCTCCGTGCAACAAATAGCGGACACTCAAATCAAGGGTTCCAACTACACTTTTCAGTACAGTGCGTTTTACATTCCTCTCCTCCTTCTTTACCTGATAGTTTAATACCATAGGATTGTATGAGGAACTACATTGAAAAAAGCACATGTAACCAAGCACATTCAATTTCTTTTTCTTTTTTCATTTTTCCATCAGAATAAGGACAAACTAAGAGGATCTCTAATTAAATCAACCCCATAATTAAAACATGTTTCAATTTAAAAGAAATCTCAAATGTAAACTCGTATAGTAAAACCCTACCGCGACAAAGCACATATACTTCTCCCCATTTTGCCCTCTGCATCGCCTTTTAATGGCATTGAACTCCTAGACAATAAGAAAAGTTACTAAGCATTAGACTCATAAAAAAATGGTTTATACATATCATTGAGCAATTGAAGTAGAACAACATTCATCCTACCTGTTCTGCAAATTTCCTTTTGTGGCTATCAACATATCTGTGTTAATCAGGGATAGCCAAAATCAGCCATGTTCAAGTCTTAACTTTACCACTCATAAGCATTAATATATCTATTTAACTCATCAAGACAGCATAGATGCAGAAGAACAGCCAAAATCTCATCACCATTATATCCCATAGAATCTTATTATTTATGGAGTAGAGTTAATCATTCTGTATGCGACTCTTTGTGCTCAAATCAAAATTTCGCTTTTTGTTTTTTCATATAACGGAGGGATCGTTCCTTTGCATTTATGCTCTTAAGTATTTCAACAAATAATTAAATAGAATCATTAACTGATACCTGTTAATCACACATCAAATTTGCATAATTGAATATATTCTACTACTTACCTCCTAATCCGTATAACATCATAACGAGATCATCTATATAGGCAAAATAAGCATTGCATTGACTGTTCATACAACTAAATATTGTATCTTATCTCACATCTTTAGATGGTAAACTATCTAATTGTGAAAGAAAATATGTGTAAATCTACTTGTATAAAACTTAATTTGCGAAATGTAATACTGACCGTTCATTTGTTCGATCCTCCCAGTGACTTTCTGCTCGGAGCCATGCTGCTGTCTAGGAAAAACAAAAAATCCACAACACCACCAAAAATTAACAATGAAAATGAATATATCACAGACTTCAATAGTATCAAGTAATCACTGACCTACCCAGTATTCCTCATCAAGAACAGGTTCTCGCGCCACGAATCTTCCAAATTCGAATTTGTTTTCTTGAAGCAACTCCTGATCCGATGGCTGAAGCCGATCGAATCTCAGATCAGACGATCTTAAAGATTCCATCCGAGGAATGGACGTCCCTGGATTCTGTATCGAAAGTTCTTCCCTTTTAGTCGTAAGCGAAGATTTAGAATCCATGTTCCTGTTACAACATTAAAAAAAATAAAATAAAATAAAATAAAAACTATTTCACAAATATGACGCATTCAAGACATTTTCATCAAAAGATCGAACATTCTAATCAAATAAGGCGATAAAACAATTTTTTTTTATTTAAAAAAAATGGTTTCAAGGTTGAGCTCAAGAAAAAACCTAATTGAAAGAGTCTTAACAAACTTACATGGTCCAGGAGGCAGAAATTGTGTGGAATTTGCGATGATTTCCAAATCCATCGAGAGGAAATTTAAAGATTTCAGGCCTGTGAAGTAAAATCGTTGACATATCACACACAGTGAAGAACAATAGAAATACAATTTCTTCAAATTAATGCCTATGCCTTATCCAACAAGGATTAAATGAAAAAAACTTCTCTTATCCATACTATCATACTATCCAACAAGAATAAGAATTTTTTGGTTTCATTTATAAGGAAAACGAAAACAAACAAAAAAAGTTCGGGATATATTTTATTACGTGAATTAATATAATATAATCAACTTGAGCTTAAAATAAATAAATAAAGTAAATAAACGAGGTCGGCTGTGAAGATAGGATAAGACAAATGATTCGTCAACGTTAGTTTTTGCGACGTCAGTATTTGGGACCCACCATGGTATTGGATGTGGCCTAGTTAATGGATATTATTTTGAGAGGAACATGTGGATAATTTGACATCCAAATCTCTGTGTTTCCA
Source organism: Acer saccharum (assembly GCA_030490815.1). Taxonomy (NCBI): domain Eukaryota; kingdom Viridiplantae; phylum Streptophyta; class Magnoliopsida; order Sapindales; family Sapindaceae; genus Acer; species Acer saccharum. The sequence goes on from CM059871.1 coordinate 37,096,211, forward strand.
CCTCATAATCAGTTAATGGGCCAGCTAAGAAGCCCAATCTAACTGGATGGTTCAAACAAGGAGATAAAAGTGAAAATTGTCAAAAATGACCACATATATAGTATGGGAAATTTGAGAGAAATTCATAAGTAGCCATAACACTTATCATACCTTTGTTTTTAACCACTTTTGAATTTTTAATTGTTAATAACCACTTTTTTAAAAAAAATTCAATTTAGTACCATGAATTACCAGAGTACCCCTGAAAATAGTGTTCTTTAAACCTCGAAACAAACTTGAAATCATGACTAAATTGAAATACACAAACTTGAAATCATGCCTAAATGGAAATATTCAAACTTGAAATCATGCCTAAAATAGAAATATTCAAACTTGAAATCTGGGCTAAATTGAAATTAGGATAAGTTTTTTATTTTTTATTTTTTCCTCTTTCTTCTTCCTCTTCTTCTTCCCCAAATTCAATTTAGGTTTAGGGTTCAGATCAATTCGCCGGCAACCTGCACGAACCACGTCCGGAGGCTCGGTGTGCTTCGCGATCGCCGGCTGCACGTTGGAACCAGCGGCGGACGAACCAGCCGCCTGGTCGCACGTGGTTCGTGCGACGAACCAACAGTGAGCGAGGGATCGGCGAACCAGCGTCGCCATCCCGTCCGGACGTCGCCCAAACGCACGCCGGAGCTCGGCGACCGTCAACCCACACCGGCGAGAGAGAGATCGGCGAGAGAGAGGGAGATCGGGGAGAGAGAGAGAGGTAGATCGGGAGAGAGAGCAGAGGAGAGAGAAAGAAAAAAAGAGAAAAAGAGAGAGAGAGAGCTGATTGGGATGTTTTTATATGGGGGAATTCCAGTAATTGCTCAAAAAGATGGTTAAAAACAATTAAAAGTATGGATGTGGTTAAAAAAGAAAATCTTATAAGTAGATGGGTCAGTTTTGGCAATTTCCACTTGTTTTTAACCACAAACGAAATTTTAATTGTTAATAACCATGTTTTTATAAAATTACATGAATACCCCCGTATAAACAAAATCCAAATCAGCTCTCTCTCTCTCCCTTTCTTTTCTTTTTCTTTCTCTCTCCTCTGCTCTCTCTCTCTCTCCCCGATCTCTCTCTCGCCGGCATGGTTGACGGTCGCCGAGCTCCGATGTGCGTCTGGGCCACATCTGGACGGGATGGCGAAGCTGGTTCGCTTGCTCGATGTTGGTTCGTCGCACGAACCAGCGATGACCATGAACAACCAAGTGATGCCGCGATGGGGGTCGTGCGCCGCTGGTTGGAGCGACGACCAGGCGTTGTCCAGCGGCTAGGTGTGCCGACGATGTGGTCTACAAAAATCCCAAACAAAAAGCCTAACCCTAATTCGAATTTGAGGAAGAAGATGAGGAAGAAGAAGGGGAAAGAAAAAAAAAAAACTAAGCCTAATTTCAATTTAGCCCATATTTCAAGTTTGAATATTTCAATTTAGCCATGATTTCAAGTTTGTTTCGAGGTTTTAGAAAAAACTATTTTCAGGGGTATACTTGTAATTTATGGACATACACTGAAACTTTTTTAAAAAAGTGGTTATTAACAATTAAGGTTTCAAAAGTGGTTACTAACAAAAGTTTAATAAATCAAATGGTTAGTTTTGATTTTCTCTCGAGATAAAAAGTAATAACAAGTGGGACAGACCATTGTTCAATTTGGGCCAACCATATGGGCCAGGCCCAATCTGTAACTACTATCATTTGATGAATACTGACGTGCCGACGTGCCGGACACATCATGGGGTGTGTTATAGCGTGGTCAAACCACGTCATGGTAACGTTAACCATGCTAGCACCTTACCGATGACGTGCTCGCTAAGTCACATCATTTGGATATCTGACATGGGTGATGACGTGTTTGGACATATCATGGGATATTTGACAACATGGTGGGTATGATGTGGCCAACCAGTCAATGACATAGCCCGTCACGATCGGCAAAGATGATGACATGCCCGGTCACATCATCTCTCAAGGGACTTTGCTTGTGAAGCTTCGGTTTTTATGGGTATATAGTGTTGTTCACTGTGTTGAGAACATTTGGGTGTATTGGGGCTTTGGGTTTGTTTTGAGAATTTCCACTCTAAAGCTTGTATAACTTTTGTTTCGTTAGTAAAAGTTATTCACCTGTCTTCGTCCGTTGACGTGGTCTTATGAATTTCTTGTATTCATTATTTTCTTTACTATTTGAGTTTCTGTTAACACATTACGCATATCGGCATATGATATATCGATTCTACGATTTACTAGAAAGAACCGCGGCACAGTCCCTCCACTTCATTAGATATTTTTATTTCACAATCAAGTGTTTTGTTTTGGCATCCAACTCTCTGTAATTTCCACCTCAAGTGGAAATGCCAGTTGCATACACTGTAACAATTTAAGAATTGGAAGAAAACATCATAGATCTGTAAAAATCTAGCATATACAGAAAATGCATTATAAGGTGACTGAGATTCTCTACATTACTCTTCCGATGGCCACAACAGCGCAGTGACTCAAGAAGAAAAACCAACAAAACACTACACATTAGTACATGACACACATTATAATTATGAAGATAACTGAAATAATGTCCAAACCATTGCCTGATCTAGCCTTCGAAATCAGTTTTAACCCACTGCCCATACTTGCTCTTCATCTTCTCATCCAATTCCTTGGCTTTAATCTCTTGAATCTTGACTGCATTCGCCATGGATTCCTCTTGCACTCTAGCAATCCTCCTACTCCTCTTCTTCGCTAACATCTCTTTCTCGGCTTCTATTTCTTCATAGTCTTTTAACCAACAACTAAATATGACACAGCTCAATACCAACACCATCAACTGTATTAGCAACATTGCCATTAGAATCCCACACTCTAATCTCACCAAAACCTTAGCTTCTTTAGGGTCCCGTGGTGACTTGAGCATCGAAAGGCTCGATTTTTCTTTGGTGAACAAGGCCAGAATGCTGAGTAATTGCCCGATCAACGAAGCGAGAAGAAGCGAAACATGGGTTATGAAACAAAAGTGAGTGAGCTGAGAACAGAAACCCACAAAAGAGGAGAGAAGTGAGATGCAAGAGACCATGAGGAAAGCAAGACCAAATGAAGTAGGTGGCAGTTTGAGAAGAATAATGGGTGCCAGAGAAGCTGCAGAGAGGATAAAGAGAGTGAAATTCAAGCATGAGAGGACTAGGTTTGGGAAAGAACATGAGCTTCTAAGCTTGGAGGAAGCCATTTGATTCTAATTCTGGATTGGTGTAAGCTTGGGTAATGGGTTCTTCTTCTTGCGGTTTGAATTGTATATAAAAGGTCAGAGGATTTGGCCGTTGGAGTGTTGGAGACCATATAACGGCTAGGTTACAGAGGCCCCACTATTTTACCTCGATTGATGTTACCATTTGTTCATTCCCTCCCTCTGGTTTTAAAATTGTGTCTTTGTTTGGTTTCAAAAAATTTCCTTCTGGCTCCAATAGACAAGAATTAAAGTCCAGTAGCTCATGGTCGCACCTAGTGGTAATACAAGGTAACAGATCTCCATTTCCAACACTGTTACACTGGCCAGTGTTGTTTTTCGTGTCTGATGTGTAAATAAATCTATATGTTTTAATATAAATGTACGGTACAATACGGATTTGGTTGGAATTTAAAAGATTTTAAAAGTCTATATGTTCAAATCATATTTGAAAAAAAAAAAAAAATCCAGATTTTGGAAGATTCCAATAAAATCAAGATGTATTTTATTCATATTTGTAAAGAATCTATAAAAATCTGAAGGTATTCATTCTAGATTTGGGAAAATTCCAATTAAATCAATGTGTATTCAATTCATATTTGTAAAGAATCTATAAAATTCGGGAGGTATTCAATCCAAACTTTGGAAGATTCCAATAAAATCTAGATGTATTCAATTCAGATTTTTAAAAAATATGTCGATATTGCTACTCATAAATATAATATACATTTATAAGTACACTCATATCTAAAAATTTTAAAAATTAAACCATTATTATAAACACACGTTCTATTATTCTAATGCCAATATTATCCTTCTTAAAATGAATATATTTATTTTAATATATTTTATTTGTAAATCCTCTTAAATTATTATTACACCCAATTTTTTTTTTTTTTTAAAAAAAGTATATTAATTTTGGATCCAACCATGAAATATTTAAAATGTCAAACATATAAATTCGAATCCAACATTGTTTACGCTCTGTTGAGAGTTCACAAAAAAACGACCATTATTCCAACTTCGTACGGATTAATAAGTCGTTATTGGTAGTCAAAGCAAATAACAACATGCATGATTTTTCTAAAAAAAATAAAAAATACTCATGAATACATCATTCTATACCTATCATTTTTTTTAAGTCTCTCTTTTTATTTATTAATAGAATTCATGACTAGATATAAAAGAAAGACATACATACCTTTGTATGATCAAAGTCCTTTACCAATTCCTTGCAAATTCCTTTTTCCATTACTTGATACTTGAAATATAATTAAGATTTATCATAAGGTTTTTTTTTTTTGTTTTTTTAATAAAGATGTAATGGGGTAATTAATGGATATACATTGTATTTAATTAAAATAATTTATTCTTATTGGTAAATATGTATTATTGTATTGGGATATTTTTGTAATTAAATTTTTAAATAAAATATGGATGTACAAATCAAATCTGTTGGTGACAATATCTGCACCCTTTAAAAAATCCAAATAAATTTTGGTGTAATCAAAAAGCATAAACTTTACATATTTTGTTTAAGTGATGGAATCTGATGGATATTAAAATGAGATTTTTTAAATTAAATAATGTTATTGAAAGGATAGTTGGTATATTTATATCAAGATTTCCAATTTTAAGTCTTTATTGGAATGCAATGAAATTAATAATGTTTTTATTCAACAATTATCCTTGATAATTAGAATTTATAGTCCAAGGACTCCACCAAAATTCATCACTTAAGAAGAATCCACCTCTTAGATAGTGCTTGTTTTCATGTCAGACTTATGATAACCTTTCATGTAAAACTTAATTTATTTTTTATTACAAACTTATGATAACCCTTTTAACTATTGATTATCTAATCTTTTAATGTATTTTAGTAAAGTGATAATGTTCAAATGTTTTGCCCAAATAATGTGTAATGTGTCTTGTAACTAATACATCATCCACAACACCATTTCATTATTAATTTACTGATTACAACTTACGTGGCACGTTATTTGAACATGAATTTAGACAAAATATGGGCAATATAGCATTATACTCTTAGGCCCCGTTTGGTGCACAGGATAGGATAGGATAGGATTATTTTCTTGGGATTGGATTGGATTGGATTGGATGGGATTGGACAGGACAAAATTTAGTACTGCTTTGTGTTTGGTGCAACATAGGATAGGATTAAAAATAGAGTAATCTCATGTTTGGTGCAATACAGGATAGGATTAAAATTAGGGAAATTGTATTTTTTATTAATTACAAACCCACCCCCAAGCCCAAACCACCCACCGTCGACCACCACCACTACAAACCCAAAAATTACACAGAAATTAAACAAAACCACCACCACCACAACAAAACACAAACCCAGAAATTACCCATGCACAGTCGACCACCATCACCACCACCACCACAACACCCAAAATCGAGATGGAGTTCCAATTCGAATTTACCCACAAAATCAAACCTTATATTAAACCCTAAATCAACCCAGAAAATCAATTCGAGTTTCAATTCGAAAATCAATGGAACTCGAATTGATTTTGGAAGAGATGTTGGAAGACGAAGATGAAGAAAGAACGAAGAAGCAGCAGTGAGGAATAATTGGTGAAGAGCAAGCAGCGGCGGCGGCGAAGAAGCAGCGACAAGGTAGGATCTGTGGCGAGGAAGCAACGGCGAGAAAGGAAGCAGCAGCGGCGGCGAAGAAGCAGCGATGAGGAAGGATCTGTGGCGAGGAAGCAACGGCGACGAAGGAAGCAACGGCGACGAACGATTGGTGGCGAAGAAACAGAGGCGGCGAAGGAAGCAGTGGCCGTGAAGGTTGGGTTGAAGAAGGAAGAGATGGGATTCATTTGAATCCCATCTGTTTTGGTGGGATTCGTTTATCCCACGTTGGTGGGATTCATGGGCTTGGTGGGATAAAAATTATTCAATCCCAAGTTGACACCAAACATGGGAATGCGATTAAAATAGTCCCTATCCTATCCAATCCTGGCTACCGAACGGGGCCTTACGGATTTCAAACCACTTAAAAAACAATCAAAACATCTTAACTTACCTTTTCGGATCCTTTTGCATCCTCAGACGGAAAACAATCAAGATCCTTTCTGGTCACCCGCCCTCAAGTCTTACCACCCACTAGAATACCGAGGGCAAGGGACATCATGGCTAACAGAGCCCAGTTATGGGATACCATATGGACATGTAGGCTTATTTAATGGAAGTTATATACATCATCAATTCGAAAAGGTGTCAAGAATAATTTTGATGGCCAAGTAGCCTTGCAATGGCAACAATTTAACAACAAAACAAAAAGAAAAGAGATGGGAAGACAAATAAAATCTGAAGCAAATAACTAGCAGTAGCCATAGAAACTATATAACTGGTACTAAAGCCAACTGCATACATGTACTCGACTTAATTTCAAGTAATGGTGCTTAATGGTCAAAGAGCGGTTTGATTTGATAACCCTTATCCACATATGTGCATCCTAGAGCCTAGTCCTGTTCTGCAGGACATTTACATGATTATAATTTGTGAACCCATCAATGATTGACCATACCTGCATTCCAGGCAAGATACATTCCAACATGCCGTTGCATCTTTCCATTTTCTAACAAATCCTGCTAAATTTAAGGTTCTGCAAAGTAAAAGGAAAAAAAAGCGTGTAAATATAACTACAATACATATGATGAACCGGAGATCTCAAATTCAATATAAATGAGGTCAAGCAATACAGTCATACAGATTTGTCATGTAAAACAACTAAAGAAAATAAAACGGTACATGCATTACAAGCATATTACTTGAATGAAGGTCACAATACAAGAAGTGTCAAAGACACTGCAGGAGAGAGAGAGAGAGAGAGAGAGAGAGAGAGAGAGAGAGATTATCATATACACTTAGTGACTTAGAAGCCAACAATGAAATATTCACTTCAAAAACATGAAATTAAAAAAATGAAATCTTTGTAAGTGTAAAATTCCCTCCATATCCAACCATTTAGTACTTAAGATACCTCGACAAACATTAGGAAGTTCAAAGATAGGCCTACCTGGATTTTTGACAAGTATCATGAAGTATGGGTTATAATGGTCTCAACTCTATCTAGTGATGCATGTAATCGTCCTGAGTTCATGTTGAACAATGGTTCCTCAGTACCCAGAGCCCTGTTGAATTCAAGGTATCAATCATGAGCCATACACACCGTAAATAATAATATGAACAAAAGAAGCAAAGGAGACACTTTAATTGTGAGATCTTTTTACATGACCAATGCTTCAAATACAAGTTTGTATCTCTGATGATTTCTGCAATGGTAAAAATATAGAAGATGAAGGAACTTGCCCAGTAACCTCTGGAATAACAAAATCGGCCCTCCACCCAAAACGGAAGTCCAAACCAGGACACAAGCCAACAGATGTCTTGTTCCGAATCCGAGATATGCCATCTCCACCCAAGCATGTGGTGAGTTTCCATTTCCAGCCAGTTGCATGCAATTGAAAATTATGACCTATGCCAACCTGTAATTAATTAAAGATTTGAGTATCATCACTATAAAGTTTTGAACAGACCTAGGTTTAACAAACAGTAAACTTACCTGTAATACAAGCATAGAATTTTTTATAAACTTATGTGCTACATGCTATCATTTCAGAAATTTTATTCAATCCTATAATATGTGCACTGGAAAAATAAAAGGACCAAGAAAAATGACCAACCTGGAGATTCAGAAATTTAGTTAGAGGGATCTTTTTCGAAATAAGGTGTACATCATGACGTATGGGTTCATACGTGAACTTCCACCTCCGATCTGGAGAGAGAGGCTTCAATACAATCTTTGCATGGATATCATTGATTGGATCATTATAGAGCTGAACCAAAATTATGAGCAAATATTAAATCACAATTGAAACTGAATCTAAAGTACGTTAAAACAAATCATCAAGTAAAAACAACAACTACGATAGACATGCCTCTATGAGAATTCAAGCATGAGCAATGTGTGCAGGTTACTGTAAGAGTGTTTGTCAAGTAATCAAATATGTCCAGCAACTGGATCTAAGGAGAAAGGGCAGACTTACAGTACTCAAGTGCAAAGTGTTTCCATTATACAAACTAGAATATTCCAGGGCTCCAACATTCAGCTCTGAAATTTTACTTAACTAATGAATTTTTATTCATTTATTTAATGACATTATGAACAAAGCATGAGCCCCCCCTCTTTATTCTCAGAAACACTTAATGCTATTTATCTTATGAGTTATGACAGTGTTGTCAACACATATCCCATCCCAGTGCAATACCCATTCAAGTCATGTCCAATATGCACAAAAATTTGAGATGTTTCCCTGTATAATAATTGGCCTGTGCATATGCAACTAAATATGTTTGAGTGTTCGACATATGAATCAACCAAGGACTAACAAAAAAGGATCTCATTCATGTATATTTGAATCGCTCGAATTACAGAAATAGCATTGGTCCTAAATAACTATTCCTGCAGTTAGCAAGAGGAAAATCTGCAAATGCATTTCAAAGATCACAAATGACATAAAGTATATCAAATTTAAAATTACAAGAGGTCATATACTTGTATCTTAGCCAGCAACCCCACACAACTGAAGATTAAAACTACAAAACTAACTCCGTACTTCAGGATGTCAAACAACCCAATAACAAAATACATTATATTAATCAAAGCTAAAATTGTGCAACAGTTTATTCATCACATCAAATTACCGGAGACAAGCTCATGAATGGATTATACAACAAAACTATCCAAGGCCAGAATAAGAACAGAAAATAGAATTGTCTGTTGTCAATTGTCAATTGTCAATTGTCTTTTGACTAACACTACGTTTTATTAACCTTATATGAAACTCCAACAAGAACACTTCCAGAGTCTTCTCTTCATTTTCATGATTATAAGAACACAAGCATGATACACAAAACCAACACTCATCCTAATCAATCACAATTCTCCACTAGTAATCACCTCTGCAACCTAATATTCTCCAAAAGTTTGTCTACATATTTTGGATTCCAACAAAACCATAAGCCAATTAAAAATTTGAGAGCACCAAACCGGATATAGAACAAACAAAAAAAAATACAAAAAATTGCAAAAGCCTTAAAAAGAAACCTCAAAATTGAAACCAACTCGAAACCCCTCGAGTTCTTTTCTAAACTTGAGAAACAACTCTGATGGCATCAAATTTATATTGTAAAGCTCTTCCCAGGAAGTGGGTTTCTCTCCATTCGAACCAGTATCCATCTTTAACCAGTCAATACTGCAACAAACAAACAGCAAAACATAGAAATGAAATAAATAAATAAATAAAAACGAACCCATGTACCAAATAACACCTAAACGAGAAATTACATAGAACTTTCTCTGGTACAAACACCATACATAGAGTAGAATTGTACGCGCTTTAAGCTGAACGAAGAGCCATGGTTATGTTCTGATTATACACAACACAACGCTCTCATAGAACTAGATAGACAGTACTTTAATGAGGAAATAGAAAAATATACGTACCTATAAAAGTATTTTTAAGCGTATATCTATACAGACTCTACGAGAATGCTGTGCTGCTACCAGTCTCCACTGCAGTGGCTCAGCAATTTAGATAATGAAGATTTTAAGAGGGGACTCGGTGCAGTGGCTCAGCTATCAGCCGATCACTCCTATCGGCTATGCAAGATACAAGTATACAACTGCTATCAATTTATCCCTAAAATGCCCTAAAATGCCCTTACTATTAGAAAATATCGTTACATTATTTGAACTTGAAATCTCAACATTTGGCTAAAGAAACCTATTGATAGCATAGTCTATATATGCGATCACATATATTCGCATAGTATATACTTATGATCACATTAATTTATCTTTTTATCGTATAATTTATAACTGCAATTGCATATTTATCATCTTTTTGTTATATGGTCTATAACTACGATCACATATATTTAACTTCTTGTCAGGTGTTGCTACATTAGAATCATTAAGTGAAATATGTAAATTGTAATTTGTTACGAACATCACGACGTCAGAATCATCATAATCATCAACTTATTATATATAATATGACCAAATATATATTGAGCCATCTCATAATTGATGTAAATATTATCAATACATATTAAGCCATCTCATATATGAAATCTCATGTTGGGAGATATGGCAGCGAATCGGATCAGGGGCGTTTCGGCACGAATTTTCGGGCCCAGACATGCTTGCCATTGATTGTAAACTTTGCTTTGGCCACTCCATTGAGAATGACATCAATGATTGCTGCTGAGCGAAAAACAATCTTAGCAAAGAGTGATTGCTCAGTTGGTTGGACTTCCTGCATATTCAATGTCTCAATGCAATCCCCATAACCTCTAGTGAAGAATTCTTGGACCTCCATTTCAAGTACTGGATAGCCCTTTGAGAATGTAACAAACATAGTTCTAGCCTCTGGCGGTACCTCAGTTTCTTGGGTCCGAGGCTGCAGCACCATTTGCTGAGGAACTCCAACAGGGTAATATAAGGGTTGCTGAAAAGAAGGCGCCATCAATTTCTGGCTATCTATCAAGCTTTGAGCAGCATTTCTTTCAACGGCTAGTTGCATGATGTCAGTTAATGCCCTGACACACACTTCGTTGACAATTCTGGATATCCCTTGAGCTGCAATCAGCCGATTGTCGTGAATAAATTTGAGAGAAATTTCTTTCTCCATCAAGGTATGCATCAAAGGAATGTCATTATTCTCAGATGAGCAAACAAACTGGTCATTGGTAATGCAACTGAGACAAGCTGCTGCCTCATCTGCCAATTCATTGACCAGTATGGTAGGCAAGGATAATATTTTCTTAACAACGTTTCTAAAGCCTACACGCTCCAACCAGAGCCATAACGCCATAATCTGCATAGCTTCCACTGGATCCCGCCATAAACTCATGACAAGGACTGCATATAATTCCCTGTCAATTTTGTGGAAGGTATTGAATTCCACATTTGAAACCATCATATCTGCTTCTACAGTAGAATGGTGTGCTATTTGGTGAAAAAAGACCACCAGATCTAATGAGTGCCCTGCTAAAATTACACAATAGTCATTACCATCTTACGATTTTCAGATTAGGAGAAAGAAACAAAGAGAAGGAAAGAGAATTCACAATAAGAAAGCTAAATGAGATTTACACATAAAAGCTATATTGAACCTTATCACCAGGCAAATATCAACTATAACAAGCAGTAATATACTATGCAGAACATTTTTAAAGCAAAGAAGAAACCTTCAGGTTTGTGCTATGAAATCCTCGCCTGTGACTGACCAGTGCTGCCGCTATCTGTCTGTCTGAGCCAATTTATAAGCACTGAGAGACCAATTTGCAACCCAAAACTAACCTAGCGTCATTAGCGTCAATGCGTCATAATGACCTCTATTTTTTTGAAAAATCATAATGGCGTTCTTATCCAGGCCTAGTTCATAGAATTTGAACTCCATTAGCTTTGATACCATATAAAGAGAGAGAGTTTAAGGCAAGTTAACTAATGACCTTAAAAAAAAAACACGGTTGGTGACTTTCATAGTTTTTTCTTTTTAAGGTATCAATATATTTGGCAATGAGGATATTTACAAATGTCTAGCATGACAGAATATAGTAAAAGATCCTACAACAAATGGGTTGAAAATCTTTTGGATATTGGCCAATCAGATGATGGTTGGATTCTGCGAAAAATTATAATATTTGAGGAAGCATTTGTCTTTTATCTTCGTTATAAAGTGTTAGTTTTGTACATGAAATTAAGCAGGAAATACTACAATGTATTTGGCTATTTTATCTACAGAAAACATCACATACTAACAGATCGGAATCATATTATAAAGACCGGAGAGTAAAAACTATACAGGTGCCATTGTTTTTGCAGTTTCCCACCTAAAGGATGTCAAGTATCAATTGGTTTAATAAAAAAATTACATTAATTGTAATCTCAAACTTAAATAAACTGCTTCTAGTTAATTCACAGAACTATTGCCATATCAAAACATAACACTAATCGATGAGATATTCGAAAACGACACATTTCTGCCTTTGTGTGAAACTAAATTACATAATTCAAACTGTCTCTATTAATCATGTTGCATTAAATTTTACTGAGTTAGATATTATTTGCATGATTATTAATTAATTGATTGTTTTCAATTAAATGAAGCCTATTATCTTCTTTTGATGAGTATCAAATAGAGAATATTCATGACGAGATGTTTTTGAATCATCTAGAATTATGACAACTAATCATTCACAAATCACTCATTATCGGTTATGACTACCAATTAGCAGGAACTTACTTGCAGAACAGCACACAAAACCATTTTCCATACTGTGAGATTCTCTGGAAATATTAGCTGTGATTAAAGCCACAAATCCACATGTTGAGAGCAGCAAGCAAGCAATTGGCGAAAAGTAATGAAGAGTGCTGTAAGGTGTCTCAAACTGGTGATTGCTGTGGAAGTCATTAGCCAAAACATACTGCTTCAGCATCTGCAATATAAACGCAAGAAATTCTGAGTACATTTGATGCAGTTGTCATGTCCCAACAATAGAAAAGAAGTGGCATGAAGGGAGAAGCTCTATTGATGGACATAAAATTTGGGCAACCACGTGAAATTTCCATAGAATTTGCTGGCAAGACTTACTGATTTCAGCGGGTACAGCTAAGAATGTGAACAAAGGAAGACTGATAGAAAAAGATAGCAACTGATTACTTCTATTCATTCTAGTGAACATTATAGTTTAACAAGTGATAAAAAGGCCTGCCAAAATGTGGAAGAAGATGATTTTTTTTTTTTTGTACAATACAACAAAAAATTCTAGTCATTATCTAAAAGCCAAAGCAAAAAAGAAATGTAAAGAACACAGTTGCAGTTATAATGTCCAAATGCCCAGACAAGTTATATCCAATGTTATGAGTACAATGGATAAAAACTGGGATATTAAAGGAGGAAACTCTACAAGAAACTTCAACAGCACAGATTTTCCTTACCAACAGATCAAAATCATATTATACAAGCGTTATTGATTTTACAGTTTCCCATCTAAAGGAAGTCAAGTATCAACTGACTAACAAGTTCAATCCTAAGCAGAAAATTACATTAACAGTAATCTCAAACTTAATAATCTGCTTCTAGTTAATTCACTGGCTTATTACCATATCAAAACTTAAAGCTAATTCAGTGAGATTCGAATACAACAAATTGCTGTTTTAATGTAAAATTAAGTTGCATATATCAAACTGTGTCTTTGGTTTTAAATTTTACCAAGTTGAAGATTTATTTGCATGATTATTAATTCGACGATCGTTTTCAATTAAATGAAGCCTAGTATCATCTGCCGATCTAGAATATTTGTATGTTAATTGTTTGCAAACTATATTTAAACCGAGATCGATCACCTGGAGGCAGATTTTGCAGTTAATTATTTACTTATTTATCTATCAAACACAAACCATTTATGACCTGCTATTTTTGAATCATCTACAATTATGACAACTAATAATTCATAAAACTTTCTTATTATCAGCTATGACTACTAATTAACATGAACTTACTTGTAGAACAGCAGACAAACTTCAGCTTCCATGTTGCTAGATTCTCTGGAAATTCAATGGCTGTGATTAATGCCAAAAATCCCCATATTGAGAGCAGCAAGCTAGCAATGGGCAAAAAGTAAGGAAGAGTGCATAAAGGTGTCTCAGATTGGTGGTTGCCAAGGAAGACATTAGCCAAACGTAGCCTCAGCATCCGTAATAAAAATGCATAGAAATACCGAGATTCGATATGTCAAAACTTAAAACTAATTCAATGAGATTCGAATACAACAGATTTCTGTTTTAATGTAAAATTAAATTGCATATATCAAACTTTGTCTATGGCATTAACTATTAAATTTTACTAAGTTGAAGATTTATTAGTATGATTACTAATTAATGGAACATATTCAATTAAATGAAGCCTAGTATCTTATGTTGATCTAGAATATTTGTATTTGATAAAGGCCATGAAATAATTGTTTGCAAACTATATTTATACCGAGATCAATCACTGGATGCAGATTTTTCAGTTAATTATTTACTTATTTATCTATTAAACACAGACCATTTATGACCGGCTATTTTTGAATTATCTACAATTATGACAACTAATAATTCATAAAACTTTCTTATTATCAGCTATGACTACTAATTAACAGGAACTTACTTACAGAACAGCAGACAAACTTCAGCTTCCATATTGCTAGATTCTCTGGAAATTCAATAGCTGTGGTTAATGCCACAAATCCCCATATTGAGAGCAGCAAGCTAGCAATGGGCAAAAAGGAAGAGTGCATAAAGGTGTCTCAGACTGGTGGTTGCTGAGGAATTCATTAGCCAAACATAGCCTCAGCATCTGTAATAAAAATGCATAGAAATACTGAGATTCAATATATCAAAACTTAAAACTAATTCAATGAGATTCGAATACAACAAATTTCTGTTTTAATGTAAAATTAAATTGCATATATCAAACTTTGTCTATGTTGTTAAATTGTACTGAGTTGAAGATTTATTTGCATGATTACTAATTAATCTGATCGTTTTCAATTAAATGAAGCTTAGTAGCTTCTTCCGATCTAGAATATTTGTTTGTGATAGAGGCCAAGAAATAATTGTTTGCAAAATATATTTATACTGAGATTGATCAATGAAAGCATATTTTTCGGTTCATTATTTATTTATCTAGACATAACATTTATGACCGGTTATTTTTGAATCATCTACAATTATGACAGCTAATTATTCATAAAACTTTCTTACTATCAGCTATGACTACTAAGTAGCAGTAACTTACTCGAAGAACAGCATACAAACTTCAGCTTCCATATTGCTAGATTCTCTGGAAATTCATTAGCTGTGGTTAATAATGCCACAGATCCCCCTATTGAGAGCAGCAAGCTAGAAATGGGCGAAAAGTAAGGAAGAGTGCTTAAAGGTGTCTCAGACTGGTGGTTGCCAAGGAAGTCATTAGCCAACCATAGCCTCTGCATCAATCTCAACTTGGCATAGAAATACTGAGTGCATTTGAAGTTCCCATGTCCCACCAACAATAGAAATAACCATCAATCTCAACTTAACAAGGAAAGAAGGAGACGAGGTCAGGAAGAAGGAAGAAGTAACATGAAGGTGAAGCTCTGTAAACAGGCACTGTAAATTTGAGCAAGCTTGTGAAGTCACCATAGACAAATGCCAGAAAGACTTGATTTTGGTGGATACAGCTAAAAGATTGTGACCATAGGAGAACTGATTGAAAAAAATAATGCAACCGGTTAGTTCTATCCGTTCTAGTGAAACATTATAGTTTAAGGAGTGTAACAAAAGGACCTTCATAATTTGGAACAAGAGGAGATATATTTATATTCTTGTATGATACAGTGAAGCATTCTAGTCATTATCTAAAAGCCAAAGCAAAAAAAAGAAAAAAAAAAAAAAAAAAAGAGAAAGAAAGAGTACAGCTGCAGTTATATTGTCCAAATACCCGGACATGTTATATCTAAAGCTAAAAGTACAGTGGGAAAAACTACAATATGAGTGGGAATCTCTGCCAGAAACTCCAACAGCACGAATATTCCTCCAATTTCCAGGTTCATCAAGAGTCTAAAGCTGAAGCTAAATGTCAATGTTGTTTGTAGTCCATGTCTCCATCATGAATCGCCAAACCAGTTGTTTTAGGACTTGCAGCAGCAACACATTGGAGATCAGACAGAGAGAAAGAACGCCAGGGAGAGTTTCGTCGAGGAGGTGGTGATGATGATTCATTGAACAATGATGATTCATTGCCAGGTGATTTTTTACCATGAGGATGCAGAGGTGGAAGATGACGAGAAAATGATAACACAATTGAATTTGAGTCCTCACTGTTACTGCTCTCAAGGCTATTGCTTCGACCAGAGTTGATTGTTTTCTTTAATATCCCACTTCCATTACTTTTGAAATGGTGATTGCGGTTCTTGCCCAAGAAATTACTATGAGCTAATAAATTCTTACGTTTCCTGGTGTAGGGATTCTCTGGCTTTGCAAGGTCTTCCATAGATGAAGCAGAGGAGGCATCTGCAAGACTAGTGAAAGACTTTGATTTGCCCTTATAAAACTTGGATATGCCTCTCCTGAAATTTATTTGAGCAAAAAATTGCTTAGGAATCTAAATAATAACAGCGCGGGAAGAAGTATAACAGAAACAGAACATTTGAGTCTTGTTCAAATTCTGTTAGCAAATGGCCCATTAGCTTATTTTTTGCAATCTTGAAAGCTTCAGTATTTACCAATGAAATTCATCATCTTGGTGTATGAACTTTTTCCTCTTTCTTTTTGGACCTTTGATGAATAAATGTTCAGGACAACTGCTCTCACACAGTAATAGCTGACTAGCTGTATGGGATGCTTACTTAACTTCTCACACCGGACAAAAAAGAAGCGCAACCACTTCCATTCAATTTTTAAATATTAATCAACAATACCAGAGTGCATAATACAATTAAGGGAATCCCAACCCCAACTACAAAACAGATGAAATTTTTGTGAAGTTAATAAAGGAATTGGGACACATATTTCCCAAAAGCAGGTTTATTAGACAAGGAGCAATATGGTTTCAAACACAGTTACACCCCCATATTCTAACTTCTTTTCTTAAGTCCGATTCATCAAATGTACTTGTCCAAATGATGTATTTACAATTCAGTAAACTAATACTTCAGCACTTGTAACGTATATCATGATCCCTTTCTAACTTGTCAAAGAGGTTTTCCTATATTAGGAATCTCATTTTCTTCCTATTTCAATCTGTATCTGTTAATAACATGATCAGGTAACTTCCTACATCATTCTTCTTAAATTTTCGAAGCAAGTCAAATTCACTTATTTACATCATTCCCAATTCCCCCTGCCTTGCCTTTCTAAGAAAACAAGCTTCCTGTTCATTTCAAACTCCACCTGTGGCAGCCCATTGTTTAGACAAAAGGGGGCCTTAGCCAGCCATAACCCTATCAAATTTCCTTCATCTAACTCTTTCTTCTTCCAATAAAAGGATGGCCCCCTAATAAGTATTAGGGTACCTGATTTTTATACTGTTACATCCCTTCCTTAGAAACAAGAAGGTTAAAGTTTCATGATTCACAAATGTTTGCCATGCAAAGATATAGTTCCAGGAATGTCGTCTATCATCTGTCATTAGTTCTCATATGTTATTAAAACGTTAAAAGCTCTCCCTTTTTAACTTTTGATATAGGTTGTGCCACCAACTGCATTACTAACAATTCTACTATCTTCATTACTTCATAATTTGCTTAATAACATATGGCACTACAGCACTACTTTCAGATTTTTCTCTTTGAATATACCCAACTAAACCGAAGAAAGAATTCATCCAAAAAAAACATGACTAAGAAAGATAAATCGACCATCTAAAGTAAAAAACCATGAATATAGATATCCATATCATTGATGTTTAAATGTGGGTCTACTTTATGTTTCACCTTCTACTCAAATAAAACCCTAGTTCTGCCACAGAACTCCACACACTTACTAATGAGTATTCTAGAACAGCTTGCTTTATAGGGTTGCATTACCTAGGCCTATTTGAACAACACAACCACCAAAAATATTCAATAACTAATTACAAAATAAGCAAAGGACTGTGCACTGTAATCTATCAAAAAGAAAAATCATGGCATGTGCAACTAGAAGATCTCATTATATTCCATTGAAGTTACTAAAATATGAAGTTACTAAAATATGACAGTTCATTTTGAATTGTAAAATTTTTCAGTATAGAGTCCAACTCTTACTTCGCAAAATAAGAGCAAACTACAAGCTTCAAACAAGACATCTTGATCATCAAACAATTAAAGATCAAATAACAGATAAACATGAATACCAAAACTCATATTAAAATTCAACACCGAAAATCGAGTTTCAATAAAGACCCAGAAAACACAACACCTCCAACATACTTACTTGATAGGCAAAACTTCCTCTAAGCTATCCAAATCATCCAACGGTCCTTTACACGAGCTCTGCAACTCGTCCGAATCCTCGCCGTCCGATGAACCGTCACTGTTCCTCCCGAGCGATGAGGAGCTGCTGGAGTCTCCGTCTTTGTCCTTCTCTCTCTCCGCCGGAAACCGCATGTCACTGTCTAAAACGTCAGCCTCCGGCGACTCGAAGATTGATGACACACACTGCATGCGCTTCGACCGTTGGATTGAGTTACTGTTGCTCCTCTGTAAACCAATCGACATCGTCCAAAACCATAAACGAAAAGGATCAACCGAGTAGACAAAAGAGGCAGTGAAGGACTGCTTTGGGTATTAATACTATTTTAACCGGTGCTCTTGCACATGGGTTGGCGATATTTTCTCCATTGCTGATATGAGAGAGATACGAAAATACTTTCTATTTTAATAATTTATTTATTATAAGAAAATGAAAAAATTAATATAATAATAATAATAAATATTTAAAGAAATAGAGAATAAATGAGGAAGGCGAAGCCTTATCCTCGACGAAGAATTTTTTTTTTTTTTTTTAATATTAGGAAACTAAAAGAAGATTATCTGTTTATTTGAAATAATATAAGATATTAAGATTTTTATTTTGTGTTTTATTACTAATTAATTAATTAACCGTATAAAAATAAAAAAATAAAAAGGAGGAGAGATTACGCTGTAGATAAGGTAGACACAGAATACGACATTTCGAGTCTGTATAAGGTTTTAAGCATTGACTCTTGCATGCGACACGGACGGTTCGATTGCGATTTGGTTTTGATTGGGATTAAGAAACCTTCATTTTTGAAGATATGAGGTTGGTCCAATGGTATACCCCTCGCACCTGCACCACAAGGTTACAGATTTGAGTCAGCCCCTCACAAAAACCCTGAATTTATTCAATAGTGTACTACTTCAAAAAGAAACCTTCATTTTTTTTACCCTTACTAAGTTACTATTATTATCAATTTCTTTTTAGGTTTTTAGTATAATTGCCCTATTAAACAAAACAACTTGCACATTTAGCCATGTAGACAAAAAGTTACAAATTACCCTCACATAGTCACACACAACTCATCCTCATTTGATCATTTCCCTTTTCCCTTGAACAAATTTCGGTTTCAATCATCTTTAATTTTGATGTTTTTATGAAAAAATATATATTAGTTTTTATCAATTTAAACTATTTTTATTATTTTATTTTGTTGATCGCTAATTATTTATGTAAAATTTGAACTCAATTGTTATTAAACTGTGACCTTTAATTTTATTAAAAAAAGTTAGGCCAATTGCAACAAATTTAAACGTGATTGTGATATACATGATGTGGGTTTTCAAGTCATTATCACCATAAACTTCATCCTTCTCAACTTCCATCGGCATATTCCTCACATTAGTCGTCTTTCTCACCGTATTTTCTTTGTAGATATTATCATTATTTCATTTCTTTAAATAAAGATAATGTAATTAAATGGTAATGCTTTCTATTAAAGTTTGATTTTTATGAATATATAAAGCACGCACCAATTGACAAATTCATAATAATTGTCAACAAATTGGTACTTATTCATAATAATTGTCAGCAAATTGTGCTTTTAGAGGAATAAATTTACATTTTTTATTTCTTTTTCCTTTGTTGGTATAGAGAATATACATAACTTGTTATTTTCTCTTAATCATGGTGTGAAAAGGATAGAAACAAGGTGTTTATAAAAAGGCCTCATAGAGATTTTGTGCTCTCTAATGGAGTCTGATTCTCTTGACTTTATTAACTTTTGTTTTCTTAATTAATAATCGATATACAGATAATTGGATATATATGCTACAAAGAGCTTATAGAAGCTCTCACTAACTAACTTTCCTCAAATCACGGTTAGCCAATCATATTGCCAACTCAGCTCAAGTAGTTACAGTTTTTGGCGCCAAATTTTGTATTGCATAGTATGTTTATGAGCCATTGATCTGTGCTCAACAAAATTGCTTAGTTTGACCGAGATCGTTCTCTGAGGTTTGTCCTTTACTTTGGATGTAATGCGGAAGTGTGGTTGTGATCTATTTGACAATCCACCTGATGAATTCTTAAAGGCCAAAGAACTCTTGCAAGCTAATTAGCACTGGGATTGATCCTTTGTTTAACAGCTGAAGCTCTGCTCTGGTTTAGCAACTAAGGCTAGAAGAGTTACACTCTTCACATCCCCCTCAAACTGAGCTTGGGGTTAACTGACAAGCTAAGTTTGCGACAAAGAAAATCAAATCGAGCATTCGAGCTACAGTTAAAGCCTTGGTCAAGATGTCAGCTTTTTAAAGCTCAGTTGGAATGTATTGAACAACCAACTGGCCGGAAGCAACCTTCTCCCTCACAAAATGAATGTCAACCTCAATATGTTTGGTCCTTGAATGAAACACAGGATTTTGTGCAAGAGAGGTTGCACCTGTATTATCACACCAAATCGTTGGCACCCCTTTAATACCAAAACCAAGCTCATTAAACAGAGACTTGAGCCAAACCACCTCTGAGGCCGTTTGTGATAGCGCCCGATATTCCGCCTCTGCACTTAATTTTGCCATTACCTTCTGCTTTCATGAGAACCAGTTGATGAGATTTGTCCAAGATAAACACAACATCCACTTGTGGACCTTCTATCATCCACATATGATGCCCGATCGGCATCTATAAATGCTTCAATGAACAACTCAGTAATTGGCTTGAAATGAAGACCAAGGTTAGAAATGCCTTTGAGATATCGAAGAACCTTCTTGCATGCTTGCCAATGTAGATCAGTTGGTGCAACAAGGAATTGGCTAAGTTTGTTGACAGCAAACGATATGTCTGGTCTAGTATAAGTCACATATTGAAGAGCACCAATGGTGCTTCTACAGAGAGTAGGATTTGAAAAGGCATGCCTGAATTGAGAGACAACTTGAGACTGGAGTAGATAGGAGTGGCACTTGGCTTGGAGTTTAACATGGAAGTTCTTGCAAGCAAATCATGGATGTATTTCATCTGTGTTAAGTAAAGACCAGAAGCATCACGAAAAGCTTTAAAACCCAAGAAGTAGTTTACTTGTCCCAAATCTTTAAGTGCAAACCAAGAATTCAAGGTTGATATGGTTGACTTGATTAGAGAAGTGTTATTGCCAATCACAAAAATATCATCCACGTAAATGAGCAAGAACACCACACCAGCTGCTGATTTCTTTATGAACAAAGAGACATCAGAGGTTGAAGAATGAAAGCCCCATTCCAGGAGGGCACTTCATAGCTTATGAAACCAGGCATGTGGTGCCTGCTTGAGGCCATACAACGCTTTGTAAAGCTTACAAACATGCTGAGATTTGGTTTCATCAATAAAGCCTATGGGTTGTTCCCTGTATACCACCTCATGTAAATCTCCATTTAGGAAGGCGTTATTAACATCGATTTGTTGTATAGGCCACCCAAAACTAACTACTAGAGTGAACACAGCACAGATTGTCGACGGCTTTATCACAGGGCTGAAGGTATCCAAGAAGTCAATCCCGGGTGTTTGATGAAATCCCTTAGCTACCAAACAAGCCTTGTACTTGAGAACTGAACCATCCGGTTTGTACTTCACCCGAAAGACCCACTTGTGACCAATAATATTGATACCAGCTGTTGATGGAACTAGAGACCAAGTGTTGTTCCTTATTAGTGCATTGTACTCTTCTACCATCACTTGCTTCCATTTTGGATCAGCAAGTGCTGCTTTTACATTCGTTGGCTCAAAGATTGGAGAACAACATGGAGATTGACAAAGAGTATAGTAACCTTTTAGTCTAAGTGAACCTATTTTGGACCTGGTTGTCATACCATGAGTGGAACAAGGAGGATCTCTTATCATAGTTGGCAATCGAAGATCAACAATGGTATTAGAGGGCACAGCCTTACCATCAGTGTTAGTTGCAGGTGTCACAAATTCAGATGAATTTGCTCTAGAACTCAACTTTGGTAACCTTGGCATAGGAACTTGATTCTGAGTAAGTGACATGGATGGACCAGAACTTGTTGCTTGTAAACTTATCGAACCAGGTAAGCAAGAAATCGAAATTGAGGATGGAAATAATTCCAAGTAAGGAAAATCAAACTCATGGAATTGAACATTTCGAGAAATATAAATTCTCCCAGCTGTACTCAAACACTTGTACCCTTTGTGAAAGGAGCTGTAACCGATAAACATATACTTGGTAGAGTGAAAATCAAACTTTTGTTTGGAGTAAGGCCTAAGATTCAGAAAACTAGCACAACCGAAGGTTTTTAAGTAGGCATAGTTGGGTTGTTTGTTGAACAAAAGTTCAAAGGGTGATTTGCCATTTAGAATAAGAGTGGGGAGATTGTTGATAACCATCACAGCTGATACAAAGGCATCAGACCAAAACTTTAATGGCATTTTTGCATGAGCCAAGAGTGTGAGACTAGTCTCAACTACATTCATATGCTTACGCTCGGGAACACCATTTTGTTGGTGAGTATAGGCACACGAAAACCTTTAAGCAATACCAAATTACTTGAGATAAGAGGAAAAAGCCTGAAACTCTAGACCCATGTCAATCTGCAAGGCACGAATCCTTGTTTGAAACTGCAGCTCAACATGCGGTTTGAAATCCAAAAAGACTTTAAGAGCATCTGACTTCAAAACAATTGGATATAGCTATGTGAATCAAGTAAAATCATCTACAAATGATATATAATAACGATGCCCTGTAATGGAAATGACTGGAGAGGGACCCCAAATGTCAGTGTATAATAGTGCTAAGGGTGACTTTGACTATATAGACAGCCTCTTGAATGACAACTGATGCATTTTACTCAATTTACATGAATCACACCAGCTAAAAGAAGTAGTCGAACATGGTATATTCAATTTTTTAAGAATTTGTTTCAACACCAAGTCACTTGGATGACCAAACTTTGAGTGCCACAAAGCAATACTGCTCTTGTGTTTTATTGTAGCTTGTTTATTACAATCTGAAGCAATAAAATTTACATAAGAAACTGACTTATTACAATCTGATAAAGACTCAGCAATGGTCTTATCATTTGACTGATGTTTATTAAAACCACGAAAATATATAAGTAAAATGCGGAATTTAAATGATACTTGATTTTTACGTGGAAACCTTTAACAAGGAAAAACCACGGACTGATATGTGCGCCACACACGGTCCTTAAATCCACTACTTGTAATGGTGTTTACAACCTAGGTTGACCACGTCAAACCCTACACAGTTACTAACCCACCAATACTACCCAACGGGCCTCTAATAGCGATTCTAGACCTAAGGTGCTTGAGCCCTACACACGGTAGTCATGAGACTTAACTCTCAAAGAGAAGAGATAGACAACCTAAAGTGAATATGAGCAATATTCAAAAGTGCATAAATGCAAGGTCAAACATTTTAGCTTATCTAGGTATGGATGAACATGTTAAAGACATTCCTAGATATCATGTAGATATATGACATGCATACAACTTAGCTATATGTGCAAATCAAACCCTATATGCAATAGCTATCACAAACAACTCACAAAACACAATAAAAATGCAATCTTAAAACTAGTCAAGTAATAAAAATGTTATCTTGTAAAGCAAAAACATGTGAAGAGATGCAAATAATGTTTTAACTACAAGTCATGTGAGTAATAAAGAAAACCTATGAGAAATCATACCTAGAACATGTTAGATGATGGGTTTTTGATTTAGATGAGTAAAGATGGAATCTTGGGAGTCTCTCACTTAAAAATATTTTTTTTTTCTCAAAATGTAATTTTTTTGCTCTAAAAAAAATGAAAACACGAAGAGAAGAATATATATTAGGTTTAACAAACAATACTGCACCGTTTTAAACTTTTGAGAGAGAATCAAATAAAAGTAATCCTGTGAGGTGAGCTCACGTGAGGGAAAATCAAGGGGTCCAATTATTTATCAAGTCAATTTCACTAATGCAACAAGTCAACACATCACACATGAGTTCACATGAAACTTATAGCATATGACAAAACAGCCTTGACAAAACAAAAATAAAATGCAATAAGGTGTGAGTGCGTGAGGATGGCGTGACCTTTGCGTGGCCGAGAGAGAGTGATGGCGTGAGCTGTGCGCCCCTCTCACATGAACCTCTCTTGGTGTGGCTTTAATGCCATACCAAGCCGACTTCCGTTCCGAGCGATCTTCGGTCCAGTTTTGACCTCGAAACTCGGAACTCGATTCCGTCTTTCAAATATTGATCCAGAAACAATCACAAATACGGAAAATTATATAACTTTCCACTCTAAGCTCGGAATTGAATTCCGATTTTCGATAAAAATACGGAATGTCCCAAATATCTCGAAAATCATCTGAAACATATAGACAAGTCTCTGAATCGCTCGGAACTCATCTAGGGATAAATCCACACACGGTTGGACTCATAAAAATATGAAAAATCTCAAAAATATATTTCTTTGAAATACAATGAGGTTTTACCAACCATACCAAAACAAACACAAATACTAAAATGCATGAGTTGTGTGTGTGTGTGCACTATAAATCTCTTCAATTAAGAGTCAAGACAAATAGATTACCTTTCTTAAAGCTCTTGATGTCCACAATGAGGTCCATTAGCGTTTGAGGAGATTTCTTCAATCCTAAGCTACCCTTACATAGTTGAACCCCATTGTGGTTTTGTCAACGAAATAAGTCAATCAAAAAGTGAGGCACTTACAAACCAGAAGTTGACAAATCCGAGACACACACCATAACACCTCCTGAAGAACAATTAGCACTTGTGATATCATCTTTCAGCTCAAGCTTGTACAACCCATCCTTAAATGTACGTTTGAGTAAAGTTCTCTTGGAAACCTTGTCTTTGATAAGACAATAATTACCACAGAATTCAGCCAAAGGCATTATTATCATGGGTGTGAATTTTGAAATGCTAAGTAGATTCTTTGCAATGTGAGGGACATGCAAAACATTTCTTAGATGCATAACTCTAGTAAGTTGAGTATGTGAGATGACTGACATATGACCAATATGTGCTATGTCTAATTGATCTCCACTTCCAACTACTAGTTTCTCACTACCAATGTAAATTGAGTAAGATGAGAGCTTACCAATATCAGAGGTAACGTGGCTTGAAGCACCACTATCAACGTAACACGAGGGATCCACCACAAATTTAGGAGTTGCAATCAATGTTGTTGTTTGGTTGAAGTGAGCTTGCAGATTGAAGTTGTTAAAGACAAAATGGCCTTGATTAACATAGTGACTTTGGTTATAACGTTCATGTGAGTTAGAACCTTGAGAATTGTTTTGAGTTGAATCAAATCCTGCATTTATGTTTCCAGGTGTTGGACTTTGATAATTCCTATCAAATCTAATATAGCAACGTAAAGCAATGTGGCCGATTCTGCCACAGATCTGACACGACAGCCTATTATTGTTGCCATTCCAGTTGCCTCGATCACGCCTTCCATGATTTCCACCATCTCTGCCTTTTGAGTTATTACTACCTCTATTGTTTGATCTCCTTCCTCCACCTCCATTGTGGTTATTGTTGTTGTTGACCATGAAATTGGCTGATGGACTGACATATATTTGTATAGCTGTGTTCAGATGATCAATTCTTTGCTCGTGAAGCATAAGTAAATACTGTGCGTTATGTAGTGACATAGTGTTATGCTGAAAGGTGATAAGAAATACAACGGCATCAATTTCGTGACCTACACCATTCACAACACTGAGAAGTAAATCTCGTTCATAGATTGTATAACCTGCAGATTTGAGATTATCTCCAATATTTTTGACTTTAAGAACAAAATAAGCTATCGAAGCCGATCATTTCTTCATGTTTCCAAGTTGTTGCCTGAGTTGCATGATTTTAGCAAGAGATTGTTGAGAAAACATGCGTTCAAGAGTCCTCCAAGTTTCAAGAGAAGAAGAACATTCAGTTACCTGACCTATCAGATTTTCACTTAAAGTTGATAGAAGCCAGCTTAAAAGATACTGATCTAGTCTTCTCCAAGCCAAAAACTCGTTGCTAACAACCTGATTCGCCTCACCATTGACTAGATCTGGACTTTTAGAATACTTGTTTGGATAGAGACGAGCACCATTGATGAAATCTTCAAGCTCCAGAGCTCATATAGCAGGCAGCACAAATGCTTTCCAGTAGATGTAGTTGTCTTTGTTGAGCTTGATTGGAAGATTATGGTTGAGTGATTTAGCAATCATTAGTGACTCAATCGTCGGTAATGACGATGAACGTTGAGCCTGACTTGAAGGAATAGATGAGGAATGTTAGGTTTTAGATTTGTGTTGGCTTGATTCCATAACAAAACGCTCTTTATTTGTATTGCTTAGTTGCTTAGGTGATTCGTGATTAGATCAAGCTTCAAAGAAGAAAAGCAACGTCGCATGCAAAGTTCGTCTTCAAGAGGAAAGGTGCTTACTTGGATGCTAAGGTATCAAGATACTTCTTCCGCTTGCAAGGCGTAAGCGCACAAACACACAATTCATATATGTGTGTCCTGCATCATTGAGCAAACCGCACACACATACATTGCATTCATATGTATCCCTGTATCGTTGTGCTCATTTGGTATAACACATTCACACACTTGTTGAAGTATGCACATGCATTAGATTTAATTTGATAAACATTGTGAAATTGCATGTTCTAGGACTATCTCTAGGAAATGGCATACTTGTGTGACTTTGTGTTTATTTGTTCGTGTTTCTTTTGTTTTGGACTTGAACATGATCTCATATGATTCCTTATTAAGTTCCAGTCATTTTGGTTACTCACTCATTAGGTTTTGAGTCCAAACTAGGAAGCTATGTTACTTTACGTTCGCATACATTGTGTTGCTTTCGTCGTTGTGTATCAAGTTGAATTCATAACCTTTTGTCAAAGTTTCATAGTCTTCCTTGTGCATGAGGGAGTCCCACTTTGTAATCTGAAAACGGATTTAAATTTAGAGTTCGGAGGCCGGAGAATGATCGAAGAACGCGAGAGGAGCCCGAATGAGACGAATGGCCAAAAGCCATTTTGTGCCATCTTCTCGTGAGGGCACGTGAGCCTCACGAGAAGGCCACCTCTCTGCCACGTGAGGCTCATGTGCCTCCTACGGGGAGCTGATGTGGTAAAGGTTTCATAGGTAATGATCATGCCAAATATGTTGTATATTTCGGTCCTCAAATCCGTAACCTTTGTGTCATTTTCGTGTGTTTTAGCGTCGCTTATGGGCTCTATGTTCGTAATTGTAGGCATTTACCCATTTTGGGTGATTAAAGCGTATTGCAGGACTTTCGGGCGAAAAGAGGACCAAAAGTTGCAAAAAGAAGAAGAAATGCATAAAAGGCTACAACAATGCGGGTCAATGCGGGTCCCAACCGCACTTGACCCATACTCTTGCCTAGACCAAAGGACTTGATTACTGAAAACAGACAAAGTACGGGTCCCAACCGCACTTGACCCGCGCTCATGCCTAGACCAAAGGACTTGATTGTTGAAAACAGATAAAGTACGGGTCCCAACCGCACTTCACCTGAACTATTGCGCAGACCAGAGGACCTGATTGCTGAAGATTGATAAAGTGCGGGTCAGTGTGGGTCAGTGACCCGTACTCCACCTGCACTCCCTCGCGTTAGCTATCATTTTAAAGCTGATTTGTAACCTATTTTTGGTGGACTATAAATAGAATGTGTGTGTAACGTTTTTATTAGCTTTTGACACTTAGAAATTTCGAAAATTGTAACTAGACCTAGGAATCCATTTCTTCTCATTTTATACGCTTTCTACTCAACATCTAATTGAATATCAAGGTGGAGATTATCTTCAAGGGTTATTCCTAATCTTTTATCTTATTTTCATTATTGTAAATGAGTAGCTAAACCCCATTAAGGGTTAGTTTGTGAATGATTGGGCTTTTGTAAATGAGTAGCTAAACCCCATTAAGGGTTAGTTTGTGAATGATTGGGCTTTTGTATATAAGCTTTATTTCTTTTATATGTCTATCTTCTATTGATTTATTCAAGAGTATGAATGGATTTCACTGGATTTACTTGTCTTAGATACACTCTCTTTGCAAGCTTCCTTTGGATTCTATCTTTTAGGCAACTAGATATACATCATATATAGTTGTTTATTGCTCTCATGAATAGATGGGATTCTCGTAATCCTGGCTCGATAACCGCGCTCTTCATCTAACTTCAAATGGGTGTCCGTTCCTATACATCCTAGGACGGCTCTCGTGAGAGGCTTATAAGCCTCTTCTATACACCCTAGATTGGCTACACTAGTATCGGTAGAGCCCGAGATAGATATACAAGCTTCATTGTTAGGGTCCTAACCGAGCAACCAACACTATACACCCTAGGTTGGTTGTTTATAAGGGATCAATCACTAGTATGAGGCTTCCTATACACCCTAGGTTGGCCCCTTGCTAGGGATAGATAGCCAACCTATACACCCTAGGTTGGCTACATTCGTTAAAACATGCATATTTTTGAGTTTATTACATTGGCTCAAATGTTTGCTTACTAATCCGTTAACTCCCTAGTCTCCATCATATCTATCTTTCGTTACATTAATATTCCATTTTTAGTTACATCTCTAGTTTCGTATTAAGTATATGTTATTTCATATTTCAGCATCATCAACCATTTATATTTATTGCATTAATACCACTTAAGTATTGATTAGTTTTAGCTAAATTTCGATCTCTGTGGACGACCCTTGCTTGCCACTATACATGTGTTTTCAAAACCCTTATAGGCATTGCCA
The DNA here is from genome assembly GCA_030490815.1 of Acer saccharum. Lineage (NCBI taxonomy): Eukaryota > Viridiplantae > Streptophyta > Magnoliopsida > Sapindales > Sapindaceae > Acer > Acer saccharum. The sequence goes on from CM059871.1 coordinate 37,125,313, forward strand.
GGTTTACAAATAGTGTTTGACAAAAAGAATTTAAACGACAGAAAACCCCTTTGTCAGGTAGTCAAATTCCTTCTCTTCTCCATCTCTTTTCCCTCCATTTATATTCAAAAATTCTGCAGAAATGTTCACAACTTCTACAATTTTCATTTTGTGATATCTCTCTCATTTCAACTCTGAATTGAGTGATTCTAAAACCAAAATCGTTGGTCTTGAGGAGAGGAACAAGTCTCAAGCATTTTCAAGGTCAAAAGATGTCCAGGTTTAATGCAATCATTTGATTTCAGTTTGTGGTACATCTCTTTGTATTGTAATCATCTTCTCTACATTTTTCTTATAATCAACTTCATGGATCTACTTTATTGATTGATGAAAAATGTTTAGAATGTATTTGATTCCAATTTTAGACTTGTTTAATTGATTTTCGAGTTTATCCTTTGTGATTTCATATAAACATCTTTTTGTACTTTGTGTTCTTGAGCTTGATTGTTGATTTCTAGATTTAGTCACATGTTTTAAGAACTAGGATATTTTGCTTGTGATCTCTATTATTCTAATCTAGTTCTTGTTTGATTAACATGCTTAGGTTTCTAGATATCTTTGTGATTGATTTTTGAAAGCATAATCTAGTTCTCTAATTGCATGTTCATAGAGTGTGTTTGATTTGCTTGCTTTATTTGATTGTGATTGCATCATATTGTTTGTGTGTACTTCACTTAGATCATTGCCTTACGAAAGGTTGGAGTCTCTTGTCAAAGTGAGTGAAGCTTTAACTTGAGCAAAAAGACTTGGCTAGGAAAGTGTTCCGGATAGCCAAGCAAGAAGTCTTAGTTAAGATCAAAGGGATCCGGATAACTAAGTAAGAGTCTTAGCTAGGAGTGTGATGCTTCGGATGGTTGAGCTAGGGAAGCTTAACTAGGATCTTTGTGATACGGATAGTTAAGCAAGAGATCTTCCTAGAGACGTGAGCGTTTTGGATAGGAAGTTGCTTCCTAGAGGTGTGTTGGTCACATCTTAGATAGGAAGTAGGCAAAGTGATTCACTAAACCCGAGGGTAGACTAGGAGTTGATAGCTTAAGGAGTATATCATGCGTTGATTGCCTTGAGTTTGTATCTCCTCTTCGTCATCGTGAATTGCATGCCGGTGGTTGTGGTATCAACCCATGGATGTTTTCTCTTTGGAGGTTTTACCACATAAAAATCACTTATGTTGATTTTAGTGCCTTTAGTTTCTACATACTTTAACTTGTATTGTTTTAACACTTGCCTAATTGAATTCATATTAACTTGTTAAAACAATCTACTTGTTAAATACTCTAAATGTGTGTAAATTGGTTGTGTGGAAAAGAAGTGCGAGAATTTGGGCATACACCTATTCACCCCCCCCCCCCCCCCCCCCCCCCCCCCCCCCCCCCCCCCCCCCCCTCTCTCCTCCCTCTAGGTATATTTTACACTAGAAATGGTTAAGGGATTTTCAAGGAAGATGAAGGAAGAACAGTAGTTGAAGACTCGAAGGTTGCACCATGGTTGATCGATCAAAGGTAGAGTGGCTCTGATACCATGTGAAAAAGATAGAAATAAGGTGTTTGTAAAAAGGCTTCACAGAGATTTTGACTTGCTCTCTAATGGAGTCTAATTCTCTCAACTTTATTAACTTTTGTTTTCTTAATTAATAATCAATCTACAGACAATTGGATATATATACTACAAAGAGCTTCTAGAAGCTCTCACCAACTAACTTTCCTCAAATCACGGTTAGCCAATCATATTGCCAACTCAGCTCAAGTAGTTACAGTTTTTGGCGCCAAATTCTGTTTTGCACAGTATGCTTATGAGCCATTAATATGTGCTCAACAGAATTGCTTTGTTCGACCGAGATCGTTCTCTGAGGTTTGTCCTTTACTTTGGACATAATGCGGAAGTGTGGTTGTGATCTATTTGACAATCCACCTGATGAATTCTTGAAGGCTAAAGAACTCTTGCAAGTTGATTGGCACTGGGATTAATCCTTTGTTTCACAGCTCAAGCTCTGCTCTAGTTTAGCAACTAAGGCTACACTCTTCACACATGGAAAGAAAATACACAAAATACATGTTTAGTATTTGTTGAAACGTGGAATAACTAATTTTACAACAACAACAAAAAAAACCAGAAATTTTGAAAACAAAACAATGTATAATTGGTAAAACCATGAACAAATTAATAAACTTTATTAACAACTAACAATGACAAATTTTTAGGGTTAATTGCACAAACATACCCTGAGTTTATCCCTTTAAGCGAAATTTCAAAAAGATGCCTGATATTAATACAAATATACCCTACCGTTAGTTCTTAATGTTATAAGGGTAGTATCGTCTTTTTTGGTTGAAGTGATGGAAATTAATAAATAAATGAGATGTACTCATACCTTTCAAATTAAAAATAATAAATTTAAGGAATGTAGAACAAACAGGTCTTTCACACTCATGAGTCATCAATATACCCATTCAATTATAATCACTTTTAGGAAGTTTACGGTGAGAGAGAAAATTAGTGAAACAAACCTCTCTTGATTATCATCTCATCGGACGAAGCTAGAACAACGGACAACAGTGAAGATAATCAAGGTATGCATCATATCATGTGTGTTGTTTTGCCTATTTGTTGGTTTGTATCCACGAGAACTATTTGCATGTTAACAAATTAATGTTTTTATGAACTCTAATGTTGATTTTGTTTGGGTTTGTAACTGGTATATGTATTTTGATAAGTTGGTGTTTTGAGGGGAATTTTATGATGAAAAAATAAATAAATAAAATGATGTTTTTATGACTATAATGTTGATTTTGTTAGGATATGTTAGAAGTATTAGGTGTTTTGATAGGAATTTTATTATGAAAAAAAGATTTTTTTATTCAAAACAAATTGATATTTCAATGTTTATTTGATTAACTAAAATAAAAGTTCTTTGTTAAAGGTTAACGAATTAAATTCGGTTAAGGGGAAATGGGTTGAAATTTTTTAGGGTTCTTCACTTGGGTGTTTTCTGGGTAAATTACTCATGGAAAATTAAATTGAGATGTTTTTAAAGTGATATATTGTCAAAATATAAAATGATCAAGTGATTCAAGTAAATAAAGGTTTTTAGTTTTAAAAAAAAAAAAAAAAAAAAGTAAATAAAGGTTCTTTTTTTTTTTTCCTTTTTTATTTGTGGTTATTTGAATGGGGATTTTCAATGAGTATCATGTGTTTGTTTGGTGATAGTTTTGGTTAGGACATTTTATGGTTTATGACAATAACTTGGGTTGATTAGAGTTAGGACATTTAATTGTTTATTGTTACAATGGTTTCTGTGTAAGAATTTTAAAAAATAAAATAAAATAACTTATTTTATGACTTTTTTTTCTTATAAAAAAATAAGAATTATTTGTTATTGTCTTCGCTTTTTTATATCTGGGTAATAAATATAGATTGTATACTGTGGTGTGGGTTTGATGATCTCATGAAAAAACTTATTAATTTGATGACTATTTAAAAATAAATAAATTATTTATTGTCTTTGTTCGGTTGATGACATTTTTTGGGTAGTAAACATAGGTCATATACTTTTGGGGTGTATGGGTTTGGGGCCATTTGTGTTTGGTTTCGACCTTTTGAATATTTGTGTTTGAGGGAATTGTTTGGATTTCATGGTGGCAAACGACAGATGGTTCTGGTAGGCATGAGGACAGACTTGTAGGGGGGGTTGGGGGGGCTTTTGATTTGTTTCTATGTTATCCGTTTGGGGTTTTATTCTTGTTGTGGGTTGGTAGTTTTTTTAGTCTGGTTGTTGTGTTTCTCTTTGTTAGCCTCCCATGTTTTTGTTTCATGGCTGTATTGTATGTTGTTTGGCCACGTTGTTGGTTGTTTCTCTTGGCTGTTTTTGCCTCTTGCCTCTCAAGGCTTTTTATAATAAATTATGCCGTTTCAAAAAAAAAAAAAAAATTGGTGGCAAACGACAATATGAATAACTTGCCAATCACTGCTAGGGTGCATTTTATGTAGGCATTTTTTTTTTTTTTTTTTTTTTTTTTTTTTTTTTTACCGTTGCAGACCAACAATCCAAATTAGTTTAAGAGAAAATGTAATTATTTAAGAAAACCAAGGGTGAATATGGCATGGGAATGTGATTTATATTAAATTATTGTCTTCATCATGTTAGGTCACATCACTTGGAAACTTGAAAAGGGTATTTTTGTACATTCATACTCCAACTCCATTGAACTGTTAGAGTTGACAGTGTGGGGTTAACGGTAGGGTATGTTTCTGTTAATTTCAAACATTTTCTAGAAATGTTGCAAAAATGAATCAATTCAGGGTATATTTGTGCAATTAACCCCAAAATTTTATTAATAAACCGGCGAAGCTATGATTCTATGAAGGGGACCGGAGGAGCCATGTCTCCCCCAGCCTCTTGAAAATTTTCAATTTAATTCCTCATATTTTGTTTAAATTTTTATATTTGTTTTTAATAAAATGAAAATTTTACTAGTTAGGCTACGTTTGAGATTGCTTTTACTTGAGAAATAAGTGATTATTTCTCAAGTTTTGAGCAAAAAAAGTGTTTGGTAAACTTCCCAAAAGCAACTTATTTTACAATTTGCTCCTTAAATAATTGGTAGGGGGTGCTTTTGGAGGCAAAAGCTAGCTTATTATTGTGCAATGTCAATAATACCCTCACTATTTAAATAGAAAGACAATAATACCCTCACATTAAGTAATTGTAATTCAAAAGAACTATAATTCATAAGATTATTATTATTATTTTTTTGAAATCTTTAATCCTGAAATATTAAATTTGAAAATAAAAGAGAATATTATTTTTAATAAAAATAAACATAAATAAAACTTGAAGCCACCATTGTCGCCGGTGACAGTGGCCACCATCATCGCCGACGAAAGGGTAGGAGGTTAACTTGACTTCACTGGCGACGTCGATACTACAGGAGGAGGCGAACGACCAGATCCATCGCAATCACGAAAAGCCTTAAGGTTGTCGATGTTTAGCTCATTGGTTAGGGATTTGGATGTGGTCGTGGCGGTGGTGCCAGCCTGGGTTTGGCTTCATGTTTGCGTTTCTCTTCTTCACGGAGCTTTTGGATTAGATTTAGAGGCGAAGGTAGTGGAGGTTGTGGCTATCGATGATGGTTGTAGATTTCAAGCAAAGAGAATTAATGAGTTGACTCAGTTGCTGAATTTCAAATGTAAAGAGATTGAGTTGACTCGGGTTTTTGAGCGAGTTGACTCGGTCATAATTTTTTTTTTTTTTCTGTTTAAATTTCTTATTTATTTCTTTTTATATGCTTTATATTTATATTGTTAATTATGTCTATTTTAGTAATTTTGTTCAATACATTTTCCATCCTTTTAAAAATTAAGCACTTTAAATTTTAGTTTACCAAAATTACCAACTTTTTTTCTAAAGTTGATTATTTTTTAAATTAAGTTATAAGCAGATTTTTTTTTCCAAAGCAAAGCAATCCCAAACATAGCCCTTCCCCAAACTTGATTAAATTTAAAACTTTAGCTTCGCCTTTGTCTGTAGTGGGAGTCATAACCTGGATTGTGATTTAGAGATTGATCTTGCCGGGTCTCGTAAAACCTTTGAACCAATTGATGTCATTTATTTATTTATTTTTTAAGGAGTGGTGGACTCCAGGTGGAGGTATTTAGTCTAATTTAAAGTTTATAAATAATTTTTAAAATTATTATTTTTTATTTGGTCTCGTTAACCGTTGGATCCTTGTGCCAATTGACACACATTCGATATTTGTATAAATAAATAAAAATTGAAAAACGATATCAGACCCTTGTGCCAATTGACACACGTGATATCTGTATAAATAAATAAAAATTGAAAATCCATAAAAAGATGCTCTTTAAATAAAGAAAAAAAAGGGGGGTGTTACACGTGTGTGGCTTTTACACCACATGGCAAGCTCCTATGATTTGCTTCATGTTTAAGACTTAAGAGTGGAATATTACATCAATTACCCCTCTCTTCTTGCCTATATATATGGCTTTCATTGTAATTACTAAAAGTTGTTGTAAAAACTAACACTCTCACTCAAATCAATAAAAGGCAATATACTCTCTTTCTCTCGCCTATCTCTCTTTGTTTCTTATTTTATTTTATTTCTCTCCTATTAATTATAACTTTATCATATTATTACTCTCTCATCTTGTTTCTATTATATTATCTAGTGTTTCAATTTAATTTATAACACGTTATCAACACGATGCTGTTATTTCCAGAGTCTGAAGCCTCTGAATTTATTATCACTAGAACCTGAAGTTCCTAGATTTATTTCCAGAACCTGAAGTTCTGAATTTATTATTACTAAAGCCTGAAGCTTATAAATTTATTACCACTGGAACCTGAAGTTCCTAGATCTATTACCAGAACCTGAAGTTCTGAATTTATTATTACTAGAACCTAAAGTTTCTAGACCTTTTATTTATTAATACCAGGACCTGCAGTTCTGAATTTACTTTCCTGTATTTTATTTTTATGCAATTTACTTTCTCGTATTTTATTTACTTTTACGTGATTTATTTTCTCGCATTTATTTATTTATACGCTGTTATGAGATTGGCTAGGCCAACTTATCATAACCTGTAGTTCTTGATTTATTTATTATGCACTTTATTTATCTGTATTTATTTATTTATCTGTAATTTATGAGATTGTCTAGATTTACTTTTTTCGCATTTATTATTACGCATTTTATTTTGTAATTTTTATTTAAACAATTTGGTCACCCATCCAGAACCTGAAGTTTATGGATTTATTTATCATTACCGGAACCTAAAGCTTCTGGATTTATTTACTTACAAATATTCCTTTATATATCTGAAGGTTTAAATTCCTTGGATTTTTGTCGGACCAGAAGTTCTGACTCCGATTGTGATTCTCGGATAACCAGAAGTTGTAATAATGTCAAAGCTTGCAAATTTGAAATTTGCTGCACTAGAAGTGTCCAGGGACAACTACGATCTGAAAGCCCAAATACCTAACGGTCACAGAACCAGAAGTTCTATGGCAATAACTAAAAGATCGATTTGATAACCAACCTGATGTTGCATTACCAAATGCCAGGTGTCAGTGGCAACATTTACGCTTTCAAAACTATAGATCAGTCTTTGAGTACAATTCTGCTTTATTTAAAATCACTACACAGCTGAAATTGTGTGGTCAGAATGTAATCCGAAATCATCAATAAAAGTAAATAATAAATTTTCTCCCCTTTTTTCATTTTATCTCATACTGTTATTCTCTCGTTCTTCTTCATCTTATTTCTGTCATATTATCTGTTATTTTAATTTTACGCATCTATTTAATTTTATGCAATTTATGTATCTAAGTATGCCAATTAACCAGAACCTGAAGTTTCTGGATTTGTATAAATTATGTGTTGAGCCTAACTAGGTCAATCGTTAAATTTCTGGAATTTAAACCAAGCTCGGCTTGACCGACTAACCAGAGTCTGAAGTTTCTGGATTTATCATTATAATATTTAAGTTGGCGCCGTTTTACAAACCGATCAGAATCTGAAGTTCTAAATTTTTAATTTCAGTAAAAATATAGAGTTCTGGATTCATTACTATATACATGAATGTCATACTTAGGACCTGAAATTACAAAATTTGAATTCTATATAGAACCCGAAGTTCTAATTTTGAATGCGAAATATTGAATCTGAACTTGAAGTTCTAATCAGACTTGAAGCTCTGAATTCAATTTAAATTGTGATATTAAAACTGTTATATCAAAGTTTATCAGAACCAGAAATTCTGAATTGGATCAAGTTATGATTCTTTCATCTAGAAAGTCAATTTGTAATTTCTATTTAGAACTTGAAGTTTTTTGAATTTTATGAACCTGCAGTTCATTGTCGAACCGGAAGTTCAAAAAATCAATATGATTCATGATTTTGTTTTATGAAGTGATATATTTTCATATCTATATGTTTACACTTTTAATCACTTTGTCTAATATGCACTTTATTTTTCATTGTGAATAGATATGTCTTTAAACGATAAATTGAGTGATATTGAAAAGCAAGGTACATGAGATATATGTCTAGCCGATAGTGCGACGACACATACGATTCTACGAAATCAGAAATACTTTATGAATTTAACCTTGCTTAAAGCAAATGTTAATACAATATCAGGTCCAGCAGATCTGATAGAAGGCTCCAGTAGAGTCATGATATTGTTACCAAATAATACTAAAATATGTATCAATGATGTTTTATATTCAAGCAGATCCAGAAGAAATCTGCCCAGTTTCAAAGATATACGGTGTAATGGATATCACCTAGAAAGTATAAATGATGAGAATATTGAGTATCTGTGCATTACTTCTCATGACTCAGGCCAGAAACTCGTTGTGGAAAAGCTACGTGCTTTATCATCTGGATTATATTATACTCTTATAAAAGGTGTAGAAGTTTATGCAGTTATGAACCAGAAGTTCTCAGATCCAAAAATATTTATGCTTTGGCATAACCATCTTGGTCACCCGGGATCTACAATGATGAGTAAAATCATTGAAAAATTCTCATGGACATCCATTAAAGAACCAGAAGATTCTTTTATCCCATGAAAATTTATGTACTGCATGTTCACAAGAGAAATTAGTAATAAAACCATCCCACTCTAAGGTTGGCTTTGAATCCCCATCATTTCTACAAAGGATTCAAGGGGACATATGTGGACCTATTCATCCACCAAGTGGACTATTCTGCTATTTTATGGTCCCGGTTGATGAATATTGCAAATCAGTTGGGATTGATGTTGAACATCCCATTCCACATGTTCATACTCATAATGGATTAGCAGAGTCACTTATCAAGCATCTCCAGGTAATTGCGAGAACTTTATTATTTCGATACAATTACCAATTTCTATATAGAGACATTCTATTCATCTCTGACCCACTGCTTATCATTTCTCTACCATTCTAAGATTTATGATGATTTTGATTAATCTTTTATCAGATCATCTATGCTTCTGATAGTTTATCTTTTTACGCACGACCTGCGTATTATTATATTGATTAATTTTCATATCATTATAAGAAAGGAGTAAATGAAAAGTTACTCCTACACAAAATAGAGATACCAATTCAATTCTCTATATAGTAATAAAAGTGTCTCATTTTCAGTCTTCGTATCACTCAAATACGAATGATAATTGATCATCAGATAATTATTAATCGGTTACTTGATATATTAAAAGTGACAAAATTTTATAAGTTGCTATCTCATAAACCCCGGCCGGGTGATTGTTCCTGAAGAACGATCAAAGAAAAATGCAACAAATAAATCATCTGATGCATATCATAAGCTTATAAACCTTTGAAAGGTATTGTTATCAGGATCCCAATGTAAACAAAGCTCGAGTTATAAATAAATCCACTTTCTCTAAATCAACTCAATAAGAGTTTGATATATCTAAAGAAACACGAGTCTATGAAATGACTAAATCCATTGAAATAGAAGAAATCTCTACAGAGATACAAGAATATAAGAATTAATAATTTTCTATAAATCATACATGAGAAATGTGGAATAGTGAAGAAACAATCATCAGTGATACATTTTCAAATACAGTAGCTACTGAAATGATGATTATAAAACTAATAGTATCGATGATTGTATACAAAAGGCATGATTGGCCTAAATGAAAAGAAGCAATTCTAGAAGAATTGACTTCATTAGCCAAACATAAAGTATTTAGACCAATAGTTCTTTAGACACCTGAAGATGTCAAACTAGTTGGATACTAAAAGGTCTTTATACGGAAACGTAATGAGAAAAACGAGATCGTAAGATATGAGGTACGACTCATAGTACAAGGTTTCTTATAGAAACTCGGTATTCACTACAGATGAATACGATTACGTTCTGAATTTTTGATAAATTTGGCTGCTTGAAATACGTCTTCTAAACGTTGGATAAATTTGGTATTCACTACAGTCAATGTGGTTCACTTAGTGCAAATATTTATAATCCCAGAAGGATTTAAAATGCTAGAAGCATGTAAACCGAGATCTCGTAATCTGTATTTGATGAATCTACAAAAATCCTTATATGGATTGAAAACAATCTGGACGGATGTGGTGTAACCGTCTCAGTAAATATCTGATAAAATAAGGGTATAATAATTATATTATACACCCATGTGTTCTTCATAAAGAAATCTGAATCTGGATTTGCTATTATAGCAGTTTATGTTGATGATATGAATTTAATTGGAACTCCTGAAGAGCTCCTGAAAACTGCTGAATATTTGAAAAGGAAATTTGAAATGAAAGACTTAGGGAAGACAAAATATTGTCTCGGCCTGGAGATCAAGCGTAAATCAGATGGAATACTTATCCATCAATCAGCATATATTGAAAAAATCCTGAAAAGATTTAATATGGATAATGCTCATCCATTAAGTACCCCCATGGTAGTTAGAAATCTTGATCCTAAGAAAGATCCATTTCGGCCACTTGAAGATGGTGAAAAGATACTTGGTCCTGAAGTACCATATCTTAATGCAATTGGTGCTTTATTATATCTGGCTCAATGTACTAGACCAGATATCGCATTTTCAGTAAATTTGCTTGCTAGATTCAGTTCAGTACCAACTCGGAGACATTGGAATGGGATTAAACATCTTTTTCGTTATCTTCGTGGAACGAAAGATTTGGGATTATATTATTCAAAATCCAACAACTTTTCAGGTTTAATTGGTTATGCTGATGCTGGGTATTTATCTGATCCCCATAAAGCCCGTTCACAAACGGGATATGTTTTTACATATAATGGTACATCAATCTCCTGGCGCTCCACAAAGCAAACTCTTGTTGCTACATCCTCTAATCATTCTGAGATTCGTGCACTTCATGAAACAAGCCGAGAATGTGTGTGGCTAAGGTCAGTTATTTATCATATTCAAAATACTTGTGGATTTCCATTATCTACAGAAATGCCAACATTAATATTTGAAGATAATGCGGCTTGTATTGCTCAAGTTAGAGAAGGATATATCAAGGGAGATAGAACCAAACATATTTCTCCTAAATTCTTCTATACTCATGAACTTCAACAGAGCCGACAAATTGATGTTAAACAAATACGGTCTACAGATAATCTTGCAGATCTGTTTACCAAAACATTGCCTACATCAACTTTTGAGAAACTGGTATACGGAATTGGCATGCGTCGGCTTTGTAAATTACATGATTGATATTGAAGTTTCATTCAGGGGGAGCGCTCAATCAGGGGGAGAAAAATTTTAAATATAAATATGGGTACTGTACTCTTTTTCCTTTTATCGGATTTTGTCCCATTGGGTTTTACCGGAAAGGTTTTAATGAGGCAGTTCTGAACCCGTTCACATCACTTGATCCAAAAGATCATTGTATATATATTTGCTAAGGTTTTTGTCCCACTGGGTTTTTCCTAGCAAATTAAAATACAAGTGGTGAAAAATCCAAGGGGGAGTGTTACACGTGTGTGGCTTTTACACCACATGAATTCTTTGGCTTCTTGAATAATCCATGCCACATGGCAAGCTCCTATGATTTGCTTCATGTTTAAGAGTGGAATATTACATCAATTACCCCTCTCTTCTTGCCTATATATATGGCTTTCATTGTAATTACTAAAAGTTGTTGTAAAAACTAACACTCTCACTCAAATCAATAAAAGGCAATATACTCTCTTTCTCTCGCCTATCTCTCTTTGTTTCTTATTTTATTTTATTTCTCTCCTATTAATTATAACTTTATCATATTATTACTCTCTCATCTTGTTTCTATTATATTATCTAGTGTTTCAATTTAATTTACAACAGGGGGAAGATTTTTCAATAAGGACATTTTGACACAGATTACAAAGAGATGGAAAAATGTCAAGATTAAGAGCATCTCCATTCTCCATTGGTGTAAGCAAATTTGAATCCTCAAAAGTTTTCACCTCAATATTTGAAAATTGTTTTAAGGGATTGCTAAATTTGATGATTATATAGTCCATAATGGTACACTTGTAATGATATATTATTATTTTTTTGCTAAAAAAAATAAAATAAAATTATAAAAGACAAGAAAAGGTATATAATATGGGTATTGATCCATTCGTAATGAAGAGACGAATTTTACCTAATTGAAATTTTTTGGGTCGAAACAATGATGAGATACATAGGTGATCAGAGAAAAAAAAAAAAACCATAGAAGAGAGAGAAAGAATAAAATTACAACAGTTATTGTGTGTTAATTTTGTATTTGAAGATTGATTTGATGATTGAAAGTTAATCTTTAAATTTGATTATCGAAGTGGCAATTTGATTATTGATAACTACTATTGCTAAATTTTAATGACTCTTGGACCAAAAAAAAAAAAAATACCAACAACGGCATACACTTTACAACATATTTAGAAGATAATTCTTACCAAATCATTCGTATATTATTTTCATATAGAATTGAATTCTAATCAGATCAGCAACTTACTAGAAAATCAACAAAGAATATTTATTTCTCCTATAATTTTTTGATAAGTTGATGCTTGATTTGAGTTCACCTCTATCCTAAATTCTAATAATTATTTATCTGTACTTTTCATCTAGAAAATGAATTCTAATCGGATCAACAACTTACCAGAAAATGAACAAAGCATATGTATATTTACGATTTTTTGGTAAGTTGCTGCCCGACTTGAGTTCACCTCTATTTCATCAGCTAATTTTATTTCTGTAGAAATTGTCTTATGAATTGGTGCTTTATATAGCCAATTGAACAAAGTTGTGCAAACATTTTTAGTATAAAAAAATTATTTTCTTACTATACTAATTATAACTAGATTTTCTTTAAATAAATGGATTTACATACCAAATATAAATTGGATTTTCTTTAAGTAAATAGATTTACATACCAAATGTATTTTGGATTTTCTTTAAGTAAATGGATTTACATACCAAATATATTTTGGAGTGCTTTTGAAGTAATAATTTATAAATAAAAAATACTTTTTGTGAGTTTTTTTTTAAATAAATATTTACAAATGAAGTAAGTGTTTTTTTAAGTAAAAAATATCAAACAACTCCAATGTTAATTTTAGTTTTCGATGGCTAAATTAATAAATTGTACCGTAACATATTGCAAGATGATGAAATCGATCAATGTTTGTATGTGTGAGAAAATTAAATGAAAAGAAAAAAAGGGAGAATTGTAAATAACCCCCCGACGTTTGAACAAATGACAAATCAAACCCTTTAGTTTGAATAATCAGTAAAAAAAACCTCTACCATTAGTTGAATGTTAGTTAACTTTGTCTAAATCAAAAATGACAATTTAAATCCTTTAAATAAATAAATAAATATATATATATATATATATATATAAAATAAAAAATACATTAATAATAATAAAATTAATTTCTTAAAATTATAATTTTTATATCATAAATAAAAAAATAAAAAATAAAATCTATAAATATTAAAAGATTAAAAATAAAACTGATATGGAAATAAAAACTATAGAGAAGACATGCACATTACCAAGATGGATATGTGTCTTTGAGCATCTCATCCATATATTTTTTATATTTTAAAATATTTTTTGTTTTAATTTTTAATAATTTTATTGCTTATATTATTTTTTAAATATTTATTTTTTTATAAAAGAAAATTTAATTTTTTATTTTCTAACATATTTTATATATATATATATATATATTAGTTCAATCAGACAAAAAAAACTATTAAATAATCAAATTTTATTAGATTTAATTAAAGTTAACTAATGGTCAGTTAATAATAACTAATGGTAGGGGGTTATTTGCTAATTGTTCAAACCACAAGGTTTGATTTAGCATTTAGTCAAAAGTCAGAGGGTTATTTACAGTTATTCCAAAAAATATCTCTTAAAAAAATATCTTTAAAGTTCAAAATAATGACCGTAACTATATATATATATATATATATATATATATAGTGGTTCTCTCATAAGGGATCCCTTATTTTAATTTCGGTAAGGACCACCATGAAATCATATCGATTTGAATGAATTTTAATCTGAATTTTTTTGTGGATGATAAGTTCGTCAAAATCTACCTATGAATAAAATTTGAGAATTTTTCAAGCACGCAAACTATTTTTCTTGAATTTCCTATATTTCGCCTATTTTTCTAATGCCTTCATGTTTAAAAAAAATCGGTAAAAATAGTTTTTGTGCTTGAAAAATTCTCAAATTTTATTCATAGGTAGATTTCAATGAACTTATCATCCACAAAAAAATTCAGATTAAAATTCATTCAAATCGATATGATTTCATGGTGGTCCTTACCGAAATTAAAATAAGGGATCCCTTATAAGAGAACCACTGTATATATATATATTTTAAAGAGTTGAGATATCCACCAAATTACTTCCACCAATTTAACACTTTTTTTTTTATTAATAAAAACCACCGATTTAATATTAAGGGATCGTTTGTTTTTCCCACTTAAAACTTAATGGGTCTAAATCATAATTATAAAATACCAAAAAACAATTTAAAATAAAAAGTAAAAAATCCTGACTGAATTGCAAACCACTGAATTGCATTAAATGCAATCCAAAATCTTTTCTTCTGATACTGTCCCCCATATATAACATATTTCCAATTTCATCATAATTATATATGGTATAGAAATCTTTATTTTAATATATTGCTTATTTTAAATAGTTTTAAAAATAAAAAGAACCCTAATCACTTCTCATATCGGTGTTTAATATCAATACTTTATTATGATATCAGGGTGATGTATTTATATATTATTTTTTTATAGTGTTTTGTCACTTTGTGTGAGTTTTCCTGCTGGTCCTTTTATTTTTTGAAAAAAAAAAAAAAACTTTTCTTTTCTTAATAAAAATGAAGTTTGTTTGTAATCGAAGAAAAAGATCATGATCATATGTGTTCATATATAATTATTATATTTGGATTGTTTTTATTCCACATTATATATATATATATAATTGTTTAACATGGGTATAAATGTAAAATTACTTATTTTCAAACAATTTTACTTTTGAAAAACAAACGTGTTGACAACATTCAGATGTGAGGAAAAAAAAAAATTGTCATTCAAGTTCAAATTTTAGTCTCTATTCAGTCTTTATAAAAATTCTGGATTGTTCAGTCTTCAGACAAAAAAACAAACGACCTCTAAGTCTAAAACATTGAAAGTATATCAATAGTTCAAAAACCTTTACTTTAACCTTTACTTGGTTGAATTAATATTAAATGTAAAAGTATGTTAATTCCCTTGACTTTAATAGTTAATTAAAATAAAATGAAATATATATAAGTTTTTAATATTATTTTAGATTAATTTATTTTTTATGTTTATATCTATTTTCGGTTTTATTTAAATATTTTGATTTAAAAGTTATTTTTGTATATTTGCATGTCATTAGTCCTGACACGGTTTTAGTTCGAACTAGGGAACCGAATCGAAGGAGGTCGGTTCGGTTCCGATTCCAGTTTTCACGGAACCGGCCGGTTCGAACCAGCGATTCCTGTATTTTATTTTATTTTATTTTTAAATCCTAAACTAAACCTAAATCCTTCTTCAATTCTTCTTCTTACTCAGCCGTCAGCCCCTTGTTAGGTCAGATTCTTCTTCTTCTTCGATCTCCTCTTCTTCTTATTCAATCCACCCCAAATCCCTTCGATTCTTCTTCTGTAGTATCATCTTCAGTTCTTCCCTTCGATGAGTTCGATCTCTTCTTGGTCTCTTAGAGCATCCACAATGGGAGCACAACTATTCAAGACCCATTTATTGCCACATCATCAAAAATGGGTCTTGAATAGTAAAAAATGGGTCTTCCCATTTGGGTCCTATTTATTTGGGTCTCATTTTTCCACAATGGTGTTCAATTGAAAAAGTAAAAGTGGATCCACTTTTTTAACTTTTTTCCAAACAATCATTACTCTTCTTTAAAATATTATATATATATATATATATATATATATATATATATATATATATATATATTCAATAATTATTTAACAAATTATGATTAATTTAAAATAATTTTTTCACAACCGAATTACATCAACAATAAAAATAAATATTTAAAACAAAATATTGTATAAGATTAGACATGGCACCGGTTTCAGTTCGGTTTCAGTTCGGTTGGGTTCCGATCCGGTTTCGGTTCCGATGGTTCAGTTTCAGTTTCGATTTCGGTTCCGATGGTTCGGTTCGGTTCCAATTCTGGTTTCGGTTTCGATTTCGATTTCGGTTTCGGTTAAGTTCGGTTCCGATTCCGGTTCCGGTTCCCGCTCCCGTTCCGGTTTCGGTTCCCGTTCCGGTTTCGGTTCCGGTTCCGGTTTC
The DNA here is from genome assembly GCA_030490815.1 of Acer saccharum. Classification (NCBI taxonomy): domain Eukaryota; kingdom Viridiplantae; phylum Streptophyta; class Magnoliopsida; order Sapindales; family Sapindaceae; genus Acer; species Acer saccharum. Next base: position 37,141,710 of record CM059871.1, read on the forward strand.
GGTTTCAATTTCGGTTTCGGTTTCGGTTCTGGTTCTGGTTCTGGTTCTGGTTCTGGCTTCGGTTTCGATTCCAGTTCCGGTTTTGAAATTAATGTTTTCATTCAAATTATTTTAATTTTATTGAACTAAAATTTTATAATTGAAATTAAATTTATTTATATAATTTTCATTATATATATAATTATTGAAGTTAATAAAATATATTTAAATTTAAATAATTGAAATATATATATTAAATTTATTTATATTTTTTCATTATATATAATTATTAAAATTAATAGTTATATATTTTAATTTAAATTATATAAATATATATATATATATATAAAAGCCCAACCCAATGATTGGGAAGTGTTGGGAACCCAACCCAATCATTGGGCAAGACCTAAATTGAGTTCCAAATTTGGAACCCAATTTGGGTCTACTTGGGTGGACCCCACATTTGGCTCTCTTTTTTTGGGTCTCATTTTACACCATTGTGGAAGAATGTGATGGGTTCCAAAATGGGTCTCATTTTGGCACCATTGTGGTTGTGGATGCTCTTACTCTCTTGGACTAAGTTTTATTATTATTATTATTATTATTATTATTTTAAAGGGTTCAGAACCGGCGGTTCCACTTAACCGCAGAACCAGAACCGAAACCGGAATTGGAATCACCGGTTCGGAACCGAAACCGGACCCGTGTCAGGACTACATGTCATACACTTTACACATGCCAATATTGTAATTAATTAAAATTAAAGTATAATTTTACCCCTACAATAGTCATAGTTAATTAGCGGAAGGTTAGTAAGATAAAATAATCTAGACTTGTGAAAACCAATTGGGTTAAAAACGGAAAAAATCGTAAAATACTTGAAATGAAGAAAATAGGTAGACTTATTTGATAATTAACCTTTTTTAAAAATAATTATTATCGTATGTTTAAACTCTTGGACTAGGGGTGGGCAGAAAAACCTGAACCAAACTGAAATTACATGTATTGATTTGGTTTTAACTCTCAAATTTTCTCTCATAGGCACACAATATAGGTATATTTATATAATACTAATACACATTGCCACACTTTTACCATGTATATTATTATGATTGAAGTTATGTTGCTTATATGACAAAAATGTGGTGATTTGTATTAGAGCTTGTTTGGTTGAACTTTTGAAAAACCTCTATTGGTAAAATATTTATTTGATGTAAATCTATTAGAAATAGAGTTTTTGAAAAAAAAAAATTATATTTGTTTGGTTGGTAGAATTTTTTTTTTAATTTTTAATTTTTAATTTTTTAAATATCTATTTAGAGAAACACCTCCGACCTTCCCATGAGATTTTGCCTAGTAGAGGTTTGAACTCTACTTGTCTCTACTCAATTTAAATTAGACAATCTCAACAGCCAAACCAAACAAATCTAAAAAACTCAAATAGACATTTATAGATCTTTTGAAGCAGTAGAAAGCTCAACAAAATAAGCACTTAGTATGTTATATATATGCCTATATTGTGTACTATGAGAGCAAGATTGTTTTAACTCTTTGCTTGATCCAACTTGATTATCGAAACAAAGAACTAAGGGCTCGTTTGGTACACCGTATTGCATTGTATTTGATTGTATTGAATTAGATTGTATTGTATTGGACTGTATTATCATTAATACAAACCTTTGTTTGGTGATGCACTGTATAATATCGTATTAAGTTATTCATATATGACTTTATTGTATTTTATTATATTATAAAAATATAATATATATTTTTTAAAAATAGTTAATAAATCAATAAATATTTTTATATAAAAATCAATAAATATTTATTTTAATTAAAACAAAAAATTTAAATAAATTATATTTTTATAAATAAAATAAATATCTCCTATATAATTTTGAAACTATAAAAATATTAACAACATAACATATATTTCATTAATATTCCACATTTGTTGAAAAAAAAAAAGAGTGTTTTTTCTAATACAATACAACCTAATATCACTAAATATAATGTATTAGCTAATACAATGTTTGTTGTATTAGACAATTAAAATGTATTAAAATAATACAATACAGTGTTTGAACTAAATACTGTATTGTATTATTTTAATACATTTTAATTGCCTAATACAATACAATACATCGAAACAAACGGGCCTAAAAGTTTAGGGTAAAAATTATATTTTTTTCTCACCGATACTTATTTCTCAATCGCTCTCTCCCTTTCTCTTGTTATCTCACCATTTTGGATCCATCTCTCATCCTCCATATTGGACGCATCTCTCATCTCTCCAATTTGGGCCAAATACTGAGGTTTTTAACAAATTTCAAGCCTATTTTACAATGTTTGATTTGTTGGTTCATTTTGGCCCAATTTGTAAATTTATATTTTGCCAAACATTAATTAACAATTCAAAATATTATAAATTTATATATTTTTTAAAACTAGCTCTATGGTAAAAGAGTAGCAATATTTGCATCCCTAAAAAACTGTATGTGCACCCCTTTTGTATGTACACCCCATTAAATTTTTTAAAAATATTATAGTTTGTAAACACATCCCAAATATTACCAATATATCCTTTCTTTTGACTTTTGAATAAATACTATAAATTACTAATTTTCAAAATAATTAAAATAAATTAAATTAAAAGTATGGGAGGAGATTTGGCACCTTCCAAACATGGAAGGAACAGCCACTCTTCTTGTTTTGTTTTATTTTAATTTATTTTTATTCTAATTTTGTTTTTAAAATTAAATTCAACGGTTTTCAATTTTTAAAATTTTATAATAGTTATTTAATATTCGTAATTTTATACAATCATTATTTAGTTTTTTTTAATTAATAAATAATTAATATCTTGATCAAAGACATTATAAATCTTTGTTAATTTTTTCAAATTATTAAATATTTTAATAATATATAAAAAGCTTTTATAATACGGTTGCCAAAGGAACAAGAAGACAGGGATGAAGGCAAATACTGTTGCCAGAACATCAAGCTCTCTAATGCCCTCTTTGAATAGGAAGAATAATGTCACACAAAAGATCACCATCAATATTACAGCTAATAGTTATTGATACAAATGGAGTTTTTTTTTTTTTTTTTTTTTTTTTTTTTGTGTGAAAGAAATACCAATGGAGTTGAGATTCGAATAACCAATTTCATGGCCAACGGTAAGAGGAAATCTTTTACTGCATATTCAAAAGTGAGAATCTTATATGGAAAATATTTTATTAAATATTTCAAAATATTAGATATTATATTGAAAGATTTAATTTTTTTTTTACTCTTTTTACAATGTTACTTAAGGGTAATATTGAGATTTTGAAAATTACTAATTACGGGGGTGTACATACGGTTTTAGAGGGGTGTAAATACCGCCACTCATGGTAAAAATGTAAAATGTTTGTCGATGAAAAGCGGGCTAAAATAATTTTAAAATGATAATTAAGGGGGGTGTATTGGTTCAAGATTTTATTAGACAATTTGGGGAAGTAAAAGTCCGATGGTATTGAATTGAGACTTTTTAACAAGTTAGATAAGTCCGGTGGTATTCGATCAAGACTTTTAAGATTTTTTTAAAAAGTTCATATTGTTTTGTGGTATTTGATCTAGACTTTTAAGATTTTTTTAAAAAGTTTATATTGTCTTATGGTATTAGATCTAGACTTTCAAGGGGCAGCAAATTGTCTGGTGGTATTGGATTGATATCAAGATTTTTAGGATTTTATGACAAAATGGATTTTTTTAGACTTTTTAGTGATATGTATAAATAGTTTGAACATAAAATTGTCTTGCACTCTCCCTCAATACTTTTCAAACTTTTCTCTCTCGCTCAAAATCATCTTCAGCTTCTCTCTTGCTTTACTCTTTTCTGGTGTATGGGTTGTTGTCAAAATGCTTGGTTTTGGTTTTGGTTTCCAGTCTTTTGACTAACACTACGTTTTATTAACCTTATATGAAACTCCAACAAGAACACTTCCAAAGTCTTCTCTTCATTTTCATGATTATAAGTACACAAGCATGATACACAAAACCAACACTCATCCTAATCAATCACAATTCTCCACTAGTAATTACCTCTGCAACCTAATATTCTCCAAAAGTTTGTCTACATAATTTGGATTCCAACAATACCATAAGCCAATTAAAAATTTGAGAGCACCAAACCGGATATAGAACAAATAAACAAAAATAAAAAAATAATTAATTTTTTGTAAAAGCCTTAAAAAGAAACCTCAAAATTGAAACCAACTCGAAACCCCTCGAGTTTTTTTTCTAAACTTGAGAAACAACTCTGATGGCATAAATCCTAACTTAAATAAAGCCTAAATAAAAGCCTAAATAAAGTAGCGAGAAAAGCATAAACTGGTCTTATGTTCACATTGGTTTAATTTTTTTTATTAGATATTATAATACCAAATAATTTGGAATCTTTTCTTGCTCCAAAACTTGAAATTACTACAAATCATGACGGGATTGATTTGTTACATATCTTCACCCAAACGATGAGATTGTGAGTTACGAGTTTGTAATTGTGCACATAACTGCAAGATCGGTGGTGAAGATAAATTTAGAAAAAGAAAAATGTTGTAATTTGTAACTCTTTTTTTTTTTTCTTGAACTAGTAGGTTTGGATACTTTACATTTTATATAAGCTAGACCGAAGATTCTTTCATTCTTTGGTCATTCTCAAGCTGTTACATTGTTAATCAGTTAAGAAGAGATACCAACATTTTTCAAAGACGACTTTTTCTGGGTTTTTGAGTTTTGTCTTGTTTAAATTTGTGTTTTACTACTTCACAGTAATGAAATTCTTGAGCATCTATTTGCTTATTCTATGGCTGCTTCAGCTTGTTTCTACACAAATGGTCACCGAACCAGCTGAAGGTTATGTGTTGGTTGGTGGTATTTTAAAATTTTATTACTTCTCTTCATAGATTTACATGTTTCTCATTCAATTTTTATTGTTCAGTGACTGCCCTCAACAAGATTATAGAGCACTGAAACTTGGGGAGAAAATTGAATACTACAATCGACTCTTGAAAGTTTATATTTTTAAAAGTCCAAAAAGTCTTGAAATAAAGTCTAGATAATCCTAATAGTTTATAAATAAAGTCCAAATACTCTTTCAGAATCGTAAAAATATAGTCCATATAATCATAATAATCCCAAAAGTATAATCCTAACAATCCTAATAGTCTTACAAATCCATAAAATCCTTACACTCTAAAATTGTCTATTAAAATCCCAATCCAATACACCCCCCTAAGGTTTGTGAAAATAAAATTTCATGATATGTGAAGAGAAATTAGGACAGTATATGTATAACAAAATATCACATAGATAAGAAAAAAGAAATAATCAAAAACTTAGGGGCCGTTTGGTAACGTTTTCGTTTTTCAGTTTTTGTTTTCTTGTAATCTGAAGTTTTCGAAAAACTAATTTTTGGATTTTTTGAAAACGAAAACGCGTTTGGTAGCAATGGTTGAAAACAATATTCGGAGAATCAAAACATAAAAAACATGTTTGGTATAATATTTTTAAAATCATTTTTAAAAGATTAATATTATAAATAATGAAAAAGTGATATTAAAATAATTAAACATTAAAACTAAAAAAATTAAAATTAAATAATAAATAAATTTAATTTTCATCATCAAACCTATCGAAATCATCATCATCCTTTTGGTATAGATCCATGAAGATCCAAAAGATGGATTTGGTTTGAGTAAATTTTATTACTAAAAAAAAGTTTTCAAGAATACTGAGAACAACAAATTGTTGTTCTCAGAGTTCTCAATTTTTTGTTCATTAAAACTGAAAACTGTTCTCAATGTTTTATAAAACGGTTTTTTGAAATCGTCCCACTAAACGCGTTTTTCCAGTTTTTGTGACTCAAAAAACAAAAAACAGTTTTTGAAAACGTTAACAAACGCGCTCTTATTGTTCTCTTTCAAACAAAAACTTATATCGATTTCATGTATGATCACGGACATATCCAATATTCCATCACATATAAAAAAGAAAATGAAAATAAAATAAAAAATGTAATGAATAAACGTTGTGTGGTGTAAATATGAACCGAATCTCATATTGCTAGACGGGTTAATGATAAGGAAAATCAATGATGGACCGGCATCGATCATATCAATCTATTCAATTTTGAATTATGAAAATCGAACTGAGAAATTCCTACCCATAACTCTTTCTTTCAGTATTTTGGTTTTGTGTTTATTGGAAGAATTTTAGGAAGTTAGGGGTATGTTTGCAAAAATTATTATACTCTGAGTAATTTTGCAATTTCATTTCATCGTGGAGGGACTCCTTACTCCTAAAGGACCTAAACCCTCATTTGCTTTAGACCATCTCAGAAAACACTGAAAACGCCTACACACAAGGACTCGACACTCGTTCACGTTCACTGTCATTGACTCTTAAGTCTTTAACTAAATGTCAAGTAGCAGCAACAGAATCGCAACCTACGAGGACTTTGTGAAAGTTCACGGTCTGTTATTGGCAGCCTCGGGCCTCCCTCAGTCGCTGCACCGCCAACTCTTCCAAAAGCTCACCACTGACTCCTTCGATGGCGGCGCTCACTTCCAAATCCAGCTCTGTGAGGAGGGACGCCAGCGCCGCCTCCTCCACACCTCCGACTCCATGCCTAAACACTCCAATGTTTTTCTCGTCGACCACGCCTGGACTTTTCGTCTCTCCGATGCTTATAAACAGGTTCGCTACTCCTTAAACCAATCTCTAGTTTATTAGATTGTGACTTTTATTACTTGGTTAATGTTTCAACAATGTCACGTACAAAACGACTTTGATGTGGTAGGTCTTATCAACTATCATACTTTGCAGCTTCATAGATTTCTCGAAGTTTTTAAGTCTTGTTTTGATGAAAGTCAGTTTTCTATTTAAGACTGTATTTTGTGTTTGTCGAATTACATTACATGTGCTAAGAACTGGAATCTTTGAGTCGTTGCAGCTGCAGGAGGTTCCGGGCCTCGCTCAGAGGATGGCTTCCTTGATGTGTGTAGATGTTGATTTCAATTCTGATTCTGAAGAGACGGACCTTGTAAATGGAGTTTCTCACGAAAATGGTATCAAATCCAATGTTGAGGATGTACTAGAGAGTGAGATTCGCAATGCAACTGGAAAAGGTGATGGTTCTGTTAAGTGGTTGGAGCTTGAGGAGCTTGACATTGATGATGATATGCTGCTGTCTCTCAGTTTGTCTAGTAAATTTCCGGTCTGTTACTCTAATTGATCTCATAAATATGTATTTTATAATAGAGCTTGAGCACAGTTTTTTCTTGGTTCAAATATGTGAGAATTGATTATGATGTTATATAATATACGCTTTTATATTCTAAAGCTCTCTATATGCCATACTTATTTTTTTAGGATTTGCAAGCGCTTAGCCTTTGTGGAAACAAGCTCGAGAATGTGGATATAGTTGTTCAGGAAGTTACCAAATTCAAGAACCTGAGGGCTTTATGGCTGAATAATAATCCTGTTTTGAAAAAAAGGTATGCAGCTGAAACAAAATGGAAAATTGCAACAACTAGCATTTGATGTAGCTGCTGCTGGGTCTTTGTTAAGAGGTGACAGATTTATTCTATTTCCAGTGATCACCACATGGAAGATGCAATTCTACAAGGATGTCTGAGACTGGAAATCTACAACTCACGTTTCACTCGTAACTTTGGTGAGTGGGCGTTGGGCTATTGTGGAGATGTTTATGGGAAGGATAATCCAAGCAGTCTTCATCAGAGTGACCATCCCTTGCAAAGTGTGACCTCACTTGACCTCTCAGATAGATGTATACACAATCTGGTTAATAAGGTCTGTATGTTTTCTTATATGTTTCCTTTCCATTCCTCAAATTGTTCCTTGTCTTTTCTTTAATTTAATCCATCAATACTAATTTAATATTACCTTTTGAATTTACTAGTTTGAAGCTGGAAAGTAAGGTCCAAGAAACCTGGCAGTTTATCCACTTTGTTGATGGGATTTGTTTGTTAAAATTAATGCTTATTCTTTCAGACAATCAATTGATCTTCTAGCTTTCATTTCTGATGGTTAATAGTTCTACCTTTACTCAGGCATTTTCACCTGTTGAGGTGCCGACGCTTTCACATTTGAATATTCGGGGAAATCCACTGGAGCAGAATTCAGTAAATGAACTGTTGGAAGTGTTGAAGGCATTTCCTTGCTTGCATTCTTTGGAGGTACTCTCTTCAGAAGTAGTACTTTCTTTTTCCTGTATGAAACTAATGATGATAAAGCAGTGAACAAAGGAAGATTTAACATGTTGAGTTTGACCTTTTTCTACAGGTCGATATACCCGGCCCTCTTGGAGTAAGCGCCATAGAAATTCTTGAATCTGTCCCCACGCTTTCTGTATTGAATGGTGTCAGTGCTGCTAAAATCATAGAAGGTGGCAAACATGTAATTGATTCAATGCTTCAACCACGTCTTCCTGAATTTAGTGCGGAGCAACCTCTTGCTGATCGTGTTCTTGGTGCGATGTGGTTATATCTAATGACATATAGACTTGCCAATGAGGAAAAGATAGATGAAACATCTGTATGGTATGCACTTTTGTCACTGGCTCAATTTCTTTGCCCTAGTTACTTTGCTGGTTGGCTATGGCTATGAGCTATATAAGCTCTATTTTCTAGTTAACATTTTAGCTAATATATATAGAGTAATTATCACCTTAGGTATACCTGAGAAAGTGCAAATGTTTCCAACGGCCACAAACGTATCTGACACAATTGTTATTTTAAAAAAATAAAAACGTAAAAAGCTGGATGATGTTGGAGTGTTGCAGAGAGAGAGAGAGAGAGAGAAAAAAAAAGCATCTGACATATCCTTTGCAACACTCCAACCTCATCCAGCTTTTTACATTTTTTTTAAATAACTATTGTGTCAGATATATTTACGGCTGTTGGATTGATCCAACGTATCCCGGACTCTTGCACTTTCTCATGTATACCCGAGGTGATAATTACTATCTGTATATATATATTCCGCACTTGATAATAATTATATATATATATATATATATACACACGTATAGACACACGAGTTTTTTTTCTCATTGCGCACCGAATTTAATAAAGTCAGTGTGTGCCACCGGTTAAGCAGAAATGAATATTGACCAAGTAAAAGTAGATGATTCTAATGATTGATAGCTGATGAACTAATTTTATAATGTGAAAAAAGGAATATATATATATATATATCAACACATTTGACCTTTTTTTTTTTTTTTTTTTTTTTTTTGTGAACAACTTGATCACCCTGTCTGTGTAGTCCTTCTTCTCTTTAACGAATTTTTAGTTTCTGGTAGAGAAAAAAAAAGGGTAAAAAAATGTATAGATGGAGATCACGTGGAAAGTAAGTAGTACCTCAGGTTAAAACCTGAATCATTACAAGCTTCAAACACAAGAAAAGCTTAAATAAAAATGCATTCATTTAGTTAAAATAGTCAACTTATATAAGCCGACTGCTCAAGGTATGTATCATGTAGCTGTAACTATGTATATATTAATTGGTAAATCTATGAATTACCAGCATTTTACCAATAAAATATTAGTCTAGACTTGAATACTTTGTCAGCATAACAAGTCTAATAAAGTTACCTGGCTACTACGCCTTGTTAGCCATCTCTTTAGGTACTTCCAGATTGTCTTGCCGAGTACTCATTGTAACAGATTATAAGTGTAATGTTGGATTCATCTGATCTCCAAATGTAATGGTATTTTACAAATTAATTGTCCAGATGTTCAAAATTTTCATTCAATGCCTTGGAATATCATCACTACGTGGCATGGCCTGGGAGTATGACATGCAAAAATGATAAGAATGCAGCATTGTGAAATGTGAACTAATCTTGGATTCAAACTTCAAAGCTCTGTTTCCTTCTTAATACATGCTCAAAAGTTATGTTCCTGCAGCGGGTGTGTTGGTGTGATTATCATTTTGATCGTGTCAATTTCATTTTGATGTATTTGTGTAAATTTGTGATAGTTTTTTGGAAGTAGGGGCTAAGCTTAATCAAAGTGGACCAGTGCAACTTCTTGTCATTTGATTTTTCCTAATTGGATTTGGATGTGAACAGTTCACACCTGATAAATGAGATGAGTGATGACTGGCTTTATATATATATATATATATGCATGTATATGTATATAGATATAGATATAGATGATTATTTTCCTCTATTCAATACAGTGCTTGGTTTTGGGTTCTCTACAGGTATGTAATGGATGAACTAGGTTCAGCTTTGCGGCATAGTGATGAACCAAACTTCAGAGTGGCTCCTTTCCTTTTTATGCCAGAAGGGAATCTGGCATCAGCTGTGAGGTTTTCTACTATCCTTTTGTCCTTTGCTTTGCTGCATTATTGATCAATCTACGAATCTCTTTATCTGTTGTTGAAATTGAAATCTAAAATTGTAATAAAAATAGAATTCAATTATAAACCTCTTTGATTACATGCATAGAAGCTTTGTGCTTCTGTTTGATAGTAGCTCCTTACTAGAAAAGTTATAATCCTTGTTCACTTTGGTGTAAAGGCACATTAAATGACGATTCTTGTTAGGTCATAACATCAGTAGAGTTTCCTTTTCAGCTTTTCTATATTATGGCCAATCCAGAATGTTCACAAAGGAGATGAGTGCAGTCATGATTTTCTATTTGGTATTGGGGAGGACAAACAACGTTCTGCCAGACTTACAGCTTGGTTCCATACACCAGAGAATTATTTTATTCAGGTATTATCTCCTTTTACTAGAGTTAATGGCTTTCCTCAATCCCCATATGGCTCACCGTTAGATTGGTATAAATTCACATTGAATCCTGCAGGAGTATGAGAAACATTGCAAAAAGTTGCATGTGAAAGATTCTACTTATCTACATACCGAGTCTTCTACAACTAAAAGTCTGTATCATGGTGATGGATGTGCTTTACGTGTTTACACCGACATACCTCAAGTAGAAGAATTTTTGACACGTCCTGAGTTTGTAGTCAGTATGTGTTCTGATCCATTGCTAAAATGTTTCTTATTTTGACTCTTATCTTACTGGCTTTCAATACATAATACGCACCACCATGTCATTTATTGCACAGTGAATAAAAATCTCTTATATTAACACATCAAAGATTGTATTGTCTCCTATATGGTCTTTGTTTGCTAGGTTTGTATTCACACACACACACACACACGCACACATTTTACTTATAGAACAGGGGTTTGGTAGGTTTTATAATTATTTGGATTTGAGTGTCCAGGATTTATTAGCAAATCTTTCTTAGAATATTTTAAGGTTGAGGTTGTTGGTTGGGAAAGACCACTATGATTTTTAATTTTTTTAATTTGGATTATAGATTCTATATAATATACAGATCTCTGTTCTGATAATCCTTTTTGTCCTCTTACAGCAACAGAGCCAAAGGATGCAGATATTATATGGACAAGTTTTCAGGTGGATGAGGAAATGAAGAAAGCTACTGGAATAACGGATCAGCAATATGTAAACCAATTTCCTTATGAGTCTTGTCTTGTCATGAAACATCATTTGGCAGAGACTGTTCAAAAGGTTAAGATAGCAGATTCTTTTCTCACGTAAATCCTTACATCTTGAGCCTCTTAGATGAACCAGTATGTTAATTATTATTATTAATTAAAATACCATACTTATCTTTTCAACGGTCATCACCTATCTACCTATCACAATATGACTTGATAGGCATTTCCAACCTGAAATCAAGACTTGTGTTATTTTTGCTATAGGGTTCATTAACTCTAAATTTCTTCCTTTCAACAGGCACATGGATCTCCTGAATGGCTGCAACCTACTTACAACCTTGAAACACATTTATCTCAACTTATTGGTGACTATCATGTACGGAAAAGAGATGGACTTGATAATCTTTGGATCTTAAAACCTTGGAACATGGCACGTACTATTGATACAACAGTTATTGATGATTTATCTGCCATTATCCGTCTCATGGAAACTGGTCCAAAAATATGCCAGAAATATATTGAGCACCCTGCTTTATTCCAAGGAAGGAAGTTTGATCTCCGTTACATAATACTGGTTCGCAGTGTGGACCCTTTGGAAATATTCCTTTCAGATGTTTTCTGGGTATACACATTCTTTCTTTGGTATATCTGAAATGATTTTAGGATGTGATTGTGATTTCCTTACTATTCGCATGCTGACGATGGATTTTTTTATTTTGTTTTTCAGGTTAGATTGGCAAACAACCCATATTCTCTGGACAAGCACAGTTTCTTTGAGTACGAGACTCACTTTACTGTTATGGTAAGTTTATGCATCATTTTTAAGCACTTGACTCTGCATTTTTAATTTTCTATGCAGTCAAGCGTATGTATGGCCAGCCATGGTGTTTTAACGGTTGTAGATAAAAGAGAACTTGCTATTATCAGAGTTTTCTTTTACTTTAGACTTACATTTTTGTATGGCCTGCCATGGTGCTTTAATGGTTGTAGACTTGTAGATAAAAAAGAACTTGCTATTTATCAGAGTTTTCTTTTACTTTAGAATGATGTTCTTGCATTTCCATGCAAACTTTTAAATTTAGTCCATCTACTAACTTTTAGTGGTTCTCAGAATTATGGTAGGAGAATGAATCACATGAACACACCAGAGTTTGTGAAGAAGTTTGAACAGGAACATCAAGGTATGGGAGCTTGCCCAATCTGAGGAAAGTGGGATGATCTATTTACAAGTGCATCAGTAATTTCTTGAGTCCTGCTTTTAAATGTAGATATCTGTGTTTGTTGCAGTTAAATGGTTAGAAATCCATCAGAGAGTGAGAAAGATGATTCGATCCGTTTTCGAGTCAGCTACTGCTGTACATCCAGAGATGCACAGTCCAAAATCTAGGGCCATGTATGGTGTGGATGTAATGCTTGATAGCTCTTTTCAGCCGAAATTATTGGAGGTTTGTAACTCAAGTAATTTACTTCTCGATGCTTCTTTTAAAGTTTAAAATAATTAGAATACTTGGATCTTCTATATCCTTCCAGTCATATTTCATGCTAAAAAGAAGAAGAAAAAAAAAGATCAAAGGAAATTATACATTGTATTGTGTAATGTTGTAGGTAACTTATTGTCCAGACTGCACAAGAGCATGCAAGTACGATACGGAAGCTTTAGCTTCCGGGGAAATCGTTAAAGGTCGCGACTTCTACAATTACATCTTTGGTTGTCTCTTTCTAAATGAAACTACCCATGTAAGTCCGTTGTAATATATCTATAGATTTCATCAGCTTGTATCAAGTATTGAAGTGTACAATAGAGGATAATTTTGAAATATTCATTGCTCTAATTTCTTTGGTGAGCGTTTGTTTTGTGGAAAAAATTTTGTTCGTTTACAGACTGGATGGACAAATACATGCCACCGCAATTCTGTAATTTTACGCTTTCTTGCGATCATATCGTAATGTTTAGTGATAGATAGTTTACAATTGGTAGTGAACTGTTATTATATATTTGGATAGACTTAAATGTAAAGTTTAAACAAATGTCTTCAAAAATGGGTTGAGTGAAAATACCATACCTTGTAAAACAAATTTCCATACAATTTACTTGTAACTTGTCTGAACAGAAAATTGGCATATAATTAACAAGGTTATTACTGGATGTATACATCTATTACACTTGCGGAAAGAGATTCGATTGCTTTACGATATTCTAAACAGGTATGTGGAATCTGGGATTTTATATGCTACCGAAAAAAGTATATTGTTTGGAATTTTACGATTTTACACTGATTGGCATTCGCCTAGTTGATTGCGTTGTATAATAGTCGCGCAGGCAATGTACAAAGTAAACTTTTATATAAGTCTTATCTGACTTATATAAAGCTTAAATCACAGTAGAAAGGGCGCATCCATCAGCCAAACATCAAAGCTGTATGGGCAAGAATAATTTTAATGGAATTATAAGGGCTAGTTTGGTATTGCTGTAACTTTTTATAATAATCACTGTTAGCTGTGCTGAATGAATAATCAGCCGTGAAGTTAATCAGTAGATGTTTGGTTAATTATACTTTTAAAACTACTGTATAGCTCAAAAGCAGTATACATATGTTTTGTAATTTTATTTCAAAAGTGCTAAAATTAGTTACAATGACTAAAATAGACATGATTTTAGAATATTATTTCATTTTTTTCATTAATTATATTATATCAAATCAATATTTAAGTAGAATATTTAAATTGGAAAAAAAATTCATAATAATGAAAATATTTTTAAAAGATTTTATAAATCAAATCAATATTTAATTAGAATCTTTAATTTTTATATGAAATAAGGTATGTAAATGATTTTAATTTGATTTCATAAGGATAATAATGATATTTTAAAAGATTCATTAAATGCTGAAATAGATTATTTTATATCACTTTCAAAAAATAACCCCCTACCTACTTCTCAAAATCACTGTCAAAACTTGTCAGATTATCAATTAATCACTTTTGGAAGTTTTACCAAACATCAATTTATGTCAAAATTATAAAATAAACTGATTTTAACTTCTTAAAAGCAATACCAAACTGGCCCTAAGTTAGAATTGCAGTAAAAAACTGTACCCCACCAAAACAAACTACTCAACGGACTATTATGTACATTCATTTGATATTTTACTGTACTGGTTGGACGTCCAAGCTTTGCTTTAATATTATAAAAATACAGAGACGGGAAAATTGCTGTAAGAAAATCACCAAAGACATTTCTCCAGAATGAGTGGTAATTAGGCCCCGCCCGGTTCGTTCGATTCATATGATACACGTTGATTTCTATATGTTGAAATTTTCTTCTGCAATTCGAGGTTTGACATCTGCTCAACCTCCAATGCTCTTTCAAGCTTTTCATTAATCAAATTATGTAAACATCAGTCTTTATGAGAATATAAGATATGAGAAAACAAGCATTGGCAGATGGTATACAGAATCCAGACAGAAGTACCTTTGCTGCTCGTGTACTCCATTCTCCTAATATCGCTCTGAGCCTTTCGTTCTCTTCCACATACTGTTTCAGTATTTTATCAAAGAAGTCAAAAAGAAATTGGATGCAACCCATAACACATTTTTCATGAGATGCATTCATAGCATAAACTATCATTGACAACTAGGCATAGTTTCTAGGTCTTCCAAAACCTGAACAATAACTACCACACTAATTTTCAGTCAAAAAGAAGATTATGGCCGTTCAATATCATTCTTCAAAGGCATTTTTTGTTTTACAGTTTTTGAAAATGGACGAGAAATGCATCCCTTGAATATTTTGCAACAAGAAAACGTGGAAATCAGGAAAACTGTTTTCCACCTTTAATGAACAAAAGTCGGAAATGTCAAATTGACCTTTCCAATGTTTTCGCTCTCTAACTAGCTGCGTAGTACAGTGGGGTAAGTAAGTGGGATTAAATGCATTGAATTTGATTTATTTAACAAGTAAATTTATTTTTTATCAAGATACATTTATACAGATTAACTGATATATATATATTTAATATAGAAATAATTAAATGTATTATTTTAGATTATTGAATAATTTTTTTATTTTTTATTTTTTATATTTGCAATATAAAATAGGTATTCTTTAGAGATATAAAAGGTTTGATACATGATTTCTTAATTCACACCTTTTCTTTTATTTACTAAAGTTAAGAACAATAGTTTATAATGGCCATATTCCCATAAAAAAGTAAATAATACTTTAAAAGGCCACATATCACAGAGATATACCTGATTGTTGGTATTGCGAACTCGCTGCACCTCTGATTCCCTCTCAGCTATCAAAGAACGAGCAAGACTTAGTTCGGACTGCAGTTGGTTCATCTGTAATGTAAACAAAATCTCAGTATTTGTCTAAGATTTTGCAATCAGAATTTTAAGTTTCCAAATCAGTGTTGGAATAAATCAAAGCCAAATTTGCATATATAAATCAGAATCAAGTTCTCCATGCAGTTGAGAGTCAATCATTTTCAAGGGCTTTGATAAATCACTTACGTGCGTGCACCATAAAAAAGAAAAAGAAAAAGAAAACACAACATAGTTTACTCTTGTACACCTGTTCCATATGATATGCCAGTGTCCCACTGGTTGACTTCATTATAAAAGAGCAAGCTTAAAAAATCATCAGTTCTGACTTCTGGACACGGCTGATCCATTGAAATTTTTCTTACAAATCTTTTACCATACAGGAAAAAATCTTGGTTTCTTCTTCCTGCCCAACTGTCTTTCTCAAGTATCTTTTTGGGAAGTGCAATAGATATGAGGTTTTTGTGTATAATGATTATTCCTCTTAAATTACAGTACACAGAATTTCCCTAATGC